>JAJQKT010000076.1:0-1200000 GCA_030512225.1 Rauvolfia tetraphylla | reverse complement strand
TTTTGTAAATGGGTTGAACCCAGGATTGACCATCTGAGCTACTGCAGCTGGCATATACATCGAATCCCCAACTATTGGAGCATCAGAGGCAGCCAATTGTACTCGAATCTGAATACAATGAATAAAAGTGTGAAATTGATAATAGCAGTCTACTTGCTTACACATAATGTGAAAAAATGAAGTCCTGCTAAATGACGATTTGTTTTTTTCTTATTTTCACCTCACATCTGGTTAGCAATTTCAACGAAGATTTGAACAGTATTGATCAGACTGGCAAACTTCCAGCATGAAATCATTACTAGAAAATTTATACTTTTTATATCTTTTATTTTCATTCCACCATGCATGCACAGATCGAATAGTTAAAAGGTCTCAATAATAAGTAAACCAACTGTAATTTATCTCTGTTTTGAATGACATTCAAAAAACTCACCATACTATAATTTATCTCCGTCTTTGAAGGTCCCTTACAAAGAAATTGCACATTAGACCAATATGCACTCAATAATCTTGGAAGTTACTTTCTTTCACACAAGTAAACGAACCTATAATTTCAAACGCAGGAAAAAGGGAGAAAGTACTGATGAAATGATGACCTGCAAACTGTTGTCTTTACCCCTCTAAGATAAGAAAAACAAAAGAAAGAAGAAAAGTTGTTATACCTGATGAGTTCGACCAGTCAAAAGGTTAATTTTACACTCATATGCAAAATCTTGAGGCGGCCAACCACAGTCGTCAATGTCATATTGCTTCTGCATCAGAACAGTTGGCCAGGGAACTTTCTTGCAGTCTAACACCTCAAGCAGGCACAAATGCCATCCGTCAACAAAATCTGCGCACCATAACCATGCCTGACTTTAGTGCATCTTCAAGACTAACAGGAAGAAAAGACAAAAAAAACATATTTTGCCCGAAGCAGTAGTTCAAAATGAACACACTTCATACGCAGAAGAAGGCACCATAAAACCCAAAAATCAAGAAAGAGAAGAAAGCTCCAACTGCAGTGATTTATTATGTATAAAAGACATAGATTGGCAAGCAGATTTTTCCTGCAATAACAAAACTATAGAAGAAATGGCATGCTGCATGATGCTGAAAGGATTTAGAAAGCTTTATGTTCTTCCTTAGTGGTTTGGCTTATTGCAGTTCTAGAAACTAGACTTAGTTATTCTTCCTCTGATAATCCTGTATCTCTTGCTAGTTTTGGCCAGAAAAATCTCATCTCTATTATAAATATTTTAGTGGAGACACGCAAACAAGGTAGATATTAAAAAATCAAAGGATCTACACTTGTCCTTGAGACTAACTAAAAAGAGAATTATCCTCATACAGCGCATACCTTCAGAAACAAGTCTTGGTGCCATATTGATCGGACGCATGTAATGGGTAATAACACCAATTGGTACAGGAGCAGCAGCAAGAGCAAGATAAAGCTTTTTCACCTTTTTCTCCTGAAAAAAGGTTTTATATATTCACAGATGACCTAAAAATTTTTCCTTAAAAGAAAAGGCAATGGCATTAAAGACATAAACTATGTTGCTGCTGAAGCAAAGAAAAATGTGGAAAAAACTTTCTCCAAATGGGGACTAAAAATTATCAGGGGTATTTTGTGCTTATTATTCAACTAGTTAAAAATGTGATAATGACATTAGTCAAGAGTTTAATAAAATGTTCAGCTCACCCTAATTTTTCCATGAAACACTGAGCAATACTCCTTGGATCTAGCCAATACAACACTGCAAACCAAGTTAAAATAGTCATAGGTACTTTTTCATTAATTAATTTAAATAAACAAAGAACTCGATCCATATTTATACCAGCCCTCAGTGCAATTATCAATCTGATGGGTAGTGAAAAGTGAAACTTTTAATCCTAAAGCACGGGAAGTAAATGTGGCACAACTCTCTTCAATGTTGTCTGTAGTTCCTCCAACCTGATGAAAAGAAGCAGTAAGCAACCTCAAAAGCACTAACTAAATCTGCCCAAGAACATGATTCAAGTGATAATACCATTTCAAAAGATAAAGACTCAATGATCTAACTCCTCAAACTACCACAACATCCTAAAGGAAAAACGTAAATCCCTATATCTCAGCAGTTTACTTTCATGTTTCAGCAAGTAGCATATCTAAATTGATGCCCCGGAAAGGTTATCCATCTGAATGAGGCAGATAATCAGTTGATTTCAAAATCTGCAAAAGATTCTTATAACAATTAAATGAATGTCTGTTTCACAGGGAAGCAGAATTAAAAGATCCACAGTTTCACCCAAATAAAGAATGCCTAACTGGGTCCAGGCACACACAAAGCACAATGAAAAAAACTTCTGCTGTTCAGATTTAATTTTCAATCACTTTTAGATTTCTATTTGTTGTATGTGGTTTACAAATATCTCACAGATCAAATAATTTGCAAATCTCATGATGAAAACATTCCTTCAATACAATCCTAATGCACAGATACACTTCCTTTCTGAGAAAATATTCATTTATTTCAGCAGAGCTAAAGCAAAGATACTTCTAAGTGTATTTTCAAGAATTATCAATGCCGCAAAAGTGTGGAAGTTCTAAAATAAAGATTGTTCATTTCTTAGACAAAGTAAAAAAGCAAAAGCATTGGAGATCTCAAATTCTGACCCTAAAATGGGGAACACACATTGATCAAAGACTGACTTATGAAGAATGTTCTTAAAACAACAAGAGATGTGGCTTGCTTTGGGATGTTCTATTTAATGCCAACTGTCTTTGTCAGCTTATGCAAAAGCATGAAGATAAATAACTTCAGCCTGAAGGAGCTTAAGTAGCTGTATCCACAAAAACGGCTTATAGAAACATCAAAACATTTGTTTCACCAAAGGAGAAACACAATCAAGTGGAACTCCTCTATTCAAATTCATAGAAATAATTTAGAAGAATGCCACATTAACTATGTTGGAGTAACATGAGCTCTATGTTTGCAAAAAAATTGTTATAAGTCAAACCAGTTCTTAATTGTGTCATACTTACTGATGTACCCGCAGGCTTGTCCAGAACCACATAGGATTCAGTTTCAGCAATAATTCTTGATCTCCAATCAATTTCATAGCATCTGATTACAGTATAAAAACATTTTTATCATACCACCCAAGTGAAAATAAAAAAAAATAAAAATAAAAACTGGTCAGAGCTACATTGTTCAATGTTTAACTAGGAAAGCGTTTTGGGTGAACATGCACTCGCAAGTAAGTTCCAGGTTCAACAAACTCATCTGGACGAGTTATCCGATAAGTCCTCTGTGTCTCACGTACAGTTTTCCCTTTAATGGAAGGTCTCTTTCTCAGAACTGATGGAGCCGTAACTTCCTCATATGTTTTGACTTGCTCAGATGTGGCAACGGGAGGTGGCTTTGGGCATACCAAAGCATAATAGACGGCTCCAAAGTTGATAAGGTCAGCAACATAGCTTTCAAAGCAAAGAGAAAATAATTTAAACATTAGACTGATTGATGCTAAACCAACACAGTATCAAATCAGAGCAGGAATTAAAAAAACTCACAGAGGAGGAAGATCCAAAGTTTTACAAACATATTCCAGTACTGGCCCTCCTTCCTTCACAACGAAGTGTTCCACTCTTGGCGGACCATTCTGTGACGGACATGGAAGCAAACGCCCATATTTAGGATAGCTGGTGGAACAGTTTCAATTCCTAAGTCAGTGAATGCAAAAGAAATGACGACCAAGAGAAGTTGGCATTCATTTGTTTCAAAGATTTAAAGAAATGATGGTGTGAAAAAATCAGTTAAGGAAAACTTGAAAATAGATATCCTGTGAAAGCTATAACTCGAGCCCAGAGCAAGATGATGTCTACAGCAGGGAATTATGATTTTCCCTTGTCATGTGATAAGTACACAGAGCATATAATCAAAAGACAACGTTGAGAAACACAAAATTTAGCCAATTTATTTCCTTTTAATTAATTTGAGCCTCAAGGAATAACTCTGAGATGAAAACACGCACGCAACTTCCTGCCATTAACTGCACACGACAATGGTCTTGAATGTTAGGTTCACTATATTCCTCTTACAAACAATTAAGATAATCTACGTCAACTCCAATTTGTATATTTGCGCCCCTTTCCTGATCCCTAAGGGAAGAATACAACTTCAGTACGGTGCTGCAAAATATAAGTAATTGCTTTGTTTTTCCAATCTTTGATGAATAGATATTCGCTTTCAACATTTGTAACACAGCTAGAGACTTTGACATTTGCAGACAGGCTAAAAATAAAGCATCTTTACAACCAAAACGGGAGAAAAAATCAAAATCACTAACTATTAAATTTAAAAGCCAAAAAAGGGGGGAAATTCAAACCAATTCAAATGCATATCCAAGCCAACTGCTATCTAAAGGTAAAGGAAAAGCAAAAATCAGATAGTTTAGCTAGAACAATTCGACAAAGACCCACAGAAACAGGCAAGAGTATGTGTGTAAACAGGCATAAAACGCGCATTGCAGGATCTAAGAGTGGGGAGTACCCATTTACAGAAGAAATATAAGGAGACGAATTAACATCTGAAGACGCAACTGCATCACAACAAAAGCTTCTAATCCAGCTTCTGCCACGGCAATTCCCAGTACCAAAACTCAAGACTTTATGGTAATTCTTGAACCCAGTGGGGTTGTATGCCAAGGTGCGCGCAAGTATGAGAGGGGCAACGAAACAACTCCTGTGATTTGAAGTCCACAGCAGTGACCCAAACAAACTATTTGTGAAGGTCGAAGTGGAAGCAGTGGGCGCACTGGCCATTATTCCTGGGGTTTCTGCCAGTTAAGTTATGACGCGTTCTATCAAAGCGTTCAAATGATTTAATTGGGACACAATGATTTTGTTTCGTGCTTTTGAAAACTGAGTTCGAACTCGACTTACACGGAACCGGGGTCGGGCATGACCCATTTTGCATAAATTTAATATATATTATTATTTTTATTTTAGAAAACAATTTTAATTTTTTAAAAAAATATCTTAAATTTCAATACACACGTCTATATTTTTTCCATCGAATTTGATGATAAGTTTTAAAACCAAACTACTTTAGACGCATTAACATATTAAATTTAACGAGTTTATATTCTCTAAACCGATTTCTCTTTTTTTATTTTTTTATTTTAAAAAAAAACCATTCTCTTCTTCTTCACCCGTTCGTAGGAAGAAATTCTCGACCGAAAATAAAAGCCATTCATCACTTCTTCTCTTCTTTTCATTTCATTTAAAGGTGAAACTTGATTGAATTTTTTTAAATAATTTAATTGCATTACTGTTTTTTTTTTAAAAAAAGAGTGAATCCTAACACAAAACATTTTATTGAATTTCAAATCAAGCGGTATCTAATCTTTCGAATGGAGTGACTGACTCCATTTCCCGTCCAAATTTCTTCTTTCTCTTCAGCTACTTCCGTCCATACCAGCTCTAGATACTTTGCCAGCCGCAACCTGGGGAGCTATGCGTAAAAGTCCACCCTGCTTCCGAAGAGCTCCTGGTACTCTCGCACGCTGGCCCACCAGCCTCCACCCAACCCACTCATCTTTTCGGTTGGATTGGTTCTTTGCTATTTGGGCTTTTAGAACTCTGCAGAAGCCTTACATAAAGCGCAATTTGGAGTATCTGATGATGTTGCCTTACGGAAAATCTTGGCTCAATTCTACTTTACTAAGAGTTCTTTCCATTGAATACCGCTTGTTTTTAAATTATCAATTAAAATTCAATTTGATCGGCAGTGACATTAATTTGACCTTGCATACATCTTAGGCAAGGCATGCGTATTTATAAGGGTAAGTACCTGCTACTGTTTATGTTAATTATAAAAACATGCCAACAAACACACAACCTGGGAGGAATCCAAAAAAAAAGAAACCAAAAGGAAGGAAGAGAAGTTCCAAGGATCAGCCAGCCCTTAGCACTACATATTTTGCCTCATATTTATCCTTCCTGATCGTGGAAATCCTCCTTAATATAGAAGCAAATCCATCCTTATCCTGCAACACAGGAATGCACAGCAACATTAAGTGCCACATTCCTTAGATAAACACACTGGAAAACAGAAACCGATTTTAGTTACTAGTGCCATACTGACAGACTTGGAATAACATGCATTCTGGACAGCTTGTTCTCTGGAATGCTAGAACAGCTCCTGTCCAGCTTTGCAGCATCCGACAGGTTGAACTCGGGAGCATAGTTATGTTATATTTCACTTTTCATGATTCAACTATGGCATTAAAAATGGAACGACCATTCTCAAACTCAGTCCTTCACATTTTCGACACAGAAACCAGCAGCAAAATTCAAGCAAAATTTACTCTCTCAAGCAGCAGAAACAAAGGAACTGGCTAAAGCATAATCTCCATTACCTCTTCAGATTTGAGTCTAGATTTAAATTTAGCAACAAGATCCTCTGCTCTAACTCGTTGGCTCTGCAATAAAACGGCCCGAATCTCGTCTTCCGTAACAGAAGAGGGAGAAGGCATTGGACCAGCTTTTGGAGACGGCTGTGGAGGTGCAACTGTTGAAGGAACAGTATGCTCCATAGTAGGAGGAGTAGCAGCCTCTTCTTTGACGGTCTTAACATCCTGAAAGAAAAGGTATTGGCCAAATAAGTAGCTGTGTACGAATTCAGTACCGTAAATACCATGTTTACATTTTCTGATCTCACTTTTTCCAAAGGTGCACTATCAGGTTCTTCTGATTCCCCCTTTTTTGAGTTTGATGTAGAAGGGGTTCCATGAGCTGATCCAGAAGCACCCGGCTTTAATAGGTTGCAAGCATTCTCAGTTGGTTCTTCTTTGAGTGCTTCCTTCTGCTTAGGAGTCAGCAAACGAGAGATACCATCTAACGTCTGGCCAACCAACCAAGTAAAAGTCAGTTGGCAAACTCAAAAGTTAAAGAAATGCGGGAACCATTTGCAAACTCTTCAAATAGGAAATATTTCTGTTCATCTCTGGCAAAGAAAAAAGGACTAAAAGACAGCATACAGTTCAACAAGTTTTTCGTCATATCATATCTCCTGTTTCTTCCCACGCTACTACAAGGATATGCATGCTTCCCGTAGAACGGATGCAGTAACCCCGCACACTCTTTGCAGCATTTTCAATTATGCCAATCACTATGTTCAATTAAACTAACAATAGCACTGCGTAAACTTAAACTGTCATCGTTGTCCCTTTTTCCACGTATATGTCACACATAATGGTATAAAGAAAATATAATATACACATAAAATGACCCTTCCTAATAAGCAAGCCTCCTTTTCTTTCAAAGACTTTTGCTATTCGATTATTTTCCCTCTGAGAATCCAAAAGAGAATTCACATCCTTTTTGGGTTTTTGGCAAGAAATTATAAATTCAATATGCCTCTTTCTTTAAGGAACCCAAAAATGAATCATTTTTTGTAATAAATGTACTTTTGACTTTTTAATCTGAAACACAGATATCAATTTGGCAAACGTCAGAGTGCACGGACAGCAACAAAGAATAACAAAAAAAAAAAACACTTAATTTTTTAACCCAAATTTTTTTTAATAATATGACTCCCAATGAATACTGGCCCCCCAAACAGTTGAATCTTGCGTCCGCCCCCCAAATATTGTATTGCACACTTACATTACCAGTCAAGTTAAAGGGAATGTCCAAAAATTGAATGCGCCCAATAATTTTTGAAGCAGCAGAAAAAATCTGTATTTGGATACTTGCCAGAAACTGCTCGAAGCCAAGGTCTGGGGCACTAACTGAATCCGAAATAATGGAACTAAGGCGGTTCTTCATATTCTCCAACGTTCTCACAAGCGGGTCTGGAGCGTGTTCCGTGACATCCAACAGAGATAGCAGCGTGCTATGCAGTGCTCTCAACATGAGAATCTCACGTGCAGCTCTCTTCTCCAACTGATATGCAGTTTTCCATCGGTTTAAGATCTCTGTAAAAGCATGATGAGCACAGATAACCTCACTGTCGACCTCCGCAGGTCGGCAAGACAAACTCCTTGTTCCAGGCACAGCATCAAGACGATAGATAGTCCGACTTTCAGCTAATAACCCATCAGCTTGTCTGCGTATCTTGGGAATGCCTATCTCATTGAACCAGCACCTCATCGCCTAATTAATTTCAAAGGAAGATATAATGTCTATCATAACAGAAGAAAATCATATTCAGCAGAAAGTAGGCCCCTTCAATGAACTTAACTAGCTCTCGACAGAAATGCAGGAAAAACCATTTTCTCATCCATAAAAGCAGCAGGGAGATGTAACAGGGAAAAATATAGCAAAAATGAGCTGACAGGCGTACAATGTACCCTGGCGAAGAAGACGCGACTTAATTTGCATTCAAATTTCTGCGCTGGAGGAGAGCTCCTCCTTTAACAAGAAGACTAAACAAGTTACTCCCAGCTTCATTCCCAACACGAGAATAGAGGAAGAAGAGTGGTTATAGTCTCTTTTACCAGACTAGCACGTATAAATACCTCTTGACTAAGCTCTACATGGAACAAAATACAAACACCAGTTCTACTAATAACATCTTCCGAGAAAAATAGCTGTTGATATGCAACATTATTTGGCCAGCGGAAATGGAGGGTGATTATTGCTCAATAAATGATGCAAAAATAGCTTCTGAAGGAAAAATCAGGGTGATGAACCAAGAAGGCCCCACAACCCGTTCATAAGTAGGATAAAAAGGAAGCAAGAAGATTAAATAAATGAATAAACTCTTTAAACTCCATGATTGTTGCATTTCAAGATGCCTGTATGTACTTAAAAACAAGACAATATACTCCCCTCTCCTCGCTGAAAACGGAAAAACTGGTGCCACTAGGGACGTTAAAGTGACCTCATTAAGGGTAACACACACTACAAATGCACTGCTAAATCGTGATGCGCAATTAATGGGGACATTCATTTTGTAAAGGAGGACAGTCACAGAAGAAACATATAGGAGAAACGACACAAAGAAAGTTTGAAGTGGGTAAATACTAACTCTTTCGCTGAAGGTGGAAGCAACATGCATTAAAGCTTCAGAAGGATATACAATAAGTTGGTGCTTCTCCAAGGAAGAATTAATTATTTCCCTCAACCAAAGTCTGCTGATTAGATCTTGATCAACCGGACTAGCATCCTCCAGGATTAACACCGCATCCACCATCTGAGACACAATTTCCAATACCTGCCAGTAGCGCGAAGGTAACAATTAGATCAACATTAGGTCAGAAAACAATTCACAGGGCACACTGGCAACCTTCTCACCCTTGCATGACCCTCAGAAGATGCCGCCACTGCTGCAGCTTCCTTCTTTGGGCAATCCATCTCTAGACACTTGCCAGACAAAGTATTGAGCCCATTCACCTTTGCACGAGAAGTCAAGGTAACCAATACATTGGAAAGCTCATACGGATTTCCATCAGCATCTGCTAGTTTTCCTTTGGTCAGCAAATCATCCAAGAACTCAGCAGCATATTTATATTCCTCCACATCATGAATCATAATAACAGAAAATGGTTTCGCCTTCACAAACTTTAGCACGTATTCACATAATGCGTTGTGTTTTTTCCTGCATTTTTAGATTGGCAGGGTGGGTTTTCTGAGTAGACAAGCAAATCAATCAAAACCACAAAACATACAGAAAGAAGCATTGCAGAAAAGCAACATCAAACTACATCTTCAATGCACACAGTTAGTTAACGAGCCCTCAGACAAACACCTGTCTTCCTCATCATTGACGCTCGAGTGTTCTACATACTGATGCAATCTGATTTCCAACAATCGGTCCTTCCTATCATAAAGCTCTTCAGCAAGAGATTCAAAAAGATCAACCAAGTAGCTTGAAGGACCATTCAGGAAAAGAAAGGATGCAAGGGGTGAAGATCCACGTCCATGACACTTTGACATAACACTGGCTATTTTCTCAATGACATGATCCTGACCACCCACCCTCCTGGCCAATCTGTCTCTTAGGCGATCAAGTGGCAGTTGAAACGAATTAAGAAGCCAAGAGGCCGGTGCGCCAGTGTCAATGCTTGCAACCTGTAGAGGAAACCAGCCATTAGCATGAGAGCTCTGTGGAAGAAAGCTCAATGATTTATTAGTGCCTTCTGTAGCTAGGAGTTGACAGATAAACATAAAGATGTAGAGGCCGCAGAAACCAAAAATAAGGACGCTTCATACCTCAGCCACCATGTGGGGAGTGACAGTTACGTGCTGCATAAGGATAGCCGGTATGTTGCTCTTGTACTCTTCAGCAAGGGTTCGAATGCCCTCTATGTTGACAAGAATGTCATCCCCCCTATTCCGGAATTTGAGAATCTCACACAAATGCTCGCATATTTTTTCCAGCAGAACCATCCTTTGGCTGTTCTCTCTCCAGGCAGACACAGCTCCAAAACTTTCGACACAACTACCGCATGAATCCATCAGAATCTTATGTTCCTCTTCAATCTGCAAAAATGGCAGCCAGAAAACACGTAAGTGTATAACCAACTTACAGTGATGAAAGATGAAGCCAGTAATGTATCAAACACTTACGCGAGAAAGGTAATTGCGAGCAGATCGGCTTGTTTCTTTCCTCAACTCACATAACTCAACAAAATTGCGAAACAATTGGTATCCCACCTTATCAATGCGTCTCAGTTCTGAATCTTCCTTAAAATCATGTTGCAATCTAATTATCGTTTTCTGCAGCAGGAAAAGGACCTCAATCTGCAGTTCCTTGCGGATACAATCTTCATTATCTGATCTGACTTCTGGTCTACAAGCAAATACTAAAAGGAAAGATGAATATTAGGACAAACAAGACCTCAGACCAACGAATAAAAAAATAAAAACAGAAGAAAAATACACAGAGAGACAGAGAGAGAGAGAGAGAGCAACAAACATGAACTGACCACCATAGTATCTCAAAACAATGCTGCATGCAAGATCCACAGCATCAGTTTGAATGTCAACTGCATGTAAACGCTCCACGAGCTCAACCCTTTTCAGTAATTCAGACCTCCCTTGGGACATAATCTCCTCCAGAACATATCTGCTTGGTGGATTCTAAATACCCCCCAGTCAGTACAATATGAAAAGGAATGACAAAATAACAAAATGTAATTCCATTATATCATGACTCCGAATATTCTTTTAAACCCTATGTTAGACGCATCTCCCTGCAGCAATTTTCTTGCAATCATATCTAGCAGCATCAAGGCCCTATTTGGTTCAAGGATTCTGGCGAGGACAATGAAATCCTCAGCAAATTTAAAATTCACATCTCCTTTGGTTAACTAGGGAAAATATTAAGGAAAAAGGTAAATGATTTTCGAGGAAGTAGTTTATCCGGTTTGGTTCACGGAATTTGTGATGCAAATGGAAAAAGGAAACCGAAGCAGGAAACAGACAATCACTGACCCACTAAAATCTCTCAAACAAAAGCAAGAAATAATGCTCTTCATTTTGTGTAATCAGCTTAAACCATAAAATAAGGCATCTGTTGTCCTGAATTGAGACGCAAATTTAGTCCCAAACCGAGGGATGTTGCTTAATCAAAAAGACTACGAAGCGCAGCCAATCAGCACAGTTCAGAGCTGAAATCAATCTCCTCTTTGGAGAAATTTTTAGTATTTTCTCAGTGACTATCCTGTCTTTGATTTCAAACACAACGAGTAAATCAACACTGGACTTCTCTTCATTTACGCTTGTTAAATGCATTACTCAAAACTGTGATATTTCAATTTTGCACAACTTTCTGAGATCAATGCTAAGCCATTTGACAGCAGAGATGACTTTTAGTACATTAGCAACTCCCAGATCGCAGCAGCCTCCTTCTGCTGATCTTTCCCACCATCCAAGAACTGATGTACTCACAAAACGAGAATTTGTACCAGTTTCACTGGCGATTGTGATATTGGAGTCAGTTGGAGTGGGCTGCAAAAGAATTTGCCAATATATCAACAAGAGAGACCCTCGGTGATGGAGGCAGAGACATGAACAGGAAGCCAAGGTTCATGAAGGTTGAAGACGAAGAGATGGCGCAGCCTGGACTTCGAGTTTCCTCCTCAATTTCCTTGTACTTACTGTTTGTGCAGAAAATGATAGTCCACCTTTCTATTAAAATTTTCCCTACTGACCAATTTCTTAAAAGCTTTTCTAGAGGAAAATCCTCGAGCCAAACAAACCCTAAATGTAAGCGCGCAGGGAAGCTCGGTCATATTGTCGTTCGGGAAAGGGGAAAATTTCCGACGGAGAAAATATGAAAAATCTATGAACAGAGAGGAATTGAAAGACAATAAGGAGTTCCTTACTCTCTTCTTCCATATGAAAAATCCAAAAACAAGCAGAGAGATAGGGGGCCTTAGAATATGCAGACAAGATTGAGCTAAATAGTAAGAAAGGAAAATCAGCGGGAAACAGACGTACGCTCTACTTCGCCGCAGAACAGAAGAAAAGGCGAAAAAGAAAAGAGTACCTCCAACTTCCTTACGCTAGCGGGGCGACGGTGGAACTCGACGTCTGCCACGAGAGGAAATTTTTTCTCAGCCTCCATTGTTTCTCGTCTTTTACAGAACCACCTTTCGCACACAAAGCAAATATTAGAAACAACTACTATGTCCCAATTCTGTGATTCGTCACCCTTGATAGAAGATGAGAGATTCTACGGAGGGAGAAAGAGGGTACAATTTGTTTGCCCGTTTGCCTGCTTCTTTTAGAGGGTGCGCGAAAGCAAAAGAAGGGGAAATTTTGGGATTAATTGCTCGCACAAATCAATCGGTCTTTTTAATATTTTAGCAAATACAGTCTTTTAAATTATTTTATTATTTGATTTATTCTTTTTCAAAATTTTTATTTTATTTTAAGTCTCTAAATTGTTTTATTTATTTTATAATGATCTTTAATCTTTAATTTTTTTCCTTTTAGTCCTTCAAATTTTTTTTTAAACGCAACAATCTTATCCACTTAATTCATAATATTATCTAATTAATTTCTTCTTGTGCATGTGCATCCCTTTGGTAATTAGGAAGGGCCCGTAAATCACTTTTAATTAAAATTTTTTGAATTCTTAATGCACCATTATTACATGCATCAAAAAGTTATAAAGTTATTAGTTTTTGTATATAAAATTTGTAAAAACGGTGGGCAGTTAATGCATATCGACTAAGTAGTGAGGACTCCTAAGTTTGGAGAAAAAAAATTTATAAATTAAAAATATAATTAAAAATTTAGAATAATCAAACGGTATATAAAAATAGTTTGAGAATTAAAAAAATTAAATTAAAGATTCATCACTTAAATATTTTTTAAATAAAAAAAAGGATCAAACGAAATCTAACAACAAGTGCTTCTTGTCATGAATGAATAATCTATTATTTATTAAAAAAATAATAACAACAGGATCATTGCATGATTACATGACGAAAATAACGCAATGGCATTTTTATTTACTTAGCCAAAAACAAAAAGTGCAACTAAGGCATTTGAGTGCTTGTAGTTTCAAGATTTTTAGGAATAATTAAAAAAAGTTATGAAGAGTAATTTATTTATGATTAAGTTATTATATAATATTTTTATTAATTAAAAACTAGTAATTTGATTCGTTGAACATATATTCCCTAATAACTCTGTTTTCGTGTATGCTAAAAAAAACTTAAAATTTCTCTAATCACTGCTAAAAAAAGGAGCAAATATGTCTGAGCACCTGAATAATTTTCAAGGATTAATAAATTGCACCGATACTGTAAATCTGAAGCTAGATGAGGAGGTGCAAGCACTCTTACTATTCACTTCACTCCCTGATATTTGGGAAATACATGTTGTTTCTGTCTTAAATTATGTTATAGGTGGCTTTGTTACATTGGAGATGGTCAAAGAAGTTTTATACAATGAAGAAATCAGGAGAAAGGATGAATGATTAAATCCGGGGCCTCAAGCACTTGTTGCAGAAAAGAATCACAAGAAGGGGAGAAGTAAGTCCAGAGGTCCCCACTACAGATATGACAAATCAAGAGGTAAGTCCAAATCTAAAAGAGATATTGAATGCTTCTATTGTCACAAGAAGGGGCATTACAAGAATGAATGTAAGAAATGGAAGAAAGATCGAGTCAATACAAAAGGAGAAGCCAAGGAAGAAAATTCAGAGACAGTTTCCATAACAATTGATGATGAAATCAAACTTGTTTGTGATGATTCCAGTATTAACCTAGTCTGTCACAATAGTGACTGGGTTATTGACCGATGAGCTTCTTATCATGTTACTTCTCACAGGGAATTCTTCTCATCTTACACTCCAGGAGATCTTGGTCATGTAAAAATGAAAAATAATGTCTCTTACAAAATAATCAGTATTTAAGACATTCACCTTAATTTCAGTCCTGGTTGTCAACTAATTTTAAAGAACGTGAGACATGTACCTGATGTTCGTCTCAACATCATCTCCATCGACAAACTTGATGATGACGGTTAAGCAAACCAATTCAACAACGGAAAATGGAAGCTGATAAAAGAAAATCTTATCATCGCCAAAAGTACAAAAGCAATCTCACTTTAAGTGATGAAAGTAAGGCTGAGCAATGAAGAAGTAAATACAGTTTCAGAATCCTCCTTAAACCTTTGGCACAAAAGACTTGGCCACATGAGTGAAAAATGACTCTAGAGACTTGTCAAACAACAACTCCTACTTGATGTAAAAAGTTTAAGTCTCAAATCCTGCACTCATTGTTTAGTTAGAAAATAATATAGAGTTGCATTTCATAAATTTTCTCCATCTAAAAAATTATTTTCTTTGGAGCTGGTTTATACTGATGTATGTCATATGGGTGAAAGAACACTTAGTGCTACATTATTTTTTGTGACCTTTATTGATGATTTTTCGAGAAAGGTATGGTGTTTTTCTTTGAAGTCAAAGGATTAGGTTCTAAATATTTTCAAAGACTTCCATGTCAAAGTGGAAAGAGAAATAGGAAGAAAATTGAAGTGTGTCAGGGCATATAATGGTGGTAAATACAGAGGCCCTTTTGAAGCATACGGCAGGAGTCATGGCATCAGACTTGAGAAAAGTGTACCAAAGACTCTACAACATAATGGTGTAGCTGAACGGATGAATAGGACAATCACAGAACGCATCAGATGCATGATTTCTCATACCAAACTGCCAAAAACTTTCTGGAGTGAGGCAATGAGAACAGCAGCCCACTTGATCTATCTTTCTCCGTCAGTTCTTTTGGGTAGTGGTATTCTTCAAAGAGTTTGGATAAGGAATGAAGTCTCCTACAAATATTTGAGAGTTTTTGGGTGCAGAACATTCTTTCATATTCCCAAAGACGAAAGGTCTAAACTTGATAGTAAGGCCAAACAATGTATTTTCTTGGAATATGGACATAAAGAGTTTGGATACAGACTCTAGGATCCTGTAGATAAGAAATTGTTTAGAAGTAGAGATGTTGTCTTTTTTGAAGATCAAACCATTGGAGACATCAAGAAAGATGATGAACCAAGGCTGGATCCAGAAATTCCAGTCAACTAGACCCAACACCTCAACATATCAATCATGACGAGCACGGGAGAGCTGAGGCAGAGCAGGACAACAATGATGATGTTCCAATAGTTGAGCCAACAATACCACCAGTTCCACAACCACAACCAGAACTCAGGAGATCCACCAGAGAAAGGAGACCTTCAACCAAATATAATACTCAAGAGTACGTGCTGCTTACTGATGGGAGAGAACCAGAAACTTATGAAGAAGCTGTAAACCATAAAAGTAAACATGAGTGGTTGAAAGTTATGCAAGAAGAGATGAAATCCTTGCATGACAATCATACATATGATTTGGTAAAACTTCCTAAAGGGAAAAGAGCGTTGGAGAACAAATGGGTCTACAAGCTGAAAGCAGAGGAAAATATCTCCAAACCAAGATACAAGGCCAGGTTGGTCGTGAAAGGTTTCTATAAAAAGAAATATATTGATTTTGAAGAAATATTTTCTCTAATAGTTAAAATGTCTCATATTCGAGTTGTTCTTGGACTAGCAGCTAGCTTGAACTTGGAAATTCAACAACTTGACGTGAAGACAACCTTTCTTCATGGAGATCTTGAAGAAGAAATCTACATGGAGCAGTCGGAGGGGTTCAAAGTCACAGGAAAGGAACACCTTGTTTGTCAACTCAAGAAAAGCTTATACGGGTTGAAGCAAGCACCAAGGTAGTGGTACAAGAAATTTGATTCTTTTATGTCGGAACATGGCTATTGCAGGACTACACCAGATCATTGTGTATTCGTGAAGAGATTTTCTGATGGTGATTTTATTATCCTCATACTTTATATTGATGACATGTTAATTGTTAGACATGATACTGCTAAAATTGCCAGGTTAAAGAAGAAGTTAAGCAAGTCTTTTGTAATGAAAGACTTAGGGCCTGCAAAGCAAATTCTTGGAATGAGGATTACTCGAGACAGACAAAATGGTAAAATTTGGTTGTCTCAGGGGAAATATATTGAGAAAGTACTTGACCGTTTCAACATGAGCAAGGCCAAGGCGGTTTCTACTCCACTAGTGGGACACTTCAAACTCAGTACGAAGCAATGTCCTAAAAGTGAGTAAGATAAGGAAGATATAAAGAAGGTTCCTTATTCTTCAGTAGTTGATAGTTTAATGTATACTATGGTATGCACCACGCTAGACATAGCTCATGCAGTTGGCGTAGTCAGTCGTTTTCTCTCTAATCCTGATAGAGAGCATTGGAATGCAGTCAAATGGATACTCAGGTATCTTAAAGGTACAACAAAATATTGTCTGTATTTTGAAAATGCAAAACCTGTATTAGAATATTATACAGATGCAGACATGGCTGGAGACATTGAGAATAGAAGATCCACATCAGGATACCTGATGAAATTTGGAGGTGCAACAGTTTCCTGGCAAAGTAGATTACAAAAATGTGTTGCTCTTTCTACTACAGAAGCAGAATATATAGTCACTACTGAAGCAAGTAAGGAAATCTTGTAATTGAAGAAATTCCTACGAAAATTGGGAGTTAAGCAACAAAGGTATGAACTTTATTGTGATAGTCAAAGTGTAATCAATCTTTATAAAAATTCAACTTTTCATTCTCGATAAAAGCACATCGATGTTCGGTATCATCGGATCTGAGATGTCTTGGAGTAAAAAGAATTAGTACTTAAAAAGATACACACTGACGAGAATGATGTAGATATGATGACCAAATCATTGTCAAAAGAAAAGTTTGAATTTTGCAGAAGTGAAGCTGGTATGGTGAAACTCTCTCAATGAGTTAAAAATGGGGAGATTTGTTAAGTTTCAACTCAGTCATGGTCCAAAGTTGCGGCTGCAAAAATTGAAATCTAAAATTGCAGCCATCCAGAATGGCTGCAAAATTGATTGCTGGTCAAAGCTAAAATACAGGTGAAATGTTAAGCCAGAAATTAGGCAAGGAAAAGTCAGGAAATGCAGCTGAATTGCAGCTATAAATAGCTAGCAATTCAGCCGAAGAAGATATACCAAGAGAAGGCATCAGAGAGAGAAGAGAGAAATAGGGAGAGAAGGAAAGAAAAGAGAAAAGAAGAAAAATAGAGTGATGTTTTGCTATTTTTCTTGTGAATTTATTTTTCATCTCTTTCTTGATATCCACCTATTTTGGTGAGGATTGTTGTGTTACCTTCTAGTATATCTAGAGGAAGATTTGTTATTCCATTTTTATAGTGGAAGTATTGGTCAATATTTGACCCGTGATTTTTACCCGTTTCGGGGTTTTCCACATAAATCGTGGTGTCAGAATATTTTCAATTTTTTTGTTATACTTATTTTTGCTAGGTGGTTATTGATAAATTCTCACTTTATCAATACCAGAGTTTTGGGAGAGTCATTTTAATCTTGGTAGTGTGGGTTATTTATTTTAGAATTTATTTTCTTTGTGTTATTTTATTTGTTTCAACCTCCCAACAAGTAGTACTCCCTTCTTTGAGGGGCTTAACATCCCGAAAGAAAAGGTATTACACGAGATATAAGTTTAGGGCAAATGAGCAGCTGTGTATGAATTCAGTACAGTAAATACCATGTTTTCATTTTCTAATTAGCTGTGTATGAATTTTCTTGCAATTATCCAGTAGCATTGAGGCCCTGGACTGTTTGGTTCAAGGATTTGGGGTGAACAAAGCGTAGTTGGAATGGGTTTTTTTAGTTAGAATTATTTTGAGAATTGTAAAATTGAATTGTTTGTGAGATGAAAAGTAGTTTAAAGTAAAAAAGATGAAGTATTTTTTGTTAGAAAACCAATCCAAGTGCACCTAAAATCCTTACCAAATTTATAATTCATATCTTGTTAGGTTAACTAGGGAAAATATTAAAGAAAAGATAAATGGTTTTCAAGGAATTAATTTATCTTGTTTGGTTCACAGGAATTTGTGACGGAAATGGAAAAAGGAAACCGAAGCAAGAAATAGACAATCACTCAAGTTCAATATCCCAGAGTATAAATATTAAATAAAAGAATAAAGACAAAGAAAAAGGAGGTATCATTTCTTCTTATGTATAAAGAGTTCAGAATGAAGACGATAAAGATTATTTATGATGAATCACAGATTGAAAGGATACAAATAGAATTCAACAGTCAAGTAGAGCTCCTATCTGTTTAATCTTTCATCCTTATTCAAATTAAAGAGGTACATTCTCCATGGAGTACATATTCTATTGAAAAAAAAACACCGACTACTCTAGAATGATCTAGAGTATGCAGCAGCAAAGTTTTATCTTAAGCAGCCGAAATCTGGAAGATTGGAGAAGACAAATTTGGTGCAGCAAATTTTGACCAGCAAATTGTTCATCTAGAATCCTCTTGAAAATGCTTGCAATAAATAAATAATTAGACTACTCTAGAATCAATTAAAAATTAGCAATTAGCCTTGCGAATTCAGTGAGGAAACAACTATAAATAGGATAGTTATGATGAAGCTTGAGAGTGCAAGAAAGAGTGAAGAGTGCAAGTAAGTGTTAGATGCTCTATTGAGTGAGCAAATAAGAGAAAAAAAATAGAGTGAGAGTTACTTGTGAATGTTGGGTGACTTGTAAGTGAGAGTTTAGTGGAGTAATAAATTTTTATTTAGCAATTCGATCTACTACTTGTGTCACCTTAATTTTCTTCAAGTGGTATTAGAGCAGGTTGTTGTGTGCCTGTCAAAATTAAGATAGATACGATTAGGGACCGTATTCAAGTTCGCCGATCGAGAATCATGCTACGAGGAGGCTCTGTCGAAATAGACGGTCGGGGACCTTGCTCGACATTGGCTAGTCGGTTGATCGAGACGAGAAATCACCAACTCATAATGACGGAGTTTATTAATACTATCGAGAAACTCAATGACGACAATTACAGTGAATGGAGTATCCATCTCAAGTTTTACTTGAGAGAACAAGGCTTATGGGAGATGATCGACGGCAACCAGACAATGCCACCTCCAAAGGAGAATGCAGCGGAGTATAAAAAGTGGGACAAGAATGCGGGTAAGGCTTTATCTATCTTAGCCTTAACAGTAGAGAAACAATATTTAGATAAAATAAAGGATGCAAAAACTCCAAAGGAAACGGGGGACACATTAGTAGAGTATTTTACAAAGGTGAATGACTCCACGTTGCAGAGGCTCGAAAATGAGTTGATGACACTCATACAAGGCGACATGATTGTAAGTCAGTTCTTTGACAAAGTTAAATTTTTATCTGAGAAAATTACAAAATTAGATCCGCTTAATCTTATTGACGAGACAAGGATGAGAAGGCTAATAATGCGAGGGTTTCGTCATGAATTCAATCCCATCATAGTAGCAACACGTAGATGGGCTAAATAACCAACTCGCAATGAGTTGAAAAATATGTTGGCTGATGAAGAGGCTCTAAATAAACAAAAAGTTAGAGTCTCATACCAAGATGAGGAGAAAGCACTCTTTGCCAGGAAGCGAACTTTCAAAGGAAAGAAAAATTTTGAAGAAGGTAAGAATCAAGGCAGACAAATCTCAAGACAAGTACGCCCTTGGAAAAGCTCTCAACCAGGGGGAGATGATGTGAAATTTGCAAGTGCACAAATATCGAACAAGTAATAAAGTAGTGAGTACAAGTCGTCCCAACGAGGATTGCTACCTAACTGCAAAATTCTTTTACTTATAACCTAACTTAAACCAAAATAAATGTGATTTTATCTAAAATTTAATTACCAATAAAAATAAATAACAATAATAATAAACACAAAAATCAATAATTATATTAATTAAAAATCAATGGCAATGAATAGACTAAGACACTCCAAATCCAGCTTACTCCTCTTATGACAAATAATTAATTTCTTCAAATTAATTCTCGACTTGGTTAATGGTAGAATTCCCAATTATAATTTAGACCCAATCTCTTGGTGAAAAGCTCCTAACTTTAATTAATAAACCAATCGTATCTCTACGTGATTTTAATTATCAAAGCCGCAAACACCTCTATGGAATTCCCTATCTTTTGTTTCCTACTCGCTAGAAACCACACAAAGAAATCGAATCTATCTCTAGTCAATTTTAAAATGTGTTGTTATTACCATGATCCAATTTAAACTAGCACTTCTCAGCCACTAGAATAAATTTAAAGGCATGCAAGAATTGGCCAGAAACTTACAAGCATTAAAAACAATAATAACAATTAACCAAAATCGAGATTAAAGAAACAATCTTTAACTGAAATAAATTAAATTCATAAGAGTTTCAGCCTTCATTAGTCACAAAAGATTTAGCTATTCATGATCCGAATATTCGAAGTCATAAATTTGATTAACATAAAATAAATTAAAAGAATAAAGAAAACAAAACAAGAGAATAGAAGAAGATAATCCCCTATTTCTCAAGCTTGCTGTCCAAATTCTCTTTGCTCCATCCTCGGTCAACTCTTCCAATTGTCCGAATTCCTCCTCTTTGCTGCCAAACTCCTTCTCCTTGTGGCTGCCCAGAAAATCTCTCCTTTGGCCCTATTTTTGCTTTCTCGGCTGCCCTCCCCTTTTTCTCCTTGGCTTGCCCGAATTTCTCTCCAATTGGCTGCCCGAATTATCTTCCCTTGGCTGCCCTAATTTCTTCTCTTGGCTGCCCTCAATTTCTCTTCTTCTTTTTTGCTCACCGAATTCCCCTCCCTTTGTGTATTAGGAATTTCAATCCATTCCAAATCCTATTTCAAACCAAAGTCAATTTTAGAATCTTCCTTTTTCTTCTTTAAATTGAATCCTTATAAATTTTGGAATGGCATGGTGAATTTTTATTTTCCTTTTCTAGCCAAGTCTTCTTTCATATTTTCTTCTCTTGACATTACCATTTTGCCCCTACATCAATAATTAGTAAAATTAGTGAATTAAAGTGTACTTTGTAAATAAAATCATCTTAATTAATTCATACTAAGTACATTAATATTTAATTCACTAAAACAAATCAAAGTCATAAGATTTATATCAATTAGTCCTTAAATAAGTGAGAAATCAATTCTAAATAATAATTAAAATATGATCTCATCAGGAGACAAACCACAAGGAAGCAACAATCGAAGAAATCAGTGACACGCTGATGTCTGTTACAATTGCGGGAAGAAAGGACATTTTGCCCGAGATTGTTGGCACAATCACGCAAAAAGAAATAGAATAGTGCTATTTCCAAGAAGACAAATAGCAGTGAAGAGGAATGGGATTTTTCAAGCATTCCTTGCATTAGAAGAAGATCATGCCTTGGTCGCGGTAAGTGATAATTTGATCAATTTTAAAAATGATTGGATAGTAGATTCTGGGTGCTCCAATCACATGATAGGAGATCAAGAAAAGATCCAGAATATGGAAAAGTATGATGAAAAACGAGTTGTGGTGACTGCAAACAATTCCAAGATGCCAATCACACACGTTGGCAAGGCGAATGTGATACCTCATTTCAATTCAATTGAAGTGAAATTAGAAAATATAATATATGTGCCAGGTATGAAGAAGAATCTTCTCTCAGTATCACAATTAACTGCAGCAGGCAATTTTGTGGTGTTTGGTCCAAGAGACGTGAAGGTATATCAGCAATTGAAGTCAGTGGGACCACTAATTATGGAATGATGCAAAGTGGAGTCGTCTAAGTAATGTCAGTAGAAATGGCATATGCAGACAAGTAATGTCAGCAGAAACGGCATACAGACAAGACAAGGAAGAATGAGACACCAGATTTATGGCATGCACGATTGGGACATGTAAGCTATACCATATTAAAGGCAATGATGAAGAAAACAATGCTCAATGGCCTTCCACAATTAGAAGTTCGAGACAACATAGTATGTGCTGGATGCCAGTATGGAAAAGCACACCAACTACCATATGAGGAGTCAACGTTTAGAGCAAAGACACATTTAGATTTGGTACACTTAGATGTGTTTGGACCAGTGAAGTAACCATCAGTAAGTGGCTATCGCTATATGATAACATTTATCGATGATTACTCTCGGTATGTTTGGATAGATTTTATGAAAAAAAAATCAAAAGCATTAGAAAAATTAAAATCCTTCAAGAAAAAGCGGAGGATGAGGTAGGTCGTCAAATACAGTGCCTTCGTACGGATAATGGTGGAGAATATACCTTGTACGAGTTCACTAAATTCTTGGAGAAGAATAGAATACGACGACAATTGACATGTTGAAACACCCCACAACAGAATAGAGTTGCAGAAAGTAAGAACAAGTATCTGGCAGAAACTTATAGAAGCATGCTACACGCTAAAAATGTGCAAGCACACTTTTGGGCAGAATGTATGAAGACAGCAGTATATATTACTAACAGGTTGCCACAAGCAAAGCTTGGCTTTACTTCACCCTATGAGAAGCTTTGGAAGAAGAAACCTTCGGTGTCTCACTTTTGAGTATTCGGATGTGTCTGTTACGTACTTGTGCCTGATCATTTAAGAAGTAAATTCGACAAGAAAGCTATTCGCTGCATCTTTGTAGGATATGATCCTCAAAGAAAGGGATGGATTTGTTACAATCCAGACACAGACAAATGTTATGTATCCAAAAATGTTGCGTTCGATGAAGCATCCTCCTGGTGGTCATCTCAAGTCTTGAAATTACCAGATTCCAAGGAAATTGAGGAAGAGATCAAAGAAAGATTAGAAGAGCGAGGGGGAGATTCTTCACCATCCATCCAAAGAAGACGAAGAAGATTTACCAACTGAAGAATAAGCTTCAAGGAAAGCAAATAATCCATAGAAAACTGGAGCACACAAAACAATAGAAGATTAGAGGCCAAGTCAATATGAAGTAGAAGAAGATGAAGAAGATGAAGCAAGCCCACAACTCCGACGATCAAGCAGACAAAGAAGACCATACCCCAAGTATGCAAATGCAGCAATGGTTGAAGAACCTGACTCATACGAGGAAGCATCTCAGAAGAAAGAATGGAGAATGACAATGGAGGAAGAGATTCAAGAACTAAGACAAAATGAAACATGGAACTGGTGCCAAGACCAAAGGGAGTACAACCCATTTCCTGTAAATGGGTATATAATTTGAAGGCAAGAACTGATGGATCAATTAATAGATATAAGGCTCGACTAGTAGCTCGTGGATTCTCACAGAAGTACGGATTGGATTATGACGACACATTCAGTCCGGTAGCCAAGAACACTACAGTAAGAGTATTACTCGCTTTAGCTGCAAGCAAGTCTTGGAGGTTGTGGCAGATGGATGTTAAGAATGCTTTCTTACATGGCGAATTTTATCGAGAGATATATATGCAGCAGCCAAGAGGTTTTGAGAGTAAGACACACCCAAAGTATGTATGTAATTTAAAGAAGGCGCTCTATGGATTAAAACAAGCACTTAGAGGTTAGTATGGAAAGATAACAGAGTTTTTAATATATATGGATATTCGGTGGCACCAGCAGATTCAAGTCTATTCATCAAAAGTCGAGAAGGAAAACTAGCCATAATACTTGTGTACGTGGATGACCTCATCATCACTGGAGATCATCAAGAAGAGTTTAGACAGGTTATGTCAAATCTCTCAGTACGATTTCAGATGAAGGAGTTTGGAGAGTTAAAGCATTTTCTTGGCTTGGAAATAGATAGAGGAAATAACGGGATATTCCTATGTCAAGAGAAGTATGCTAGAGATCTTTTGCAAAAGTATGGAATGATTGATTGCAAGCCAATATCAACACCGATGGAGATGAATGCTCCGCTAAGCTCAATAGAAGGGAAAGAGCTTGAGGACGTGACAATGTATCGGCAGCTTGTGGGAAGTTTAATTTATATAATATTGACAAGGCCTGATATTTCATATGCTGTCAGAGTAGTAAGTCGATTTATATAGAAGCCAAAGAAGCCCCATTTAAAAGTAGTAAGACGAATACTAAGGTACGTAAAAGGAATTGTAAATTATGGCTTATTCTATAAGAAGACAGACGTAAGTAAAATGACAGTATACTGTGATGCTGACTATGCTGGTGATCTTGACACTCGTCGATCAACTACCAGATATATGTTTAACCTTAGATCGGGAGTAATCTTATAGTATAGTAAGAGACAACCTACAGTGTCCTATCAAGTACCGAGGTTGAATATCGTGCTGCAGCAATGGCTGCTCAAGAATGTATGTGGTTGATACAACTGCTATAGGATCTTCATCAATCAACGCATGATGCAGTGAGGTTATGCCAGTCCACATCGCCCTCTGTTCCAACAGCTTGCTCGATTACATCGCACCTAGAGTATGCATATCTTCATAGTCAGTTGGAGAGAGAGAGGTTGATGCGTGATTATTTTCAAAATCGCTTTGCTAGCTTGGACCAATATTTGCGAGTGATGTTCGAGGCACTACATCTGCCTCCGCCGTCGTCTCTACCTCCACCTCCTTTTCCGATACCAGATTCTGAAGACCGGGAAGACATGGCTGATGAGGATTACACGATCGATTCGCCTGACGACCATCCTCCAACGACTGGCCCTCCAGATCTACCTCCGCCTCTTTCACCGTCTGCAGCGCCGCCTTCTATTGTTACATAATAAATTTTGTAAAATATTTTTAATATTGTACGCATAAAATATTGACAATTAATGGATTAATTATATTTATTTTAACTATTCTATAATTATGCTTGTTT
This sequence comes from Rauvolfia tetraphylla, assembly GCA_030512225.1. NCBI lineage: Eukaryota > Viridiplantae > Streptophyta > Magnoliopsida > Gentianales > Apocynaceae > Rauvolfia > Rauvolfia tetraphylla. The sequence continues at coordinate 1,174,863 of JAJQKT010000076.1, read as the reverse complement.
TTAAAATAATTATTTAAATTCTATTGAAAAATATATTTTAAAAAATTTTAAAATATTTAATTAAAATTTAATATTTCATATTAAATTGTATTTGTAATTAATAATTACTTTTAATAATTAATAACTAATATTCACAATAAAAATAATTATAAAATTATTGTAATTTTAATATTTTTAAATTAAATAATATTTTAAAAAGTAAATTTTCGTCGCAATTCCGTCGCCAATTTGCAACTGCTATCCTATCCGTCGCAAATTTGCAACCGACAATGCCGTCGCCAATTTGCAACCGACAATCGCCGTCGCAAATTTGCAACGACATATATCCGTCGCAAATTTGCGACAGATATATGGCCGTCGCAAATTTGCGACTTAATATTTTATGACGGACAGTTTCGTCGCAATTTATATTTTGCGATTGATTTGCGACGGAATTGTCCGTCGCAAATTTTCAGTTTTCTTGTAGTGATACTATAATTGTAAATGTTAGGTAGCTTGTAAGTGAGAGTTTAATGGAGTAATAAATTTTTATTTAGCAATTTGATCTACTACTTGTGTCACCTTAATTCTCTTCATATTCTACATCAAAGTAGAATCCAAAGGTTAATCAGACGTTGTATCTGTATAATCTTTCATCCTTATTCAAGCTAAAGAGGGACGTTAATTCTCTATGGAGTACATATTCTCTATCAAAGTAGATCTCAGACATACATACTACCATAATTTATAATTCTGAGAATAGAAAGTTAAGTTAAATACCATAATTTTCAAGAATTTTTCCCTTCAGCATCATTATTCCAATCTCAATCCATCCTCTCATTACGATTCTCATGCAAGACCTAGTAAGTGATGCCTTGCCAAGAAAGGCAACAGTGCTTGCTACTAAAATCATCGATAGAGATGCCAAAGCTGCTACCAGTGAACTTCTCAGGCTCTGATCATCTCTCACAATCCCAGCTAATAACAATGGCACTGAACCTACTAGAATATATGAGATTGAAGCAGCAGCAGCTATCTAAGTCGAACTTGGTGGTGATGCCCTAGCCAGGGCTTTGACTTTTCCGCTCTGAGGTCTATGTTATTCTGGCACCTCACTGTATCAACCTGTGTATAAACTGAAACAAACTCTGATATCGCCATAGCTAAAGCACCAGCTGGTAAGCTTACAAATCCTTTCATGATTACGTCCTGCGGCTTCATTCTGAGCCTAAGACTTCCTACTTCCATGACCAGTAATGTAGTCAAAACAAGGCCCTCATTGCTCCCTAAACCAACTGCTCTAAGCCATTGTGCCCTTGGAGAAAAATCTAAATACTTTTGATCTTCTACGATATCTTGGCTCCTTGCTTCAGAGTTTCTTGGATTACTAGTTATAAGGGTTCCCATTACTGAGGAACATAGAGGAAAAACAAAGGTAAAAGTATGCAATGCCTGCTACAATATTCATATGGGAGATGCAATGCTTAATTTTATATAGGAACTTCAAGGAAAAAAATCTACGCTTTTTTATTGTTTTCACGGTTAAAGCATTTTACCTAGTAGACACGACGTTCCATAGAAGGATCGATAAGTTCGGCAGCATATCAATTTAGTTCATTTGCCTCCGATACTGGGAAAATACATGCACCATTTACTCTTGTTGAAGCAGAAAGAACGTTGAAAGAAAAATGGTTTAATTGAAATTAGGCAAGTCATAAGCGAGAATTTTCCATTACGAATTGCAATAGCTTCGTGTTAGGCAACCAAAAAGGCAAAGTAAGAGATAGTTTTAACAGCCAGGTTGATGAAGTTTCTCGTAGAAATTACAAAGACAATGCGAAGGCCATAATTTAACTTCTTACGGTTCACAAACGTAGCAAAAAAGATTAACTAACCTTAATTAGATTGAAGAAATTTGCTGCCATTGTTAATCGATAGTTTTATTATTGATTGCTTTTATGTCTTTTTCATTTTTTTTCCTTTTTCTACGACAACACGGATGCAAGGACCTAATGGTCCAAAGTGGTTCTGGTCTTTTTGGTTAAATATTTCCTACAACCTTGTTAGATGATTTCTATGTAAGAATTTGGTCTTTATTAAAAAACTTAAATATAGTTCACAAACTATAAGTAATTATCATATTTTCTCATATTTAAATAAATCAAGTAAATATTAATAAAGATATAATTGATTATGATTTAGAAAAGTAATCTAGATGTTTTCTTGCATGGAAGAATATTCTGATTGATATACATTCTAACCTAACCTATATAAAGCATGTGTAATACAATCAGTTCAAGGATTTTTTAACATTGATAAACATAAGTTAGGAACGATAAGTTGGGTCACAAGAACATTGATAAAATGTTTTTACAAACCTTTATGAATATCTATACAAATAACACAAGATATTACAAGTAAGACCCTTATAATTCGTATTCAAAATAAATTATTCAAAAGTTACATACATCATTTTGCTAAATTATTGCAAAATAAATATCAACATATGAGAGTAAGAAACTTTATTTATTCCTATTAACCTTGAGATATATAAATTAACAATGATGCAATTCAAAACAAAATGAAGAAACAACACTGTAACTTTAGATATACCATCGAAAGAAGCAATTTTAGTCATATATTACAAATAAACTAAATTGGTAAGACAAATATATATACCTTTAGGCATAGGATAATTTTCTAAATGTCTAGTTTATATTCTTATTTCAGTTAATCTCATCAAATTAATAACCTCACTGTGGGGTCGAGTTATTATTTTAATGAATTAATTACTATTATTCTAAATATCATCATTTAATCTTTTAACTTTTTAAGGTTAAATTTATCTTTATGAATCAAATACTTAAGATGTTATGCCTACTCCTAAGCACATGATATAAAATAAATATCTACAATGACATTCAAGAATATTATTAAATTTATCAACTTATCTTAATGTTGACAAAACTAAAATAGTGTACATACATACAATAAATGAAGTGCATAATAAAATTTATTTTGATAATTACTAATAATAAAAATTAATGTGATTAATAATTCTTAATACTTTAAAATACTTGGGATGCTGTGGCTACTACTAAATACGTAACGCAATTGTATTTCTAAAAAATACATCTAAAATATCAATTATCATTATGTTGACAAGATGTTTTTTATGTGCACATAACATAAATATGGCTCTAAAAATTAGCTGTTATCTTATAGATGTCATTATTTAGTTACCAAACTTTATGTGACTAAAATCCTTATGCATACTCTTAAATAATTGATACAAATAAAATTTCTATAATGGCATCACAAATAAATCATTTAAAAAAATCAACTTAACTATATATTGATTTGCACGAAATTGAATAGGGACATGCGCTTTAATCATATAATTTTTAATTCCAAGACTTTTTTGGGTGGGTCGAAGTATAGTCTAGAAAAAAATGCTAAAAAATATCATTGAATTAAAACAAAATAAATCAATGTCTCAAATTCAAAGAACTTTATAAAGCACTATTTAATATCTTGATGTTTTAAAAGTTTAAGGTTTTAATGTAAGGAATAAAATATCCTTACCCTAAATTTGTAATAAAATTTTTGGTATAAACTTGTATTAAAAATTTTAAACTTTACATTATAGAATTAAAGCCATCCAAATTGACAAAGGTAATATTTTGTCAAATTAATTTAGTCAATAATAATAAAACATTAAAGATGTTCACAGACGATAACCAATTCATCAACTTGCAAATTTTCACATGGAACAAAATCAATTTGTAAATCCAATTTGTTGTCTAAATTGAATTTAAAACTTTCTATTCATATTTATATTAAAATTTCTTTTATCCTCGTTGTTTATAACACGAATCAATTCCCTCCTCCCCAAAAACTAAAACATGCACACGCATATATACAAAATATAAATGTATATCAGGACTAGGACACTGATACGGGACTAGCATTAGATGATTGTTGGGGAATTGGTTGGTCAATTTTTTGTCCCCTCCTTTTTAGGTCCATCTAGCCTTTGCGTGTTGGCCAGGGCTCATAAATATTAGTACAATGAATTATAAAATTCAGTATGTTGCTTGTACGCATTGCCCTCTAGAAATGTTTGGTCATTTTGTATTCATTTGCTTCTTGAAGGTAAAATTAGTTTTCGTCTCACTTATAGGAGGTCATTTTTACTCTCTATCCATAGACATATTTCTGAACTTGATTGTTTATCTAGTCCAGAGTACAACTACTTCAGATGAAGAATAGAGTTTTCTTGAATAACTATTAAGAATTTATGTACCCCATTTGAATATTTCAGATGAAAACTCCAAGATGAAGCATTACAACTCAGCATCCAATGTAACCTACCAATGCCAGATTGACGTAGTTTGATCGTAGGACTTGAATTAATTTATTGTTCTCGATTAGCGTTCGACTGGAAGCTTTTGGTCGATGAGAAAAAGCAAACTTAGGTGTTTGTTGTCAGCTGAATTTTGTGGAAGCACAACTTCAATGTCATATTGTGAAGACCTTTCGTTATTACACTGTGAAACTCTTCTTTGATGCCAAACCGGTTTGGTGAAAAGATGGCCTGTCATTATAAATGAAGTTAGGCACCTACGTTATTCATCCCCACCCAAAAGCTCTCCGACGTATTTGCTCAAAAAACAGTAAAGATTTTACCGTATCTCTGCGATGGCAATTTCCTTGTTGGATTCCAGTGTCTCAAATTCTAGGGGATTCAACAACATTACGATAATTACGAACTATTCCAATAAATACACCAAAAGTAAAGATTAAAAAAATCCCACTTAGAATAGCTAAATTAATGTTGTTTAATGAGTCACAGCTCCATTGATTCTAAGCATACTTCGGCAAATTAAGCTGGAATTTCCGCTGACAGGTCGACGCTACAGTTGCAATGACGTTGGTGTGTGTGCATTACTCTCTCTCTCTTTCAAATAGGAAGACTTTCTTACACTTTTTTTTATCAAAATATTTGATTTTTTGTTTTTGTGAATTTTAAAAATTATATTCACTCATAAATAGAATTATATTATGCTGGTAATAAATAAATAAAATTAATTAAATATATAATAAAAAATATTATTTATTATTTTATTTCTTAATTTATAAAAAAAATGAGAGTCATAAAATTTTATATTTTAAAAGAGATGGGCAAATGGACAGAAAACCTTAAACCAGGCGTGCTTGAGATCAGGAAGTGCGGGAAAATGAATCTCTATGCAATCACAAATCAACCGATTCTTAAACTTATATAAAATGAGATAATCAATGTAGGTTTTTGCAATCTCAGAAAGAAAACCATCGATGAATACGAAACGAACATAATTGGAAATTTCCCTTTCAGGAGATCGATCCATCAAATCATGATGTAGAATGAATTAATAGAAGCATTTAAGGGTAGTACTGGTTATAGGAACGATGCTGTAACTTTTTTATCGGAACATAAATGATCAAATGGTAATTGCTTTTGAAACTTCTGCCTTTTTGTTTCCGGAAAGTGGTATCGGTTCTTCTTATAGTAAATGCAATTTTGCACATAAAGAGCGTAAGCTTTCTTTTAGCGTCTTTGCTGAACAACTCATTATTCTATACATATGCGAGTCCGATAAGTAAAGGAGCAATAAATAATCGCTGTAAAAATAGAAGCACCGCAGAAAATGTAGATATTTCTGGTGAAAGTATTCAATACAACTGACGCGTAGTAGTTATGAATCATTCACCCAGTACACCTTCATCTTCTTTATAAGGGCATAAAGCCCTCTTAAGAGTTTCACGGTCCAACAAACACACATTACAAAACATGGAGTTGCCGGACATAGCTATTCTCTGCATTGCAGCTCTCTTTCTGAGTTTATGGTGGCGATACTGGTCGGTCACCGGTGGCGGAGCAAAAAACCTCCCGCCAGGGCCACCAGGTTGGCCACTTGTAGGCAACCTATTCCAAGTCATCCTCCAAGGCCGGCCCTTCATATTTGTGGTACGTGATTTACGTGCCAAGTACGGTCCAATCTTCACCATGCAGATGGGACAACGCACTCTCGTTATCATCACAAGCTCAGCGCTCATCCATGAAGCCCTAGTTGAGAAAGGTCCCCTCTTTGCAAGCCGACCACCGGACTCTCCGATTCGGCTGATCTTTAGTGTCGGAAAATGCGCCATCAACTCGGCAGAATATGGCTCTCTGTGGCGGGCTTTACGCCGGAACTTTGTCACTGAGTTGATAAATCCGGCAAGAATCAAACAATGCAGCTGGATAAGGAGATGGGCCATTGAGAACCACATGAAAAGACTACAGAACGAGGTTTCCGCAAAGGGTTACATAGAGGTTATGAGCAATTGCAGGCTCACAATGTGCATCATTCTCATCTGCTTATGCTTTGGAGCAAAGATCTCCGACGAATGGATTAGGGATATTGAGAGCATACTCAAGGAAGTCATGATGATTACATTGCCAAAGCTTCCAGACTTTCTGCCGGTGTTTACGCCACTATTTCGCCGTCAAGTGAACGAAGCAAAGAAGCTCCGAAAGAGACAACTGGATTGCTTGGTACCACTCATTAGGGACAGAAAAGCGTTCGTCGAGAGCGGTGGAAAGGCCAGGAGTACGAGGTCAGAAATGGTAAGCCCTATTGGTGCGGCCTATGTTGATTCTTTACTCCATCTTGAACCTCCCAGCCGTGGCAAGCTCGGCGAGGAAGAGATTGTAACACTTTGCTCGGAAGCCATCAGTGCCGGAACCGATACTAGTGCAACGACAGTTGAATGGGCCTTGCTTCATTTAGTCACGAAGCAGGAGATCCAAGAAAAGCTATACAAAGAAATTGTGGACAGTGTAGGGAAAGATGGGGCAATTACTGAGAACGATGTTGAAAAAATGCCGTATCTCGGTGCAATTGTGAAGGAAACCTTCCGACGGCATCCCCCAAGCCATTTCTTGCTATCACACGCTGCCATAAAAGACACCGAGCTGGCAGGGTACAAAATCCCGGCGAACACCAACGTGGAGTTGTACACTGCATGGATGACCCAGGACCCTCTCCTCTGGGAGGATCCCCAGGAGTTCAGACCAGAAAGGTTCTTAACCGGGGACGGGGTCGACGTGGACATCACAGGAATGAGAGGTGTGAAGATGCTGCCATTCGGAGCGGGTAGGCGGATTTGCCCGGCATGGACTTTGGGCACATTGCATGTTCATTTGTTGCTCGCAAGGATGGTACAGGCATTCAAGTGGGTTCCAATTCCGGAAAACCCACCCGACCCAACGGAGACATTTGCCTTCACCGTCGTAATGAAAAGTCCTCTGAAAGCAATAATTTTGTCTAGGGCAAAGATTTGAAATGTTCTAAGAACAAATATGTAGTGCTGGAATTTGATCCTTTCTGTGGGTATGTATTGTCCAGGTGATCTGACCTGTGTGTATTAAACATAGTAAGGTCCAGTGCGGTCTAGTCTTAGTCAACAGAAGTACAGCATCAATGTCTTCTCTTATCTGTATGGTTTCAAGATTTGAATAGATGAGACGACTATGAGTTTGCCCAAGAGTGATTTGTTGAAAATCAAAGAGTATGCTATAGAGATTGCTGCATGAATGGCAATATCTGATCACAAATGACTTTTGATGGATTTATTATCCTCCGATCCATCATTTTTTCTACTTATTTAAAGGTGTTTTTATTTCAAGATTCTCCTTATTTTCAAATTTAATTTTTGTACATAAATTTTAAAAATACTTATATTTTGAAAAGAAGAGATCACGATCTTCCCTTTTGGATAGCAAAGGTATTAGCTCTCCCTAGAATTAATAGCCAGTACGAAAAGAAGCAGTGAATTTATACTACTGATGAACTTCTTGGCAGATAACTTATGCAGAGGCAGTTGAAACCCTAGATAATACGAAAGCTACCATTCATTGCGTGAGGTCCAAAGACTTCCGGACAGTAGAAGCCGTTTCTATTTTCTTATAATTCTGGGTAATGTAATGTGGAAAAGTAAGGCAAAGGCTGGGATGGTCAAGGGAGAGGGTAAGACCGCCGGCTCGGATGGTTTGGTGGTTGCCATGGCAAGTAATGTCCTGTGATGCTGCTATTGGATGTAGAAAGTGGCAGATTCTGAGTTTCTCTCAAATGGGAATATATGTTTGCTGGATAAGGTTTTGAAACAAGTTTTTGTATATCGGCCAAACAGGTTCCCGATTTATATTTGTAACAAATTGAACTTAAAGATTGAACCAAATCCATCATTAGCGACTAAACTGATATTTTTCAATGCCAGATGAAAATTTTGAACAACTGAAATATGGAGAAGTGACTACTTCGGCATGAATTTGAAGAAGATGTAACTATTGCTTCTTTTGTTCAGAAAATAGGGGTATCCACGAGACAAGAATTAGAGTGAATAATTTAGACACTATAATATACTTATAAATAAAAGATAATCAGGAAACCAGACAAGAAACATCATAAAGCGTTTTTCAGTCGATAAATCGAAGTAGAACTTACTCAAATTACACACACCATCCCGCAGGCATCTGCCCCTGATCACAATAAGACAGCACAACCACGTAAAGCACAACCACGTAAAGCCAGAAAACATAACATCTGCATTTTGGGGGCCGGATCCGCTTTCCATACCCGTTCTTCAATTGTGAGCTAAAGGACAAAAGTGATCTGTTTGATGTAAAGGTATTCATTATCCGATAGAATCTGAAAAATCGAACTAAAATTATTATTTCTGTTTGATTTTTTGTTATTTCAATTCAATTTGATTCGATTAGTTTTAAAAAATAATATATAATTTGGTCCGATTTTTTATTTCTATGTTCAAACTAAAAATCAAACTGAAAAATCGAAATTTTAAAAATTTTTACTAATGAATACATTATATAAATGAGTTCATATGAAAATATTTTTTAAAAAAATTATTAATAAATAAATTATAGAAATACGTTCATAAAGAATGCATTTAATGCATTTTTATTTTCTGCCTTTTTCTTTTTTCCCATTCTTAGAAATTCAGTTTGGCAACTGAATCAAATTAATTTATTTTAGTTCGGTTTGATTCGATTTTATAAAAAATTTAGTTTGATTAGATTTCGTAAATTTTTTTAAAAATTGAACCGAAAATTAAATGAACACCCATAGTTTGATGTGTGCTTCTTAGCCTCAACCAATGAGAAATAGGCTGATCTAATGCCATGCTTGCTTTGACTCTGCTCTTCTCTTTTCAACCATGCTTAAACTCACAGTTAACCCATCTAGCCAAAACAAAGAAAACCCTCCCTGTTCTATTCTCTCCTATTTTCTTTCATAACTTCCATTCTTTCTTTTCTTTCTGGAATCCGAACCGATCATGACTATATATATACTGAATCCAAACCTTCAAAACTAGTTGTTGGCATCAGTTGAAGGCAGAAAAATACGGGTTATGCCTTGAAATTTTTAAACTAATGGATTATGTGGTTCATTAGGATGGTGGTCTGATAATTCATCTCCTACATTACACTCAGGAAGTAGTTATGAAATTTAATGGAAGATATTTGGTCAACTAAGACTAACAAGGAATTAGAAAAGAATGGTGGGATTGGATAGTGCTTGAGTTTGAGATTTTTTATTATGAATTTTGTAAGAGTGAATTATTTATGAGAGGGTGAATGAGACTCAAAATGAGAAATTTGTATTAAGTTGCGTAACAGAACCCAATCCAAATACACCTGAAGTCACCTAAAGGGAGGTTGATTAAATATAATATATCTACTTAATGTTAAATTTTAATGATTAACGTGATTAATACTATTACCTGTTCCATTTGCACTAATTTTGCACTAAGACTGACCTCATAATACTCTCTCCTCACTAATATCTCCTAATTTTTTTAGTTAAACCCAAACTATATATACAGTAATACTAGTTGAATAGTTTGAATATATTTTAAACTCTTTGAGTTAGAGCTTTATCAGAGGATTGATAGGCTCTCATAGTATCTAACATAGGCCAGAATCCTAGAGTCCACATTTTCTTGGTGCTTTGTACGTCTATTTACTCTTGTGAATGTGATGATTAAAACATATTTTGAATTTCTTGGGAATGAGATATTACTTAAAAGTTAACAGAAAAGTAATTAAATCATATGACTATGTGGGGAATTTGATGCTACTTTTTATGCTTATCTCTGCTCCGGTTATATTTAGATTTAATTTTGCTATGCGAGAGATAGAGGGTTGGAGGTGCTTGACGATGCGGATCCTCAATATGACCTAAATAATGCTCTTACAGGTGTCGTTTGCACCGTGACCTACCACCTTGAGGCCGAGAGTAGTGCCTCTGACTTGGCAGATGATGGCTACCGTTACAATCTCTTTCGTTACTCATTGGGTATAATACTCTTCTCAATAAATGTAGTTTAGTTTGAATTTATTTTGAACTTTGAGTTAGAATTTGGTTAAAACTTTGAATCTATTTTAAACTCTAAATCAAGGCTTGGTGAAAACAACTTTTGAGTTTGACATGGTGCATATTGATCTTAATACTTATTGTATTCCAATATGCACTATTTGTTTGTTTGCATTACAAGAAGAATGCTTTTATGTTTGTGCTCCCGGTAACATTCGTTCTTGAAATTTGATGATATCCTCGAAACTTCTTCATTTGTGATCCAATAAGATATTAGGCCAATGTATATACATAGGTTGGTCTTATTCTAAGACTTCATCTTGGGTTACAGAAAAACCTAAGACTTATTTGACCTGTAAGAGTGTTTGGAGTTATGTACCCTCGATTGTCCTTGGAAATCGAGAGCCATTTTTGGCTCATGAAATAGCACTGTGAAGTCTGCGGCTTGCTCTCTTGCTTTTGCTACGCGAAAAAGATATAAGGTAGGAGGTGCTAGACAATGTGAAACCTCAATACGGCCTGAATAGTGCTCTAACATGTGTCGTTTGCACCGTGACCCATCCTGAGACTGAGAATAGTGGCTTTGACTTGGAAGATGATGGTTATCTCTACATGATTTGGTTAGGATGCAGACAATATTTTTTTCAGTATGTACAGATTAAATATCAACTGTTAGATTTTGATCCAAAGGTTAAAAATTCACATGTTGAGAATAATTATTTAGGTAGAATAATTATTCCCTATAGACTGAATAATTATTCCCTATATAGTAGAATAATTATTCGTAGAATAACGAATAATTATTCTACTATAGAGGGAATAATTATTCTAACGGGAATAATTATTCTTAACGTGTGAATTTTTAACCGTTAGATCAAAATCTGACGATCGAAAATCTATTCTGCACATAATAAAAAAAGTACTGTATGCACCATATCCAAGTCGATCTCTACGATGCCTCATTAATCCTTAGTATAATACTCTTCTCAATATATGTAGTTTTTAGTTTGAATTTATTTTAAATTATGAGTTAGGATTTGATTAAAGCCTTGAATCTATTTTAAATTCTAAATTAGGGCTTCATTAAAATAACTTTTGAGTTTGCGATGGTACATATCTTAATACTTTTTGCATTCAACATGCACTATTTGTTTGTTTGCATGATAGAAAGAATGTTTTTATGTTTGTGCCTCGGGTAACATTCGTTTTTGAAATTTGATAATAACCTCGAAGCTTCTTCATGTGTGGTCTAGTTAGATTGTAGCCCAATGTATATACATGGGTTGGTCTTCAACCAAATCAAATTATATTTCAAGAAAATATGGCATGTTGAGTAAGGTTACCAACCAGAGCTATTCATAGACTAAACAGTAAACTATTTTTTTAGATTATAAAAATTAACTCTAGATTTTAGATTATTTTTTCCAACACAAATACCAATTATTTAATTACTAGATAATATTCTTCTCATCATGCAAACGACATGGCATGATGAATACAACCAACCATGTAGCTATGTTTTACCAAATAATCAACATTTTCAAACTCTTTCCTTCTACCTCATTCCTTACAAACAATCAACATTTTCAAACTCTTTCTAAGATCAAACCTTTTGAAACTAGAAGAGAAAAAATTTCAAACACTAATCCAATCCAAGTGTAACCATAACAGAGATAGTATAAAAAACATCATCAAATCCCCCTTACATAGTCACACGATTTAATTATTTTTTTTATTGTCTTTAAGTAACATCTCATTTCGAACGAATTCAAAACATGTTTCAATCATCACATGAGTAAATAGAAGAACAAATAAACAAGAAAATGTGAGCTCTAGGATTGGTTTCTTTTCTCATTTGTTAGTCCGGTATACCTTTAAGAGTTTTGATAATTAATGAAAGATTGTGGAAGAAAATGAATAAGGTAGAGAAAAGATAAAGCTGAAAGGAGACAAAGAGATGGTGGCTGCGGCAATGGCAAATTAGGTCGAAGACAACTAGGTTCATACACTGATGCCCCCATATTTGGTAATATCAAACAGGTCAGTCCGCTCCGACTCTTTTTTTTTTATTTTAAATATATAAAATAACGTCGTTTTAAAAAATATATATTCTTAAAATATTAAAAAATATAGTAAAATGATGTCGTTTTAAAAAAAAAATTAAAAATTAAAAAATATGGGCTAGTTCGCGAACTAAACTGAGCAGGCTAAAAAAATTCTTGTTAAAACGGGCTTGGACTTACTAAATCCAAGCTCGCCTGACAGGACTAGGATTAAAGGGATATCTGTTATTGGACTAACGATTGAGATAAGATTAGGTAATACAAAAATAATGTTATGAGATAGAGTGAAATTCATCCTAAATGTTAAGGCAAATAAGTAATATTATTCTTTTAAAAATAAAATTTATATAAAAAATAGATTAGATGCCATATTGTGGAAAATATCCTATCAGAGGCTTGGCATGGAGCTTTGCTAAGGTTTGACAAAGCTCTAATGGTAAAGTTTTATTAAATTAATGATAAAATTTTATTAAACTCAATAAATTATATTACTTTAAAATTACTTGAAAACTTATCTAATTTGGATCAAATAGAGGATTCATTTTGAATTTTTGAATTCAAATAAGTCTAATTCAAAGTATAATTATAATGGTAGAGGGCATATTTTTTCTAGAGAGAAGTGTACAAATTTATGGTAAAAATTTGATGGAAAATTCATGGAGATATAGATTTATCACTCTTCTTGTAGTGTAAATGTGTTGCACACGATTTTCTTCATTAATTTTCATCACATAAATGATTGTTGAAATTATAAATATTAAAAAATTATAAATGTTAGATATAAAATATTAAAATATCATATTAAAAATTAAATTGTAATAAATCATTAATCGACAAACAACAATAAGCACGACCATTCAATAAACAAAAAGAATAAAAAGGAAGAACAACGCCAACAAGCGTGAAGTACAAATTTTAGAAGTTTGCTTGTATGATCCTGAAGGAAAAATCTGTGTTAACGGAGACGCCCATACGAGGTGAGATGGATTGTTGGGTGGCGATGCCTAAGGTGGAGTTGCACGCCCATCTCAACGGCTCCATCAGAGATTCCACTCTACTGTACACTCTCATTTCTACTCGTTTCATCACTAGAGATTTTCTTTTTCTAGTATTTACTTGCCTTAGACTTCGTACAATTCAACCGAATTTTATGCGAGGTCGAGGTTTGTTTCTTAATTTTTGCTGTAATTGAAAAAGACGAACAAAACATGAAGCAGGGGTTTCTCGGAACAGCTAAAAGTTGGTATCTTTCTCGGTTTTGCTTGTTGTGGATCAATTTTATCTCATTCTTGAATTCATTTCGGCTTGAATTTTTGGCTTCTTGAGCGCTTACTTCTGTTACATTTAAGTTGCGGACAATAAGGTTCCATTAATCTTATTAGTATGTCTATCGGCTCTCAGGGAACTTGCTAGAGGATTGAGAGAAAAGGGTATTGTAGTTTCTCCTGACATGGAGCATGTTATATTAAAACGTAAGTCCATTCTCCTTTTGCAGCTTCAATCTTGACATTCTGATTCCCAGAAGTTCTGGAATTTACTGAAAATGAGTAACTCTATTCAATTCAGATGACAGATCCCTTCGTGAAGTTTTCAAGTTGTTTGATTTGATCCATATTCTTACAACTGACCATGAAACTGTTACAAGAATTACTAAAGAGGTATAAATAATTTCTACCCCATCTGAAAAGAGCTTGCAAACTTGGTGTTTAGAACTATCCTGCATATATTAGATCGTAATTTACTTGTGTTGGCTAATAGGTTGTTGAAGATTTTGCGGCTGAGAACGTTGTATATTTGGAATTAAGAACAACTCCAAAGGTAATTGTTTGTTTAATTGAATCCAGCATTTGCTACTGAATAACTCTGATTTGGATTCATAATCATGTCGGTTTTCCTCTTGTTATCAAACCGCCATCAGAAACAGTAATCTCAGCTGCTAGTTAGGGTTCTATCACGGGTTATTAGTTGCTTTGAAGTATCATTAACCATTGGTGTTGGCATTGCTTACATGGGTAGCTTGCAGGTGTAAAGTTCTGTTTTCCTTTTCATGGTACAGAGGAATGATGCAAAGGGGATGAGCAAAAAGTCATACATTCAAGCTGTTTTGGAGGGTTTAAGGGCTGTCAACAGCGTTGACATTGATTTTGCCCCTAAATTGGACGCAGAAACTCTTGGAAATTGTTGTTCTCCTAGTAATTTACAGAGTGGTCCTCAGAGGAAAAAAATATATGTGAGACTTCTTCTAAGTATTGACCGACGCGAGACAACTGAAGCTGCAATGGAAACTGTATGTTTGTGACACAGGATGCATAGAAGTGACTTAAGTTTCATATGTTCTTTAAAGGCTAATGCCGTTCATTTTCTTCTTTGCTTTCTGCAGGTTAACCTTGCTCTGCTAATGAAACAGTTAGGAGTTGTAGGAATTGACCTCTCTGGCAATCCAACCATTGGTGAATGGTAAATTTGTGTTACCTCTCTGGCACATTTTATGGTTATGTTGCCATTATTGGATACTAATTTAATCACCTCCTCTTTCAAAGTTAGGCAAACATTTTTACCTGCTCTGAAGTTTGCTAAAGAGCAAGGAGTTGGCGTTACTCTTCACTGTGGGGAGGTGGGTTTAATTTGTCCTATTTCTTGTCTTTCTCTAACTGTTTTGGCAATTGAATCACCCTGACTAGCTGTGGTGATATGTTAGTGTAGGTACCAAATCCAGGGGAAATCCATGCAATGCTAGATTTTCTTCCTGGAAGAATTGGGCATGCCTGTTGCTTTGAAGAGGACCACTGGAGAAAGTTGAAGTCATCTAAGATTCCAGTTAGACTTCTAATTCTGATCCCCTTCTTCAAGATTATATACATATTGTTAAACAAGGCCGGATGTTGCCTTCCAGGTAGTCCAACTATTAAGAGAAAAAGCAAACACATTGTTAATAAGTGTAGCAGTTCATCTCCAAACTGTCCTTTGGGGGAACACATATAGTTTAATCTGAGTTCCCTTTCCTCATATTGGTCGTTCTTTCCTCCTAACCCTAATCACCTCCTTATTTTCCTCCTAACCCTAATTACCTCCTTATTTTGGAAGCATAAAGAATGCAAGAAAATGAAGGAAAAGAAATTCAAAATATTCAAGGAATCCTGTTTCTTTGTCATGCGATGTGATATTCTGGCACAACTTTTATGTTTCATTAGAGATCTGGTAGCTGAGATTCTAAATGTTTGTTGTCCTGCATTCACACAGGTTGAAATTTGTTTAACATCCAACATCAAAACTGAATCAATATCTTCTCTGGATGTACACCATTTTGGTAGGCCTCCCAATTACTATATCACTTCTCAGTTTTTATTCAGTAAAATGAATTTGTTTTGCATCCAACTTTCCTCTTAAGATACAGGTTGGAAAACTTTGCTATTAATAAATTATTTTTCTGTTAATTGCTTCCGTTGCTTATGTATCTGTCTTGCATGCAGTTGATTTATATGATTCAGAACATCCATTAATCCTGTGCACTGATGATTCTGGTGTATTCTCAACTAGTCTCTCGGGGGAGTACATCCTTGCTTCTACTACATTTGGTATGGGAATTTACTAGAGCTTGCATATCTGTTGGAGATTAGACGCAGTATGTGAGTGACTTTGTCTCTGATTTTCAAGGTCTTGCACGGAAGGAAATGTTTAAACTAGTAAGCAGTGCTGTTGACTTCATTTTTGCTGACAACGGAGTTAAAGAGGAATTGAAGGCGATATTTGCATCAGCCTCTAGGGAGCTGGAGTTGTGATCAGCCTTGCCTCTCAATTTCAGATATCAGGCCTTAAGATTAAGTGGCAGTCATACTTAGCCATCAGTAGTTTCTTCGGAAGACTCTTTCTAGAAAAATGCTCAGAGTACATTGTTTCTGAAGTTTGCATGATTAGCAGACTCTCTCGTGCAGCATTTATCTCTTGAGATAACTTAGCAGTGCGGTTCAAATCTAAAAGTCAATTATGTGAGGTTCAACTTACGGCCGCAGATTGTTTAATTGGTAGAATTATCCAGTTTCTATAACAAAGCAAATTGTAAAGGAAAAAAGAAGAAAATGGAAAATGTAGCTAACTAAATAATTTCTTGCAGGCTATTTCTTTGGGTTGAGACCTCTTGGGGGTCATTAAGAAAAAAGTGGTTCCATTTATCAAGTCAGAATGCGACGAAAGGTTCCGAAGAAAAAGTTTGTGGTGCTTATGTTTCATACTGCAAGGTTGGGGGAATGAATCAATATTGGTTTAGTTGGCCAGAGTCTTATTTATTCATTAACAAGCATCATGTGGGCGTAAATTATACGTAATTAATTTTTTATTTAGTCTTTTATAAATTTATAAATTATTTTTAAAATATTAAAAAATAAATTACTTTTTATAATTTGTTTAATTATTCTGATAATATTTTAATAGAATTCACACTTTTACTAATTATCTAAATTATTTTGTAGCAGTTATTTAGTGAATTTTTTTCCACCTTATGTGTGATTATATTTTGAACCTTTTATAAGTAATATTTGTATTTGAAAATTTTAATTAGCGTCATATTTTATCGTAATCATGTTAGTTTATTTTGTAAAATAATAATATACTATTTTTTTCAATGCTAGAGACTATGTGTAATTTTCTTCACTCATGTAATTATTTTCAAAATATTCATATAAGATTCATTTTTTTCTAATTTTGTAAAAACTATTTCATTGATGTTAAATGGTCATTCTTTTTAATCAAATTCTATTATATTTTAGATTTTTTGTAAATTATATTGGTATTTAAAATTTTTAAATTAACTAAATTATTCTCTTTATCTCCCAAAACACACACACACACACAATAGTAGTGGTCCAAATGTACTTTTTTATCTTTTTTTATTATTTTGATAATATTTTAATTATATACATATTTTTATTACTTATATTAAATAATTACGTAGAGTTTATAAACTCTATTTTTATTCATTTCAATAATTGATTTTTTTGGCAAATATCTAATATTATTAAGTATAAATATTAATTATACAAAGCACCATATGCATTCATCCAATTATAGGGAAAAAAGAGAGAAGTTAATTGATTTTTTTCATAATTATTTATGACAATAAGATTTTTCTATTTAATTCTTTTTTTAGTAACTTACCTCTCTCTTTATTTCTTTAAGTTATCTTTGTTAAACATAACTTATAAATAATTTTTCCAAATTAATTGTTTCTATGTAACTCCTAAATAATTACCATTTAAATGTCAAAAACTATCAAAATAACAATAATATATTTCAAAAAATAAAAAATAATTTTATCAAAGGAAATTTTAAGGCATTCAAAATAGAAAGAAACATACAAGTTGAAATTCTCAAAATAAGAATAGCAAAATATCTTTCTAAGGACATTTTAGGCAATTTAAAAAAGAAAGAAATAATTAAGTTTAAATCCCCATAACCCTTATTGGAGAAAATTGGAGTGATATTTGATGTTTCTCATTATTATAGGGCATGTTTAGCCACTTATTTATGGTTTATTTATTTTTCTTTTTATAACAATCAAAGATAGATATTTTAAATTTTCTTTTAATACGTTAAGTAGTAATATATCAAAAAACAAATTATGATTCATTTTTATCACACTGAATCTCAATGTCAATATTCTTTTTATATATAGTAATGCATTATCTACGAAATTATCTTTAATGTTTTTATTTTTTTAATAATTATTATTTTTCTCTTCAACACTTAAATTTTTTTCTTCTTCTTTTTTAGTAATTCAATATTTGTCTCTTTAATCTGTAGAGCAACTCATTTGTCTATTTAATTGAAAACATAAAAAATTAATATTATTTGACAAAAAATACAATGACATAAGACGTGATCCACATGACCCCTATCCATACTTCAAAAGACTGATTATCCATGAGAAGTTCATAGTCGATTAACAGACCTGAATGCATTAAGAGACCGAGTGCCAAGGAGTTCTTGTTCAATAGCGGTTTCCAGCCACGATCACTGTGCATTATTTAAAAAAATTAAAAAATAAAACCAAATTAAAATTTTAAATCTAGTTTACGATCCGCTTTTTAGAAATTGATTTTTTATCTCTAAATTAAAATTCAATTTGATTTTCGATTTGTGCCAAGTCAAAATCCAAAAAAAAAACCTTTTCGGCTCAGTTTATTCAAATTTCAATTTAAAAATATATATATTGCGTTTTAAAATTAAAATTCAGTTAGGATTTCAATTTGAGCCAATTGAAACCCAAAAATTGGGAGTTTTCTCCTAGTAATTAATTATAATTAAAGGCCAAAAATCTTGATTAAATTAAATTTGGGTGATCTTAAATTTTAAAATACTTAATTTTATATATTTTTTAAAAATTTTATTTCAAAATAGATAACTCAAATTAAATTCAATTTTAATCAATGATACTGCCAATTTTAAAATTATTTAATTTTATTTATTTGCAAAAACATTATTTGAAGATTAATAATTTAATTTAAATTAAAATATCTCATATGTTTTCGTTTTCTTCAAATCGAATTTACTTCTATTTGAAGAAATTTGGTTGGCGGTAAATTATGTTTGCTTTAATTTTATAATAACTTATTAAAACTCAAATTTTAATCACATAGTAAAATTAAAATTAAATTTTTTCCAATTCAAATCGATGCATACCCCTAACTGCCATAGACAAGTCATAACATTAGTGTGTGTGTTTCCCACAAATTTACCAAACTAACTTTGCTTTTCGATTCCCTTTCCATACGGGGGGACGAGAGGGTGCGGGCAGATAAGGAAGAGGCAACAGGGGATTTCCCATGCGTAATTGGAAGACTCCGCATATTGAGCACTGGACATGGTTGACTGTCTTCGTGTAGCAGAACTCGTTGCTATCGGTAATTGCTGCGTCCACGTATCCACCGCCCCAGAAAACTCATTACACGAACTTTAAATCTTACCACCAGCAACATGTGATGAATATTCAACCCGATTCATCCCATTCTTGTCACCGGTAACATTGTTAACCCTAGGGTTATTCCCAATTTTATCATTGTCGTCAACCAGCAACTAGAAAAGGCTACATTCCTGGTCAGTCTTAACTGACCAGATTTCTCTCATAAAATTTCATAACCATTTCTTCAGTGCACACCTTCTCCACTAAAATGACATTTCCCGCAGAAACTCTCTGTAAGAGGAAGGCGAAAAACCAGGAGATTAGCATTCAGCTCCAACTACCTGCAGCTGCACTTAACTTCCAAAAATGCGAATTACCAGACATCCCTCGCATGCTTGGGAGATAATCCTTGTTACTCATTCCTTTGATGAACGCCTACAGGCGGTTGCTCATTCACGCGTTTGGCTTGTTTATGGTAATCTCAATCCTCCTATGCCTTGTAAGGAAAACGATTAAATGTACAGACTCCAGATATTCACATGATTCACGGTAATTTTAACGGAAAGGTGCAAATATAACTGATTTTTTTTCCAATGCCAAATGAAAATTATCAACAACTGAAGATGGAGAAGCTTCACCAGGTATTAATAACTATTGCTTCCACCGCTCAAAGGTATATATCCGACTTGAGACACGAATTAAATAGAGTAATTCGATTACCGCAATATCCTAAGTAAGTGGCAAGACGCCCATAAACATCATAAGACCTTCAATCCACAAAACAAAGCAGAACATAGTCAAATGACACACACAACTCCGATCAAGTGAACAATGAGGATAACCAGGCATCTACTCCTCGCAACAACACGCACAGCCACATGAAGCAAGAAAACATAACGGCTGCAATGACCCGTTCGCAAAACAGTATCAATTCCGACTATGAGCTGTCCTGCTTCCTAAGATCGGCCACAACGCCGTCCATTGAGTACAGCAGCACCTAGACAAGAAACATTGCGCACACATAGATCACCAGCCAACTTACAAACAGTTCATGAGTTAAAAATTCAAGTGGCACATATCATTCAAGTTGACAAGAAAATTTGCAATAACAGATCAACTTACAAAAAGATGCTCAAACCCACAATTGTCCGAGTTAACTGCATCTGAGATGATCCAACCAAGACAGTCTTTTAGATTCTCCAAAGTTCCCATGAACAGATCCGATTTCTCATCTCTACCTTCTGAAACAGACACCAAGTGATCGAGCACTGGTCTCAATTCATGAATCAGCTCAGCGGCTCTCTTCTCCGTCTGACAGGCAGCTTTAAATCGGTTTAAGGTCGCTTGAAATGCTTCCCAAGCACTGTTAAGTCCAGCATCAAGCTCCAATGATCTGCAGGACAGCTTCCTTGTTCCGGTCAAGACATCAATATGACAGGTGGTGCTCTTATCAGCTGATGCCCCAAGAAAATTATATATTCTGGGAATAACTCTGGTTTTGAACCAAGACCTCATAGCGTATCTTCGCGTAGCCTGGTTTATCGTTGAAGGAATGGAACCCTTATCAGAATCAGGAAAAAAGCAATTCTCACAAAGTGGGAGGCCCGTTCAAGCATTTGCCTAGTGGTTATACTAATACACAAAGCACCATTTTCTTTTAAATACAAACGCATCACGGCATTTCATTCTCAACCACTTGTCCATATTTGCTTTGGCAAATGAAATCCAGGCCAGAGAAAACTAATGAATCACGAGACAGAACAAGACGAAACAAATGCAGCCATAAAACTTAAACAGCACTGAGCAGAGATTGAGCTGGGACAGGACACTGCTATTCGGATAAGGACAACTAAAAGCAAATGAATCCGTGGAATAAATCAAGACCAGTGACATTAACCAGTGATTGATTTAGTAGCCTATCTGCCCGAATTACAGCATTGAGAAGACCATATAGTATCGTTTTCAAAAAATTTCCACCAATTACACTGCACCAGGGGTCGAGGATGGAAGTATTGTCAGATTTAAGAAGCAGACAGGGAACTGTTTATGATAATCTGCACTTTCTGGAACAAATATACTTAATAATCCATGTTCACTCCAATACCCCGCCATAACAAGAAGATGGCGAGGAACTCCCCCGAAGCATGAGCTGTACAATATCAGCATTAAGGGGGGTGTAGGACTACACAAGAAGTAAATTGCTAGGCTAATTTTTCGAGCCAAGTTATTTGCTCAACCCATTTCTAACAGGAGGAAAGTAATAGAACAAAAATATTGGAGAAAAGCAAACCAAAAAAGTAAAGGTCGGGAGGACGGGCATACTAACTTTTCCAGTACATGAGACCATGCAATGCACAAAAGCTTCAGAAGGATATAAAATAAAGGGGCGGCACGCCCAGGATGAGTCTATTATTTCCCTCGACCAAATTCGCATAATAAGATCTCGATCGACGGGACTAACATCATTCAGGACCAACACTTCGTCCACACTCTGAGAGACGCATCCGGCAGATTCCAATAACTGCCAGTGGAACAATGGAAAACATAAGAACAAATTTTGGCCGAGGAAACATGCATATACATACAAACTTACATGCATGTGCATGTATATATGCCTACGCAAATATGTGTGTGTGTGTGTGTGTGTGTGTATGTATGTCTGTGCGTGGAAACCATCTAACCATTCTGTGTGAAGTAAGTATATCACAATCACGATCATTAGAGCGAGAAAATTCTGTCTCAATCACAGCTTCCATCTTTCGGCAATCTATATCTGGACGCTTGCAAGACGGAGCATTGAGTTCATCCGATCCAGTGCTAGAAGTCAAGATGATCACCGTATTGGAGAGCTCGCATGACTTCCCCTCGGCATCCGTTAGCTTTCCTTTTGTCAGCATATGATTCAGGAACTCAGCGGTTTCTTTATGTTTGTCAATGTTTTCAAACATAAGAACACAAAACGGTCTGGTCTTAAGAAACCCTACCACTGTTCGACACAATGTATCAGGTTTGTACCTGCATTTTCACGGTTGTGAGGGGCAAGTCTTCTGAGCAGATGAGAAAAAGCAGATAACAGGGCATCAAATCAGAGTTCAAGAACATATGTCGTGTTCAATAGAGTTACCGATGCTCCTCGTTGTCGAGGCTCGAGTGATCTACTAGCATAGAGAAGTCAAGCCATGCGAACCTATCCTTGCTATCAAAAAGTTCTTCCGCAAGAGATTCGCCAAGCTCATGCACACCAAGTGTAGAACTAGGCAGCAAAAGAAACGAGGCAAGAGGTGAAGACCCACATCCATGACGCCTTGAGATAACGCTGGTTATTTTATCAATGACATGATCTTGACCAACCACCCTTCTAGCCAACCTTTCCCGGAGGCTATCAAGTGGCGGTTTGAACAAATTTAGAAGCCAGGAGGCTGGGACACCAGTGTCAACGCCTGCAACCTGCACAGCAATCCGTCCATCAGCATAAGAGTTTTGTGGAAGGAAACTCACATCTTCTCTTTGGTTACCTAGACAAACATGCATAGTATAGCATTCCAGAAGCCAAAGAAACCGTATACCTTAGCAACCACACCGGGCCCAACGGTTAGATGCTGCATAACGATGGCAGGAATGTTTCTCTTGTACTCGTTTACAAGGGTTTGGATGCCCTGTATCTCATCCACGATGTCGTGCCCCCTGTTCTGTGATTCGAGAATCCTGCATACATGGTCCCATATGTTTACTAGGATAGCAGTTCTCTGGTCGCTCCCTTTCCAGTCAGCCAGTGCTAAGAAACTCTTTACAGCACCTTCCCAGAAATCCCTCAAAATCTTATGTTCCTTTTCAATCTGCAAATGACGACCAGAAAACAAGCGAGCATAAGTGCACAGAAGAAGGATAAATGCAATAAAAAACCCAGCACTTACACGGGTGAGGTAATCCCGAGCATATTCAACGCTTTCTCTCCTGATCTCACATAACTCAACCAGATTGCGAAACAACAGGTATCCCTCCTTTTCAAGGCGTGCAAATTCTTCATCTTTCTCAAAATCATTATACAATTCTAATATTGCTTTCTGCAGCAGCAGAAGGACCTGAAGGCAGAATCTTTCTTCCATGGAATCTTCGGCAAATGCTTTGAGTTCAGCTGAATAAGGAAGCGAATGCAAAATCAGAAGAATGAATACTGATCTACAGTGGAAGAAGTGTCAAATAGACAAAACAGACGAAAGAGAGAGGGAGAGCCAAAAACTTGAGCTGACCATCATAGTATCTGAAAACTATGCTGCATGCCAGATCCACAGAATCAATTGGAACGTCAACAGCGTGGAGAAGGCCTATCTCCTTCACCCATGCCAGTAATTCGGATCTGCCTTGGCACATTATCTCCTCCAGGGTATAACTGCTTGGTCGATTCTTTGGAAAATAAAATAATTAATTAATCTACACATAAAGGATAAAAAACAAAATTGTTTCTAAAGTCGGTATTAAACGGAAAGGAACAACAAAGAAACAAAGACATAACGCTCAGTAATTCTATCTTCTAAATTTTAAATTGACGGTAACCGTGCAAGCAGACATCCAACTTCAATCTAATTTTCATTACGGAAGAAAAGGAAAAACATTCATATGGAGATGATTCAAAACCCGAAAGCAGACAGAGTATGCGAAACACAGTAATGAGTCAATTACATCTTAAACCCCATGAAAATCCAAAAGAAAAACTAGATAGGCAAGAAATTATCCAGAGTGGGCATAAAGCATCACTTTAAAGTTAACCGATGAAAAGTACGAGAACAAGTAAGGTAAAAAGGTACCTCCGACGCCTCTATGGTGCCGGAGCGGGGCGGAAGAACGACGTCGGCCATGAGAGAAATATTTGCCGAAGCTTCAACTCGTCCTCTTCAACGCAGCAATCTTCCGGACCCAACGCGGACAGATACGCGCCTTTTATAGTATCTCCGTTCTAAAAAATTTCCATCGGGTTCTTAAATTCGAATTTTTTTCGATTCGCTCAGAAAGAAAACAAAAAGAGAAAAGAATTTTTTTTGAGGTGCATTATTATTTTTTTTTTTGAATGTCTGTCTTTTATCTAGTAATATCATAATACACGATATTAATAACATTACCTTCTAAATTTACTTTTGCAGTTATACTCTTCTTTCGATAAAAATTAATTATAAAAAATATTTAGATTAGTACTCAATTTTTTAAAAATTATATTTTTACTCATGCAATATTATATTTGTAAAATATAATATTTATTACTTTTTAACAAAAATTATAAAAAATTGAGGAAAAAATTAAAGTAAATAAAGATCATCAATTAGTATCTCAAAGCTATTATACGGATCTATACATACAAAGGTCAGTCGATTAGCATAAATCAATTCCTTCGCTACATTATTTCTATTACAAATTTAATTCATATCTAATTTTACTTTATTATTTTTCAAAAGAATTCGTCAAGAATCAACAATTTAATATAAGAAGAAAAAAAATTTATTTCAATGCATTACACGGGTTATCATACTATTCACTTCTATATTATGTATTAATTATTTTTATAAATATTAAGCTCGTAACTTAATAAAAAATTAAAAATTTTATTCTTCATTAGTTTAATAAAAAAGAATTATAGAAAAACTTATTTCAAGAGCGTTTCTTGGCTCGCGGGCAACAAAATAGTACAAAACAGTGGAAGAGGGTAGCTTTGTCTCGATACTTATTGCATTTGCAAACTTGTTAGCCTCCCCATAGACATTGAAGATCTTAGTAGCGGAGGATTCATTCAGCAACCAAAAATTCGCTTTAAAAAAAGTAAAGGACCGCAGTAAAAGAATACCCTCCCGCCCTCTTCTCCCCATTTTCTTCCCATGGCTCAACCCAAACCAGACCTTCAGAAGTTGCTGGATGAAGAATGTGGAGTCTGCCGTGAAAAGTTTAAACCGGGCGATTCTCTGGTTTATTTTCGTTCTTGTCTGGTAATTGTTGGGAATTTCGGGTAATAATTCCCTCTAAAACAAACTTTTAGTGAATTGAAAAATACAAAACACTACAAATATACCCGACAAATAATATTAAATACTATAATCGAAAATAAACAACAATAACAAATAAATGCGGAAAAAAGAGAGAGATAAGGAAAGAACACACCCGGAAAAATTTGATAACGGAGTTCGGCAAAATTTGCCTAGTCTCCGAGCACCACTCAAGCAGCCCGCTTTTATTTATAGTGGAAGAAGTGATACAAATTTGGGATGGAACTAATAGGGGGAGGAGGAGTTTATTTATAACTCTCAAACTCCCCCTTAAATCCCAAAACATCCGATGTGGGATTGATTCTAAAGCCAAAAGTCAACAAATCTCCACCTCGCTTAACTTCTAATCCTACCAAATACAAAGCTTCTCAATCAAACAAAAAATAAAAACGATCCCTCGTAGTGCTTTCCAAATTTTGTGCCATGAGTGCGCTAACTCAAACGTGCGAGGATATTAACCAAGTCTAAACAAAGTGTTCAAACTTGGCCTTTGTAACCACCTTGGTCAACATATCTGCAGAGATTCTCCGTAGTATGAATCTTCCGAAAAGAATCTCCTCTTCTTCGAGAATTTCCCAGTACAAAATGATAGCATAACATCAATGTGCTTCGTCCGTGCATGAAAGACTTGATTCTTTGCTAAGTGAATAAGCACTCGATCGTCGGGAATAAACCTCAAGTTGTTTCGACCAACTCCCAAATCTTTAAGCAACCCATGAAGCCAAATTGCTTCCTTCACGACCTCTGTAATCGCCATATACTCTGCCTCTGTTGTAGACAAAGCCACCGTTGACTGCAAGGTAGACTTCCAACTAACTGGTGCTTTTGCTAAAGTGAACAAATAGCCAGTTGTAGATCGCCGCTTATCCAAATCACCTGCAAAATCAGAATCATAATATCCAACTATACAATGACTAAGTGATTCATCTCGCTCAAATTCCAATCCAATATCTGCGGTATTTTGAAGATACCGTAGAATCCATTTCACAGCTAGCTAATGACCCTTGCCCTGGATCATGCATGTACTCGCTCACAACACTAACGACTTGTGAAATATCCCGGTCTCGTACACACCATTGCATACATCAAGCTTCCAATCGCATTTGCATACGGGACTCTGGCCATGTATTCCCGCTCTTCATCTGTTGTTGGAGATAACTGGCTACTAAGTTTCAAATGAGGAGCAAGTGGGGTACTTACGAGGTTTTGTATTTTCATGCATACCAAAAACGTTGTAATACCTTCTTCATATCATCGCTTTCGTGTTAGCCAAAGCTTGCCTCTCTCTCTGTCCCTGTTTATCTCCATGCCGAGAATCTTCTTGGCTTCCCCCAAATCCTTCATCTCGAACTCTTTATTCAATTGAGCCTTCAATCTGTTAATCTCAACTTGACTCTTTCTTTGCTTATAAGCATATCATCAACATATAAGAGTAAGTAAATGTAGGAACCATCTTGAAGCCTGCGCAAATATACACAATGATCGTATTTGCTCCTTGTGTACTTCTGACCCTTCATAAACCTGTCAAATCGCTTGTACCATTGCCTCGGAGATTGTTTCGATCCGTATAACGATTTACTTAGTTTGCAAACCCAATTCTCCTTACCAGACAACCTTGTATCCATCTCAGCTGAGTCATATAGATTTCTCCTTCAAATCACCGTGCGAGAACGCGGTCTTCACATCAAGTTGAGCTAGCTCCAAATTCAACTGCGCTACTAAGGCCAACAAAATTCTAATGGAGGAATGTTTAATAACTGGAGAAAATACCTCATTATAATCAATTCCCTCCTTTTGAGCGTAGCCTTTAGCCACCAACCTTGCCTTGTAGCGAATCTCATCTTTATCAGGAAATCCTTCTTTCTTTGCAAATACCCATTTGCATCCAATAGCCTTCTTGCCCTTCGGTAATTGCGTCAGCTTCCACGTCTTGTTCTTCTCGAGAGATTGCAATTCTTCTTCCATTGCACCCGCCCATCTAGCACTTTCTGAACTTCGGATGGCTTCCGGGTAAGTGGATGGAACATCATCGACGACTGGAAGTGCATAAGCTACCATGTCAGTAAAACGAGCAGGTTTTTGAATCTCACGTCTTGCTCTTCTAACGGCAATTGGCTCCGATTGCGGTAGAGGTTCTTGGGTCGAAACCTCTTCTGCATCTATCTCTTCTTCTGCCCTTGGTGAGTCACTAGTGGTGTTATTTGCTGGGATCACCACTGTCTGATCAAACTCCACCTGCTTCGAAATACACTCCACCTGCTGCGAAGTGTCATCAACAACTCCTCCTGCATCTACATTATTTATCATGGCAGATTCATCAAAAGTAACATCCCTACTGACTATTGTTTTCTTTGCCTCTAGACACCACAAACGGTATCCTTTAACTCCAGCATTGAAGCCCATAAATAAAGCCTTCTTTGCTCGTGGATCCAACTTTGATTCATTCACATGATAATATGCACTAGAACCAAAAACACGCAAAGTATCATAATCAGTAGCAGGTTTTTCAGACCATACCTCTAAAAGAGTTTTTCCATCTATAGCAGATGATGGCAAACGATTGACGAGATGTTGAGCATATGTTATAGCCTCAGCCCAAAATTTTCTGCCTAGCCCAGCATTAGACAGCATACAACGAACTTTCTCCACCAATGTCCTGTTCATACGCTCTGACACCCCATTCTGTTGCGGTGTTTTTCTGACTGTGAAGTGCCGCCTTATGCCACAATCTTGGCATACCTTCAGGAATGGATCGCTCTTGTATTCTCCACCGTTGTCTGTTCGGAGAACCTTGATCTTTCTTCCTGTCTGGTTTTCAACTTCAACTTTCCACTTAAGGAAAATTTCAAGCACATCATCCTTGTTCTTCATAGTAAACACCCAAACTCTTCTGGAAAAATCATCAACGAAAGTAACAAAATAATACCTACCACTGATTGACGGAGTCTTGGCAGGTCCCCACACATCTGAGTGCACATAATCCAGAATGCCCTTGGTATTGTGGATTGTAGTGCCAAATTTCACTCTTCGTTGTTTTCCGAGAACACAATGCTCACAAAATTGAAGTTTGCAAGTCTTTGTACCTTTCAACAGTCCCTGCTTGGCAAGAATTTGCAAGGATTTTTCACCAGCATGTCCCAACCGCATATGCCACAGCTTCGTTGCTTTGGCATCCTTCTTGCTACTTGAAGTTGCTGCTGCTACTGTCCCCACCACTGTACTACCTTGGTAGTAATACAGATTATTTTTCCTTATGCCTTTCAACATCACCAGTGCTCCTGAAGTTGCTTTAAGAACTCCATCTCGCATCGTCACAATTAGGCCTTTTGATTCTAAAGCCCCCAATGAGATTAAATTCTTCTTCAACTTTGGCACATACCGCACATCCCGCAAAATTCTGATAGTTCCATCATGATTTTTCAGCTTGATTGACCCTATCCCGATTGTCTTACATGGATTATCATTGCCCATGTAAACAACTCCACCATCGAGTTCCTGAAATTCAAAGAACCACTCCCGAATAGGACACATATGATAGGTGCATCCTGAATCTAATATCCACTCATCTGGATGTGATGATGCTAAAGGCAAAACCACTAAAGAGATATCTGATTCCGCATCACTTTTGCATTCTGCAATATTTGCATCTTGCGGAGTCTTCCCTTTCTTCTTCAGCTTTGGACAGTCTTTCTTCCAATGTCCTTTCTCATGACAGAAAGCACACTCATCTTTGGCAACAGCTCGACCTTTTGACTTGGACCTTCCTCTCCTCCCCTTTGACTGGCTTTGCTGACGACCTCTTACCACCAATGCTTCTTCTGACGTCGTTGATTTGGTTTTCATCTTATCCTGCTTTCTCAATTCATGATTATACAAAGCAGAACAAACAGCATCTAACGACACATTTTCCTTCCCATAAAGTAACGTAGTTTTCAAATGTTCAAATTCATCGGGAAGAGATGATAACAACATCAAAGCCAAATCTTCATCCCCAAATTTCACATCTAAATTCAACAAGTCTGCTACTAATTGATTAAACATAGTGATGTGTTCATTCATAGTTGTACCTGGTCGGTAATCAAATCAGAACAGCCTTTTCTTCATAAGGAGTTTATTCTGACCACTCTTCTTCAGAAATTTGTCCTCCAACGCCTTCCATAATTTGTACGCAGAAGTCTCATTTTTGAAAGCATACTTCTGCTCCCTGGACAGGCACGATCGAATTGTTCCGCATGCCAACCGGTTCATAATATTCCAATCCTTATCTTCAACATCTTCCGGTTTATTTTCTGCAATGGCAATGTCAAGACCCTACTGGAAAAGGGAGTCCAAAACTTCCCCTTGCCACATACCGAAATGGCCAGTACCATCAAATATTTCTACTGCTAATTTCAAACTGGACACCGGAATCCTCGACCATGATGAAGAGGAAACTGATGTCTCAGATACTACATTTCTAATATATGCCATTAAAAAACTAAAATATAATATTCAATATTTCAGAAAAATACTGAGTATTGTACAAAAAATTATTCCAAGAAAATTTCCAGGAAAGATTGGAGGGTCACAAGTGGACCGCTTAAATACCAACCTCCTTAGACAAAATTTTCCTAGATAATTAAAGCTACAATCCCCAGCTACAAATAAACCAAGGACGAACCTTCGGCTCTGATACCACTTGTTGGGAATTTCGGGTAATAATTCCCTCTAAAACAAACTTCTAGTGAATTGAAAAATACAAAACACTACAAATATACCCGACAAATAATATTGAATACTATAATCGAAAATAAACAACAATAACAAATAAATGCGGAAAAAAGAGAGAGATAAGGAAAGAATACACCCGGAAAAATTTGATAACGGAGTTCGGCAAAATTTGCCTAGTCTTCGAGCACCACTCAAGCAGCCCGCTTTTATTTATAGTGGGAGAAGTGATACAAATTTGGGATGGAACTAATAGGGGGAGGAGGAGTTTATTTATAACTCTCAAACTCCCCCTTAAATCCCAAAACATCCGATGTGGGATTGATTCTAAAGCCAAAAGTCAACAGTAATGCATCCTCTCCATTACCGTTGCCATCTGTTGTGGGCCACCGGAAAAGCTAAGGCATGTCTGACGTGCAAGAGCGCTTGGAGTTCGGTTCGCTCGATTGTGCTTGGAAATCAAGAGGCGCCCCCCGCTCATGATCAATACTGTGAAGTTTGTGGCCTGCTGTTGCAGCGAGAGACAGACAGAGGCATGGAGGTGCTTGACGATGACAATCGTCAATATCGCCTGAACAATGCTCGCACCTGTGCCGTCTGCACTGTGACCCACCGCCCCGATGCTGAGTGCAGCGAGTTTGACCTGGAGGACGATGGGTACCTCTACGATGCCTTCCGTTGATCTCAGGTATGCGGCTTCATTTTGAATTTATTTTAGGATTTGATTAAAACTCTGATTAAAACAAGTTTTGAGTTCGAAATGGTGCATATTAATCTTAATTCTTGTTGTGTTCGACATTCAGTAGTATTGGTTTGTTTGTTCCGGAACGTTTATTCTTTAAATTTGATAGCTTCTGTCCATCTAGATTATTGCCCAATGTGCGTTGGTCTTGTTCTGTCTGATTTTAAAACTTCGTCCAAGTTCATACTGTGAGTGAGTCCTGAAAACTAGAAATAAGCCCCGGAAACCTTTAGCTCAAAGTCTATTCAGCAATGCATTAACAGCTCGGAGTGCCAAGGAGTTCCTGTTCAATAACAGTCTCCTCGCCACAGACAGGTTATAACATTAGTGTCTCCCAAGAATGTACCAAACTAACTTTGCTTTTCAGTTCCCTTTTTGCATGGGGGTTACGAGGTGGAGTGGGCAGAGGAAGAAGAGGCTTTAGTTGAGGTGGAGGAATAGGGGTTTTACAATTTCCCATGTGTAATTGGAAGATTCAGCCTAGAGCACTGAACACTGCTTTTGTCTAGGAGAATCCCCTGCTATCAGTAATTGATGTGTTTATACAGAAAACTCATTTTTGCTGCTTATCCCTTTTATGAGGGGCCAGAGGCATTTACTCATTTTTGCGTTTAACTTGTTTCTGGTAATCTGCAATCTTCCTATACCTTTTTAAGGAAAAATGATTGCATGCACGGACTCCAGATATTCACATGGTTCATGGTAATTTTAGCGGAAAGGTTTATTTG
The DNA here is from genome assembly GCA_030512225.1 of Rauvolfia tetraphylla. Classification (NCBI taxonomy): domain Eukaryota; kingdom Viridiplantae; phylum Streptophyta; class Magnoliopsida; order Gentianales; family Apocynaceae; genus Rauvolfia; species Rauvolfia tetraphylla. The sequence continues at coordinate 1,143,299 of JAJQKT010000076.1, read as the reverse complement.
CAGCCCATGAGATCTAACTTCAGATCTTACCGCTCTGAAGACTCTAGCGATGAAGAACTAGTGAAGCCGAGAAAATTGTGCCCTTAGTGAAGAGAATTTTTATTGGAGCTCAGCTTGGCTACAAACTCACAATATTGCTAACTGTGGTTGCAGAAAATCTGGAGCATGCTCTGATATATATGAATAAAAGCCGACAAGACTTCCATCTGAAAGGTGAAATCCCTCTGGTGTCCCTCCATGAAAAGTTTTGAGCCTAGCTTCTTTCTCAGTTTTTCTTTGTTTCTATTGAACTTGCAGCTTCATGATCACTGCCAAAACTCTATTATATGTTGGGATGCAATCTAAGTCCCACATGGAAAAATTGATGGAAGAGTTGTCTAGATATAAGATTCAAGATAACTCCATTAGTATGAGGCCTTTTGGGAGATACCCAAAAACAAATCCGTGAGGGCTCAGCCCAAAGCGGACAATATCATACTAATGTGGAGTTAAGGCGACGTTAGACAATTCCTAACAAGTGGTATCAGAGCCGATGGTTCGTTTGGGTGACGTGGCACTGTGTGGGAAGCCCTCCTCGTTGGAGATCTGCGGTTGATGCCTTGTGTCGAAAGTCTTCCTGATAAAGTGGTGGTCAGGCGGCGTGTCCCGCTGGTTGGTAGCGGCGGTGCAAGATGGTTGGCAGATCAAATGAATTACCTCTGAAAGAGAGGTCATGACCTGTGTGGTCATTAGTTTGAGGGGAGGATTGTTGGGATGCAATCTAAGTCCCACATGGAAAAATTGATGGAAGAGTTGTCTAGATATAAGATTCAAGATAACTCCATTAGTATGAGGCCTTTTGGGAGCTTTGCTCAAAGCGGACAATATCATACTAATGTGGAGTTTAGACGTTAGACAATTCTAACATTATATACAGTTGGAACAGAAAGTTAGAATGCTTCATTATGCATGACTTCCATAATGTGTTTGCGTTCCCTGTTGGAATGACTGCATTTCTGGCGTTGGTGCAGTAAGCATTCTCTTAGTTTGCCCCTCCCCACCTCCTCTGCGTATGTTTACTCGAGCTTTTATGGAATATTTTACTTGAATAGCATTGGAACACGCCTGGAAAGACCAGCCAAATTGAACGGTAAATCAGATGGGCAGCCTCGGAAATGCTCAACTCCTCTCTCTGCTAGCTATATTTTATAAACAAAGGTCTCTGGAAACTTATACTATTTCATAATAGGAGGAGGACATTGACAACAAAGAAGGAGAAAACTTTATATGCAGATGGATGGGATAGGGGTTAGCACCAATAATTTAAAAAATTTTCGAATTTCAATAGCAAGAGCGATTCAAGAAAGGTGCCAAGGATCTAGAAACCAATCAAACTACACTACTAGACTGCTTAGCAGGAATATCACTATTATAATCGCGGCGGTTGCGATATGGCCACAAGAAAATCAGACTACAGCACAGAGAAATTGGTGCCTGGTGGAAGAAACTGTCCAAGGCGAAGATAAGGCGGAAACCGAATAGTAGAGTCTGCCGTTCGTGGAAGTAGTCTGGCTTCCTCTTCGCCACATAGTTGATCCTATGACCTAAATCGGCGTCGCTCCACGGTGGCAGTGAACACAAAGAGGGGTTGAAGATAGGTAAATAGTTAACAAGATATTCATCCTTTCTTGCGGGAGAGAGATGGAGAAAGATAAACAGGGAATACGTAATAGTTCAACGACTAAACAGATAATTTTCCACCAGTAATCCGTCAGAAAAAATAGTCATGCCAATAATCTTATCTGGAATCGGACAGGACTCGCGAGGCAGACATTAGAATACTGCACCACATCATCATAATGACATGGGGGGCGGTCGCATACGAAATTTTCTCATGTTTTAGATATGGTGTTTTTTTTTTCCATCCGAAAGAACCCAATTTGAAGAAAACGGGTTCAGCCAAGGGAGGGCACTGTCGCGCGTATTATCATTTTTCATTGCGCTCCGTACTGATGTAAATGTCTCAATTCTCATTTCTCATTTACATTTGTACATGAGCTGCATAAATAAATTTCTCATTTTTTGTCGTAAAGCAAACTCATATGCACTATTGCCCTGTCCATATGTTGGCTAATAGGTTGTTGAAGATTTGGCGGCTGAGAACGTTGTGTATTTGGAATTAAGAACAACTCCAAAGGTAATTGTTTGTCTTATTAAATCCAGCATTTGCCACTGAATAACTCTTGATTTGGATTCACAATCATGTCGGTTTTCCTCTTGCTATCAAACCGCTATCAGAAGCAGTAATCTCAGCAACTAGTTAGGGTTCTATCAGGGGTTATTAGTTGCTTCGAAGTATCATTAACCATTGGTGTTGGCATTGCTTACACTTGTAAAGTTCTATTGTCCTTTTCATGGTACAGAGGAATGATGCAAAGGGGATGAGCAAAAAGTCATACATCCAAGCTGTTTTGGAGGGTTTAAGGGCTGTCAACAGCGTTGACATTGATTTTGCCCCTAAATTGGATGCAGAAACTCTTGGAAATTGTTGTTCTCCTAGTAATTTACAGAGTGGTCCTCAGAGGAAAAAAAATATATGTGTGACTTCTTCTAAGTATTGACCGACGCGAGACAACTGAAGCTGCAATGGAAACTGTATGTTTGTGACACAGGATGCATAGAAGTGACTTAAGTTTCATATGTTCTTTAAAGGCTAATGCCGTTCATTTTCCTCTTTGCTTTCTGCAGGTTAACCTTGCTCTGCTAATGAAACAGTTAGGAGTTGTAGGAATTGACCTCTCTGGCAATCCGACCATTGGTGAATGGTAAATTTGTGTTACCTCTCTGGCGCATTTTATGGTTATGTCGCCACTATTGGATACCAATTTAATCGCCTGCTCTTTCAAAGTTAGGCAAACATTTTTACCTGCTCTGAAGTTTGCTAAAGAGCAAGGAATTGGCGTTACTCTTCACTGTGGGGAGGTGGGTTTAATTTGTCCCTATTTGTTGGCTTTCTCTAACTGTTTTGGCAACTGAATCACCCTGACTAGCTGTGGTGATATGTTAGTGCTTGTAGGTACCAAATCCAGGGGAAATCCATGCAATGCTAGATTTTCTTCCTGGAAGAATTGGGCATGTCTGTTGCTTTGAAGAGGACCACTGGAGAAAGTTGAAGTCTTGTAAGATTCCAGTTACACTTCTAATTCTGATCCCCTTCTTCAAGATTATATACATATTGTTAAACAAGGCAGGATGTTGCCTTCCAGGTAGTCAACTATTAAGAGAAAAAGCAAACACATTGTTAATAAGTGTAGCAGTTCATCTCCAAACTCTCCTTTGGGAGAACACATATAGTTTAATCTGAGTTCCCTCTCCTCATATTGGTCGTTCTTTCCTCCTAACCCTAATCACCTCCTTATTTTGGAAGCACAAAGAACGCAAGAAAATGAAGGAAAAGAAATTCAGAATATTCAAGAAATCCTGTTTCTTTGTCATGCGCTATGATATTCCGGCACAACTTTTATGTTTCATTAGAGATCTGGTAGCTGAGATTCTAAATGTTTGTTGTCCTGCATTCACACAGGTTGAAATTTGTTTAACATCCAACATCAAAACTGAATCAATATCTTCCCTGGATGTGCACCATTTTGGTAGGCCTCCCAATTACTATATCACTTCTCAGTTTTTATTCAGTAAAAAGAATTTGCTTTGCATCCAACTTTCCTCTTAAGGTACAGGTTGGAAAACTTTGGTATTAATAAATTATTTTTCCGTTAATTGCTTATGTTGCTTTTGTATCTGTCTTGCATGCAGCTGATTTATATGATTCAGAACATCCATTAATCCTGTGCACTGATGATTCTGGTGTATTCTCAACTAGTCTCTCGGGGGAGTACATCCTTTCTTCTACTACATTTGGTATGGGAATTTACTAGACTAGAGCTTGCATATCTGTTGGAGATTAGACGCAGTATGTGAGTGACTTTGTCTCTGATTTTCAAGGTCTTGCACGGAAGGAAATGCTTAAACTAGTAAGCAGTGCTGTTGACTTCATTTTTGCTGACAACGGAGTTGAAGAGGAATTGAAGGCGATATTTGCATCAGCCTCTAGGGAGCTGGAGTTGTGATCAGCCTTGCCTCTCAATTTCAGATATCAGGCCTTAAGATTAAGTGGCAGTCATACTTAGCCATCAGTAGTTTCTTCGGAAGACTCTTTCTAGAAAAATGCTCAGAGTACATTGTTTCTGAAGTTTGCATGATTAGCAGACTCTCTCGTGCAGCATTTATCTCTTGAGATAACTTAGCAGTGCGGTTCAAATCTAAAAGTCAATTATGGTAGAATTATCCAGTTTCTATAACAAAGCAAATTGTAAAAGAAAAAAAAAAGAAAATGGAAAATGTAGCTAACTAAATAATTTCTTGCAGGCTATTTCTTTTGGTTGAGACCTCTTGGGGGTCATTAAGAAAAAAGTGATTCCATTTATCAAGTCAGAATGTGACGAAAGGTTCCGAGGAAAAAGTTTGTGGTGCTTATGTTTCATACTGCAAGGTTGGGGGAATGAATCAATATTGGTTTAGTTGGCCAAAGTCTTATTTATTCATTAACAAGCATCATGTAGGCGTAAATTATACGTAATTAACTTTTTATTTAGTCTTTTATAAATTTATAAATTATTTTTTATAATTTATTTAATTATTTTGATAATATTTTAATAGAAATTTCACACTTTTACTAATTATCTAAACTATTTTGTAACTGTTATGAAATTAATATTATTATAGATGTCCATTATCAGAGTTATAAAGATACTCCAACTATCCAGAAGATAGATGGTAGAGTTCTATCATATATTTGATTAGTGATAGGATTTGTCTTCTGATTACCCTATACCTATTCTGATTTAGATGTACCCCTGAACCCTATAAATAGGGCTCTAGACTGAGTTGTTGTATACACTCATTCATTGATTGATTTACTCTCAGAGAATTAATAAAGATCTCTTGTTCTTTCTCTCTATTTTCTCTCTATAGTTTTCTCCTATTCTCTAAATTATAATTTCTTTATTAAACTCTCTACATTAGTATTACTATTTTATTGTGTCGACAACTACTGCGCGTCAACAAATTTATAACACGTTATCAGCACGAGTCTCTGCCACCGAAGTTGAGAGTTTAATCAAGAGAAAAAGAGGTATTTTTTCTACCTTTGAATACTCATGGCAAATTTTTCAAAACTCATTTTTTATTCTTCATATTTATAAAAAGAATTATATGTCACAGACACTAGATGCTTAAATTTATTGAGATATAATGGGTCTGGCAGATACCATCTCAAAATCGTATAAAAGCCATGATTTTTCTCCGTCATTATTTCAATGAGAATCTAAAGGCGAAATATCTTACCGTGAGAAATCTACTTATTTTGTGGAATGATCTAAAAGAAAGATTTGACTACCAGAAGATAGTCATTCTACCAAAAACACAGTTTACTATAAATCTGTGAGTGAATGTATTAGAACTAATAGTTATGACCCTGGAAGAGGTCGTAGTCATGGCCGAAGCCGTCGACATAAATGCGGATATGGTAAGAATTATCCATATAATCATGGCAACTATAATATATGCATCTGGATATTATGGGTCCTGAAGACACCATTTAAGTAATACAAAGCATCAAAGCCACTTGATTACTAGCAAATTGTGAATAAAACATACTATCACCAGAAGATGATTGTTATATAAATGCTAGTTATGATTTGTTATAAATGTGCCTATAATACTGTATGTCTATCAGTATGCAAAATTTTATTGAATTTAGAATTTCTCCTCAATTAAAGTTATAAGGAGAAATATCACTAAGTAATGTAATGAATAAAAGAATTTTCCTTTCCAATATCTCTAACATGCTCCTGAAGTAGCAATATTGAGAAGAAGTTTTTTAGAAGTATTTTGAATTTATATCTTCTAAGACTAAATGAGTCCTTGATAAAATATTTTGACGCTCGACCAAATATTTTTATATCATTCCCTGAAGTGAATGACATTAGAAATTATAATATATTTATATACGAGATTTTGGTTGCAGCTAGTAGAAATACACTTTGTTCTTATACTATAAGAATGACTCATTAAATCCCCAGTGAATAGATACTCACCAGAAGTGAGAAAAATAATGAGAAGGAAAAAGGGAAAGTAATAATTCTAACATGTTATTGATGCAATATGAAAGTTTGTCACGTACCTGTAGTACGTCAAGCATGTTATAAATCTCTATTAATTATTGATATTGCTTTACTTCCCTAAATCATGCTACTGATAGTAATGACGCTTATGTCGAAAATATTAATATGGCATGTGTGAACATAGCCAATTCTTTTGAATATCCAGAAAGAGTTTTTAGCATTTTGAATGTCAATCAAAATTTTAAATTATGGAATTGCTACTTTCCTATGTTATTTTAGTTTATTTTGGATCAAGAATGGTGAAGATACAATTTTTCAAAACAATATTTGTGTTTATTTGGACAAAATTTAAAATATACGTCCAAAGTATAAATGGTAGTGCAAGGTTCCTGAAGAACTAATTGATCAAATAACTTTAGAAGAGTTAATTGCTTAAAAGCTGCAGAAGAGCTACATGATCTTCACCCAATGGTCAATTATGTAATGCATTGTTCTCCATATAGTCTCGTAAAACTTTTTGAGCTTTGATTATATTATTAGTACATCGAGACATTGGATGAATGAACTTTTGAGACATATGCATTACTATTATGACAAGAAATATATGTCAATTATAGATACCACTATTTATCTCTCCTGAGTTATATTGCATAGAATTATGAATTTGAAATGCAATATTGAGTAAACTTGAAGTTTACTGATAAATAATTTATTAGTTGGCATGACCGGTTGGACCATCCCGAATCATTAAAATACGAAGAATGATTATGAATTTATCATGGAACCAAAAGTTTCCCAATATGACGAATTTATATGTGCTACTTGTTTTATTTAAAAGTTGTCAGTATTACTTGGGGTTGAATATGTTATTTTGGGATGAATATAGAGAAATTATTAGTTGATGCATCAACAAATGGTCTTATGAATATTATTATTTTTGCAACCTGTAGTTTGCACAATTTATTGATAATGAGCTCATGTTTTAAGATTCTCCCAAATACATAATTTGTCCTAATAATACTGATTGTGATATATTAGCACTTATTTCGTATTTTGCCAACACATTGTAATTCTCCTCATATTTGTTGGTTTGTGGTCAGAAACCAAATATTTCTCATCCTAAATTTAGAAATGCACTATGTATGTTGCACCACCACAAAGGTAATGAGATGGGTTCTCAAAGAGATTATTAAATATGTTGGGAGCAAATCTCAATGGAGAGATTCGTATTTTGTTAATTTTGAATATATTGCCCCAACATAAAGAGGAGAAATTATGAGGCTGGATAAAGATATTAGTATGTGTCTCATCTTAATCTTCTATTTTGATCCTCATAGAAGATACCTTGAACCAGAAGTTCAAAGGATAATTTATATAGCCAGGTATATTAATTGACCAACATCCAGCAAAGAATGCTCCTATTTGATATCCCTGAAGGATAATCTACCACTACAAATAAATTTGAGACACAACTGAAATGTGGTATATAAGTCGGTTCCAAAGATACAAACTCTTCACTGGAGCAAAGGCTTAAGATGGTCATATATGTTAAATCGAGGAGATTTAAATTCCAGCAGAATTTTTTTCCCAAAACATGATTGATAAATTATTTCCAGAAGAAATTCAGGTACCTGAAAACTATGATAAATGATGAGATCTCAACATGATTGGGAACTATTGGAATCGCACAAGTATATGACTTTAAAGATATTAATGCGCATAATATGTTGAGGATTTTCAAATCAAGGTCTGCAGACTTGAAATGATAAAGTTCGTATGAGAAATATGAAAAGTTTAAACTATTCACAAGTACACTTAAAGTGTACATATATTCTCAGGAGGAATTATACACCTGAAGTGTAATCCCAAAAGATAGCAATTAATATTTGCTTATAAAATGCGAACTACAAAAGTGAATATTTGCCATGATTTATGGCGTATGATTCTTCGTAAAATCTGGCACTGATAACGAAGAAATACATTTATAGTGGTGGATATAATAGTGCATGATAACACTTAATATGTGTTTATATTTGTTATCATTTGATAATAATATTTATATTTGAAGTCCCTGATGGACTCGACATGCTTGAAGCATATAATTGTTCCTGTAGAACATAATTATCTTAGTGAATTTTTATTGAAAGAATGATTGAGTATGTCCATATATGAAGAAATTCTATATGTAGCTATACTTGCTATATGTATTTCTTTATCAGAAGATATCCTTATTATACAATCTATTGATTGGCTTAGTGTTCCCCACATTAGGGGGAGAAAATCATCAATTAAAAGAGGATATTATTTATGACTTTTATTATCTTGATCTATGCACAAGTATTAGTGAATTGGAAGTTCAAAATATTATTTATTTGCATAATATTGCATATTGATTGTTTATCTAACTCCTGTAGAGTTAGTCAATATAACATTATACTTATAGATATTCCTATTTGGATAAATGTCTTAGCAGGACAAATATATGTATTCTATAACTATATAATTTTGATACATGCCTGAAGTGTGATTGATCTCTTGATTTTGAAAAGAGAAAATGATTTGATAATCAAGATATTTTTCCTGAAGAAATTAGAAAAGCAAGTATTGTGATCAACGTTTTGAAAAGCTAACATGTTGTTTTGATTGAATATCCTGAAGATGTTTCACATGGACATAGCACATCAATTGTTATTGGGTTATTATATGCGAGATCCTTTATATCTGTTAAAGGATATTGAAGAACTCTTTGGTCCTGAAGTACCATAACTTTGCAATTTAGAGCATAAATACACTTGTTTGTATGCAAGCAGATATCTATTCTAGTTCTTCTCTACCCAATAAATTTTGAGATGACATTAAACTTGTCTTTTGATATCTCTTTGAGATAGTTTATCTCGAATATTGAGAAAATCCAACTCCTGTTGAGATGGATATGTAAGGTATGAGTTATCTATATGATCCACATAAACCATGCATTTATAGGCATGTGTTAATTATAGCAGCCACATCTTCAACTCAAGTTGAAGAAATAGAGATTCATGATGTTGGTTGAAAATATGTGTGATTATGATTAATGTATTCGAGATAAATCTATATCCTCTAAGGAGGAATTCCAACTATGTTGTTGGATGATAATAAAGTTTGGAATATATCTAAGGAGATATGATAAAATTTTTCTTTACTCATGAGCTCCTGAAGAGTGGTGACATTGATGTGCAACAAATTCAATCATATGACAATCTGGCAGATTTATTCACTAAGGCATTACCAGCCGCATCATTTGATAAATTGGTGAACAAAATTGGAATGCGGTGGTTAAGAAACCTTAAAGGATTATCTCATCAGGGGGAGTAAATATGGCATAAAGAGTAGTGTACTCTTTTTCCTTTACTAGAGTTTTTCCCACTGGGTTTTTTATCTAGTAAGGTTTTAACGAGGCATACCTTATGCAATGGACATCCAAGGGGAGTGTTATGAAATTAATATTATTATAGATGTCCATTATCAGAGTTATAAAGATACTCCAACTATCCAGAAGATAGATGGTAGAGTTCTATCATATATTTGATTAGTGATAGGATTTGTCTTCTGATTACCCTATACCTATTCTGATTTAGATGTACCCCTGAACCCTATAAATAGGGCTCTAGACTGAGTTGTTGTATACACTCATTCATTGATTGATTTACTCTTAGAGAATTAATAAAGATCTCTTGTTCTTTCTCTCTATTTTCTCTCTATAGTTTTCTCCTATTCTCTACATTATAATTTCTTTATTAAACTCTCTACATTAGTATTACTATTTTGTTGTGCCGACAACGACTGCGCGTCAACAAATTTATAACAGTAACAGTTATATAGTGACTTTTTTTTCACCTTATGTGTGATTATATTTTGAACCTTTTATAAGTAATATTTGTATTTGAAATTTTTAATCAGCGTAATATTTTTTCGTAATCATGTTAGTTTATTTTATAAAATAATAATATACTATTTTTTTCAATGTTAGAGACTATGTGTAATTTTTCTTACTGTAGTGGGTCGCGAATTAGGATTTTTTAGCCCTCGAAAAAAACAAGCCAGCCCACTCCGCCTCGTTTTAAGGGCTGAACTGCAGCGGGCTTGTCCCTTTGACACTATTATTTAATTTTATAATTTTTTAATTATAGACTGTATAAATATAAATTAATCTTAAATTTAAAATTTTTTATTTTAAATTTTATAAAAATAAAATTTTTATAAAAAAATATTCAATTATATCAAATTACGAAATCTAACCCATTAGCACCATTAGAGTACATTGCTTGATATTTATTTACGCCAATTTTTGTCTAAATTTACTCCAAGGATCTTGATGTGGAGCTTTTTTCTCCTAATTTCACTAGAACTGCAAGATTTTATTCTTCTGCATCCTGAATTTTGGAATCCCAGAAAAAAAAGGGGAAAAAAACGGAAAATTAGTACCGACAAAGACGGAGCTCTCCGTCAACTAGAGCAAAATTAAAGAAAAATCAAGAAGAGAGGGGGCCAGCTCATTATGAATACTCAGCGTCGGTACGACGCCGTGTGTATTCCAACTCTCTTTCTGAAGCCGGGTAAGTTGTCGAAAGCCGGTCGTTCAATTAAGGAAGACACGAAACGTCACCGTATAAGTTGTCTTGTTCATGCCAACTTCTGGTCTACCCTTCAGACAATCTGCAATATTTCATCTCATCATTTCAGTTCTTCTCTTCTCGCACAAATAATTAACGTAATAAGCTTAAACCCTGTATTTCTTTTAAATTTTATTCAGAAAATAATGCAAATTCAATCGCATTCTTGATTCCAGTCTGATCGAATCCCCATCATAAACCTTACCTCAATTCAACAATGTCGTGGGGATTGGGTTGGAAACGTCCATCTGATTCTTTCCACCTGACATTGAGTTATGGCACCGATGATGGCTTCGATGACGCTAGCCCATCGCCATCCAGATCATCGTCATCATCGCCGGTCGCCGGTGCGGCGTCACCGTTTTCCCCGTCGTCGCCCGTCACTACATCATTGCCAGGAAGCAATCACGAACATTTAGGATTCCGTATTGACCTCGACTGGACTGCCGGCGAGGACGAGGATCAGGTTGCTCTGCGGTTACAGTCGCAGGTTATGGTCGCGTTGCCATCTCCGCAGGATACCGTGGAAGTTGAGCTGAAGGAGAGGGGTGGCAAGTCGAGGGATGGAGAAGCTGGTCGGAAAGATTTTGGAGGTGTTGAAGATGGGGAGGATGGTTTGGATACTTCCAGAGTGAGGGTAGAGATGAGGGTGGTGAAAAGGAAGGAGCCGTTGAAAGGGGTGTTAATGTTCAAGGCAGGAGGATCGGGGCACCAGAGCGATGGAATGGGAGTCCTGGCGAGGTTGATGAGGTCCAATTTTGCGAATGGAGCAGGAAGTGGCGGTGGAGCCGGTGAAGGAGGGGTGAGGGTTGGAGTTTGTGCTGAGCATTGGAGAAGTGTCACTGCAATCAGCCTATGTGCTCTTGGATTATCTGTAAGTGCTTTTACGTTTCCTTCTATTAATGCATCCTGTTTATGAAAAAGGAGGTGAAGGGAGTGGACTATCAATCACAGAAAAACTTAATTCTGTGATTCATTCCGTAATGGATAAAGAAAGTTGGGCTTTCCATTTTGGGTTGGGGGGGGGTGGGGTGGGGTGTGGATTCATGTCTAATGCAGTCTGAAACTTTGGTTCCTTGTTAACACGAAAATATAGGTATTGTATGAAGAGTTAGCTTTGGTGAAAGCAGTGTCGTGTTGGGAAATTGTCATCACAATGAATTTTGGGACTTGGTATATACACTGAGTCATTTACTGATTGGCTGGGACATTTATTTCTAATTCTGAAGAATGATGCCTTTGAAATGTCATCAGACAGTGATTTAGAGAGGAGGGAGTTCAAATATTTTTCGTTTGGATCATTTTAAAGTAAGCATGTCTAACAAGGAGGCAACTGCTAATGTTTTCCTTTCTCAAAGTTGACAATATTAAATTCACCAGGAAGCTCCAAAGGATGCTGTGTCCATCACTTAATCAAAATACATTGTGCTGCATGTAGCTTGGAATTGGTACCGTCTTCTGTTTATCAAACAAAAAGAAACAGTAAATATTAGATCAACTATTTTTTATGACCAATACTGTACAGGTCTTGCCAGTGGAGATAACCCAACTGCCTCTGCTGGAGAAGCTGTACATTGATAATAACAGGCTATCTACTTTGCCATCTGACCTGGGCGAGTTGAAAAATTTGAAAGTTCTTGCTGCTGACTACAACATGCTTATCTCTGTACCAGGTAAGCTTGAATCTTTTAGGAGTACAGAACAGAAATCAATCATCAGAAAGGGTATATCTTTGCAATTTTCCTTTTTGTTGATTGTACTATGGTATTAGTCGAACTGAGACAAGTAAGCATCCTTAGTTTTCCTACAAATGATTATAATTTATTATCTTGGTCGGTATCTGTAAGCAGTTGAGTTGAGGCAGTGCGTCGGGTTAGTTGAGTTGTCACTGGAACACAACAAGTTGGTCCGACCCATTCTTGATTTCAGGTCAATTAACCTAATATATTTAAGTGATGAGAGACTTAAAACTGATGATCTTTTCTTGAGGTCTAATGTTTGCCTTCTTCTTGATGACAGGTCTATGGCTGATTTACGTGTTCTCAGGCTTTTTGGAAATCCCTTGGAATTTCTCCCTGACATTTTACCATTGCATAAGCTTCGACACTTATCTCTTGCAAACATTAGGGTTGTTTCAGATGACAATTTGAGATCAGTCAGTGTGCAAATAGAGGTTGTTAGCAACTGAGTCCTATCACAATTAAATTTTCATTTCACTATATTGGTGGTTAAATCCAATTTTCCTTCTGGTCTTCACTGCAGACGGAGAATAGTTCTTACTTTGTTGCATCTCGACATAAACTGAGTGCCTTCTTCTCACTCATATTCCGCTTTTCTTCATGTCATCACCCCTTGCTTGCATCTGCCTTGGCAAAGATAATGCAAGATGAAGGAAACAGGGTAGTCATTGGCAAAGATGAGAATGCAGTGCGGCAGCTGATAAGTATGATAAGTAGCGACAATCAGCATGTGGTGCGGTAGATTTTCTCAGTTGGGTTTCTTGTGCTGGTCTTTACTTAATTTTGGATCCATTGTCTAAATGTTTGCTTACTCCTCTCAGGTTGAGCAAGCTTGCTCTGCTCTTTCAGCTCTGGCCTATGATGTTTCTGTGGCAATGCAATTGATAAAGTCTGACATCATGCAACCTATTGAAAAAGTTCTTAAATCTGTTAGTACGGAAGAAGTGCTGTCTGTGTTGCAAATTGTTGTGAAGTTGGCCTTTTCATCTGACATGGTTTCTCAGAAAATGTTGACCAAAGATATGCTGAAATCTTTGAAATTGTTGTGCAACCATAAAAATCCAGAGGCAAGCTTTTATCATCGACTTTTTGCACATGGTCTGTCCTTTTTTTTTTTTCTGCTTCCAGTTTCTTTCTTATTCATCTGATTAATGTTTTATACTGAATTAGGTACAAAGGTTAGCTTTATTTGCAGTAGGAAACTTAGCTTTTTGCTTGGAGAATCGCCGTAGTCTTGTTACTTCAGAAAGCTTACGGGATCTTCTTCTGCGCTTAACGGCTGCATCTGACCCATGTGTGAATAAAGCTGCAGCTCGTGCTTTGGCAATTCTTGGTTTGTGCTGTTGATAATAATGTTGCTTCAGGGATAGTTTGTGTACATAAATTGATTGGTTATGTTCATTCCATCTAGGGGAGAATGAGGTTTTGCGCCGTGCCATCAGAGGCAGACAAGTACCAAAGCGAGGGTTGCGTATCCTATCAATGGATGGTGGTGGCATGAAAGGTCTGGCAACTGTACAGATGCTCAAAGAAATTGAGAAGGGTACAGGGAAGCAGATACATGAGTTGTTTGACCTTATATGTGGTACTTCAACGGGTGGTATGCTTGCAGTTGCTCTAGGAATCAAACTAATGTCTTTGGAAAAATGTGAAGAAATATACAAAAAGCTTGGTAAGTTCTCAGGCTAAGATCATCCTGACTCGTCAGAACTACGGTGTCTTATCATTTCATGGCTTCATGGTTTCACTGTGGTCAGGGAAACTTGTTTTTGCTGAACCTGTTCCGAAAGACAATGAAGCAGCAACTTGGAGGGAAAAATTGGATCAGCTTTACAAAAGCTCATCTCAAAATTTAAGAGTTGTTGTACATGGATCCAAGGTATGTAATATTGTAGTTTTGTTTACTCCCCCCAAAAAAAGAAAACCGTAGCGATGGTCGCTCCTCCCCCTGGATAACTGCACATTTGTCCAATGAAATAAGGGATTGATATCTTTTCTGTTTCCAGCACAGTGCAGATCAGTTTGAGCGCTTGTTGAAAGAGATGTGTGCTAATGAGGACGGAGATCTTCTGATAGAGTCAGCGGTGAAAAGGATTCCAAAAGTCTTTGTGGTATCAACTCTGATCAGTGTCGTGCCAGCTCAGCCTTTCATATTCCGTAATTACCAGGTCTTATGTGCAGAAATTATCATGTTGTTGTGGACGAGTCATGTCTTAACTCCTATGTTGATGTGCATTTCAAAATTTAAGAGCTGTTTGTCTTGTTTCTTCGTGATGAAATGCAGTACCCTGCTGGCACATCTGAGATTTCCTCTGCTATTTCGGAAAACCTGGGAAGTGGTGGTCTGGGAGCAGTCACCACCGGGGCTCAAGTTGGATACAAGCGCAGTGCCTTTCTTGGAAGTTGTAAACATCATGTGTGGCAGGCTATTAGAGCATCGTCTGCAGCACCATATTACCTTGATGATTACTCTGATGGTACTTATTTCCATTCTTGGTCTGCCTCTTGCCACTGTTTTCCTGTTCAACCTTCAGTTAATTCACTGGATTTCCATTTGTATCTTGTTATCTTCCTTTCTGCAGGTGTATTCCGCTGGCAAGATGGTGCTATTGTTGCAAATAATCCTACTATTTTTGCAATACAAGAAGCACAGCTTTTATGGCCAGATGCACAGATTGATTGCTTAGTTTCAATTGGATGTTGTTCTGTTCCGACAAAGGTGCTCTGGCTTCTTGTTGTTTCTGAGGATATCTGATTTTGAATATCTTTCTGTCCTTCCTCATTCCTCTGAACCAGAGATGGGAAATGAATTTAATCCTGGATTGGCATAACTCAAATTTAAAGATGTTTTAAGTCTTATGGATTGTTTAATTCTACTTATTTGTCATGAGCACTGACATTATAGCGAAGGAATGCTCTGTGCCAACAATAGTCTGCTGCTTCATCCCCTTTGTTTCACAGATAACTTAGTTGTGATGGTGACAGCCTCCATTATCTTACTTTTAAGCATGAGTCTTTTCTTGATTTTAAGCACATTAACAACATTTTGGGGAGAGTACTTACAGCTGACTTGGAATCATCCACCAAAAAGACCCAAGTATAAGAAAATATAAAATATTGCTTAAGTAAAACCCCTGCGGATTCTGTCCAATGATTGTCTATTTTTAAGCTAATTGTGACCTGATAATTAGAGTACAGAAATCAATACTCTCTCTGAGGAGAGTGGCAAGTTACCTTTTCTCATGTTTTTTCTTCACCATACGTATCTGTGGTTTGGTCGCATTTGACCGTGGATAGAAGTATTTTATATTGCTAATTGATACTACAAAACATCTTTATTTCTACTTCGTCTTGCATTTCTTACATTGTACTTTGTTGTTATTTTCTTATGCTAGGTTCGGAAAGGTGGATGGCGTTATTTTGATACTGGTCAGGTGTTAATTGAAAGTGCATGCTCGGTTGATCGTGTAGAGGAGGCTTTAAGCTCATTGCTTCCTATGCTTCCTGATGTACAGTACTTTCGCTTCAATCCAGGTAAACTTGTGTTGATTGCCATGTTGTAGAGTATCAGTTACAAAACTTGTTGTCAACATTTCTGTTGAAAAATCCTTCTTTATCTTCCTGCATTTGTTATTTGTTTTAAATTTGGTTGTGCAAGAAGCAGGCAGACAGGATGCATTTCAGTTGCATGATAAACCTTGGTTGATTGATGGCAATTAACTTTGAATTGTTAAGATACTAAATTATTGGTATTGGCAGTTGATGAACGTTGTGACATGGAGCTAGATGAAACTGACCCCACAGTCTGGTTGAGGTTGGAGGCAGCCACTGATGATTACATAAAGAATAACTCTATGTCATTCAAGAATCTCTGTGAAAAATTGCTGGAGAACTCACATGATGAGAAATCTGTAGAAAGTCTGAAGTTTCAGCAGTTCATTAAGGCAAAAAGTTCAAAATCATGTAAATTATGTTCTATCCCTATGTTGTTCTCCATCTAAAGGTCTCATTCTCTTATGTGATTTCAACCAGTTTTGTTTTGGCAGTGTTAGATGAGAATAACCCTTCTTTAGGGTGGAGGAGAGGTGTGCTTCTTGTGGAGGCTTCTCATAGTCCAGATTCTGGAAGAGTTCTTCACCATGCTCGTTCACTTGAGACATTTTGTTCTGAGAATGGTATAAGGTTATGTATGACAAATTGCACTCCAGGGACACAGAAGACAGGTCCAGGTTCAAGATACCCAACACCATTTACATCACCTATGTTTACTGGCAGCTTCCCGTCAAGCCCACTATTATATAGCCCGGATCTTGGGCCTCTGAGGGCTGGGAGGATTGATTTGGTTCCTCCTCTAAGCTTGGATGGGTCTCAACCTGGAAAAACCACTGCCTCGCCACCTGACTCTCCGGCAAAATGCAAGCAGCTTTCTCTGCCTGTCTTATCATTGTACGACAAGTTAAAGAGTTCACCACAAGTTGGGGTTGTACATTTGGCTCTTCAAAATGACACAAGCGGCTCCATATTAAGGTTTATTTTCCCTTATATTCTTCTTCCCTACCCAACCCTCTTCTGCCAGGAAGCATTCCTGCACATGGTTTGATTATTTCATTTATTCCTAAGCTTTATATTATCATGTAGTTGGCAGAATGATGTATTTGTGGTTGCTGAACCTGGAGAACAAGCTGACAAATTTGTGCAAAGTGTTAAGCACAGCCTCATGTCTACGATGCGGGGCCGGCAGAGGAGGAACACATCAGTCATCACCGATATTTCAACTGTTTCTGAGCTGGTTTCGTGTAGGCCATATTTCCAAATCGGAGGTGTTGTTCATCGTTATATAGGGCGTCAAACTCAAGTAGGCTTCAATAAACGTTCTTTCTCTGCTTTTGTGTGGTCATTTAGTTTATGAACTAATTTTAGTGTCTGCGATTTCTTCTGAAGGTTATGGAGGATGACCAAGAAATTGCTGCATATATGTTTCGTAGAACAGTTCCTTCAATGAAGCTGACTGCAGAGGATGTTCGGATGATGGTATGTCCTTAATTTTCTGGCTTTTGGTAATAAGTTGAAAAGAGTTCTTGGCAAGTGTTGTTTTGTTAATTCTCCTCCGTTCCACCCTTTTCCCCTTTATATTGCAGCTTGTGAAGATACTCTCCTATATTAGCATAGTGATTACTTGTGCTTAAGTTTATCCCCTAAGAAATTAGTTCAGTATTCCTTAGTGTTCCCACCATGTAATGATCATTGTCCTAATTGTTGGTTGGATACGCCGGAGGTTTTCAGAGTTTTAACTGCTACAAGATGTTTGTTTGATTCTTTTCTTTGTTTATCTGGGAAATTGATGCTTGAACTGCATATCGACCTCCAGGTTGGAGCTTGGAGGGATAGAATTATAATCTTCACGGGCATTTATGGGCCAACCCGAGCTTTAGTTAAAGCACTTCTGGACTCTGGCGCCAAGGCTGTTATATGCCCTTCTGCGGAACCTGAAGAAACACAGTTGACAACTTTGGGATCGGCTGAATTCAATGTTTTAGAGAATGGGAAGTTTGAGATTGGGGACGAAGAGGTAGAAGAAGAAGACGTGGAACCTGCCAGTCCAAGCAGTGACTGGGAAGATATTGAACCTGAGCAAGATGGAGAGCTTTCAATGAGCTTTTGGGATGACGACGAGGAGGAATTATCTCATTTTGTATGTGAGTTATATGACTATCTCTTTAAGGGTGGTGCAAGAGCAGATGTGGCCTTGCAAAACGCTCGTGCCTCGCATCGAAGCCTTAGGTATTCGTGCCACCTTCCAATTCCATAAACCATCCATTCTAGAAAATTATGTTAAGGTGCTTCAGAGGGAAATGTTCCTTGACAACACGCTCGGACCTTGCACAGCTATATCCCAATTGGGTTGTAAAGAATGTTTATACAGGAAACTTATTGGTAAAAGGCCAAAAGAACATTTATATTTGGAAAGGTATATCAGCATAGGGCCCGAATATTGGTCAAAGATTGGGAGAAAAAAAAGTAAGAAATAGACTCTTTTTGTTTTTCCTGGGGTCCTGGAGTAACAATTGATAGAGGGGACATCAATTTTTTAGGCTCATTGTGTATTTCTCTCGGCTAACTCCGATAAAGTCATTCATCAACATGTACTTTGTAACAGCACCGCCCGTCTCTGTGTTCATTGTATTGAAACCTTGTCTCATCTGTTTAATTTTTACTTATGAAATAAGACTTGGTATTCATAGTTGCTATACCGTCTATCCAAAAAATTTTGAATTCTCTGTTTCTTTTTTTAATAAATAATTTATTTTTATAATTTTTAAGGTAAAAATGTTTACATCAAATTCCAATCCGAAGGGATATTTGGAAGTTGCAAGCATTCAGTAAGCCTAGATCTTTGTGATGTCCCAAAGTAGCTAAAATCAAGATTAAATATTACCTCAAATCAGCTGAAATTATATTAATAATGCTAAATGACAATAATCCTTAGAATCAGAACAAGACGGGTGGCTAAGAACAGAAGGTGAATAGAGTGAAGGAAGCTATCTCTCAAAGAGGGAGGGAAGAAAGAAACTGAATACAAAGAACTCCATGAAAATGCCCAAAAAACTACTAAATACTCCTTATAACTATCTATATATACTTAGGGTTAACAAGCCACCGCCTCAGCCTCTCTATGAAGAATTGGCTGTCCTTGTTCTGCTGCTCAGACTGGAGGAAAACTCCCACCCTCTGCCTGCAACGGTCCAGAGAAGGACATTGGTCCCCTCCCAACGCGTGGCATATAACCGTTATTTGCTGACTTAGATGAGCTGAAACTTCTGCTCCCCTAACTTGAGTGATACGACACCGTTCCACTTAAATAATTGAGAAGTCTCCAAGCCACAACATCACATTCCCGCCTCCTTAAGCCAAGCCTTGTCCTCAAGGCTGGAACTGTGGAAACTGTTGTTGGATAAAATCTGCATCCTCCCAAGTAGATTCTTCATCAGACAAGTTCACCCATCGAATGAGCCACTGAACTATCGGTCTGTTTCTTCTCTTGACTAATCTTCGATCCATCACAGCTAAGGGTTCTACTTTAGGTTGTCCTTCAGCTCCTATGCTTGGCAGGTCTTGGCAAGTAACATGGTGAGTCCCAATCTTCTTTTTGAGCAGACTGATATGAAAAACAGGGTGTATTTGAGCATGAGGGGGTAATTTTAGCTTGTATGCAACTGCTCCAATTTTCTGTATTATTTCATAAGGTCCATAGTACTTAGATGCTAGCTTGAGATTCTTTCTGATAGCTATTGAAGTTTGTTTGAATGGCTGCAGTTTCAGATAGACCCAGTCCCCAACTTCAAATTTCCTTTCTATTCTCCTCTTGTCTGCATAATGTTTCATTCTGTTTTGAGCCTTGAGCAAACTGTCTTTGAGAGCTGATTCTATTCTCTTTCTTTCCTCCAAATACTGATTGACTGCAGCATTACTTCCCACTTCATATGGCCCCAAAGCTAGCACGGGTGGTTTGTATCCATATAATGCTTCAAAAGGAGTCATGTTGATGGCTGTATGGTGTGCAGTATTGTACCACCACTCAGCCAGAGACAACCATTGCAGCCATTTGTGTGGTCTGTTACTACAAAAACATCTAAGGTACATTTCTAGTGTCTGATTCAACCTTTCTGTCAACCCATCTGTTTGAGGGTGATAGGCAGTGGACATATCCAGTTTAGTCCCCATCTGCTTAAAGAGTTCCTGCCAGAAACGACTAGTAAATATTTTGTCCCTATCAGTGACAATGCTTTCTGGTAATCCATGAAGCTTGTATACGTGCTCCAAAAACTCTTCTGCCACCTTCTGTGCTGAAAAAGGGTGAGACAGAGAAATAAAATGCCCATATCTAGTTAATCTGTCCACTACTACCATGATTGAATCCCTCCCTCCAGATTTGGGCAATCCCTCAATAAAGTCCATTGAGATATGACTCCATGACTTCTGTGGTATTGGTAGGGGCTGTAAGAGGCCCGGGTATGGCAATTTTTCATCTTTGTTCCTTTTACATGTGTCACACTGGTTAATCACTTGTTGAATTTGTTCCCTCATTTGTGGCCAGTAAAATTGCTGTTTTTGCTCTCCGGTAGCTAGCTTGTATCCCTGAGTGACCTCCTTGTTGAGTAGAATGAAGTTCTTCAATGATTTTGTTCCTCAAGTCATTCCCTTCTCCAATGTAAATTTTTCCTTTTTTATACAGAATTCCATTCTGGTACTTGAAATCAATCTGCTGGTCCTTATTCATCAATTCCCCAGCTATAATTCTCTGCACTGCCTCATCCCCTTGGTAACTATCCTCTACTTCTTTAACCCATAAAAGGAAAGTACTGTTGATATGGCTGCCAATTCTTCTCTCCTGGACAAGGCATCTGCCACCCTATTTTCAGACCCTCTCTTATACTGTATCTCATAGTCTAGCCCCATAAGCTTTGAAATCCATTTTTGTTGTGCTAATGTTGTCACCCTTTGCTCCACCAAGTGTTTTAGGCTTTGATGATCTGTTCGGATTATAAAATGAGAGCCTTCCAAGTAATGCCTCCACTTAGTCACAGCAGTAGCCAAAGCCAGTAGCTCTTTTTCATAAACTGACAATTCCCTCTGTCTTGGACCTAAGGCTTTACTAAGGTAAGCCAAGGGTCTTTGTTCCTGCATTAGGACTGCTCCAATTCCCAACTCACTTGCATCCGTCTCCACTATAAATGGTTTCTCCCAATCAGGTAAGGCAAGTACTGGAGTTGTGCTCATTGCCTTTTTGAGAGTTTCAAATGCAGCCACTGCTTCCTCACTCCATTGAAAGCTGTCCTTCTGCAACATTCTACATAGAGGTTTGCTGATAACCCCATAACCTCTAACAAATTTTCTGTAATACCTGTTAAGCCTAGGAATCCTCTTAGCTAAGTTATGTTCTGAGGAAGAGGCCAACTTAACATATCTTTGACTTTTTCAGGGTCTGCTTCCACCCCTTGACTACTGATAACATGTCCCAAATATTCCACCCTGTTTTGAGCAAAAGAACACTTGCTTAGCTTAGCATGGAGTTGGTTTTCTCTTAGCAACTGAAACACCTTCCTCAAGTGCTCCAAATGGGACTGCAAATCTGAACTATAAATCAGTATGTCATCAAAAAACACTAAAACAAACTTCCTCAAGTATTCTGCAAACACCTTGTTCATAAGGGACTGGAAAGTTGCAGGGCCATTGGTAAGGCCAAAAGGCATCACCAAGAATTCATAAAGCCCCATATGTGTTCTAAATGCAGTCTTGTGAATGTCTTTCTCATCAACTCTAATCTGAAAATAACCTGACCTTAGATCTATTTTGGAAAAGTATCTAGCCCCATTCAGCTCATCTAGCAGCTCATCAATGATTGGTATGGGATATTTGTCTTTTACAGTCAGGGCGTTAAGCTGCCTATAATCCACACAGAATCTCCAGCTTCCATCCTTCTTCTTCACCAATAATACTGGAGATGCAAATGGGCTATTACTAGCTCTAATAATACCCTCACTAATCATTTCCTTAGTTAACTTTTCAATTTCAGCCTTCTGGAAATGGGGGTACCTATAAGGCCTTAATTTGAAAGGCTGTGCACCTCCCACCAATTGAATCTTGATGCTCATGTCCCCTGCTTGGGGGTAGGCCTATAGGTTTCTCCCACACATCAGCAAATTCTGTCAAGCAAGCCTGCACCTCTTGTGAATTCTCTTCAGCTTCTTCTCGAACATCCATACTAAGTAGTTGTCCCATCAGAATTGTTTCCCCCCTTAAGATCATCTTCTGCAATGACTCTTCCCCCACATTCTGGTATCTGATCCCTTCTTTACCTCCTTGGAGAGTGATTTGTTTTCCATCCTTCTTAAAAGCCAATTGCAGTGAAATGAAGTCAAAGATAATAGGACTATATTGTTTCAACCAATCCATCCCCAAGATGAGGTCACTACTTCCTAGTTTAAGTACTCTCAAGTTCTGCTGAAATTCTTGTTCTCCCATACTCCATTTAAGATTGCAACATATGCTTTTACTCACCATCGAAGTTCCATCTGCAATAGTTATAATTGCAGGTCTAGTAAGGGTCTTACTTAGGTGTAATTCAGCCACAAGCTTGCTATCAATGAAGCTTGAACTGCTACCGGCAATGAGAACTGAGATTTCTCTATTTTTGATCTTTCCCTTAATCCGGATGGTACTATGGTTGAAATCTCCTGTCATTGCATTAACTGAGAGTTCCAACTCCTCTCCCACACTTTCTACTTCACTGGTTGTTTCCACTCCCATTTTCTCCTCCCCATACATCAGAAACTCCTCATTATCCTCTTGGTCAAGTTCCTCTACTAGAATCACATTGAGCTGTTTCCTGGGGCACTTGTGGTCAGGTGAATATTTTTCTCCACACTTGAAACAAAGTCCCTTTTCTCTTCTCTGTTGGTACTCTTCTTGAGTCATCCTCTTGAAGGCCAGAGGTTCTTTAGCTGCATTTTTTGGCCCTTTAGTGGGGCTAGTCTGTGTAGCTGAAGACATTTGGAAGGAATTTTGAGTTTTCTGGTTTTGAAAGAGCTTGGAGCTTCTGGAGTTGGCTGAAACATGAGACTGGAGCTGAATAGCCTTTTGGCATGCAGCTTCTAAAGTAGCAGGTTCAAATGTTTTCACCAAGTATCGCAGGTCTTCTTTTAACCCTCCCACAAACACAGATATGTAATAGTCTTGAGTGGCTTGGGGCATCTGGTTCATCACTTCTGATCTCAACTCCTCAAACCTGTCTACATACTCTTCTACTGTTCCCCTTTGTCTAATTCTGTTGAATTCCTCCATCATTTCTTTACCATCTGCTTCCCCAAATCTAGCACAGGCTGCACTAGCCATCTGTTCCCAACTGCTGCCTTCATGGGTCTTAAGGTACCCATTAAACCACACATAAGCGTTCCCCTTTAAATGAAGTTCTGTTATTTCCAGTTTTCTCTCTTCTGACACAGAATGCATCTCAAAGAAACGTCTGCACTTTCCTCTCCATTCTCTGGGATTGTTTCCATCAAATGAGGGAAAATCAAATTTAGGCAGCTTCAAGTCTATATCCCCTCTTTGATCCCTTCTATCTGTAGTACCCCTCCTACCATTACCCGACTCTAATGATATAGGTGTACGAGTTAAAGGGCTCCCCCCTCCTCCACTTGTTCCCTCATCTACCTGTTTTCCATCTCTTATTTCCATTCTCCTTCTCATATCATTCACAGATACAATAAGGGCATTTAAATTTGCAGTTACAAAATTCATAGTAGAAGAAACAGTAGCTAGCTGGTTAATACACCCTTCCACTTGATTTTGAAGCTTCTCAATAGACTTACCTGTTGTGTCCAGGCGATGCCCTTGCTCTTTAAGGCTAAACTCCATGACTGCTCTTCTTGATCTGGTCTGCCATGTGTTCTGCCAATTCTTGAACATCAGCATCCAGTTTCTGGATGGATTACTCCTTCTCTTGGTTTCTTGTTGCAGGCATTCTTCCCCTCAGGATTGAACTGCTCTGATACCAAGTTGTGATGTCCCAAAGTAGCTAAAATCAAGATTAAATATCACCTCAAATCAGCTGAAATTATATTAATAATGCTAAATGACAATAATCCTTAGAATCAGAACAAGACGGGTGGCTAAGAACAGAAGGTGAATAGAGTGAAGGAAGCTATCTCTCAAAGAGGGAGGGAAGAAAGAAACTGAATACAAAGAACTCCATGAAAATGCCCAAAAAACTACTAAATACTCCTTATAACTATCTATATATACTTAGGGTTAACAAGCCACCGCCTCAGCCTCTCTATGAAGAATTGGTTGTCCTTGTTCTGCTGCTCAGACTGGAGGAAAACTCCCACCCTCTGCCTGCAACGGTCCAGAGAAGGACATTGGTCCCCTCCCAACGCGTGGCATATAACCGTTATTTGCTGACTTAGATGAGCTGAAACTTCTGCTCCCCTAATTTGAGTGATACGACACCGTTCCACTTAAATAATTGAGAAGTCTCCAAGCCACAACATCACAATCTTATGATTGACAATTTCATTGTATGAAATAGTAGAGTTCAAGATGACTTAATACATAATTTTGGATTTTATCTCTCTCAATCAAACACACAATTAAACTTAATTTTTTCTCTCACAAAAAATTTATTTTTATAATATTTAAAATAAAAAAATTTTTAATCAAATACAATTTAAATACACTTTTAATAATTAATAATTGGGAGGTTTTAACTGGGGATAAGACTGTTCAAAAAAATAACAGTTCGGAGTTCAAAGAAAAAACACGGCGCACCAATTCTTTAGTGAAGAAAATATTATTTTTTATTTAAAATTAAATATATATATATATATATATATATATATTTTTTAATATGTGCAAAATTGAATATTTACTTTCAAATAGTAATTTTTTTATATAAACTCTCATTAGTAACCTTTTAACTTGAGGATTGAGTTGCACCACCAATTTTTTAGATTATCAAATTTAAATTTTACTAATTCATAAATCTCACTACTAATTTTTTAATTTAATAAAAATATTATAATAATTTATTTATAGTCTAATTATTCTTTTTAATTTTTATATTAAATTAAAATAAAGATATTTAAAAAAGTATTACACTATCCAATATTCAGAATCAATACCATCCATCAATTTGTAGGCCTGAAAAGTGAGAGCACACATTGTGTTCATTAAGCATTAATATCAAAACCACACAATGATTTCACTTCAACAATAAGCAATAATTTAAAGGGAGAAAAGCAAAAACACTTAGGACCACATACCTAAAACGCACTCAAGTTGGGTGAGCGAATGGAGAGCCACCACAATTCCCTTCCCAAGTCTTTAGCCCAGAAATACATGTCGCTGTTATTTCACCAATGTTTTGACCTCCCAGGCAACAAAGGAGAAACTCTGTAGGTGAACTCAAATTCGCAGTTAGAGAGATTGTCACGAAACTGCAGTATATGAAAAGTAATCATTGATTGAAGGGTTAACCGAAAGTAAAAAATAAAGAAAGATTTGAGACGTTTTTGCATGTTTTGATTGCAAAAATGTGGTGTGATGATCGCATTTCTCCCCCACATTTTCCAATTATGCATTCTCAGGGTGGTGTCCACTTGGAATAAAGCATGCCTAGAAACGCATGATAAAGACGCCCAAAAAGAGGCGATCCAATCACAAAGCAAACTATCCTCAAAGGAAAAGACGCATATTGGAAGCCCCCATTCCTCAATATCACAAGCCACTGGAGGCCCTGAAAATGTATAGACAAACTCTATACAGCGTGAGCAACATTACCAGCAAACTCCCTGATAAAATGGGTGCAAGTGCTCCGGTGGAGGTTGGCACGAGGGGTACTGTAGGTTCACTTCTCAAGAAGGAGATCGAGTACTTTCGAAGACACGAAATAGATTGCTGCCGAAGCTCCCAGAGAAATGTTCCGGAATTCGCTTCGGGCGGTGGTAATTCTTGGCCCAGTTTCAGGTTCTTAAACATGGCATATTGGAGAAGGAAGAAAAGAAGAGGCAGCGGAGTTCGGCCGGGCATTTGTTCCATGGTGGAAGTTGCAGATAGCCATCGGCTGAATGAAATTCCTGGCTTCAGTTACAGAAGTCTAAGAATTGATAGTAAAGAGTTTGAGATCTCTAGTGAAATAGTCTAGCATAGCTTTATATTCTTGATCCAGCAGCCATTAACAATCATCAAATTTTTCCTTTTGAATTCATCTCTGATGAATCACCATTCACGAGTAGCATCTTCTCCAAGGTGATGTTCCATTAAACCTTACCCCTGCATTGCAAGTTGCATCGTTTTTTTATTACTTGCAATCTAAATTATTTTAGCGAAACAGCTAACAAAATTCTCTTCGGATGCAAAAAGATTAAGCCGCATAATTTATTTGGAGTTCCGGTAAAAATTTGTGAGAGCTACTTTTATCTTGATTTTGATCTCGATCCTTGGTGGAGGTTGTATTCTAGCCGGCGATCATTATTCATCTCCGGCGAGCATTCGTATTAAGACTTCTGAGACAATAAATAAGAAGAAAACTTGTTGGGAAATATACTGGAATCCTCATGAACTTCTCCAGTTTCTTACAAGATGTTCGCCACCAGCTACAATCCTTTCTGGCAACGTTGGAGTGTCCTGTGAAATAATGATGCAGAGGATTTTTCTCCAGCGGATTTGAAGATTTTTATCTTTTGAGACCCTGATCAAAAGCCTGTACTTGTTTCAGCATTCACTAGTGAATTTAACAAGTAAACGGGGAAATTAATTGAAGGATCAGCACAAGGAGAAAGCATTAAGAGTTAAGAGCTCTTTGTAAGCACATTTGGTGGAGTCGTACACTATGTTTTGTTTAATGAAGCAATACGTGCCTTGTTATCCAGTTTTTCAGATAAGCTGGTAGATCTTGGAGAATTGCTGCATTCCACGAGTGATCGTGTTGGCCGCTATTTTTAACATGGATAACAAACTTAAACGTTCTCAGAAGCTATATCAGAAAGACAAATTTCCGGTTTTTCCTTTTTTCTTCTTGATCTTTGAACATGTAGTTTCACATTAGTGGCATTTTTCTATATCTGATCTTCTATGTTTATGTTCCGGGCTACTGTGTATTTCATTACGTTCTTGAAATTAGTCTCTCAAAATGGATTCACGGAGGTTAATCTCTTTAAATAACGTGGAAGCAAATTATGACAGGTAAGATATCATCATAAACCTTATGTTGCGAGTTTTTTAATGCCCACTTTGACATCTAACAACACCGCATGATTCCTACTCTGACTATATTACAAAATCAATGCTGTTTGAAAGTTCGCCTCAACCCTTTTTGCTGTTCTTTTTTCTGTTTCAACATTGAGTTCTGGAGGATTTGTGGGTTGAGGTGGATAGTGGCCCCGAGCTGAAGGTAACTTCTCAATAATCTTGTATACAACTATCCCCAGTTGCAGGCTAATGGATTCAGGTTCATATATAACAGTGTGATTGACCTTGGTTTATCACTGATCTTCAACTCTTTTAGCCAATGGAAATCAACATTTATGCTTCATCTTCACTGGAGCTTTCATCTTTTCTTCCGGCTAAGTACTCTAGAGCAGTAACAACATCGCCAATCAAAGGTCGGGTGCTAGCCTCGTCTTGAAGACACATGGCTGCAACGGCGACAGCTTGATACAGACTTTTTATGGGGTACTTCCCTTCAAGCAATGGATCAGCCAACAATGTGTACTTACTCCTATCCTTAAAAAGGGGTTTTGCCTGCAAAACCATTAAACGAAGTTATATACAGATGATCTCCTATATGGCCAAATAGAGTTTTAACCTGAGAAACCACACATGTATAAGCTCATCATGATATTATTACTAAAGGCGGCAAATGATTCGAGAAACTAACCCAAGAAATCAGGTTCTGCTCCTCAAGTGGTCTTGTGTTATCTATGGCTCTCCTTCCAGAGATGATTTCCAGAAAAACAACCCCGAAACTATAGACATCAGATCTAGTAGTCAGCTGGCCTGTCATTGCATACTCTGGAGCGCAGTAGCCATAGGTTCCCATCACCCTTGTTGATACATGATCCTTGCCTTCTGTTGGACCTAACTTAGCAAGTCCAAAATCAGAGAGCTTTGGGTTGAAATCCTCATCTAATAATATGTTGGACGCTTTCAGGTCGCGATAGATTATTGGCGGGTTGGCTATGTCATGCAAGTATTCAAGTCCCTGGGCCGCCCCCGTAGCTAATCTCATCCGCGTAGACCAATCCAAAGGCGGCCTATTTGGTAACCTAACTGAAAAGCAAAGAATGTGATGGATAAAAATTTCCTTCTATAGCAAATGCTAAATAGTAACGAAGATGAATTAAAACGGACTATATCGCTAAGCAGCAAAAGGAAGTTCATACTATGCTTAAATCGAGCAAAAAATTGTGTTTGTATTCATACCAAAAAGGTGATCTTCCAATGATCCATTAGGCATGAACTCATATACCAAAATTCTTTGGCGGCCATCAGCACAATACCCTATAAGATTTACAAGGCATGGGTGGTGAACAAGGCTCAATGTCAAGACTTCTGCAAGAAATTCTCTATTTCCTTGAAGTCCGTTTCTATCAAGTTGCTTGACAGCCACAACCTAAGTAAGCAAAGAAACAAGGTATGTCTCATTCTTTACATCACTTCATGTTTCAAGAACGAGAGGGAAAGAATGAGAAAGGAAATATATACTTGGTTCGTTGTCTTAAGTTGTCCCTTGTAGACTCTTCCAAATCCTCCTTCTCCCACTAGAAGGTCAGCGTTAAAGTTGTCCGTGGCACTGGCTAGTTCCCGAAATGTAAATACCTCTGCAGCTACTTTAACCTTTCCATATCTGAGTACATCTTCAGCTATCATCCTTTGTTTGCCAGTGCCTGAAGGATTATCAGAAAATGCAGGAAATTTTTCGGGTTAAAAATACATGATGGATCTTATCAGCCGATAATCCTATGCTAAAATGTGTGTGGCTGGTGAGAGTTCTCGTAAATTAGGTGGGAGAAAACGTTCGTGTAAGTTCTTTCAATTTTTGCCTTTAGAGGTTCCAAATTCAATTGCATTATGCAGCTACACGTATTTCGGAAACGTATCATTATCAATAAGCATCACAAAAACATAATATAAGATATCATTTTCGGCCATCTTTGGCAAACTACAAGAAATTTTGATCGAATAAACTAAAGTGCAAAAACATGATGCAATAGGAAACTTTATGAATCGTGCAAAAAGAAAGATCTATAACAAGGAGAAAAGATTATTACATATGAAGAATATTGCAATGAGATTCGAATGAGATCGATCAAAGACAAAATGAAAGGGATAAAAGATGGTTTGTTCTAACCAGATGCCATGGAGACACTTCTGGCAATGGTGGATAATGCTTCTGTGTCATCATATCTATGGGATGTCTTCAAATCCTTGACAGAACTCTTAGAGATCTTCAAAGTTGTCTTCCTCATTGTATCGCTACGATAGATTATGCAACAGTAGAAAATGCTCATCTCCTTCTCTCTCTTCCTTTGTTTTGGCAAGAAACTGAGAATTCTTTCTCAGGCTCAGAAACTATCACAAATTTTCTTGCAGATTGTTCACTTTCTTCCTCAAGCCAGCCATGGTTGGTTTAATGGTGCACCTCTTTGGGGACCTGGACTGAAAAAAAAAGGGAAAAAAAATGCTGATCGTCATGACCCACAAGCTGGCACGAAAATGGAAGTTAAAGAAATTGAGTTGAGTGTGTAGAAGATTTGATTAGAAGTTGAAAGGGGATCGTGGAGATGACTACTTTTCTGGAATCAAATGACATGGAGGGCCGTACTATCCGTTTAAGCCTTAAAAGGTCGAAATGTTAATCCTCTTATGTTTGATTGGTACCAAAACTTTTCCAATGTTGACCAAATCCTTCTTTCAGGGCTCTTATGTTATTTGACACCTTCCATGTCATCTTAACTAATTTTTGAGGTCTAAATAACAAGAGTTATACTTTTCTCTTTTGAGATTTCGAATATGCAACATATATATTTTTTTAATAATTTAATATTTTATAAAATTTAAAATAAAAATTTTAAATTTAAACTATATTTTTACTTTAAAATCCATCTTCCCCAACCCTCCCCCCCCGGCCCCGGCCCCCACCACACACACACAGAGACAGATATCCACTCACCAAGAATAACAGCACATGATGTATTCTCTGTCATAAATAAAAATATATATTTTACGCAAATACGACTAATGAATGAAAATAGAGAATGTAATAAAAAGGTGTATTCCGCAAAAGGAGCAAAAGCGTAGGATGTTCAGTTCTACCATTTTAAAAACGGAAAAATAATTCAACAAATCAGCTTACTGCTTTTTCTTCCTTCAATCTTTTTTTTTTTTTTCCCATGGTTTTCCCGGCATTTATTTGCCCAAAAGGAAAATAAGTTTTTCCACCACTGATTCGTCAAAAGGACAACAGCAAACAACGCGTGTAAAACTAGGACCACGCCACCCCACCGTCTAAAACCTCTGCTAAACCTACACGACTAAAGCGCCCGGCCGGCGGCAGGCTTCAACACCTTCTCACGAGTAGAAAGGATGCGTCATCACTATCTACTTCGACAATGGCTTTCTTCAGATCACTCGTAAGATCCCTAATTTCTCAATCCTCCAAAGCCCTAAATTACAATCCTCCTTCTTCTTCTTCGAGGAGCTTTTTGACTCTCTGTTCCTCTTCACAACCCTCTATCTATTACAGTCCTAGGATCATCAACAACCCCTTTCTCTTTCATCAGCACCACAGTAATTTTCGCCGCCATTGTCTTTTTCCTCTTTCATCCACGCTCGGCCCTCTCTTCCTCTCTTCCCCGCCCTGGAAACTGTCCCAATCCGCCACTCCTCTTCTACTCTGCGATGTCGTTTCTATAAACCTTCCTAAAGTTCGATCTGCCCTCAATTTGCCCTACAAATTAGGGCTTCAGTCTACTCGAAAACTGTTAAAGGACGACGCTAAGAAGAAAAACAGCAATGATGACAATGCTAGGGAATTTATTGCGTTTAAACTCACTGATACAGGAAGCGATGCTGGTGGTGCAGTTAGCGTTACTGATAGTTACCTGAATCTTCCGAATTTTATTTCATTTAGCAGATTGCTCTCCGGCCCATTGCTCGGATGGTATATCTTTTATTTTTTCTTCCTCTCGGATTGCTTAATGAGTGAGCTTTAATTTTTTTATTTTTACAATGTGCAATCCTTTACGTCAGGAAAACAAGTGGTTAAGAAAGAAGATATGGGCTGCATCCCAGTTTTATTTCACCTTGCTAACTACTCTCCATCAGCTAGATTTCAATCTCATCATGTTGACATCTTCTTTACATTTCTTTTGTAGGATGATCGTCCAAGAAATGTACCTTCCAGCATTTGTTGGGCTAGCTGTCTCTGGGGCAACTGATTGGGTAGGAAACATCTAGTCTTCTCTTCTTTTGCTTTCTATTAATAAGGCATATGGTTATCTTTTGATCATCTGATTCAACTTGTAGCTAGATGGTTACATGGCCAGGAAGATGGGAATCAATTCTGTGGTTGGTTCCTACCTAGACCCTCTTGCTGACAAGGTAACTGGTTAATTTAGATGCATAATCGATAGATGTCCAGGTGGGGCATCTTTCAGTGTATCGCTTAGTAGTGCAAGTTTCCAGATAAATCATGCATTTTTCTTAATTCAGGTTCTAATTGGATTTGTTGCTGTGGCAATGGTAGATAGAGGTCTTCTTCACCGTAAGTGGATAAGTCATTTCTAAAGATAGTTGTGGATACCAAAATTGCTCCAATTACTAATAAGACTCTTCAGAAGGAAGGGGAAAAAGAGATATGATGATTTTGTCTGTCTCTTTCCCTCCACTCACCAACCTCCCTCCCCCTTTTGCTCCTTCCTTGATTAAAATCTTAGGCTATGTTCTTATCAAGTTCAAAATGACAGTACATTTTGGTTTTCAATTTTTGTTTGAGATTCTTCCTTTAATACTCCGATGTTTAACACATTGTTAATTTTCACTTTTGAAATATTGTTATTACTCCTGGAAAAAGCTAATGTTCATGTCTGCTGCTTATCTGTTAAACAAATATAATAGAACAAATTACATTTTTGAGACAAGGTGCTTGAGATATAACCTTTTGTTTATAAGCTCAAATACATGGATATATCTGATATTCTTTCTGAGACTATTACGGTTTTGAACTGTGAAGCGGGACTTGTTGCACTGGTTGTCCTGCGTGATGTTGCTCTCATTGGTGGTGCCGTCTATAAAAGAGGAAGCAGTTTGAATTGGCAGGTAAGTGATAAACTTTAATCTCTCTCCTTGGTTTTGTTGGATTTGTTTGGTTTTGCTTACCTTCTAGTGATTTTCCTATACCAGTGGAAGAGTTGGTTTGATTTCTTTAACCTTGATGGGACTCAACCTGAGAAAATTAAACCTCTCTTGGTAAGCAAGGTATGCTTCACACTCTGGCCTGGTTTGTGGAATATATTTTGTATCAGTAACAAGAAATCTGAAAAATCCAATGAGGAATTATGTTCAGCTAGTGCCTTTTGTATAATTGACCAGAAAAGTTTTTTGGGGTCAAGAATTGGTGCACAAGAGGAAAAGATATAAACGCTTTGAAGCTCTACATATATCCTCAATTAGTTCTGGACAAAACTCCAAACTTACTATCAACTTCTTGGATCTGCTTCTGATGTTTATTTGAGCCAAACGTATAAGATGGAGGTTGAGGAAACAAATAAGCAGATTAAGCCGAGAAGAAACGTCAAAGAAATTTTTTACTCATGAAATGGACTTTTGATGGTTATAGAATTTCTTATTTCCTTACTCTTAAATTTTTTGGCAGGTGAATACAGTTCTCCAATTGGTTCTAGTTGCTGCCGCTCTTCTTCAACCGGAGTTTGGTAACGAGGAAACTCGGTCATACATCACATATTTGAGGTGAAGTTATAATAGCTATGTGATTTTCAGTTCACTCTGTTGCAATGTAGTCCTTTATTCACTCCAATTTAACACCTGTCGCATTACTTTGACACCTTCAGTAACCTTTTCGTTGGTATGTTGCAGTTGGTTGGTTGCTTTAACTACAATGGGTTCTACAGCAGCATATGGACGACAGCATTTTAGAAATGGGTCTGCATCAATAAGTAGTCCTGTATAATGCGAATCTTAGCACCCTTTTTTTCCTGTAAGAATCACACCACAGTTTCATAGATTATTTCCTTAATAAAGAGTCAATTATGTAACAGTGTATGATCAATCCTTCTGTAAATCTTTTCTGGAAGATCCTTTTGTAAAATGACCTTCTGGCTTGCCCATGATAACATAGCATTTGTAAAATCCACTCTGGTATTGTGTTATCTGTTATGAGATGCATTCCGAGAGTAGAGAACACTCGATTACCACTCCATCATCCATCTGATCATCCCGTCTGCAATTAGAATTATTGGCCTTGGTTTAAACAGGACACGATATGGCACCAAATGCGTGGATAAGCAGTTGTCACTTGAGATCAGGCTGTCGTTATATGAACTGAATTGAATTTGTAAGACCGATGGCCTTTGGCGGAGGACGAGTAGGAGATAACCACAAAAATTGTCTTGGTGCGGCAAGCATATAGAAAACATACATTAACATGGATCCAAAGTTAGCACACAAAGGGCTTTCTGTTAAAACCAACCTTCCAATATTTCAATACCTACTGTAGCAATGGAGACATTTAAAGAGGGAAACAGTCTCTCAACAGGGTGTCTGATGCGCAAACATATCTGGTGAAGAAGAAAACACTCTCTCTCAACAGGATGTCTGATGCGCAAACATTACTCATTACTACATTGCGATTAATTCTACTAATTAAAATTGCCACGGCTACTGGTCTTCAAAAGATGCACAAACATTACTCATTACTACATTGCGATTAATTCTAGTAATTAAAATTGCCACGGCTACCGATCTTCAAAAACCAATGATCAACAAATCCATTTATTACAGTCAACCAAAACTCAATCTCAGCTGCCTAAGCGGTTGGGGAGGAAACAGCTATTTCTGCATATAAGACAGAAGTACAAATGTTCCTCAATTAGAAATTTTGATCACAATGATGGTATCAGGTACAAAAGTTGCAGCATACGCTGATTAACTCTCTACTTAGGCAATCCCTCTTCAATCTCAGTCCATCTTTCTCCGTGGTTTGAGAACTTCTCCTTTAGTTGCCCAATGATCTCCCTTGCCTCATCCACCTTTGAAATGCTTGACAGCCCCTCCACAAGCATCTTCATGGTGGAGAAATTCGGAACCCAATCCTTCGCCATACTATCTTTACAAATCTCCAATGCCGCTTCGAAATCCCCTCCTCGGCACAAAAAGTAAGTCAGAGTGAAATAGCAATCACTCAGAGGTTGAATCCCACTTTTCACCATCCTCTTAAACAAGCCCTTTGCCTCCTCCAAATCTCCCTCCCGACCAAATCCATGAATCAATTGACTGTATGT
The DNA here is from genome assembly GCA_030512225.1 of Rauvolfia tetraphylla. NCBI lineage: Eukaryota > Viridiplantae > Streptophyta > Magnoliopsida > Gentianales > Apocynaceae > Rauvolfia > Rauvolfia tetraphylla. Next base: position 1,108,665 of record JAJQKT010000076.1, on the reverse strand, counting down.
AACATTATTTGGCTTCATCCCTCTCGACAAAATTCCCTCAAATAATGCCTTTGCCTCCTTTGATCTGCCAAGCTTACACAAACCTTGTATTCTAATATTGTATATACCAATCCCAAGTCGTATTTGATGTTCTTCCATCATCCGCAACACTTTCCCAACATCCTCAAACTTCTCCTCCTTATAAAAACCCTCAACCATTGGCCCAAAAGTAGCCGCGTTTGGCTTCACGCCTTTCTTGTCCATCTCATTTAAGATGGAATAAGCAGCAGTTGATTCACCCGACTCACAAAACCCTTTAATCATCGTATTGTAAACCTCCAGATTTGGAACAATCCCATATGTTCTTGGAAATTCAAGATAAATTCGTTTCATTTCCTTATATTCATTTGCTAAACGGCAGGAATACAGCAAAGCATTCAGCGTGTTCGCGCTTCTTTGGATGCCCATCTCGTGCATTTCCTCAAACGTCTTCACTGCGTCACTACACATCCCAGCCCGTCCATATAGGACTATAACATGCGAGATGAATCGTTCAGATTTCATATCAGGCCGGGCCTTGGAATCTTCTAGGAATTCCCGAATGCCTTTGAAATAATTTAAGTCTCTAAGCTTGGAAATCGCTTTCCAGTACGCGATACGGTCGAGGTGCGACTCGGGGGTGAGTGAAGCGGCGCGGCAGATTTCAATGATGCTTTCAGGGTTTTTCTCCGTCCGAAGAAGAGCGAGCGCCGCCCGGGATTTTTCTTTGCTTGTGAGCAGGGATTTGGTGTTGGGGTTCAGGATCGAGGTAGCGAATTGGCAGCGATGCCGAAGAAACGAGATCAACCGAAGTTTGATTCGAAGCGCCATCTAGGTCGAACTAGGGTTTTTGCTTCAAGGATTTTAGCTAGACAAGGCCGGGGACTAAGATGGATTTTGGGCACTGGGGCTCAACTGCAACAGGCCACATAGACACAGGAACGGTCTTAATTTGGGTGGGGGCCTTACCGTAATTCCAGGTCTCTTTGATAATTTGGCAGGGATTAGTATTTGTAGCACCAGTTTTTATATTTATAACTATTCTCACTTTTCTTTCCTTTTCTGTACTCGAGATTTGGTATATTACAATGCATCCTAAAGGTGTTCTCTGACGTAAAGAAATGAAAAAGAAGAAACAGTAAGAAGGGAGGATAACTGTAAATTTTTTTAAAAAAAAATGATGCAAATATCAATTTCTTAAATTGGCAAGGCGTTGCAAAATGGTTTTTCCTTTTTCTCTGTTTCTTTCGGTTGGTGCTTCACTAGCATTTCTGTTTTTTTTTTAAATAAAGGTATCATTTCGTTTAATCCGCTGAGATTTGGGTTTTTGGGCCAATGCGGATCACTTTGATAAGACCGCAACCTTGAAGGACCTCTCCAAAAAGGTTGCGAGACAAGAAGGGAGATTTTTGGCAGTGAGGAACTCCTCTTCATTGGAGGAAGAATGTATGATCACTTATCTATTTATTCTGTGTTTATCCTAATTATTGCCATGACATTGGCCGTGGGATGGTTTTTCAACAACGTAAAAAATTTCTTTACGCTTATACACAAGTATTACTTCTTATATTATATAAAATAACTAGTGTGGGTATCTACGTCCCCTGTGCGTGATTTGTTATTTTGTTTATATTGTAACAGATGTATTAATTTTTTAAAAAATAAATAATAGATTATATTAAGTTATTATAAAATAAATAAAAAATTAAAAATTTTAAAGAATTAAAAATACATAAATTTACTAAAATTACAAAAATCAAAGATATAGTATTTTTTCAAACAAAGAAAAAAGAAAAAAATTAATGAGACAATACTAGTAAATACAAAAAAAGATATAACGTAAAAAATAAATCGGAGGAAGAGAGAGCCAAGATAATTTTTGACCTGTCTAAAGCCGATGCGCCAGTAGTTGTTCTAAGTCTAGCATCCTAATCATGTTTAAACACATAAAAAATTAAGAAGAGACTTTCTAAGTAAAATTTTAAAACAATTGAGAATAATTTTATAACAGAGGTTTAGAGGTAAGAAATAAAGTTGCAAAAAAGTTGGTTTACCACTGTAATTGTGAATGATGGAGCAGAAAAGTCATTTTCATTTTTAAGTGACGTCAAAGGGAGCTTTAGTCTTTGAAGATCATCATCATCATTATTTTATAGGGCAGGGAGTGAAAATGATAGTCTAGCATATTAGACTTCAGATAATCTGATAACTATAAAATAAAATACATGTCTTCCTTTAATTAATTCTCGCCATTAAAATATAATCGCTACAAATTCAAGTCTTTTGTTTATATATATAACTAAAGAGATAAAAGATATAAAATAGGTAACATATACATGTAACGTAAAATATGTGAATTTTATATTAATGCTAAATAATAAGGAGATGAAAACATGTACTATGCATCTTCTTAATGTTATTCAATATTAAATATAAATAATTGAAGAGATTTTATTAAGTTCATGTATTTGTATTTTGAATATTAATGATAATAATAATAAGATGAACATGTATTACGCATATTGTTAATGTTATTTAATATTAAATATAAATAATTGAAGAGATTTTATTAAGTTCATGCATTTATTTACTTATATAAATTTATAAATTTCATAAACTTATTAAATAACTTTACTATTGTAGATAATACATTAGTAATTATCTATTAATAAATTTATAGATATTATTATTATTAAAGTAATTAGTAGATTCATATATTTTAACATAAATTAAATTTTACCAAAATTAAGGTGATTAGTTATTTATATATTAGATTTAAGATAAATTCAAGATCATTAGTTGTATCTAAAGGTTTAAAAGTCTATTGTTTTATATTGTTTAAATATTCATTGATTATATAATTAATTACATATTATTAATATTAAAGTAATTAGTAGATTCATGTATTTTTAACATAAATTAAATTTTACCAAAATTAAGGTGATTAGTTATTTATATGAGTTCATATGGGCACATTAATCAATAAAGTAATAAATTTTCAATATTCAACTTGACATCATTAGAGTTAACTTAAACTTTATAAATTTCACATGTCATCTCATTGTGATTCCGCCTCAACTTTAATATATATATATATATATATATATATATATATATATATATATATTTCTAAAAAAATATATTATATTCCTTCCTTTTAAAATTAAATATTCATATTAGATATTTATAATTAAATGTCTATTTTCTTAAAATAATTATCTATTTTTTAAAATTCTTATTATTAATTTTTTAATTTTTTAAAAATAAATTTTATTAATACGTAGTCCATTCTAACATCTTTAATGCATTTAATTTAAAATTTTAAAATTTACTAACATGTAAGTTTTACTATTAATATTTTTAATTAATAAGAATATTATAATATTAATAAAAATAAAGATAGTAATTTGAATAAGTAAAAAAAAATTGAATTTTTATATCAAATTAAAATGAAATATTTAATTATAAATAAAAAATAAATATTTTGATCAGAGTATAAATAATGCAACCGCTTCACGTTCGGCAAAAATTTCAAAATGAAAATTGTACTTGAGAGGACTCAAAACAACCTTCCGACGTGTACTTCAAAGGCTTCCGACGTTGCATTTGAGGTGTACATTCCTCAATCTTTGAAGGAGAGAAGAGGTAGCGATATTCCACTGGTTTGTTTAAATGATTAGTGCACTCTCAGCTCAGCAAAACTAACTATTGTATTGTGATAATTTGATTATCACTGCTAAAATACCTAACTGAACTCAGTCCTTAATTTTTTTAGTAATTACAATATTGAATACATAAAATTAAATAGTATTAGTATATACGCTTCGTTTGAATTGAATTTTATCTGAATAAAATAATAATTAAATTTTAATTTTTTATAAAAATTATTTTTATAAAATTTTAAAATAAAAAAATTTAAATTCGAATATAATAAATTTACACACCCAGTAAAAAAAAAAAAAATCTGTTTCCAATGACTTTACCAAACTGTACCGAGGAGGGAAGCATATGCTGGCTGATTGCTGAGGTCTGTACCACAACTAACCAAGATTTGGAGTTTGGACACTGACACTTTGGTGTCAAGGCCCTGAAGACCGTCTGGTGCCTTCCGAAACGTTTTCTTGGCATATTTTATTTTGTCCTCCTGAATTATTAATTCAAAGTTCCCCCAGCACACGTTTTTCCTCTCTCTACCCCTACCACGCTACTGCTCCTTCTTCTGAGCTGCCGAGGCGGAAGGCTGCGCCCTTCTGTTATTACAGGTTTTCTTGGGAGTTTGACTTTGGCTGCTGAAGATAGCGGAGAAGACGACTCAAGTATTGCTGAAATGGCGAGAACGCCACTCAGCTTTCCCGCGATTGGAATTCGATCCAACTGGTGGAACGAGATCAACGATTCGGTTCAATGGCAAGATGGGATCTTCTACACTCTCTGCGCTCTCTATGCCCTCGTCTCCTCTATTGCCCTTGTAATTACTATTCTCCTGTTCTCTCTCTCTCTGTACGCTTCTGTAGTTCACTTATTAGTATTATGTTTTGCAAAATCTTGATGATTCGGAGTGTTTAGTGGGCTCGGATTACTAAATTTTGCAACCTTTCGTTAGCTAAGCTGGAAAACTTAGCTGCAGTGGCGGGAATGAAACTTAGCTGAGGTGATGAGGTTGCACACGTTATAGCGGCAAAAAAAGTAGTGCGTTAGTTTCAATGGTTCTGTAACGCTGGTCGGGTTGGTTTAATTGAATACATGATGCAACTGAAAGGAGCTCTTTTTTTCTTTCGAGGGATGAAAAGAACTCCTTTGCTGTTTCAGGAAGGAACTAATTAGCTATGCTATCATTTTATGGTAGATTTCTTGCTAATTGTTGCAATATTACAGATTTTGGAATAATTTCAGCTTGTAAGTTCTATTCATCACAAGATTTAGTTGAATTCTGTGCATTGAATTCAACTTGGCTGCAGTGATGCTATGGGCATTTGATGCTTTGTCCTTGGTGTCGACATTCATATGAGTACAATGGCATTAAGAGATATACGGCAAAGAAGTGAAGAAACACGGGAGATTGCCTACCTTATTATTTATTTATTTTTAATTTAAGGGACAGATATCGCATTTTTAGTTGTTTAAGGAATGGAAGTCTCAGCCAATGCTGTTTTAGGACAACTTCGTAAAGACATTATCCCCACTGTCAATTGGGACAGCTGTCTCAGAATGGGAATGCCAAAACAGTTTCTTCGCTTTTAAACAGCTTCATAAGAGACATTATCCCAATTTAGTATTAATTAGTGGCTTTCTATTTTTCGCTCTCATTTAGAAGTGATTTTAATTACCCTCGTACTCCTTTGATCGTACTGATTAATTACTAGTGCTGGTACTGAGATTGCCTTATGTTGTCTTATTAATCGATGTCTGCGTGCTTAGGTTACTGGTAGCAGCACTAAATAGCTTAACTCAATTAATCTGAACTCCCAACCTCACTTTTTGATTTGTAGGTTGTAAAATTTTCAATTATTTTTCATCTGAAATAGTTTCTGAAAATTTTAGTTAACGATTATCCATATGATACTTGGTCTTACGTTAAGCCTGTGATATTTATGACTTTGCTCAATCTGCATATACATGTGGATATTATAGGCATTGGATTAGAAAGTGGTTCAGAGGTCTATAATTTCTTCTTGATGTTTATGCAGATTCAACTTATAAGGATTGAACTTAGAGTGCCTGAATATGGTTGGACAACGCAAAAGGTCTTCCATCTCATGAACTTCATTGTCAATGGAGGTAAATAGAACATTAGTTTGATTATTGTTACTTGTAGGACTACTAACTAATGGCTTCTGTTTCTCTTTGTTTCAGTGCGGGCTATTGTGTTTGGATTTCACAAAGTAGTGTTTCTTTTGCATCCCAGGGTAAGCCCATGTGTTTAAAATATTTAGTCATATCCTATGCACTTTCGGCATTTATTGTGGCTAACTTGATAATTGAACTAGTTTGCTTTTTAGTAATTTAAGGTTATTCCCTACTGCATAGTTAGCATTCCTCGTGGATAATAAACCATGGCAAAACTCGTCGAATCCAGGATCGGAATCGTACTTTTGGACAATCTCCACTCTAGATGTGGAATGAACTCACCAAAGACCAAGGAAATATTTATCATAAGAAAATCTTATTATTGGTAAAATTGACACAATAATTTGATGAAATGCCTTTGACTTAAAAAAAAAAAAAAAACTGCTGAGATGCCTTCCGTTTCTTTTGTTTCTGTTTCTGTTTTTTCAGCTTTGGAGGAGAAGAAAAAAGGTGGTGGGGATGGGTTGTTTGTTAAGAAGCTACTATTGGAATAGCCCAAAGTTCTATCAAAACATTTTGCAGTTACAATGGTTTTAAATTTTACTCAAACTGCTCAAGGAGAGAATTGGCATAATCAAAATGCAACACCTTTCCTTTGAAATACACGAGGGCCTCATGCTTATTGTCCTTTATGATCCAGGTTCTGACTTTGATACTATTGGATCTTCCTGGCCTACTTTTTTTCTCAACATATACACTTCTTGTCCTGTTCTGGGCAGAGATTTATCACCAGGCAAGTAAAGAATTATTGCACTTCTTTCTTATTTTAATGACAAAAGTAAAAGAGGTTTTCACTTTTTTAGTTAGAAAAAGTGACTGTAAATGCAGTCTGTTATCTGGAACAGACTGACAATTGTGACTTTTCATCCTTTCTGTTGGACAGGCTAGAAGTTTGCCTACAGACAAGCTCAGAATTTATTATATTTCTATCAACTGTGGGATATACTTCTTACAGGTTTGTAGGTTGTTTGTTAATTATGCTGTATCCTCCATTTATAATCTCTTTCTTCTCATTTGGTGATTGTTCATACATAAGATGATAGCATGAAATTTCTGAACTGAAAGCCTTTTCTTTCTTTCTTTTTTTTTTCCCCTTTTTTTTCACGGGATTAACTTTGTGTTGTATGCATATCATCATTTTCAATCCCTCTGGAAATCTTTTAACCTGAAATACGTTCCAAAATGTTCTTACTTGTGAAACTTTGGTTTGGATTTCCATACAGTACCAATAATTTTCTTTTACCCTTGCTTCTTCCGCCTAACTATTTATCACTATTGTATTTTTCCCGTCAAATTTTCTGCTTTAGAAAACAAGAAAATACCAATGATGTGTGATGATGTAGAAATAGGGGTTTCTTTCCAATGTGGAGCATATACAGCAGACCATGGGGAGGTCCGGAGAGAGCATTCTCTCCTGCTTTTTGGAACTCTGTAATAGGAGTATCCACACATTTAGTGGATTAAGGCGTACAGTTTCTAGATTTATAGGGACTATCCCAGACATATTTCTAGTCGGTGGCTAAATTCCCATCTTGGGCTGAGATATGAAAAATTGAACTATTGAATGACTTCCTTTGTTCCATGATGTGGTTCAGGTCAATTACACTGCTCAGTGCAGAAGCACTGGAAGATGCACACTTGTTGTCTTAATTCACTGTAAACAATTCAATTACCTCCTTTTGTATTAATAAAAATCTAACAGAAAATGCATTTCCAGATTTGTATCTGGATATACCTTTGGATCGATGACAATTCTGTTGTTGAACTAATTGGGAAGATATTTATTGCAGGTTATCTTCTCTCTCTTTCTCTCAAAAATATGATCTAAGTAGTGTTTATCAATCTTGGCCATTGATTATCTTGCCATGTCAAGAATGCTAATTTCTTTCCAACATTTTGCAGTGGTATCTTTTCTAGCGGCATTAGGTTTTCTGCTCTATGGAGGAAGGTTCTTATCTGCACTCTACCTAATTCATGCTTTTTAATCCTACATATAAAACATCCGAATTCATTACTGATACCAATATCTATAATTGAGCATTTGTTCCTTAGCATTGTGAATTTGTATTGGCTTTCCCCTGGTTAAATTATTGAGTTTTCTGCATCCAGGTTATTTGTTATGCTAAGGCGCTTTCCTATAGAATCTAAAGGAAGAAGAAAGAAGCTTCATGAGGTTTGTCTTTTATATTTATGCATCAGTCAGCTCTGGATAGACAGCTCGTATATGTTCTTCTGTTGCTTATTTATCTATGTGCATTCTATTTTCTGTTGGTTGTAAAAGCCAGTATGCTGATAGATTTGCAGATGGAAATCTCTCTGGACCTGTTAACAGTGCCTTCAGGGTCTTGACTAGGAATCCAACCAATTGTTAATAACATATCGCTAGTATTACCTCTGGCAGATGACATTATCATCATGTCCAACTTATATTTTATACATGTAATGTTGTTCATCAATTTGACATAAGAAAATTACTGACGCGTGATACTTGTAAAGACTGAAAAGTTGCCTGTTGCCTCTACAAATACTTGTCCATCTTTATGAATGAGGAATCGAAAATCTTATTCAAAAGCCACTAACTGTATGGTTGGAGTTAATTCAAGACACTTTCCTTAGAAGGTACTTAGAAACGAGGTCTGATGATTCCTCATGGCATGGCACCTAATGTTTTAGGATAACACATACGCAAAAAGGTGACCAAAAGTATTTTTATTCTAGCATATGGGTTAATTTCTCTGCTTTCACTGCCATTCTTGTTCTTGTCTCCAAGATGTGGGAGATAAGAGGCAAATGTACCCTGTTCGTCTTATGTTCTAATTACTCTCTTGTAACATGACTGCCCAATAGGATTCAACATAACTTGTTTGTCGGTATTCCTGTATAAAATCAGTAAAATTGGCTTCACTTATCAAACTCCAGATAGCATTTTTTACGACAGTAGAGTGAGACTTCTCCTGTAAAAGCAGTGTTCTTTATGAATAGTCTCTGTCAGCCTAAGAATTACAATTAGTGATTGATCTAATTAATGCCTTTTGTGGCAGCCTTTGTTAGTCATGCACAAATAGCATCGGAAACATTTGTGGCTCATTCTTGCTTCTGTTATGCATAGACATTACCAAAGCACTTCATTACCTTATGAGTACAACTGTTGCAGGTTGGATCTGTGACAGCTATATGCTTCACCTGCTTCCTCATAAGGTGCTTTGTGGTAAGTCTTATTTGTACTATCCTTTCTGAGGAAGAATGTTCCTCTGGAGTTCTTTCCGTGGTTTTTGAAGTTTTGAACCTGGCACTTACAGAATCAATAATACTTAAAATGTACAGTGTCATGCCATTTAATTCTGTTTCTGCAGCTTGTGCTATCAGCTTTTGATGCAGATGCATCTCTGGACGTATTAAACCATCCCATTCTAAATTTCATTTATTACATGGTACAGTGATCTAATACCTACATTTCATTACATATGTGAACTATACAAGCAACATTTTCTCACCCCCAACCTTCTTTTTTGGTAAAAATAGCTGGTCGAGATCCTTCCTTCAGCCCTCGTTCTCTATATCCTTCGTAAGCTACCTCCAAAAAGAGTATCAGCACAATACCACCCAATCCGGTAGCCAAGTGACGGCGTCTGTAGTTGATGCTGTTTTTATTTTGCTTTACTGAATATGGAAAAAGTGGAGGTATGTGAAGCTGTACAAGTGGAACCAGACTTTCGCACACCTGAGATTGTATGGAGTTCCATTGAATTGATTTCTTGATTCCTTTTATGGCTTCAAGGTTAGGCAGTTGATGAGATTGCTGGTGTAGGTGAGCTGACAAGTTGGCCAAAGTTTTTGTCATAGTCCTCATATGCAAGGGTTTGGGTTCTTGTATCTGAAAATTTGAACATATTATTTGTATGCTAAGTGTCCCATGTTGTGTTGTTCTAAAAGATGTAAGGATGATTTGTTTCATTTGTTGACTTGTGCCGCTAGTTCCTCTCTGATTCTTCTGTTGGAAGACTTTAACTGTCACTGGCGCGATGATGTTATTTAATTTGGCTTTGTGCAGATAACTAAATGCTGAATCTAAGTGCTAAACCCTGACGAAATTTGCTCGGCTTTGAACGTTGAAGCAAAGGTTATTTCTAAAAGTTGATTAAAATGGAATCCAAGATTCTTCCTACTTGGAGGCCTGCAAGGGCAGACATATTAATCATGAAGCTCTAGCATTCTACCTCTGCAGTTTCTCCTCCGTACTCAATGTTATACAAATAATTCGCCAGTTGCCCAGCGTTTCAGATCTAAAACTAGAAAAAGGGAGTGAAAGTAACAGCAAATAAGCCCCACTAAACTCCAAAAAATGTTGTCCAGGTTCGCACACTACTAGGGCAAACACATTCGTCCATATGACACGGTCCGCTGAGGTGGGTCCTTCAATTTATAAATTTCTTGCTCATGGCAGATACTTGTGTCTAACAAATTTTCAGTTATCCTAAACACATGAAAGAGTTCTCTGTACCAGTTTGACATGATCTATCCAGATGTAACTTACAAAAATTCATCTCCAAACCCAAATTAAGCTATGCAGTTACCTACATGGAGCCAGGGTAAAAAGAAGAATAAAATGCAAACGCCAACACCCTAAAAAAGCACGAGCTGCTTATACAGTTGACCTTCACAAGATTGCTATGGGAAAAAGACCAGCAAAGGGCAGCAGCCATAACCTGGACTTCTTTCAATAAGATTAATTTTGGGGAACTTCATCCACTGGTGGTACAGCAAATCTAAGATTTGCAGGGCGTGCCATAACTACTGGCTCATCAGCAAATAAAGATTTAATAAATGCTGGAGTCTTCAATGGTCGCCGTCCGGTCATTCGCGGGTATACGTCTTCCAAGAAATAGTAAGCATGACCAGCTATCATTCCCTGGAGGACAAGTCAAAATATGAGCAAAAAATTTAATAGTTCAAAACAACTATGATGCAATCTACACAAAGCAAGTGATGAGAACAGTATCAGAATGAAAATGTTCATTAATAGTTGAAACTCAAAAATACTTTCTTCCTGACTGAGGATCAAGAACTAGTGACAAGGCCTATGTTAATAACCACTCGGGTGGCAAACTCATTCTGCATCACAAAATGAGCACATCAAACTCTAGGTATTTGCTTACTGATGTTCCTCTACACGATATGTTACTGAAGCTTTTGATCCATGTCTGGAATTTTAGGTTCAAAATCTGCCATACTACTGCTGCTCTACGACTTTGAATATAATTTCTTAGCAGAAAATTGTCAAAATTAGTGCAGAAACCAGTCAATAAGAACTTTTGAAAATTAGCTCTCTCTCAGCTTTTCGGAAAAGAAAACAATTGGCACTAAACAGTAAAACTCACTTTATATGGCTTTCCATTTTGCCTTTTTGTCCAAACAAGCATGATGCAGAAAGATCAGTTTTCCTTATAATTCTATTCCCTAAAACTCATATTAGATACCATATCAAAGTCCTATCACAATTTCTATCCTTTGTCAGCACGGAATACAACCAATTTTTCATGAAACAATAGACAATCTAATATAAAGGACCAATTCTCACCTTATCTGGGAGGAGATGGCTACTATTATTAGAGTAAATGAAGAAGCCTGTTGTGCAGGAATGTTGGTGGATGGACTAAATGCCTTTTTTCCTCCTTGCTTTAGCGTGTGTGTTTTGGGGTTGGGGGTGGGGGGTGAGGGCGAGCAGAGGACAGGGAACTATTTGATTATCAGGCAACCAGATGTAATGAATATGCTACTTTTTTTTTTTCCTTTCGATGAATTAATGAATATGCTACTGATTCACATCTAACATACCAGTAGATCCACCCAGGCGCTAGCACCAACAAGGATTGAGAAGCCCAGAAGAACCTGCAAAATTAACAAAAGCAAATGGGAAATCCATTTTATCACTAGTCCATGTTAGAACAGAAGAGCCAAGCAAGTATAGGGCAATGTCAGTTCTTTCATGATCCCATAAAGAAAAAAGCAATATTAACTAGTCTATAGATTTGGTGGACTACTCTACCAATTGCCAATAGATTTTGAGTTAAAATCCCATGGAGTCCAGAAGAAACGGTATGAAAGCCATTCATTATGAATCTAGGTGCTGCAGGGTGGCATGTCAAAAAGGCAGTGCTCATCTATGGCTAAATTAAGCTAGCATAAACCTATAAACGAATAGCCTGCCTACCAAAAGGAGGGGAAAGAAAACTAAATTATCGCTTACTAAAAGGAGGGAAAAAAACGAAGGAAGGCAGATGAAGGATGATGATTTAGCTTATTTTATTTAAAAAAAGGGAAAAAAGGAGAAGTTTGGGGCGGCTTCATGCCAGATAATAAATGACCAGGGCTCCGATGCATAGTCATTGATATTTAACTTATACAAGAAGTTCATCAGATATGCTTAATTAGAAGTGTGTCTGACTCTGCACTTCAGAGGTCAGATGTTACTGATCCTGGCATGACTCCATTTTTGAAAATATCAAGGTTCATCTTACATGCACAAATAGTGATGTGGCAGTGAATTTCCACTCAACCTTTGAAGCAACTAAGGCTGTGCACAATCTCTGACCTCACTTTTGAAAAGTAGAATGAAGAGGAGAGTGACAAGATCTTTTGAAAAATAATGGAAACGCTTAGATCTTTAACCTATGGGGATACTGAACTAAATTAGTCAAAATAAAATCCTAGCAATACACAAAATACTACAGAAACCAGTGAAATAACAACTAAAGAGGCAGGTACAGCTGTAAGTAGTATTATGAAATGTCCCACAGGCAAATAAGGGTCATAATACAAAATAAACAGCACTTAGTATTCCAAGAGCATAATTAGGATACACAGAAAGCCAAATGCTTCAAATAAGATGCTTATGTTAACTAATCATTCTCCATGGTGAAATAAAAAGCAACTAATAGAACAAACTTAGTAGTGTGAATTAGATTCCCTTTTTGCAAAAATATTCAGAAACATTTTTTCTTTAATGGCAAAAGGTAAAACAGAGAAGTCAACCGTTAGAAAAATTACAAGATATTTTGACCAAATCCATCTCCAAGAAATTAGCTGCGTTGAAAAAACATTTCATCATCTTGACAAAAGAAAACAAGACAACAAAAAGAACCCTCTTCAAAAGTGGGTCTTACTTACAAATATCTGAAAAAGGAAAGTGGAAGCAGTCTTCTACTTTGAAAGTCTACTGCTGCTTTAGCCGAAATATAAACAGCAGAAAACAACATTAAAGCACACTCAGCAATTAGAAGTACCAAGCAACACAGTACCAAGACACATGGAAGCCACAAATCCCTCAACGCAAGTGGCATAGAATTCAGTGAGTAAGAAGTAACAAGAAGATGCGGATACAAAGTCATTTGGCCATCAATTGATTAATGTGACAAGATCACTAACCCAGGGTAGGTAAGCAGCAGTAAAAGTAAACAGGCCCAGGAAACTCATGTGGATGAAAGGGTTTTGCTTGCTCCAAACATAAACCTATACGAGGGCCAAAACTTAGTCAAGAAAAAACTGAGTAAAAGGTTTCACCAGAATCATGTTGCTACAGGTTACACAGAAACTAACCATCATAAATGTCAATGAATTGCTAAGAAATATGATCCTTGCAAATGACTCTGACACATAAGGTACCATTCCACCAATAAGAACAATCCCTGTTAAGACAGTGGCACCAAACAGCAGCATGTAAAAGAAGTCTGCGGTCCTTCCCCTGAAAGAGTTCTCCTCAAGAAGCTTGCAGTATCTAGCAAGGAAAAACATGTGGAACAAGAAGTCCAAGTCTGGAAATATCAACATGCAAATCAAGTTAGAACCAGAGGAGGGAAAAGAGGGACAACTACAATTGTATTTTCATATAACTTGACAAGCAGAAAATGGATATTATTGAGGGAAAGCACAGAAACAAGTGTTGAGAATTGGAAAATAACTCTGCGAATAGCAATGTCAAAGAAAATTGCAGCCCCCATTGGTATTAAAGTTACAAGACATCCAACTCCAATTCAAGCTTTTAGAGAATGGCTACTGCTACTCTTTAATGTCTAGTATCACGTGTACGTAACATAGCTAGAAAATAGACAAAAAGATGACATACTAATTCAATCCACCAATCCATGGAAAAGAAACAGCCAAGAACATGCAAATACAGTTCCAAATCCATGATCAGTTATAGCTGAATACTAATCACAAAATTTAGTATTCTCTTTTCTATTCCACCTTTACTGAAGTTACATTTCAAATCAACTAATTTGTTAAATATGTCCGTGAACCATGAGAATAAACCCTCACATTATGAATGAATTTTGAAAAGTTTCCGATAGTATAAAGAGTGACACGACCAACAAGTTGCTTAAATTCGAAACTAAAGATTTCTGCCAAATCCCAAAAGATTAAAATACAGAACAGAAGAGGATTAACAACTGGAGATCAATACAAGCATTGGATGAAATAGTCGATAAAGCTCCAATCTGCAATACGAACATCTTAACAAGATGTTATGATTTATGTTACTATTTCTTTTGTTATTTTCTGAATTGAAAATAACGTCTATATTTTCCGGGCACTCTATTTTAGCACATTAACATGCACAACGCACATTCTAAGTAACAAAGCATAAGGAAAACATTCCGAAGTAAATTTCCATGTAGCAATTACAAATATAGTGTTAGACATGCAAGATATCTATTCAAAATAAAAATCACGTTCAGGCTTCGAAAGTAAAATATACAAATTTAATAAACATTCCATGCTTATGTCCAATATCTACTTAATTCCTAAGCAATATGGAAAATCTGATGTACAAAAGGCAAGAACTTTGGGAATAAATTACCCATTTTGCGGAAGTAGAGGAAATTTGTAATGAGGCGCCAGAACTGATAATGCTTCACCACCAGATTTGGGTTCAAGTACAAATTGTAAGGAGATATTATCTGCAACAAAATTTTTTTAATAAAAATATCTCAAAGCATAGTTACAAAAAAACCCTGAAATAGATAGTGATCTACCCAAAGTTCAGAAAACGTTGAAGTTTACAAACATAAACACAGCATTCAAACAAAGTCATCTTATTCAATTCTTTAAAGCAGGATCATTAACAAATAAATATATATATTTTTTAAAAAATCAACCGCTAACTATTATCATTAAAGAGGCGTACAAATAACCAAAACAGTCCACATGAAGAGTTTAATCACTGCGTATATCTGAGAACCTAGCCATCACCAATCACAAAAAGAGTTTCCAAATTTCTAAACCCAAGCCAATTCAAAGATAAAACAAAGTTTTAAACAAATTAATACAGCCACGACCCCATAGAGTACATACATCAAGCGAACAACCGATGGTGGTGATAATTGCGGCGGTAAGGTAGGAGCGGGTAATAATTGGCATCTGCTTGTACCATTCTTCAACTGCTTGCGCCATTTTCCTTCACTTCTCTCACTAGTCTGACTTTTCTAAAATCAATCAAATCCCTATCGAAGCTCGTACTATTTCTCTATGTAAATTATACGCGAAGGTATAGCTATGGCTGTATATATACAGATATCCTCGATGGGTTCCAACTACCAGCTCAGATTGACATACATACCACAGAAAACAAATTTCCCCCTTCGTTTCTCTTCCAAAGGAAGTATATATATATACATACCAGTGGATATATCCGTGAATGCGGTGAAAATCTATTACTCCTAATTTATAAGTCAAGTGAAAATTAATAATATCCCAAAATAATAATAATAATAATAATAATATCCCCAAAAAAAAGAAAATTAATTATAGCTGGCCCAAACAAGTAACGGGGCGGACCAAGTATGTTCGAACCGGAAGTTGGATTGAACGATCAAGTACGTTCGAAGAGCGTGCCACTCACGCCCCAATTAGGAAATTTGTGTAACTTGAATGGCCAATGATATGCTCGCAAGTTTTGTAATGATGTCAGAGAGACGAATAAAGGAGCGTGAACTTAGGGTGTATTTACCAAGCAAAAAAAAAGAAAAAAGAAAAAAGAACAGGGTGTTTCTTTCAGAGTGAAAATTTTGTTCATTCTCCATTTAAAATGACATCTGGCCCCATTTCGTTTTTCTCATTTGCAAAGGAGTCCCACATAAAACAGGAAGCAGGGCAAATGTTCCTTTTTCTACATCAACCACTCCTTTTTTAAAAATCAACTTCTTGTTCAGTTCATATTAAAGCACTGGTTGACACGATGTTTAATATTTTTTAAATATAATTAAATTTTTCTTAATATTTTTACGACTTATTTAAAAAAAATTTATTTCAAAATTAAATTTAAAATTTTAAATATAAAATTTATATTTTTTATAAAATTAAAAATAAATATTTCAAAACTAAACTCTAATAAATCACATCCTCAGACGACGCTAACTCTAAATTTATTAACTATTATAAATTTATAAAAAAATAAAATCACTAAAATATAACTCAAAACGGAATTACTTTAAAATGTAGCTCAAACTTTGCATTAATCCAATTGGCAAATAGTGAATCACCAACAAATTACAATTATTGCAAGCTCATTTCCAGGACATCTTCAGTCTTCTTGCTCCACCTCTACCAAGAGCTTTTCATCGTAGCGCAGTGGGTTGAGCTTCAATTCAGTGGATCTGGGCAAGATCGTCTCATCATCCATGGTGTCATGCAATATTTTGAGAATTGGTTTTATACTAATGGTGAACTCAGGCATAAAATAAAAGTGTAAGACAAGAATTAATAATAGAATCTCTTACTTGCCAACCCTTCGGAATCGGATATCCTTCATATCCAATATATTTGAATCCCTTAATGATTCGGAGAAAAGGAAAACAAAAAGAGTACTATTTTAAAAATTTTTTATCAGCTTAAATATATATTTCATTCAGTTTAAAATATGAATCTTTTTAAATTTATACACAACAATTAAGGCTTTTGAAATAAAAAATTTTTTAGATCAAGTAATTTTTATGCACTCGATATATAGGAAGAGCGAAAAATAAAAAAATAAACGAAACAAATATATGATAAAGTCAAAAAATACATAATAAATATTCATTAAAATATATAAAATAATTTATATTTTGATCACATATCTTTCTTCAAAATAAGTTATATTTCAAATAGGATGGAGTATTAAGTTTTACCTCACTCGTGCTATCTATCGTACAATAAATTACTAGTATCACACACATAAATTAAGTTAGTCATAATATTGTAAATTGCATTGGAATTAAAAGTGAGATTAGATTGAATTTTTTTTGATTGAGTTATATTGAGAATCGTAAAAATAATTTTTTTTGTGAGATAAAAAAATTTAGAGAAAGCTTATATTGAGTTGCTATCTAAATTGAACCTAAAACATATTTGTAATTTTATATTGAAAAGTAATGCAAGAGTATCAAAGCAATAACACACAAGAATATGGAATTTCATTTGAATCTTTTTATATCGTACAAATTTAAAAAATTATGCTAGTTCCTCTTTATTATTTCTACATTTTCCAATATTTATTTGAAGGTTTTTTTTTCTTTTCCCTCAATAATTTTTAAGAAGGAGCCATGCTCTTTTAGCTAAAAAAGACACGGTAAATAAACAAGTACAATTCACATTGAGAAAACTTTACTATTGATTTTGGTAAAAAGTAAATGAAATAAATTTAAATTTATATTGAATTACAATCTAAATACACCAAAAAGATTTTCCAACTTTTTTTTCGTTTTACGCTTTCACAAGTAATCTTGGGCTGTTTGCACTAAGCCGAGCCTACTTGAAGACCGCGGCCGACCCTCCGCCAACCCGCTCCAGTGCCCCCAAAGGGCCCAAACGGTTAAAAACCTTGGGTGGAAAGGGAGAGCCGAGAGGTATCACTATTCACAGCCAAGAAGCGCCACTTCCCGCATTCAAATTCAAAACCAAAAACGGTAAGACCTTGGCTTCCTGCCTTTACCAGCTCTTCTTTCAAATCTCAGACAGTCTTCATAAATGATTTCCACTCAGGTAAACATCCAACCAACACCCAAGAAACACACAGATTCGATGCAGAAAACAGAAAATATGGAACCTAGACTTCAGAAGCAACAGCAACAATCAATTGCATCATGCCCTTCGCCATTGCCATCATCTTATTCTTCCTTGCTCAAAGATATCTCAAATATCAGAACACCAAAAAACCCAGAAAAAATTTCTAGTGTCCCTTATTCCCCTTACCCTCATAGCCAGTCTAAATTTTCCACTGCCTCCAAAGCCACCCCCATTTCCTCCTCATCTCGACGCGGGCCTATCAAAACGTCTGCGAGTATGGCCCGTGCAAAAGTTGCTCGGAGACTGAAAGCATTTGAACTCGATCAGTCCAAATCGGCCAGAAAAGTCCAGATTCATAAAGAGAAATCTTTGAAATCATTGGCGAAATCACTTACGGTTTGGCTGAACTTTTTGTTCGAGAACCCAACATCTTGTGGCTGTGACCTGTCAAGGTTCACGGGAGAATTTGACCGGATTGGTGGTGGAAATCTGGAGGAGCAAGAAAGTTTGCTGAAGAAGAAGAGGGAAAAGGGTCCAGGCCGTGGAGTTAAGGTTGGTATTGAGGGACCTTGGCGAGGCCCAAAGAGGCAGAAGGATTTGACGTGGGGAGGAGGTCCACAGAATGGAGAAACAATGTTAGCTTATCATGGGTTGAAAACTTCATTAATTGAAGTATGTAGTTTTGAAGACTTGAAGGAGAGGATGAGGGCATACTTGAGTTTGGCGAGCTGTAAAGAGATATTTGATACCATGACTCAAGTAACAAAGGTCTGGATTACATTTATCTTTTCACTTTCTAGGAGTTATTCAATTATCTTGACTCTTTTTTTTCTCTTTTGCAACTAAACTTCTTACCATGCTATTTTTAGCTCTTTAAGATGTCAATTTCCCCCTCCCTTTTAAAGCTGTTAATCTGTCAGGCTTCTTGATTTAATAGTTTCTCGGAATGTGGTTCAGTAGATACCAAAACAGGAATCTTAAAAAAAAAAAAAAAAAGGAGTTCTGGGCTCTAGTTATGCTGATCAAACTTCTCAATGCGATGTTCATACGTAGTATATATTTACTTGCTCCTATGCTCATATTTTACCTCTAACTACTGTTCCCTTCCCCCTAATTGGTGAAAACTTTTGTCTTTTCTTTTCTTTTTTGGTTGTAATGTACAATTTTCACTTCATCTTGAGCCTTAATGTCTTTATCTGAACTCTATTTTTATTTGGATATTCAAGAATTCTATATGATTCTTCATTTGTAATCAAATTATAATAGCTGTTGAGGGTTCATTAGGAATAACGGAGCCCGAAATTGAGTTTGAACTGTGTAGTCTGAACAGTTTTAACTGATAACATCGTGGTGTTGATAATTTTCAGACTATTGATGAAGGACGACTGAAGATGAGGGCTCATTGCCCCATGGTAACTGATGTTGGAATGAAGGAGAGATCTATAAGAATCCTTATGAGTTATAACCCACTATGGCTGCGGATTGGACTGTATATTTTTTTGGGCGGTGACTTCTTGTTGCCCAGTGAAGAAGTTAATTCTGAGCATGAAATGGCTTTCTTGAGAATGGTGATTGAGAAGCAGTTCTTCTCTCATCCTGAACTTGCTAAGACCTTCGCGTATAATAAGTTGGTTGATGGTTTGTATAGGCCAGGTTACTACGAGAAACTGGGAGCTGTCATTTTGAAGCGCTTTTTATTGCTCGTGTTGATACTTGATAGAGCAAAATATCAGAGCAGTCTACCACTTAAATATGGAATAGATGGACTGGACGGCGGATCTCCTCTATTATTTTCTTCGCAATCTAACATTAAGTCAAGCTGTCAACTGATCAATGGTACTTATGCATTAGTCCTGTAACCCCTTTTTTGTGTATCCAGTTGACAGCATCTGATTATGTGGATTGATATCTCTTACTTCTGGATTCATAATAGATTTCTTGTCATCTGATATGATGCATGGAGAGGGGAATCTTCTGGCGCATCTAATGATTGTAGGATATAAAGTGACATATACACAGGTAAGCAGCTTGAACAATGAATTCAGTTATTTTATACTTTATCTTTTGCTGCTTTTTGGAGAGCATCTATGTTGGAGATGTTCCTATGCCTTTTTCATGGAAGATTTGGTGGGATTTTGCATGCTAAATTTTGTTCATATGATTTATGAGATATAAAAGGAACTAATATGTAAGGAGCAAAACAGAAGGTCTAATTATCATTAAAACTCTCTTTCAATGATGCAGAGTCCCTTGGTTGAGTACAATTTTAGGGTGACGGACTTATTTGAAGATCTTCAAGACGGAGTCCGCCTATGTAGAGCCATTCAGCTCTTGCAACATGATTCTTCCATCCTCCTGGTTGCTAGAATGTTTTCTTATTCTCCAATTAAAGATGCTTTTCTGTTCATCTTTCTCCTGTTGTGATCCATGAGTTTGGCAATCGCTGTGATTTTCATCTTTTATTTTTTTGGGCAGAAAATGGTAGTCCCATCGGATACCCAGAAAAAGGTTCTATTTAATTGTGGCATCGCTCTCCACTACTTGAAGCAGGCTGGTGTATCATTATGTGATGAAGATGGAATGTTGATTACCGAAGAAGATGTTGCTAACAAGGAAAAGGAGCTCGTAATTTCATTGTTGTGGAACGTGTTTGTCCACTTCCAGGTGTGTCAATTAAAATAGTCTGCCACTCTTCCAGACCAGCAGATTTGTCTAGCTTGTTTGCTAAACATGTTTGTTACAATACATTCTTCTGTAGTTACATGGTTCTTCGATCAAGGGTACCTTCTTCTGTAGATTAGTGATCTTTGGCACGTCAGATTGCTGTGTATTCTGATGTTACTTTTGGCTCTTGGTCATTAGCTGGAGGCAGTCTTACAAATTTAGTTAAGAAATGATTGCTGGCAACTTCTTGACCGGTATTCCTTTTGATTCCATTTGTAATCTGCAGGTACCTCTTCTGATCACCAAACAACTGTTATCAGAAGAAATAACAAAAATCCGAGGAGTTGTACAGGTATACATCTATGTTAATGCTTGACAAAGAGAGAAAATGCTAATTATAAATGTACTGAGTGAAACATACTTTTAGCAATGGAAAAGTTTTCACCTTAAAAATCTGTGCAACTCACTATTACTAATTTGCTGTTATAGTCTATCATTATATCTTTTGCTATTAACATCTTTCTCTTATATGTAATCTGCTGTCACTCTAAACTGACAGAAACATTCCAGCGCTTCCACTACTTTGGACATGCTTCTTGGTTGGATCCAGGTACCATTTTGAAAATAAGTTGTGTGAAATAGCTACTTGATATTCTTGTGAGTTATTGGAGGTCCTTGAAGACACGTTCAGCAAAGGATACTGTAGTATAATTTAGGTTATTACTTTTGGAGATTAAACTGCATATAATTTGTTTCCATTTGTCAAAATCTCTGTTTAACTTTATGACTTAAGGAGAAAAAGAATAATATATTGTTGCTTGATCAAGAATAAATCTGCCTCCAGTACTCTGCTTTCTACTTGTGCTAACTTCTATATGTTAAGTTGGAAAATTATGTAGGGATCAGAGGCTGAGGGCTAGTTGTCCCTTTCTGATGCTCTAATTTGAAGATTGTTGGGATTAGTTTTGAGATTTAGAATTCATTCATAGCCTGTGGTCAAGTTTTATAGAATTATTTCATAGTAGCAAATGGGGCTGGTTTGTTTTTTTCAGATAATCTGCCTTTTTATTGTCATAAATAATACACGCTAGTCTTTTTTTCTTTTTTCCCAAAATTACTGATAATCAAACCGGCTTTTTCATTATTTCAGGCAATAGGTGAAAGCTATGATTTGAAGATTGAGAACTTCTCTTCACTGGTTGATGGAAAGGCCATGTGGTGCTTGCTCGATTACTACTTTCGCAAGGAACATCACGGTTCTTCAATTAAGGTTTCACCATATTTCTCTATACTAATTCATATTTTTCAGGTACTTCATCTGCATATATTTATCCAGTTCACGCTGAATCATAATCTTGCAGGATCTAGATGAAACAAACGAAGCAGTTTCTTTAGTTTCGACAAGCGAATATACAGATGCTGTGCACAACTTCATATTATCCCAAAAGTTGACATCCCTTCTTGGGAACTTTCCAGAGGTAGCATATACTCTAATATGCTGTATTTAGAAACGAATCAGAATTAATATGATTTCCTGTAATGAAAACTAAGTTGCAAACAGCTGTACCAAATTCATGTTGTTCATCTGTTATTAGGACATGAGTAATCCTGCCTGCAAACTTAAAGTCCAGGAAATTCCAATTAACAACTCATTCAAATTGCAAAACAGCATACTTGGATAATAAGTGAGAAAAACAATTTTGAAGAATAATTTATTGGCTAAAAGGGACAGTAGTAGTTATCAAGATGATAGTTGTATCCATTTAGAGATCAGTCATGTATTCACCTTCTTAAGATTTGTTTCTGGCTGTTCTTGTTTCTTGTAAAAATGTTTACCTGTGAATTATTATGTGCAGCATACAATATAACGGCATTTATGAGCACTATGTTTCCTCTTACAGGTTTTACAAGTCAGCGACCTCCTTGAACATAAGGGTGCATGTAATGATCGGAGTGTGGTTATACTATTGGTGTTCCTGTCATTTCAATTACTTGTTAAAAGAAACATGGTATTTTGAGAATTAAGCAGTTACTGCTTCGTGAATATTGTTAAATTTTGAGATATTATATTTTGATTCTCTTTCTTTCCTTTATCAGGATCAACTAAATTTTCATAAGCTGCTGGGTTATTGCTGTAAAACTCCGGAAAGGAAACGCTTAAGTGCTGATCACTGGTTTCTGCACTCAAATGCTGGAGATGAATTACAGAACAATAGTGGAGGTCTCCAATAGCTCATTTATTATAATTATCTGCTAGTTGTGTTACTCCGAAATAAAGATGTATAATTTCCCTTCTTCATGTTTATTTTTCTTTTTGCAAAAATGTAACTGCATAGATAAATTGAAGTTCTTAAAAAGTAATACTGGAAATTATTAAAGAAATCTCTCTGATATGGTTTAATTCCATGGTAGAAGGTAACTAACGTTTTAAACAATTGATCAGATACTTCAAAAAATTTTAAGGCCATAATGGCTTGGTGGCAAGAAATGGCTCAGCAAAACAACAGATGCAATTCCGCAGTTGGTGCGCTGAATCAACAGTGGTTCTTGGGTAGCAGAAGGGGCAAAAGTATTCAAAGAGGTCAGAAGATATGCAACTTGAACTTGTTTCTCTTAGTAAGACAAAGGATCATTGTGTATATTACTTTTCCTGGGGTGTGTTTGTGCTGAAACTCTTTTCTTGATGATCCTTGTGTGGCTACTGTAGAAAATGCTGCAAAGATTATACAATCTCATTTCAGACGATCAGTTGAAAGTTCTAGATTTACGTCTATGAAGAAAGCAGTTTGCCTTTTGCAAACTGCCATTCGTGCCTGGCTATTTGTGAAACTAGTCTTGTTTGCCAACCAGTTCGGTGCAGATAAAGCTCTGAAATTATCATATGGTATGTGTTCCTTGGCAAAGTCCTAGTATCTCTTTTCTCTAGATATTCATATTGTCACTACTTATTTAATCAAATTAATACAGCTAAAATGGAGCATTCTGAAAATCTTGGCACATATATGACATTTCTGGCCAACCGGCATTATTTTGTCAATTTGAAAAAGTCTGTTAGAGTCATACAGCAAGCTGTAAGGGCCTGGATTTCTCGAAGGCATCATATTCCTAGAATGCTGCTTAAAGATTTGTCAGATGATGATATTGTAAAATCAACCATTGTTGTTCAAAAATGCATTCCTGGATGGAAAGCAAAGTTTTTACTTGCAGAAGCACAGAGAGATTCCTTTGTTTCCAAGGAAGATGAATCTGGTAATGTTCAAATAAGGGCCGCAACTACAATCCAGAAAGTTTGGAGAAAGTTCAGTGTCTGCAAATCTCTCCAAAAGCAGCACTCTGCCGCAACCAAAATTCAAAGCCACTTTCGCAGTTTGTTAATGAGAAAGAGTTTCAAAGATAAAAAAGAAGCAATACTAAAAATTCAAAGCATAATTCGATGCTTAAGACTTTGTCAGGATCTGCGTTGCTACATGCAAGCAACCGAATCAGCTATCCTCATTCAGTCTCGTATTCGAGGTTGGATTGCATGTAGAAGTTTTTATAATCTGAGAATATCAACTATCCTGATTCAATCTCATGTTCGTGGATGGATTGCCCGGAGAAGTATCTATAGGCGGAGTTGCCATATTCTGACAATTCAAGTAAGTTGTTCTCGGACATTGGTGATAGCTAGTCCGTGATTTTTTCTCCTCTCACCTTTGCGTTGTTTTGCCTTAGCATTTATTTTTAGATTGCATCTCAATTAGTTTAATGAATTGATTCACAAATAGTTATTGTCATAAATAAAATGATGTCAAAGAATAATTCCCTAGTTGATCAGCGAGAAACATGGATTTCTTCTTTGGTATTCAACATTCTGTTACATTTCTCAGAAGCCTGTAGTCTGATTGCTGCAAATGATAACCCAGTCCCAGGTTTTCTTCTATTTGGTTCTACAAAGAAGAACTCTGGTTCAAGATTTTGCCATGTCCTAACTGACATAAATTAAAATCATTTTTTAGAACGACAAATTGGTGCAATTGAGCTTTTCACTGCAGTTGTATAGATGTGTATGTCAATCAGAATAGTCTAGGATATGGGAAACATCTAAACTAGATTGTCCAGGCCCTCTAGAATGCATCATGCATTATTGTTTTCCATAAACTGATGATCTGGTGACATGAATCCAGAGCCACTTTCGTGGATTCTTGAAGAGGAAAGAGCTGTTTGCCCAGAAAGAGGCTGCCATCCAGATACAAAATGCTTTCAGGTACCTAAAACAGCGGAAGACATTTTTTTGTACGAGGCATGCTGCTACAGAAATTCAGCGGTTTGTTAGGGGGGAGATCACAAGGAAAAAGCTTCTAGGTAATGTTGATTATCTCTTAGTATACAGGTTCCTGTTCAGGTTTCTTGTCATTGAAAGTGCCTCTTTATGTTAACACAGGGGCTTCTTGCTGTCGTACTATCTCAAATCATACCTTTATAAACTTTGAATTGAAAGTAATTTCATGGTCAGTTCTGAAGTTACAGAGATGGTGGAGGGGTGTTTTATTACTAAAACTGAGAACTAGATCAGCAATCATTATCCAAACACATTGTCGGGGATGGATTGCTCGTAAAAGAGCTGCTAGAGAAAAGCGTCGAATAACAGTGATTCAAGTAAGTTATGCTACCCTTTCATTCTCATGCTTTATAAAGAATTTCTTCTTTAAATGATATTAAATGGTGTAATTGTGCTTGAGAAAAGGTAGTGGAGCCATATCCTTGTCATTTGTGCCTGAAACACAGCTTCTGAATTCCATCTCAAAATCCTTTTCTATCCATGGGAGTTCATTGACACGTTCTGAAGTTACACCCTTTTCAGATTTTGCATCTCAACAGCTAGTCTTTAACATCTCTAAATATTCTGTTGAAAAGTGTAATGTTAGTCACTTCTTCATTTGGTATCTCATTATCTTTAATCCATTCTGTTAGTCACAGTTCACATTAGCTTCTTAGAGGGAGAGAGTGCACAAAGAAGCATACTTTAGTCAGGTTGCGAGCTCCCAGCTTTTGCAGCCAAATCAATATGTTTGAACTTGCTCTTTTTTAGGAACCTTTCTAAATTATTACATGCTCAATTTCTATGGTCATGGCCGTGATTTATGGAGTTACAGCAGCGTCTTTTCTTTCCATGATTCGGTGGTTTGGTTGTTAAAAACATAACAGGCATACTGGAAAGGCTACATTTCAAGGAAATATTCAAGAGGGCCATTGCTACATCTACGCTTGAGATTGCAGAAATCTGCTGCAAATGTACATGATAGTATGCGCTTAATAAACAGACTTATAGCAGCACTTTCTGAACTTTTGAGTATGAGAAATATCAGCGGTATTCTCCATACTTGTGCAACACTGGGTAAGCATTTACATCTAGTTATATCCTATATCAAGCTCAGCAATTCGAGTAATCTAGATTGTTTATAATGAACAAACAACTTATCGAGTAGCATTTGTTTCATGATTCAATCGTGTTCCATCAGTAGTAAACTCTATGTTTTCACTAGTTGAGCATTTGATTAGAATAGAAATAACACGTTAACTTCATATTTCACAGATATGGCTACAGAATATTCACAGAGATGTTGTGAAGAACTTGTCGCTGCAGGAGCTGTCAGCACTTTGCTGACGCTAATTCGCTCTGTCAGCCGAAGCATTCCAGATCAAGAAATCCTAAAACATGCATTGTCTACTCTTAGAAACCTTTCCCGCTACCCACACTTGACCACAGTGCTAATTGAGACTCATGGATTTGTTGAGATTATTTTATGGGAATTAATAAGGTCTATAGCGGAATTTCTTCAGACAAAAGTACTAGTTCCTTTTCCCCTTTGTACATTGTTTGTTGTGTGATTCTGCTTATACATTTCTTCTTCAGGAACAAAGAGGAGGGGTACTTCATCGCATGTGAACTTCTGAAAAAGATATGTTTAGACCCAAGAGGCTTTGCGGCAGTTCAGAAATTACCTCTTCTACTGAAGAGATTACACAACCTTACGGAAGATCTTGCAAAGAAGGCGGCATATGAGAAGAGGTTAGACTTCTCTGAAAGAAATTTCACCTCTATCTTCTTTTCTGCAAGAAATATTGGAATCAAATTTGGGCTAGCATTTATATTTATCTTTCACACAATACGCGCAGGAATAATGGGGCCAGGATAGCAAGAGCACAGGTGGAGAGAAGATTAAGAGAAGCTGTTGAACTCTTGGAATTGATCAAAAATGCGTGAAGGAATTTCAGCTTTATCAATTGTACAGAAAAGAATCTTTCTAATTTGAATTGGTTAGAGCATAGTATTTGACTACATTGTTTTTGGTAACTCAACAAAAATCTTTGTTGAGACTTGAGACTGCAAAAATGATTGGAGCTCTCTCTTTCCTTTTTTTTTTTTTTTTGCCAAAATGTTTCTGAACTAAGAGATGACGTCATCTATCTTACCAAGTTTGATTAAACATGACGGATGCGCAGACTTTTCTTTGGAAAAGTAACTAATCGTATTTGATTAAAACTCAACTTAAATAAAACTTTAATTTTTCTTATTTTTTTATTTTAAATTATATATATTTTTATAAATAATTTATTTTTATAATTTCTAATATAACTCAATTTAAAACAACCCAATCCAAATAATTGTTTAGAATAGTGAATTAGCAGTGTGGCAGAAATTGTAGTTTGTTTATTGTAGTTAATCAGTCCATCATATCTT
Organism: Rauvolfia tetraphylla; assembly: GCA_030512225.1. NCBI lineage: Eukaryota > Viridiplantae > Streptophyta > Magnoliopsida > Gentianales > Apocynaceae > Rauvolfia > Rauvolfia tetraphylla. The sequence continues at coordinate 1,081,370 of JAJQKT010000076.1, read as the reverse complement.
ATAGGGAAAATGATCAGTCTCAAAAGTTAATAAATTTTTTTTGAGAATTATAACGATAAAAATAAAACTTTTAAGATTATACGAGACACTTAATTTTTTAGATTAAATTAATTATTTTTTCTATCTTATAACTTTATGTCATGCAGGATATATTAAGTGAGCTATTTTTGAATAAAAAAAGAGAAAACAAATAGTGGGCCGAACTTGTACCAATGAATCAATATGTCTGTATGTGGTCAATTTTTTTAACAAAATTAAATTAAACCAATCATTAATTCTGACTTTATAACTATAATTAAGTTTTGTTCAGTGACTATAGACTTGTTTGATATTAAGTGTTTCCATTTTCTCTATCTACTACTCCTATAAATTACTAGAAGAAAAGAAAAATAAAAATGATGTTTTGAAGGAAGCAACCAAGCAAGTTGGGAGTATTATGTTGCAGTTGCTTGGTTGCAACTTTGAGACGGCATTGGATATGGCGGAGAAGATATTTTCGGCTGCAGAGCCCAAATTTCGCGGCAAGTTGTAACTTCAATTTGCAAATTCGCAAGTTGCACCCCACAAAAAAAAAAAAAAAAAAGCAAGTTGCACAAAATGCTTTTCGTTTTTTTCTTAAGATGCTTGCACATAGAACAATTATTTATTAACCTCTTTCTTTTATCTCTTCCTCCCCCACAATTTGGTTAATAAATATTATAATCAGAAAGGCTGCTGATGACCGCCGAAATTATCTTTTCAACAGACCAACAGAAAGAGATTCCGATTCAGTGGTCCCCAGAATATCATCGACCTATTACCTACCAAGGACCTATTTGGTTTAGCTGACTAAACACTACAATTGGAAAAGACCCGTTTTGTCGCAGGAATCTGCCATTCTGGGGTATGAAAGAAAATCTACTCAAGATTTTATTTGCCTGCGAAAAGTTTCGTTCTGCTCCGTGAAGCTCCCAGCCCTGATGGAATCAACTCTTTTAAGTTCTGCAGAAAGGATTATTGGATTACCCCAAGATAAAGGAAGCAATTCAAGATATAAACATTCAAATCGCGCAGCATTGAGTATATAGAATCGCTATGGAACTTTGACGTTTCGAGAATCCAATGATGGTGGGAATTACAATCTTCAATTAAAGGAGCTAATGAACACATACTTGGTAGCCAATAACCATAGGATTACAATCTTCAAATGAAGTCCTTTTAGTTAATGAACACACACTTGGTAGCCATTGTCAGGAACTTCTGGGTCTAGACGTTACAATCTTCTAAGCAGCCCTTGCAGAAGAGCCCATCCTTTCCTGCAATTCCGCCGCATTAATAAAGAATCCCCTCCTCACAAAAGATCTTGGCACTTTAACCGTCAGCACTCCATCCTCATAACCGGCGGAGATGCCATTAATATCAACCCTCTCCGGTAGCCGAAATTTCCTCATGAAGTTCTTTGCTGGCTCCGTCGCCTCATCCACGGCCTCGGTGCGAATTATCAGGTATCTTGAGTCCTCAACTTCAACTTTTATATCCTCTTTCCTTGCCCCTGTTGAAGAAGAAACTTCAATACAACATTCAAAAAGAGAAAGGAAGTAAAGATAATTTAAGTGGTTGAAGAAATTGACCTGGCAGATCGGCAGAATAAATATGGGATTCTGGAGTTTCAGTCCACTGGACATAGTTTTCAGGTATGAAGTGATAAGGAAGGAGGAGAGAAGGGGTGAAGAGGGAACTCCAGGAAGCAGGATGGGATGCTGAGTACTCCATGAATCAATATTGCTTTATGTGGCAGGAAGGGGATTGGAGGAGATTTGGTGGCTTTTATAAGAGATGGATTTGGTTGAAGGGTGGAGAGAAGGATGGAGGCTCTGACTATTTATTATAAAGACAGTGGTGGTCAATTGTGCGCTAGGCTTGGGGCTTAAAATTGATTGGTTCCTTAGCATTTCCCAAAAGTAGCTGCCCATTTGAGGTGCTAGACTTGAGGTCCATTAACAAAATTCCAGTCTGCACCTCACTAATTTGAAGAAGACGACAACATCACCAGCTTTATTGTCCAACCATCCGTCATGATGTGCCAACTGCAACTGCTGCCGTGCCTAATGTTTCTCTTTTCAAGTAAATAACTGGGCGAATTTAACTTCAAATGTATTCGTCAATAAAGGCAGTAGGAATCATCAAGAAACAAAAACTATTTCAGCATATAGGAAAACTTCTCCCTATTCAGAAGTGAGAGAGCATTCAAAACCAGAGGCTGAGAATCTGCATTACTGTTGAGAACTTTCCAGTGATAGCATAAGCGGGAGCAGGATTTTCTCAACAGATTGACATGTTTGAAACCCGACCTTTAGACTGTTGACTTTTGGCTTTATATTTGAATCCCACATCGGTGGGCTTATTATTGGGGGAGGTTTTGGAGGGTTATAAATTAACCCCTCCTCCCCCTATTAGATTCATCCTAAATTTGTATCACTTCTTTCACTATAAATAAAAAGCGGGCTGCTTGAGTGGTGCTCGGAGACTAGGCAAATTTTGCCGAACTCCGTTATCAAATTTTTCCGGGTGTGTTCTTTCCTTATCTCTCTTTTATTCCGCATTTATTTGTTATTATTGTTTATTTCTGATTATAGTATTCAATATTATTTGTCGGGTATATTTGTAGTGTCTTGTATTTTTCAATTCACTAGAAGTTTATTTAGAGGGAATTATTACCCGAAATTCCCAACATAGACGATATCAAAATGTACTGGTTTTCCTCTATATTACTGTTAAGAGATGATCTTGAATGACTGTTTTTCCAATTTGCACAAGAGTTCTCTCTTTTTCCAATAAATTGCTCTTTTTTACTGAAAACCCAGAAAATAGATTTTGAAAATACATGACCTTTATCCATGTTACATAACAGAAGCGCACTCAGCTAAGCCTCTTTGAACAGATCAATAAAACAGAGATCACGAGTTCATAGTCGTACCAGCGAAGCCCAATGCCTCTTGTGCAAAGAGGAGACAAATACTTTGCTTTGAGTATAGACATTCGACAGTCTCTGCTCCATTCTCCGAACAACAATGAGAGCAACGGGGCAAGACGATTCTTACCCTGCTCCGATCAGTAACAGGCCAGTCATCTCCCATTGACCAAAAACCCTATTTTTATACAGAGCTCGGCAGATAGCCTTTGCCAACGTTGGCCGGAATAGCTTAAACGCATTACTTATGTGTTTCCGTTAAAAAATGCAGTAAGCTGGTGCAGCGTATTCACGCCATGCGTTAAGGCTATTTGAGGAGCCCAACAACACTAAACAAGTGAAAAACCAAGACAGGTGGGGGATGGGGTCAAAGGATAGGTTGTCCCTCTCATATGGGTTTCTACTTTCAAGAATGGGCCTCGATGCGTCCTCTTTGAACGATACATTGCTCTCTTTTCAGACCAGGCCCAAACGTATTATAATTAAGATGCATCCTTTATTACCTAAAAAAAAAAAAAAAGAAGTGATAGGGTCTCCTATGACCTAAAACACTATAAATTCAAATATCTATTTATTGTATCCATTTCTTCTTGAGAGAATATAATTGTGACAATGAGATAATAATATAGTTAAATAATAGACTTATCAAATGATTTTTTTTTTTGTTTTAGGCTCCAAGGGGTGAGACTTTTATAAAAAAATTGATATTTCTATATTATATAAAAAAGTAAGTTTTAGTCTTTTATTTGATGAATTTTTGCTTTTTAATATTATGATTCTGATTTAATTGAATAAAACATGTATTTCATTGAAAAAATTAATATTTTAAATTATAAGTTGTTTTGTAATTGTGTGAAATTGATATTTTATTTAATAATATATGATTATAAAGTGAGAAAAATAAAATTAAATATTATTTTAATAAATTTTAATACGATACATATCACGAATTATAAAAAAATTAATAAATAAATAATAAATTTATTAAAAAAACAAAATAATAGTTATTATTAAGGCTATAAAGATTCGAATTGGATGCAAATTTATTTGATGGGGTTTTATTCGGAGAAAATCCATAAAAGCAAAAAAAAAAAAAAAAAAATCAAATCTGGTCTTAGATACAATAATAGTTATTTTCCATTTTTTTTTGGCTACGTCTTTATTAGATGTACATACTATATAATTCTAGTTACTTGTGAGATCCGAAATCAGAAGCGGAGAGGCTTATCTAGTCATTCCTTCTTCTCTCCTTTATACGACACCACACCCTAAAGTATCGTGCTAGGGTTCCGTTATCCGACGCGTCTCTTCCCCGGACATATACACCTCCTAAGAAATCATGCAACCGGCGACTTCAATGGTTCCACCGCCAATGGCTCCTCAGCCGCAATACCCGCAACAACAACAGCCGCAGCAGTGGATGGCCCCACCTCAGCCGCAATACCAGGTTCCACCGCCACCGCAGCAGCACCAGCCACCTGCCGCAGCTTACTATTACCAACAACCCCCTCCACAACAGCTCCCACCGCAACAACCGCCCCAGCAGTACACCGCTGCGGTTGCTGCTGCTGACCCAAATGTTTCTGATGGGATCCGTAGCCTCTGGATCGGAGATCTGCAGTACTGGATGGACGAGCAGTACCTCGTCAGCTGCTTCGCCCACACCGGCGAGGTATATGCTTAAATTTGATTGCTTTTCGTATCGTTGTTCTTGAATTCTCTTAAGAGTTGTGTGCTGAAGTTGTCGGATTCTTTTACGGAAGTCCATCGATATTCCCTGGTTTTGCTTGATGGATTAAATCTTGGTGTTGCATGAGATTTAGATGTTTAATCTTATTATCCGTGTATCTGTTGGGTCTTTGGGTGGGTATTTCTTTTGAAATCTTTATTTTGTTTTGTGTCCAACGCCTGTAGAACTATTTTTATGTCTTTTGGAAAAAGAAAAGTTTGGAGGTTCTTGAGTTGTGAAATTTGTTTTGTCGACCGACATTGGGGGCAAACTGTAAAAGTTCATAGTTCTATCTGCAGGTAATAATCTTGGTGAAATCATGTTTCCTTCATAAATGATAATCTTGGTTGAGTTTACAGTGGAGGTAGAGAGGCCTACGACCATGGTTACAGTTTTGATGGTTTCCTTTAAGAGAGAAAGGTGTCGATTTTATTTTTTTCTGATTTTTCTGTTTAAACAGTTTAGTCTTTATGAGGCTTTAATTATGATAATTTAGTTGGTTGGGGAGGCATGGTATGATTATTATTTCCTGAAATGATGCTCTTTTCCTTCTATTTTGGTGCCAATTATTGCCTTTTAGGATTATGGTCATATAGACTACTGCTTGATGTAGATTTCATAATTTTTCTCTCCATTTGTACGCTTCTAAGCTTTATAGTTGTTGGACTCGTTGCCTTCAGATTTTGGCCCAGAAAATTTGGAGTGGTTGCCCTGAAGACCATTCTGATGCTGTTAGGTTAAAGACTCTGGCTTTTGAATGCTATCTGTTGCTTCTTCCTGAATTATTTGATCATTTATCATGGAGATGCTGAAATCTCTTATGCATACCCCGTGTGTTTGAGAATGGACAGATGATCTTTATATACACATTTTAATACTTATGTACCTTCCATCTCTACTTCAGTGGCAAATTATTTATTTTGTGCACCATGCAACTCTTTGATATGCAGGTGGTTTCTGCTAAAGTGATCCGCAACAAGCAAACTGGTCAATCAGAGGGTTATGGCTTCATTGAATTTGCTAGTCACGCTGCGGCTGAAAGAAACCTACAGACCTGTAATGGCTCCCTGATGCCAAATGTTGAGCAAAATTTCAGACTGAACTGGGCTTCTATGGGTGCTGGTGAAAAACGTTCAGATGATACTCCTGATTACACAATTTTCGTTGGAGACTTGGCAGCTGATGTTACAGATTATATGCTTCAAGAGACGTTTAGGGTCAACTATTCTTCAGTCAAGGGAGCAAAGGTTGTGACAGATAGGCTGACAGGGCGTACAAAGGGTTATGGATTCGTTAGGTTCGGAGATGAAAGTGAACAACTACGGGCTATGACCGAGATGAATGGGAGGTTTTGCTCTACCAGGCCCATGCGAGTTGGTCCGGCTGCTAATAAAAAAGCTCTGGGTGGTCAGATGAAAGGTATGCTTTACCATCACAGTGGATCTGATGGGCTTCGCAATAGTCCTCCAAACATTCAGTGAAATAAGATTGAGTTTGCCTTTATGTCCATGCCAAAGTGGTCCAAGAGGATTCTTATCTTGATTTGTTGATTTTGCTATCACGTGCTTCCTTTTTTTCTTGATTTTTCGTTTTAAAAGGTGGGTGGGGCGAACCTTTGTCTTTCCAACTGACTCTCTTTAGCTCTTAAGATCTCATTTTTTAGTTCTGCTCTTGACTTCTTGAAGATGGTCACTGGCTTTCTACAAATTTTCCTTACTGTTCCGATTTGAAATATTTTAGTTGGCATGATCTCATAGAAATCCGGTTGTCTCAAAGCAGGGTGTCAGGCGGCTCTATCATTTAGGGGCCTGGAGCCAATTTCAGCTGAAATCATAACCCTGTTAGTCCGTGGTCTTGCATAGGTCAGTTTTATTTTGATGTCGTTAACTTTCTCTTTATTTCGGTACCTCTTGGAGTTATTGTACTACAACTTTCGATTTTCTCGTCTTCAATTTCCCTTTATTACCGAGCTTTTCTTCCAGTTACATTACCTTTATTATTCCAGCCTATTGTACACATTTATATTAGCTTTAGATATAAGAAGCAGAGACAGTCTCTTTATTTCCCACCTCCTAATTTCCTTTCAGTCGAAGTGTTTGGCTTGTATTATTTACGATCCTATTTTTCTCCAACGTAGTTGTCGGTACCATAGGTTTCGTTTCATTTTATTTTATAGAGAAAAACTTCGAGGAGAAGTGTTGAAAAAGGGGCAAGCGAGGTATGCTTTGGTTAATCTTATACGTTTCTTTAGAGTCGGTCGTTTTGGGCCGTGCAGGCCTTTTATTCTCTTGAGGTTTTTTCGGGTGGTTTAATCGAATTTTAGGAAGGGGTTCTATTGTAATGAACCTATCTCTACATGCCAGCTTCTCTTAGTATGAGTTAAGAGGACGGCTCATCTACAATTTGCCTTTTCTGCATGAATTCTGGAGTTAGTATAAGTTTGTTAACTGGTTATTGTGTCTCCTTGGGTCGATTAAACCTATTCCTTTATATGGCTGTGTGCAACTTCGACTTGCTTTGCTGTTTTCAGTGTGTATTCAATTTTCCTACCTCCTAGTCTTGCATGTTCTGACATGTAGAAGAGTATTTGTGTTTTGCCATCAAGATGCCGCTATTTGTCAAACTGTTGCTACAGTTATAGTCTCATGGGAATAACTACTAAAGAAAATTATAAAGACAAATGGACATCACATGAACTACACGCCAGTACAGGGTATGATCATATATATCTTGTTTTTACACACTCTTTAAAGCATTTTTCTGCAGCATTCTTAATGCCCTAATTTGACTTTGCTCAAATGAGCAAAAAGTGCCATGTTCTAACACTATGCAAAAGGCTGCTATTTGTGCTGATTAGTGTAGATAGGTGGATTAATGTTGTTATGAAGCCTAGAGAGTATCTACATATTTGTAGTTATCTTATAATTGCTCAAGAGTCTGATCTTTTCTAGCTTGAAACATGGTAAGATGTTTAGAACACTTGATGTGATACATGATTATCGTTTCAATGACTGTATCTGGTAAAGGAACAAGTGGTTTATACTTCTGTAGAGGTATCTGCTTCTTTAGTTGCTAATTTAGTCATATATTGATTGTGTGGTGGTCTGACATTCTTTGCATCTCCATTTCCCATTGGATATATCTAAGAGTGATTTTACATTCGGCAAGGTTGTTCATTCTGCCCATTTGAATACTAGGGCATAGTTTATTCTCGGTCTGGTATTAATCTGTTTTTCCTCTGTTTGTTCCTTCCCCAGCACCCCGCATCCTTCAATTGGAAAAGCTGAGTGGAGTTTTTCCATCCTGTTGATGTGAAATTGTGGTGTTGCCCTTTGTTTTGCATTTTCTTGCAATTCTGCATGTCCTAAATTTGACAATTTCTTTCTGTTTATCCTTTGGCTTTTCTATTCATCTTTTAGCACAAGAATTTAGAGTCCTTTATCCTGTTTGATGCCAGTCTTTCGTGATACCGTGTAAAAATGCATGTATGAGTTTCAAATGTTTTCTAGGCCTGTTGTTTTTCTTCTTATCTTTGCATTGAAAGATGAGTCTCTTTTGCACTGGAGCTATTAATTCGCTTGTCTCCATGAGCTGTTAAACATCCTGTCTAAATTTAGCAACAGTTTGGTAGGATTTGTTTTGTTATTTTTTTGGGACTTTCATGCTTTTTGAAACAGTTAGTTGTAGGATCTTAGTTTTTAAAACAGTTGATGATGTGCTTATACCTGCACTGGTCTCTGTGTTATGTTGTAGGTTCTTTGTTTTGTTCCTCATCCTTGCTTCTTATGTTTGCAGCTTCATACACAGGCACGCAAGGCACCCAGAATGAGGACGATCCTACTAATACTACTGTCAGTATACTACATATTTTGATATCTATGATTATGAAGAAACATCTGGTCACTGTTTGGTAATTTTGTTTGCAGTTATTTGTGGGGAACTTGGATGCAAATGTTACAGATGAACACCTTAGGCAGGTTTTTGGCCATTATGGGCAATTGCTCCATGTAAAAATACCAGTAGGCAAGCGATGTGGTTTTGTCCAATTTGCTGATAGGTAATTGATTTTACCAACTATACTTCTTTAGTTGAATGACCGAATTTAACTCCAGCTTGGGATCTTCACTACCTCTAAAGGACTTCGTTAATTGTAAAATTCTAATACATGGGTTCTGCTGTGTTCTGTAATTGACTGGAACAGAAGCTGTGCTGAGGAAGCTCTAAGGATGTTAAATGGTACCCAATTAGGTGGGCAAACTATTCGACTTTCATGGGGGCGTAGTCCTTCAAACAAACAGGTACCTCATGCTGCATGATATAAGCTAGTAACTTAATATAGAAACTTGTAGTTCCTATGAATCTGGAAGTCCTTGAGCTATGAATATGATCTTTTAGATATTTCAGCCTCAGGCTGATCCAAGCCAATGGGGTGGTGGCTATTATGGATATGCTCCTGGATATGAGGCCTATGGCTATGCTCCAGCGGCCCAGGATACTAATCTTTACTATGGAGGATATCCTGGGTACGGAAATTATCCACCGCAGCCTCAACAGCAGCCACAGACGCTGCAGCAACCTCAGGTATTGATCCTAGCAATCACACTTTTTTTGAGGACAATATACCCGAGAAAAGAAATGAATCAAAGATCACCGAATCAGACTTTTCTTTTGGAAACATATTAATGCTAAAAATTAGGCAAAACAAATGTTTGGCTGGTTGCCACATTCTTACCGGCCAAATGGATGTCACAATTCTTTTTGCCGTGTGAAATCTGAGTTGTTTCCTCTAATTTGCAGTGATCTGCTTGCGATGCCTGATGACTGTAGTTGGTCTTCATGGTGGTGCCCCTGGGCCGAAGATGTATCACCAAGAATTCTGATCACCATGCAGCTTGATGTAGACCGGGATATCATGGAGCTCAGAACTTGGGGGTAGCCGTTTAGAATTTTTACCTTTAGTTGCGTGTGTACTGTCTTGTTATCTTCATCTTTGTTGTTTGTTTGTTTTTTTTTTGTATTGCTGGTACACTGTAAACGTTTGGGCTGCTGAATTCCAGGCGACTATCAATCTCATGGAGGGTTGTCTAATCGTTCTTGGTATATTTGTTTAATTTTGCAGCTTCTTTCTGCATTTGGCTAATTTGTGCAGTAAGAAATCCTAAGCACTCCTGAGTTGGGTCTGCAACTCGGATGTAGTAGATCAAATATCTACCATCAAAATCCAGTGCGATCATTTTTTTGAAATTTGAGACTTCAAACATTCTGTCGATTTAAAACGAGTGCGCTTCCGGGAATAGCTGCAACAGGATGCACCCTTACCATGCCTACCTTGCCCGTCAATTGTTCAATTGCAAATGTAAATAAAATATTCGGGCCCTTGTGCTTCTAGTGTTTTTCATTAAATTATTGCCTCTACAAATACAGCCGCCTAATATCGATCCAACTTGGAAACACTAGACGGGAAAATAGTTCAACGTAAATTTTCGCAAGTTTTATTCTTAGGCAAGGAATCATATTCTGTCATTGAAAGCAACTAACAGAATACAGGAGCAAAACGAATAAGGAACGAGGCTCGCGGTACAGAAACACAAAGATTTATATCTCAACAAAGTTCAACAAGGAAACTTCTATAAATAAGCTCAATATGGCTCTTAAATGGCATTTCAGAGCACAAGCATGAGAATGCACAAAGCTGATTAGTGCTTTGGATGGACCAAATTTGGCAGCCTGATGATCCTGATGCATTTTGTAGGAATAGTAATATCAGATACATTGCCGCAAAGGAACACAAACTTCTATATTAGATATCCAGCTACACGTGAGAGTGGACTAAATAATTCCTCCAAATTGATATCCATTGTTAGATACTGAACAAGTACTCAATCCGGTCTTTTTAAGTTCAAGCAGTCATCTGTGGCTTGGCTGAACAACTCCTGCACCCGCTTCAGTTCCTTTTCTGCGGCACCAAGAAGATTTAAAATTGTTAATTTTCAACTTTAGAAGGTAAAAGGATTTCCTCTAGGAATCTACTTAATTGATACTTGTTAAATTGTGGACTTTGGTTAAAAGAATATGCTCTAGTCTTATACACTCCAGAGGTGTAGAAAAAGGAAAAATGGGAGAGACATGGACCACGTGCATGAGGGTGTGGGGAGGAAAGGGAAAAAAACGCTGGTCCAAGCTATGGTGCAATCATTCTTCAGTTTGTCTGCTCAATTTCCTGTCTCATCCATGCATGGTGGAAGCATGGAAGTATATAGCAAAGAATGGTTCTACATGGTAGTCCACAGCCTTCCGAAGTTCATTGTTTTCTCTCCTTTCCCTTTCCCATTCCCAGAAAATGGACAATGTCTGAGACAAATATTTCATAAACTCATTTTGAACCTATCCGTGCATATCATCTGCAACAAACACGAGCTCACAATCTTAACTATGAGACTGGCCCTTCAGTTTTTTTGTTGTCCCCTTTCTTTGTTTTTCTGTAGGAGGTAAAGAGTAATAACAAAACAGCTGGAGTTGTGGAGAAGGGCTGACAGAGTGGGACATATTGGCCTCAACAATAGTGCAAACACAAACCAGTGGGAAGTGATGCCCATGCATTCAGATGATTGAAATAGATCAAGAAGCATTATTTAGTGATATGGAAAAAGAATCTCAGTCACAGAGAGAATGATACTGCACCTATAAGGGGAAAATTTTCATGCAATCCAGAGAATTTAATTTAAGACCTAACCTGCAGCTTCCAGCTGCTTTTGAAGTTCCTGGCCTATGGCATCATTTTCAGCCTGCAATAAATTTTATGAGCAGGGTAACTTATGATGCTGTAGACAAATAACAAATTTTTTATGAATACATATCACAGCACTCAAGCTCAACCGCAGGCCCTTCCTATCTCAGTAGTAAAACATAAAGTAGAAAAATACAACAATATAGTCAAGCAGGTAGCCACAAAGTGTGAAAGATTCTTGAGCCTGCAAATGACCAGAAGGTTAACAAGATCCACAGGCTGTGGAGCAGAAGTTTTTGCATTCTCATCCATCATACAATCTATATCAGCAAAAGCATTATGACAAAAAACAGAACTGGGAAGGCTGTAGGGGTGGGGAGCAGAGTGAAACTAATCTGATACCTGAAGTTCTGCAATTCTTTTCAGTTGAGCTTCTTCACCTCCCTCAGCCAATGGTAGCGCAGAAACCAATGAATCAAACTGAATAAGGAAGAGTTGATACCCCATATAAACATGTGGCTCTTGAAGTTTAGTTAGAGAGGAAGATGAGAGAAAGAGGAAACTGAGACAGATTGCAGAACAGAAAGTTGAGAATAAAAAGACTTTTGTCAACTTGAGGTTAGATTGAAAGATAATGATTATAGGTGTCCTAAACCTCCTTCAGTAGCTGAAGCAAAAAAGGATCTGAACATACTCATAGAACGAAAGAGATATCTGCCCGTAGGCAACTAGTTGAAAAGAGACCTCATAAGGAGAATCTTAAATTCTAAATGCAGGAAATGTGCAAGTTAGAGTACATGCCTCTCTAATCTCTAATAAGGGTTAATTACAGAAAGACTTTCACAATATTAAGACAAATAGGTCACAGATGAATTGTCAAAACCTGCTTTACTATAAATTAAGTTGTTCTATTATCATAGAATTAAGTTCCAAAGTTCAGTCACTCAAGAATGTTGTAGCTTTACAGAAGTAAACAATTGAAACATAATGCTTTATCACAGAAAGCAAACGTTCTCTAAGCTTTGTGTCATTTGAAAAAGAAAAAAAGGTAGCTAGAAGCAAAGCATATATGATAAGGGGCATAAATTTCAAATTATAGATACTCTTCAACCGCGCATTTTGTCAGTCATCACTGGACAACACTAAAAGACTGTAGAACTCGTCAATCACTTCCAATATGAATGAGATTTTAGGCAGAAAAGAAATTATATGGATACATGTATTTCCCAGTAACAGGCAACTAATGGAGAAACCGACTTCAAAACCAGCACAGAGAATATTGAAAATTTTTCATTTTTCTTTTGTCAGGCCAATACAAACTAAATATCGAAACTGAAGAAAGTGCATTATTTCTACTTGCTCCATTTAAGATAAATTACGAACTCTATAGTCTTGACAAGATAATTAATTCATTGGGTTTGGTATGACTAAAAGGAAATGCGATTCCAATTAGAGATCCACAAGCGCTAGAAACACATAGAGGTACCTGCTTGGCAGCCTTGACAAGTGCAGCACTCATAAGCTTGGGTTGCTCGGCAACACTAGCTGCGTCCTCTGCAGAACTTGCAGCATTGGGAGGAGGTTCTGGATAATTAGGAGACAGCCTAACTGGAGGAGCATCCCTTTGAAGTGTCCCAATTGTATTAAAAGCAAGAGCTGCAATTGTATTCACCTGTTCTTGTAGTTGTGATATTATATCCATCTTCCAAATTTATTCCCAAGAAACGAAAAGAACTGAAGCCCAAAAATCAGAAAACCGCATCGCACATATGATCTGAAGAATTATTTTATAGCTATCCAATCTGTAGGCCGCCTATGAACAGAGTCACTATACACCGAGGTGAAATGGGAAACTGATTACATATCAATGGTGCGAAGGTTAAAACTCTTTCGATGGAAGACAGAAATACTGACTTACTCAAGCAAAAGGTGGCCCCAACGGCCTAAAATTTGGCGGGGGTTTGAGATAGTTTATACGGCGCAGGTCCGAATCAATATGGCGATAGGTTGAAGCTAAGGGAAGGGGGCTGCTGTGACTTTTTGAGGAGACTGACTTGCTCTGGCCGTAGCTTCCGCCGGAGAATTTTGGGCGACGACCACTTCGACTTCAAAGAGAGTCCTATTTCAGACTCAAACAGGTGAGCTCAGCAAAAGTCTTTGGACGCATTACTGTGAGTGTATTTAATTATTTTTAAAAAGAAAATTATTTGTGAAATTAAAAAAAATATCGTAAATTGAATACGGATTACAATTAAACGCATGATTATGATGCGTATATATTAGCCTTGCGTTTCATACATTGAACTCCTTAATGATGGCCCCACGCTTCTTTTCCAATCAAAACAGGGTAAAAAACACCAAAAATCTACCAGCTGACTATGAACAGTAGCAGCGGTAACGCTTCTTTTCCATCTCCTATTGCCGAAAGAGGAGAAGTATTCAAAAAAAAAAAAAAAAAGAAAGAAAGAAAGAAAGGGCAGAAGATTTGAACGACTAGAGAATTTTACCCATATTACTAGATTAATTCTTTTTGGCATTAAAATTTTATATTTTATATATTATGTAATATTTTTTTTAATTTTTATTTAAATTTATTCGAAATAAATAATAGTATTTTTTATAAAAATATTTAAGTACTTTAATTAATTAATAAGTAATTTATTATTAAATAAATAATTTGTATATTCTTTTATATTGTTTTCCAAAAGGTCAAAAAGAAAAGAAACTAACAAAGTTGTAGCCTTTACCTATCATTGGAGCATCCAGCGTCTCATTACTTTTTTTTTTCAAACCTAATCCAAATACGGCACTGTGATTTTTTTTTTCTTTTTTCTTTTGTGAGTCACTATGCTTAGCAGATTTACCTAACTTCTGCAGTCTTGACGTCTTGTGCTACACTTCTAATTTTTAAAATTAGTAATATTAATTATATATTTTACCTCCTCGAGAATAAAAGGAAAAGAAATGAAAATCGCCCAGATGCGGGCCCCGCGGGTTGGGGCACGTGGTCTGCGTGCGACACTGCTAAAGATGTATGGCCACAGAAAGCTCAACCCTTCCGGATACGAAAGTATATAAATAACAAAGAGGTTTTCATTAAAAGAAAAAAGGAATAATTATATTTCCTCCATATTCATCATCCCCTCTGGTTCTGGTTCTGGAAAAACTCTGAACCTGAAATCCCACGATGACTTCTCTTCTTGCTAATGGAATTTCAGGCTTTTCTCCACAACCCGTCACTGAAACGACGAAACTTTCAAAGGCTTCTCTTTTTCTGAACCCAAAATCTCTTCCGAATTGTGTAAAAAATCAACCCAGTTCAAGAAGCTTCAAGATTAGAGCGGATGTCAGTTATGAGCCCAAGACCGCCATCGACTCCCCAGGTAAAGAATCCTCAACCTCAAACGATGATGACCCGCTTCAGAAGTTCTTGAAAAGAGAATATAAATGGGGTTTTTCGGAAGAAATAGATTCATTTTCAATACCAAAGGGCCTCTCAGAGGAAACTATTAGGCTTATTTCTTCTAGAAAGAAGGAACCTGATTGGATGCTTGAGTTCAGATTGAAGTCCTATGAGAGATTTCTGAACATGAAAGAGCCTAAATGGTCCGATAACGTATACCCGGAAATTGATTTTCAAGATATCTGTTATTATTCCGAGCCTAAAAAGAAACCAACTTTGAATAGTCTGGATGAGGCCGACCCTGAACTCATTAGATATTTTGATAAATTGGGTGTACCTTTGAACGAAAGGAATAGGTTGGCAAACGTGGCTGTTGATGCTGTGCTTGATAGTGTTTCCATTGCCACTACTCATAGGAAGACTTTGGAGAAGGCAGGTGTAATTTTCTGCTCAATCTCTGAGGCTATTAGGGAATATCCAGATTTGGTTAGGAAGTATCTCGGGAGAGTTGTGCCTTGTGGGGATAATTTCTATGCGGCTCTTAACTCAGCTGTCTTTAGTGATGGATCATTTGTGTATGTGCCCAAAAACACTAGGTGTCCGATGCAAATATCTACTTACTTTAGGATAAATGCAATGGAGACGGGACAATTTGAGAGGACATTGATTGTCGCAGATGAAGGTAGTTTTGTGGAGTATTTGGAGGGTTGTACAGCACCTTCTTATGATACAAATCAATTACATGCTGCTGTTGTGGAGTTATATTGTCATAAGGGGGCTGAGATTAAGTACTCCACTGTGCAGAATTGGTATGCTGGTGATGACGAAGGAAGGGGAGGGATATATAATTTTGTTACCAAGCGGGGACTTTGTGCGGGATTTCAATCCAAGATTTCATGGACACAAGTGGAAACAGGTTCAGCAATTACATGGAAGTATCCTAGTGTGATTTTAGAGGGTGATGAATCCATTGGTGAGTTCTATTCTGTGGCTTTAACAAATAATTATCAGCAGGCAGATACTGGCACCAAGATGATACACAAAGGGAAAAAGACGAGAAGTAGGATCATTTCTAAAGGTATTTCAGCTGGCAATTCAAGAAATTGTTATAGGGGGCTTGTTCAGTTTATGTCAAGTGCAGATCATTCCAGAAACTCCTCGCAATGTGATTCAATGCTTATTGGCAATAATTGCTCTGCCAATACTTATCCATACTCTCAGGTAATACTTCTACTTTGATACTTTCTTTTGGGTATTTGAAATTTCTTATTCTTTCTGTTGCCTATCTAGTCTAAATCTAAGCTTAAACAATGCTCCGTGAAACCATCTGAACCCTTTATCTCTTCTTCAATGTTTTCCTTTGCCATCTTAAGTGTGTTATCCTCAACTATACTATCTTTTGAAGCTTTGTAATGCATCCATCTTAATACTGGTTTCAGTAGCCTTTCTTCATGCCATATAATGTGCTTGCTACTCTGGCCATATAAAGCACTGTTGCTCATCTTGATCACATCTAATAGGTGAAAAATATGAAGAATTTCTTTTCTAAAGTTGCCTGTGCTAGGCATCTTTCTCTAAAAGAATTTCCTATGATAAACATATGGACCCAGTCCAGTTGCCAAACTACAAAGGCATCAGGGAATTCCCTTATGCAGTCTTTTTATTCTGCATTTTTAGGACACATCTCTGAAGAGAGTCGCCAGGATTAAAAGGATGGAGTACTGACCACTTTATGATCACACCCATCATGAGGCTTTAGAAGATAATATATATCTAATATTGGCTAAAGAAAGGTGATCTGATTTTTTTAACTTTAGAATTCTATTGAAAGTGAACCGAAGGGACTGTGGGTGAATTAAGAATAAAACAATGTGTAAGATAGTGATAGCGGAAAACTGATAAGGATCACCTTTAACTGGAAGATGCAAGAAAGCAGGGTAGCTTGTAAACTTTCACTAGCTTCATGAAAAGCAGAGATTCTTTTGTCAATGGTTACTACTTTGTATATGGAAGCAATGATTAATGCACCAATTATGCTTGCCCCTAAAAGGGGGGAAAAAAAAAAGAAGTAAATGCTGAAACTAGAGTTACTTTAATTTGGAAACTGTATGAATATATTTGACTTTTGCTGGATGGGTCTTTGATTTTCCCAGCGTGATATGTTTTTTTACTCTGACAAACTTGCAGATTTAGGAACAGAGATTATTGTGGTGCAAATTTGATGCTCCTCATTTTGATGTTTCCCCTAATAGTTTTTCTGTTATGCGTGCTCTGTGGTTGAGGAAATTAGATAGACTTTAGTTAGATAGGTCTTGGCACGGAGGTGAACGGAGTCCGTAGTGAAGATTTATGGCCTCTCTTTCTCTCTGCACATATACCTAGTTGACCCAAACCTTGGAATCTCATATGGCATTCATTCAGGTGACAGTAGATTAAAACAACAGCATGGATATGTCTGTCCGGTTATTCTAATAATAAGTGAAAGTGTTATTGTTACTTCCATTATGCGCTTGGTAGTCCTCATTCTTGGAGGTTTCCATGTGTTGTTGCTGTGGCTTGTGGCTCTTCTTGACTAAGTCAAGTTAGATTTGAACTGAAAATTTCTCATTTAGGAAGAGTGAGCCACATCAGAAATATCCTTAAATTATAAAGCAGCTTGTTTTTTTATTTTTTAATGCATTGCTTTGAAACAAAACGTGACATTGCTTTAAGATGAAAATCTTTTCAGCCATAAACTTGTACTATAAGTTCTGGCTCCTAAATATGATCCACCAATATAATAGAATCCAGAAAGTTACTAGTGCTTCCAGAATGTATTTTATACCCTTTAGCAGGGCAGAACTGGGGGGGTTGGGGGGGGGGGGGACAGATATAGAGTTTCTAGTTTTGTAGTTACATTTTTTCCAAATTCCACACACCAAACCCGCGGCCCCCCCCCCCGGGGCGGGCCGGACATATTTTTGAAAAATTTCATTGTATAGGTTAATATAGACTTTCACCCCTCCCCAAGATGAAAGTTCTGGTTCCGTCTATGCTCTTTGGAATACTGTTTCTGTGCTTGTGAGTTTAACCTGCTATATTTTTCTAAGTAAATTGTTCATCGTATGACTAGTGTAATCTCCTAAAAGATGATTTCCAATTTACTAAAATAAATCCTTTGTGCACAAGCACTTCCAATTTAGGAAGCAGATGCACCAGCAAAAGGCATCCTACTTGTTTAATTTTTGTAATTGATTCTAACTGAAAAACAACAGTATGATTGGAAACCCAATTTACTGTTTTATTGACTCCTGTCTGAAGAAGTTCTGTAGCATGGTTTACGGATCTCAAGGACCATTGTCAAAATAAGCTAGAAGCAGATTGACTCTTTGATGATATTCTATTTCAAATTCAACTAGTTTTTCAGTAGAATGCTCACGCTAAAGAATTTGCAGAGGCACTTCTAGGAGGTGATCCATTTTCTTCCTGTCTTATGTCATTACTGTTTGACTAGTTTTCATTAGTGTATTATGTTGCATTCATGAAAAGCATATTGCCTTCTTGGATGGTAACCAGACAAATCTGAATTTGATGCTGGTGGGAGCATAGAACTAAGTTATCCGTGATGGTAATGGTAATGGTTTGGAGCTATTCCCTACTTTTGCTGCGTATTAGATGATGAAATCTGTTCTCTCCAGTATACTAACGGAAATCCTCTTGACAGAATAACAATCCTACAGCCCGTATTGAACATGAAGCCACAACATCAAAAATTGGTGAAGACCAGCTCTTCTACTTTCAACAGAGAGGAATTGAATACGAAAAAGCTATGGCAGCCATGATATCTGGATTTTGCAGGGATGTGTTCAATGAGCTTCCAGATGAATTTGGTGCCGAGGTGAACCAGCTCATGAGTTTGAAGCTTGAAGGATCCGTTGGTTAAGTCAGTAGGCGTGACAGTAATAATTTATGGATTTGATCTGTAAAATTTTTCTTCACATCCTATCTTGTATCTGTATCTGTATGTCCCATAAACTCCTACAGAACCGTTCCTAATACAGGATTTGTAAATGGCGTATTTTATTTGTGCCTAATGTAGAACAGCGCCTGGAAATTAAGTTGTGCATAGAAAGTTGGCTTCCGAGGAGAAGAAAAGCTCTTTTTCATTTTTCTTGGTAACGCTCAATCAAACTACCTTAGGATGCTTAATTCTGCTCCTGATTTTGTAAGTTTATCCTTGGCATGTGATGCCCGAAGGGCTACTTATGTTAGACAATTATCGTTGAACTTCCTTTTCTGAAACCCACCCACCCCCCCCCCCCCCAAAAAAAAAGGGAAAACCCTTTCTTAGTCTCTTAGCTTTTTGAGTCAGAAGATGCTTTGGATGTGGGCATTTAGTGCATCCATCTGGATCTTCCATGGAAGGATACAACAAAGTTCATGGTGGTAGTTACCCAAGTAATACCTGCCCACGTAGGAAGAATTCTGATAGAGAAGGTTCAATAGAACAAATCTCTTCTTCAACTGAATCGTACCACTATGTTGTCATGGGCTCGCGATATTTTCTATATTTATTTTGTGGTTTTACTTTGTTAAAGTTCGATTCTAATTTTGTAATTTACAAATCAAATACTCCATTATTAGATTATCGTTAATTGACAATGCTATCCTAATCAGTACTGTATATTTCATGAATTTCGAGCTCACACGGTAGGCTCTTTCATGTAAAGCCTCCCCCATAACCATAAGAAATGTTGCGTTAGGTTAGAGAAAGAAAATTGGAGCGCAAGTACCTTGTCTGTTTTCAGTTTTATATCAAACCTGATAAGATAGATGATCGAGCCACTTCTTTGTAATAATTAGATTAAATACATACATTTTTTATTAACATTACGAAGACAATTTTCACAAATTATAAAAATCATTACAAAACTCATAATAATTATATATATATATATATATATATATATATATATATATATATATTGGGGATAAAAATAGAATCTGTGAGATCAGGCTAAATCGGTTCCAACCGGCCTGCCGATTTCATCTGTTTTTGTTATCGGTCTTTAGTAGTCACTATGTCGAATTGCAGGACCGGACCGATGACCGATCCGCACATCGGCCTGTTGAAACACTGACGGCAATCAAGGAAAACAACTCTTGAGACACTTTGTGAGGGCGAAGAAACAGAAAAAGGCATGATGGAGCCATCGCTTTGACCGACCTGCAGGACCACTTCCATTCCATTAGGGTTGTTAACGGGTTTGATTAGGGTTGTTAACGGGTTCAAACGGATCCGACTGACCATTATTGGTATTAAATTCAACTCGATTACCTAACAAGTTCAAATAAGGTGGACTCGTACTTTAACTTATAGAGTCTCGGGTCAGGTCTGGATAGATTCGATAAGATATTTTAATATAAATTTATAAATAATTAATCATTAGATCAAACACATCTAAAAATTATAAAAAATAAAATATATAAAATATTTATTATTTAAAATTTAATCAGATAATCGGGTCTATCGAGTTCAAAATTTTATGAACCATACTCATACCCGTTTAGAAAATATATTATCGAATTTGAGTTCGAATCTAAATTTAAATAAATAAATATAAATATTATTTCGAATCCAAAATTATCAAGTTAGTCCGAATAACACTCGTTTCATTTACGGTCCTAACTTCCATACACCCTACTACGCTCGCTTCCGCCGGTGCAATTTGGTCCTTTCAATTGCATCCACACATTTTTTCCCCGTAATTCCAAAAGGGAGCGAAGTTTCTCGTTTTCCACCCCCGTGAGTTTTGACTTTAGAGCTTCTTCATAATCACAGGGCATGATATATTGTATATTGCACCAAGTCCGAATGGTATTTCTTTATATAAAATAATAAAAAATAAAATATTTAATTTTAAATAAAATAAAAAATTTAATCAATTTATTACACGCTCTATAATATATAATATCAAATTTTCATTAAGAAATCTTGTGAAACTAGTCAATTTATAATGTATTTAGATTAGTTTTATTTACGAAATTAAATATAAATTTTTATTTTAAATTTTATTTTTTATAAATAATTTATTATTATAAAATTTAAAATAAAAATTTTAAATCTAAATATTATCTAATTTTAATTTTAATTTGTATAGTATAAAAGCTTTAGATCCAGATTCTAAATTCGTTGCTCACTTGAATAGTAAAATAGTATCTTTTTCTTTTTTAAAAAAATTAGTAAAAGACTAATTACTGTTTGTGCATCATCTGGCACAGTCGGAAGCGGATGTCAAAAGGTCCTTGCAAATTGGTTTTTTTTTTTTTTTAATCTCTAAGTCAACTTTTTATTGTCGGAGAGCATGAATTTATTCAATTTAACAAGTTTACTGAATCTTGCTTTTCTCTCCTTTTTAAATTTATTAATTATTTACTTAAAAAATATTTGTATAGTGAAATAATTGTATCAAGAGTTGACACAATAATTCGGCAAACAATTCTCTACGTTTTGGAAACTACTCAGGGAAGGAAGTTCTCCATACCAACCTGCTATGCTCCGGAACCCCAAGCCTATTCAGGAGCTTCATTATATAAACAGGAATAAATAAAGTCGTAAGCGGAAAGTAAAATTGCTCTTGTTAATGCACTCTTAACATTTTTTTTGATAATCTAAATATTTAAACTATATTTAACATGAACTTCATAACCCTACTCTTAAGTTAGGCAGTATATAAATCGCAAGATATACACAAATTGATTCTTAGGTTCCTAAGATCCCTATACATTACTATGTACAAGAGACTCGCTCTAAATTGATTGTCCTATTATATCTATTTAATATAACTCTCAAATTCCCTGCTACTGACAACGAGAGTATGATTGTTCTACCAGTTTGTATATGCTCTAGGAGACTTTGATACTTTCGGTAAGATTTGAACCCTCAACCTTTAGATTGAGGGTCAAATTTTTTTCCAGCTAAGTTGATAACCATTGACAACTCTTAACACTTTTTTTACTGAGACAGATAAATGGGAAAAGCTATTCAATGCAATTTACAGAGACTCAGGTATGGTTTCTCTTGTTTCAAAAAGAAAAAGAAAAATATCTCACGTTTCTCTATCCTTGATTGAGGGTCAGGAATCGGCCTAGGTTGCAGGTATTGTGGACCGGTTCTAACTCGATGAGGGTCGGGTTACGACCCGTTATATGCTACAGGTACTAAATTGGCTTTTGAATGTAACTGCTGGAGAGTCCTTTACTCCTACACTTTTACAGCTTTATGTTGATTTCTGAATATAGAACCCTTTCAGACAAAAAATATATATATAAATGACTGATTCCAAAATGATAGTTGGCGTGACCAGTGACGCCTTCTATTGCCAATGCCGGTTGGCGGCATGAACGTCTTTACTTGTTGCTTAGTCATCTCCCTGCGTATGGAACATCGTATGTGGTTTGATTTTTAAGTACTAACTTCATAATAGTTAAGAATTTTAGTGTCCACTCTGCAACAAATTTATGTATATCACTGAAAAATGCTCTCCTCCACATATTGTTGAAAGAGTAGTTTGATGTGACAACCGCAAATGTTGTAGTCTACATAGTAATTGATTATAATATTTAAAATTTTATAATAAAGTTAAATAAAATTTAAATTTAAATTTTTTATTTATAATTTTAAAAAAATAAATTATTTATAAAAAAAATTAAATTAAACATAATTTAAATACACCTTCTTCAAAATATTATTGTCAATTTGTCTACGATAAGTAATAGTGGAAGCTATATTCAATTTTCTAACTGATACATAAGAAGTCAATTTATACAGGCACTTATCCTTTTGCTCAGAATAATCAAACTATATCCACGTTCTCTATGCGTTAATTCGGTATGCTTTATGCGACACTGCACGCTTTCTTAGAAGTGAGGTTTGGGGCTAGTCTTTTGCGTGTACGAGAGAAGAGAAAACAAGAAAAGCAATTAACAAGAAGAAAAAAGAAAATTTATGTTATTTAAAAATATTTGTAAAAGAAAAAATAATTTTATTATTATTTTTTTGTTAGTTAGAAAATTAAAGTGATATTTTTAGAAGTGGTTCAGAAATTTATCTTTTGTTCTTATAAAGTGATTTTTTTTCCTAAATAAAACACGTATGAATTATTTTCTTCTTTCACATCATTCTTATGCAACTCCAAGTAATAATATAATACAATATGAAATATCGCTTGTATGTCACTCGTCCAGTGTACCGACCATCAAAAGAATGGTAAGCTTTTGTTGAAATTTATATTGTCTTTTTAATATAAAAATTAATTATTTATAAGAATTATATTTGTTCTCTTTTTTAAAATACTTTTTATGGATAGAGTTAAATTTAAATTAAATTTTTTAATAAAATATCAAAGCTATATCGGTTAGATGTCCAATCTTTGGGTGTGAGAGAAGTTCAATTGAGATCACAAATTATTTTCTTAATATAAGATTTAAATAATCCTTATACTCGACTTGTTGCGCGTCTTCTCTGTAACCTCATTCTCTCATCCTTCTCTCTAAATTCCTACGTCTCCTCTCTCTTTCACAACATCCACGCCCAGATCTGGGTATCTGGCCAAAAGCTTCGGTGGCCAGATGTTGGCCGGCCTTTTACTAGTTTTAAGTTTTCCTATCATTTTTTTGCCACAAGCCATCATAAGTTTCTTTCAAGGCATATTTTTTCAAGATTCAAGATTTATACATGATATTTTTCTTCGATCTTTTTAGATCAATGATTTTTTTTTTATTTTCTCTAGAGAAATCTTTTAACCTATACTTGATTTGGGCCCTCGTTCAGTTTTTTACTTCAAAAATAATTTTTAAGATCGTTGATACACACATGGTTTTTTAAGTTACTGTATTTTAGTGAAGATATTGGAATTAAGTTTTTTTTCACTATTGTGGTTGAAGAATTATGACAAATACGCTATGAAAAAGTATATTGTGTGTTTACTTACTTTATTAATATTAGTTGTAATATTAGTATATTTTACCAATCTAGAATTTCTAGAGTGTGGGTAATTATCTGTTGTCGTGATTGTTCAACTGTAACTTTTTGTATCAAATCATCCTAATTCTTCAACTCCTCTCATTAGAAAAGGGATTTAAGAATTTCTTTGATTGTAATTACTTCGACTATTTTAATATCAATAAATAACTTTTTAATTTAACAAAAAAAATCCTTATACTCAAACTCATTTTTCAACTTCTACCTTCCGCATACAGAAATATAAATGTTTGAAAAACTGGAAAATACACGTAATGTGTTTTTTCTTTTTCTTTTTTTTTTCACAGCAGTTGCATTCTGGGCCAGCTCAATTCCCGTTTTTAAAAAATCCAATAATTTTCTAACCAACGCAGTGGTGCACATGAATAGTTTCATCACCACATGACCCCTCTCACGTCCCCAAAAACCCCATTGCAACTCTCCATTGTCACTATAAATACTTGCTCTGCATAATCTCAGTGCGACTCAGATCTTCCTCTCTGATCTCCGTATTGGGTTTCTTTCTGGTAAAATTGTTTTCCACTGGCAAGAGAAAACAGTCGGCAGAAATGAGTACTAAGCTCTTGAAGAGACGGCAATCATTTGCATATGCGAAGATGGAAATGGAGGACCCTGAAGAGGTGAAGCATAGAAAAGCGAAGTTTCTGATTTACAAGGCATTGCAGCAAGCGGATTCTATAA
Source organism: Rauvolfia tetraphylla (assembly GCA_030512225.1). Classification (NCBI taxonomy): domain Eukaryota; kingdom Viridiplantae; phylum Streptophyta; class Magnoliopsida; order Gentianales; family Apocynaceae; genus Rauvolfia; species Rauvolfia tetraphylla. Next base: position 1,056,858 of record JAJQKT010000076.1, on the reverse strand, counting down.
AAAGGCCATCATGGTTGAAGGTGAAAACGACCAAATTGAAGATTAAGATTGGGAAGAGATTAAAGAGGCTGAGGAAGACCATTTTGTCCACCATTTCTGCTGCGGAAGCAGGTGTTCGCAAGCATCTCATTTCTCAGTTAAAAGTCTTGAGACGCTTGTTTACAAGTCGAGAAGCCATCGTTGCTCTTCCCCCTAGGTTCACTACTACTTGAAGTTCTTATCCGGTTCTTTCACTTCTTCCATTATTTTTGTGGATGCTTTCTGAAAGAGGAAAAGAAATTCTACCATACACAAATACATAGATATGTGCAGAGCATGTTTATAAGGGTGTTCCAAATTTGATGAAACTGATCAAACAGCCCCTTATGTCAATCTCTGTATGTTAAAACTCGGAATTTTCTTTTCCTTTGAAACTTTCTTCCTTATGGTTGCCTGTTTGGCAGATGATGAGCAAGTTTTTGCTGAGAAATTTTGGAGTTTCATTTAGGTTGTTCTCTGTCCAACTAACAAGCTGATCATTATTTTGCATCGAGTTCTACACAAAAAAGAAAAAAAAAGTAACCAGTGACGCATTTTAATTCAAGAACCGAAAAAGAAACCTATTACTACCAAGAGGCACGTTCACCAAGCACATAAACTAAATTTAAGGCAGCAAATTCTTGGTGCCTCGGGTTTAACTTTGATGAGGCAAATAGAAAACAATGACGTCAATGTTCAATCTATTTCTTCCCCTGTTCATGTTGAATCAGCGGTGTGCCCATTTTCAGGATCTCGGACAAATGAACAGGATCATCTTTCTCCCATGTGGACTGAGCGGAAAATTAGACTCCCTTTGTTGTTCAGCAAAGACTTCAAATGTCGCCCCCTTTTTTTGGCTCCCCGTGTTCTCCAAAAACTTTTAATTTCTGGACAAAGCCACCCCATCAAAATTCAACTCGTCTCAGAGGTTCGAAGAGTTAGAGATTGAAAAAAAAAAAAAAGGAACAGATGGCTGCCTTTCACAATTTCAGATTAGACAAATAATAAGCCAAAAGAAAATTGAAGGTTTTTTCTTTTCTTTCCTTTTTAATGTTTTCTGGGGGACATGGTGGCCTTCCATTACTTATAAACACTACTACCTTTCAGTAGCGACTGGCAATGCCGACAAAGAAAGGATATATAATGCCGTTACGTTTGACGAGTTTGGTAGCAAAGTCCAAAGCATTTCGCTCATATTCTAAGGATACCTTGTGATTAGCATTGAAGTCCCGACGAGAAAAAGATTGGTATTATTCTTGGAGAATGATTAAGGGTGTACTTATTCAGAAAAAAATTGGATTGGTCATCTACGAACAGTAAGATCAACTTTCACAAAAAATGAAAAAAAATAACAACCCCAATTGATAATGTTTCATGCATGTCACCCAATAGAAATTTAAGGTTGTATTATGATAGGGTTTCCAAAAAGTAATTTTTGAGAATATTATGCTAATTAATTTAGTAAAAAAAAAATAGTAATTGATTTGATAAGGGTGGTAAATTTTAGCTAAGAATCCAAAGCTCAAACATTACTAATTTTGGAAAATTTCAGTAAAGATTTCAATAAAACTTACTATTTTTTCTATCTTCAAATTAATAAGCACTGGATTTACTAATGTTATTATTCAAATAAATACTTATTCAATAGTTTAAAATTTTCTTATACGAATATCTTATTATGAGTATATATGATTTTAAGTATCTCGATCTTACTGTTTACACACATCTTAATAGCTGAATATTGAACTTATAATTAAGTAGATTAGAAATTGAATTTGACAGATTAAAATAAAAAAAAAACAAAGAAGTTATGACTTCGGAGAACAAATGATTGAATCACGCAGTTTCCGAGAAATTAGAGTGAAACAATCTAAAGATACAATCAGAGATTTTGAGCGTGTGAGCAGGAAGTCAATTATGGGTTAACTTTCAAGTGGCTATCATGTGGCGTGAACAAATAATTGGCCTCCATCAATCTTTGTTATTCACAAAGTTGACCTAAATAGTAAGTATTGATCTAAGAGAGTAGCAGTAGCAAAATACTGCTATATTGACTTAAAAATTTAGAGAACCCAAGTAAAGATTAGAAATAAATATTTGATGAAGCAAAATAAGTCCACTTCCATCTCCCATATTGTTGCTTCTTCGTAACAGAATACTAGCAGTATAAAAAATGACCAAAAATCGGATCCCTTTTCGTTTCTTTAGCGCTTCTCCTAGAGGCTAGAAATGGTCATCTAAATCCAAAGGATGCCATTTGTGACTCTTCATTAGGTTGATTTTTGGGTTCCCAAGAATTAATAAATATGGTCTGCAGTGCATCGGAGCATTATGCAGTATTTTATTTTCAAGAGTCAAAATACTTAATTAAACAAGAAAAAGAAACAGACAAGATCGTCGAGAATAAGGGACCATCGAAGAAAGGGCCGGAAAGAGGATGATCCTCAATTGGGATGGAACAGCCTAGCTGATCTTTAACGACCATGCATGCATACAGCTTTTGCTTCAATCATCTTCAAAGCAATACAAGCAATTTCTTTCCCTTAACTGGCATTTCACGTGCATCCACATTGTCCCCTCCTCCGATCGCCTCCTACCTATCTATCGACTGTTATTCCAAAAGACTTGAATGCATTACAAGTTAATTTTCTCGAGAAAAATAGAGAAAAGTAGTAGAGGGAGAGCCAAGACGTAAGGTAGGATCTGAATGAACGCAATCACCACCATCCGCAGCGGCTAAAGGTCAATGGTTCGGCTGGTTCTTAGGTAGACCTGTCCCTCATGCAAAATCAATGGGGATCACAGGTGGCAACGAACTACTCCTAAAAGGTAAGAAAACAGAGGATTTGAAGGAGACACCGACAAGGGGATACTATTCCTACTGTCCCCTCCCCGGCGTTAATGGTGTCCTAATTGGTACAGCCGTACACCTCAATTATAGCGTCGCTTCCATCAACTTCAGATCCACACTCAATTCACACTGATATTTCATTTTATTTTATTTTATACTCATTAGGCAGTAAATTATAAGAAGGAATTATAACATACAGTAATATAAATCATTTATATTATTTAAAGAATATTTATGATTAATTCTTTTCTTTCTCCTCTTATTTATTGAAGGTATAAGTTGTTATAAATGTTTTGCTATATTCCTTTTTTTTGCTGAATTTTGTTTCGTTATATTTATGACTTTTAATTTGTATATAAAAAATTGAAATAATTTATATTTTGAAACAAAGTGATCAGTGTTATTTCAGATCATTTCTTAGATTTTATAAATTTCTATCTTTTCCGTTGCTCTCGCCTAGATGTGAGACTTTAGAAGTCGCAATAAAGAACAAAAAAATGATAAATGCTGTTTCGCATCGCATGGCTTCACTCAACTCTATTGACTTCAATTGCGATTCTAAGAATGGAATTAGATTGTGTTTAAATTTAAAAATTTTTATTTTAAATTTTATTAAAAATTTATTTGTAGAAAAGTAAGTCTTAAAATAATTAAATTTAAAATTAAAATACAATCTAAATACTCTTTAATACAGAATAAAAGTAAAATTCGCCGAAGTTTCTTCTGTTTAGGGTGGTATCCGAGGGGGACAAAGATGGGCTTCTGTGACTGGGCCTAATTTTGAGCTGGTTTCTAATTAGACTAATCCGTCTGGTAAAGTACTGTCATCTCATGTTGACTAGGCCCACTTTTGCAGTTCCCTCGCCGCGCATCCATCCAGGTCGGTCAGTCAATTTTATTCAATATTTTTTAAAAGAAGGTAGGTGAATCAAGTTGTAGGCGGATTGGGCCTAAAGAAATAATTTTATTTTAATAATTTTATAATTTATATTTATCACATAAATTATAAAATTATTAATAAAATAATATATATAAATAAATAATATTAATTTATTAAAAATTAATTATTTATATAATATTTTTATTTACATAAATTATTTTATTAATAATTATATAATTTATATAATAAATATAAATTATAAAATTATCAAGATAAAATTATTATTAATAAAAAAGACAGAAAAATTTAAAGAAATTATGAAAAGCCTTTTCTAAAAGGAAAAATAAAAACTCCAGAGAATGTATTTTTATTTCTAAACTAGTAGTATTATATTAATTGCAATTATTGTTGAGCTGATGAAATTATCATGTAGATCTAATTGCTAAATGCCCAAAACTCATGAAGTACAAGTATTTCATCATCAGAGTGACTGAGACACAACATTAACAAACTTTTTGAAGCTCTCAACTCGAAACTCGATCGAGGACATAAATCCAAATTGAAGGCCAACCATTGAATTTAAAATGTTAAAAAAGAAAGAAAAATTTGCAAGCTTGTATAGGCGGTATATAAATAGGGAGATCTTCGAAAATTGTCCGCTTTCAGATTCGCACGCACTTCGGAGGCTTTCTCTCTCATCCTTTGGGAGCCCGCTCTTCTAGGGTTCTCCCTTCAATCCCAGCAGGTACCCTTCACTCGCTGCCTTCCCTTCATTGGACGATTATACTTGTTATTGTCATAATATGCTCATCACTTCTTAAATCATGTCTGTGTAAGTAAATACATATACTTGCAAATGTTTAACCCATCCGCTAATATTTCTGTTATTGGTCATATGCATGCAATCTTATGCTTCACTTTTTCTCATTCTGCCGGGATATATTGAAATTCCACAACTTTTCTTACCTATTTGATTTTGCAATAGTTTTCTCGCTTTGCAATTAGTTTCAGTTCAGCAATGTCGATCGTATGGACTTGTGCATAATTTGGTCAGAGAATTCCAGTCCTATATTTGAAAGTTTCTGCAGCGTGATCTCTCAATTAGTTATATTTCAAAAATTGGATTTCTAGGTACTATTTCATTGTTTTGGGATTGAATTTTGTCTTTTCAGCTCGGTTAGTTGTCATTGAGGATTGTGTCTGTTTGGATTTGGTTGGAAATGAGCGTGCTGGGATTTGACATCGGAAATGAGAACTGTGTTATAGCAGTGGCGAAGCAACGCGGAATTGATGTATTGTTAAATGATGAATCTAAACGTGAAACCCCGTCTGTGGTGTCCTTTGGTGAGAAGCAGAGGTTTATGGGCTCTGCCGGGGCTGCCTCTGCCACTATGAACCCAAGATCGACAATTTCCCAGGTTAAGAGATTGATTGGTAAAATGTTCAGGGAATCAAGCGTGCAGGATGACTTAAAATTGCTTCCCTTTGAGACTTCTGAGGGTTTGGATGGTGGCATTTTGATTCATTTGCGCTACTTAAATGAAAAACATACTTTTAACCCCATCCAGATTATGGCCATGTTGTTTGCGCATTTAAAGCAGATTGCTGAGAAAAATCTAGAGACACATGTTTCTGATTCTGTGATTGGTATACCATCGTACTTCACGGATTTGCAGAGAAGAGCATATCTACATGCTGCTGAGATTGCAGGGTTGAAACCTTTGAGATTGTTGCATGACTGTACTGCTACTGCACTTGGTTATGGAATATACAAGACAGACTTCAGTGAGGGTCCAACAAATGTTGTGTTTGTTGATGTTGGTCACTGTGATACTCAGGTGGCGATTGCATCATTTGAACCTGGACACATGAAGGTATTATCTCATGCTTTTGACAGTAATCTAGGAGGAAGAGATTTTGATGAGGTCTTGTTCAAATATTTTGCTGCCAGTTTCAAAGAACAGTATAACATAGATGTTTATTCTAATGCACGGGCTTCTATACGACTGAGGGCATCATGCGAGAAGTTGAAGAAAGTCTTGAGTGCAAATGCAGAGGCACCAATTAATATTGAATGCTTGATGGATGAGAAGGATGTCAGGGGATTCATTAAGAGAGAGGATTTTGAGAAGTTGTCATCAGACTTGCTGGAGCGAATTAGCATTCCTTGTCATAAGGCTCTGCTTGACTCTGGTTTGACTCTGGACAAGATTCATACGGTTGAGCTTATTGGATCAGGTTCTCGTATTCCTGCAATTACAAAGATTATAAGTTCCCTTTTCCACAGAGAACCTAGCAGGACACTGAATGCAAGCGAGTGCGTGGCCCGTGGATGTTCTCTTCAGTGCGCAATGCTTAGCCCAGTATTCCGTGTCCGAGAATATGAGGTTTGCTTCTGACAATTATATTTGTAATTTAGTTTCTTGCAAAAATACAAGCTGTGTGTGTTTATGGCTCCTGTCTAATTATTTTCTTTGATGCTTTTGAGATGCGTTTTCTCAGTATATGCTGGAAAAACTGTAAAGTAGGTATGTTGTGGGATTGCATCTGTTAGAAATCTTGAATATTTATATCTTTTTTAAGTTGACTTTGGCATTACTCCTCTTTCTGTGACAATGATATTTTCCAAATTAAAGACGTGTGAAAAAGTTATAGTAGTGAAGATGAAATGGACTATAAATAGCTGAGCACTAACTCAAGGGGTCCTCTGGTTTGAAAATTAACATCTTTACATGCAGGACAATATGTTTTGAGCATTCTATTTTTGATTGACTCGCTTTTCTAGATTGTGTACTAAAGAAATATAGAGTTTCTGGTTGAGCCAAGAATGTTTATCTACTCCACATGCCTACCCCCTCCCAAAAAAAAAAAAAAAAAAAACTAAGATCTGAATCTATTGGAGAATTATGGAATATTAATTCATCAATCCCTGAGGGTTTAGGACCACGAGTGATGCGAAGGACAGCAGATACCTGATCGCTTAGTTGAAATTCTGTTGCTTATTCATACTGACTACTCTAATATGCTCCTCTCTGATTGCAAGCTGACATTGCATATCATGTTTCAATATACTTCATCTGCAGGTACAGGATTCTTTTCCATTTTCTGTAGGATTTGCTCTGAATGAAGGCCAGATTGCTACACTCTCAAATGGCCCATTGTTTCCAAGAGGCCATCCTTTTCCAAGTGTGAAAATGCTTACATTGCAGAGGAGCAGTACATTTCACTTGGAAGCTTTCTATGCAAACCAGAATGAGTTGCCTTCTGGTGCATCTACAAAAATTAGTGATTTTATGGTACAGATTAAATTCTTTTAGCATTATCTTACATTTTTTTCCCAGCATACTTCTTTTTGGGTAATTATTTGCATTTGTTTTTGGCCTGTATTGTTCCTTGTGCTACATTGCAACTGCAAAAAGCTTCTCACTCTAATTAGCTAAGGGTTCTTATGTTGTGGAACCGCAGTACATATGCTGTTTCTTGACTTTTGGTTCATATATTATACCTAGAAAGAATGAATGTGATGATATTGGAAATTATTTAAACTGCAGAAGCCTTTGGGCATGTCTAGATTTTTTTGGTCTGAGAAATGATTTGTATTCACCAATTTAGTAGATAAAGTCAATTGCAATAAACCTTTTATTTTTTAATCTAAAAATATTTTGTTCCACTTTGCATGCTTAAGTTCTCCACATTAAATTGGCCTGTGAACTTGAAAAGAACAGGCCTAGAAAATGCCTCTTTATTGGATTATGATTATGACCATGACCTAATAGTTTCAATGTATTTATCACATAAAGAGCAATTGGTTGAATACTAAATCTGCTAGTTAAATGTGGACATGAATATAATTCCATAAATATGTCTATTTTGAATTATTTTCACTTTAGATGACAGATGTGAAGCAAGGAACTATGGGTCCCTTCTAGCTATGAGCTATCTCTAGATGTTTGATGAGTATCTACATTTTTATCTACTGTTTGTCTAGATTGGCCCGCTCCAAGTTTCTCAAGAAGAAAAAGCAAAGGTCAAAGTAAGAGTTCTGCTAAACCTGCATGGTGTTATTGCAGTTGAATCAGCATCAGTAAGTGCAAATCTTTATTGTAAAAACATTTTTCGATTGATGATACAATCAAGTTTTTATGGTTCCTTCATCTTTCCTTCAGCTGATAGAAGATCACGCAGATGGTTCTACCTCAAATGATAATGCTGATGATCTATCAGAGACGATGGAGAGAAGCAACCGACAATCATCTCATATAGCAAATGGTCCTGATGATGTATGCTCTGTGCATTCCAGACCTTCACCTTCAGTTTCTGTAAGTTCAGTTATAAAATGCTGAATATGTATGTTTTAACTTATGGTTTAATGCTACTGTCCTTTATGTAGAAGCAAGGCTCTAGGGCATAGGCTCACAAACCCTTGGTTGTGCCTGAAAATCCTTTTTGGAGGATGTGGTGTAGTTTGTTGGCATGCTTGTTTAACTTTCATATCTGTAAACTTGAGAAGCAATTTCTTTGCTAAACTTGATAAATAGAAACTTTGAATGTCACTTCAAACAAAAAGTTAATCTTGTCTTAAATATTTAATAGAACTGCAACAGTAAGAAACAAGTCTGCTAAGAATCTTGTCTGCAGAACAATGTTGGATGATTCCATTACTTTGTCTGTGGTCATTATCACTTTCTTGTTGCATAATGGTATGTGAAAAAGAAAGAGCCACTTTCCATGCAGAAACTTAACAGTGAGAGGCAGAGAAGCAGAAAGTTCTTGCACTTTGTACAGTGCCTTTCTGTTTATAGACAAAAGATGCATATACCTGACTGTGAAAAAGGAACTGTTCATGTTGATAAATTGAATTTCTTGCGTTTCATTATTTTTTATATCTTTTATATCCTGCATAGTGAAGCATTACGAATGATGCCATCCTTGCAATAAGGAGGAAAATTTGAACTTTTCATTACATAAATATTTTAGACTCTTGCTGCTCTCAGTTGAGCTCATTTCTAGTTCATTCATTCCAGTGAGAAATGTGTATTTGTTGAAGAAGCTTATGTTTAATCTGAAGTGAACAGTTTATTTTCTCCTACAGAGTGATCAAATGAAGAGAGCAAAAGCCACCAGGAGACAGGATTTGCCAGTCTCTGAAAATGTATATGGTGCAATGACCTTGGCTAAGCTATCTGAAGCTCAAGAAAAAGAACTTAAATTGGCCCAACAAGACATAAAGATGGAGCGAACTAAAGACAGAAAAAACTCCCTTGAGTCCTATGTCTATGAAACCCGTAACAAGGTACAGTGTTGATAGACAGCTGTCTGCTCCAAATTTGATTTTGGAAACCAGGTTTCATGGATTAAGTTTTAGATAAAATATCAGAGTCATGATTGTGGAGAAAATTAAGTTTCCTTATCCTTCCTCATTCTTCCTCCTCCATCCCCTTTTTAGTTTGAATTTGGTTAATTCCAGTTTCTGAAATAATCTATTAAACGTGTGTAAAAATTTTTAGTTTTCTTGATTCCTTGCTTATGTCTGATCAATTTAATATGAACATGAATCATTTCCCTGCAGCTCCTGAACACATATCGGAGCTTTGCCAGCGATGCAGAAAGGGAAGGAATTTCTAGTAGTCTCCAACAAACAGAAGAGTGGCTCTATGATGATGGAGATGATGAGTCTGAACATGTGTATTCCCAGAAACTAGAAGATCTTAAAAAGGTGCTTTTTTGTAAGGTGGTTTTACTACTAAACTTTGTACTTGTCCCAAATTGTTGACCTTTTTTTGGGTTTCCTGCTTATGTTCACCAGATGGTGGATCCCATTAAACACCGTTATAGAGACGAAGAGGCCCGGGCACAAGCAATGAGAGATTTGTTAAATTGTATTGTGGAGCATCGGATGGCTGCAGGATCACTTCCACCAAGTGATAGAGATGCTGTATGTTGCTTTCCAGAATTTACTGCAATGGGTTCTTCCCCCCTTTAAGACAGATTTTCTGGTTCTAGGTTTCCCTGTTGTCTCATGCCTATTCACTTGTAGGTCCTCAATGAATGTAACAAAGCAGAGCAGTGGCTTCGAGAGAGGACCCAGCAGCAGGATTCTTTGCCCAAAACCGCTGATCCAGTTCTCTGGTCGAGTGAAATTAAGAGAAAATCTGAGGCACTGAGCGCGTAAGTTTGCAATCTTGTTAAATTGAATAAATCCATTATTTCCATATATAGTTGTTGTAATCAAGTTCTGTCTACTGATTATGATGCATGCCTCTATGTTCGCCAAACTTTTTTGATACGGTGACCAGCGGCTAAAAGGTTATTTTAATCTTAGGTTGGTCTTAATCATCAATGCAGTTCATACAAATATATAATTTAATCTATTAGAAGATGTTGGTTGTGACGTTGGCAATAGCAAGCAATTAAATGAGCATTAAATGGCAATAGCAATAAAGCGTCCCTCATTTTAGCTGATCTTTTATCTTTGATGTGCTGAGATTTTGTGATATATTCAGGATGTGCAAACATATAGCAAGATCCAAGTCGTCTTCCTCAAGACCAGAGGACGCAGAGGAGTCAGAATCAAGGAACGGAAAGGATGACATGGCAGTAGACTGACGACATAAAGTACGGGTGCCAAAGAATTGAACGTGGGTAACAATTAGATCAAGAATAATTCAACTGATATGAACATAGCATGGTTTAGGGTCATTCCTCGATCCTCCTCGTGTGAAAATGAATCATGTCTCCTTTCTTCAGGGGAAAAGATTCAAATCTTGCAAAATTGAGATTCAATTTAAGTTTTGCGTGCAATTAGCTGCTGTCTGATCTCGGGTGAGAAGACCATTCAGTAGTACCTTTGCTTGGCAGCGGCCTTGTTTAAGTGGCACCTTCATGCCTATATTGAGTAGGTCATTAATTGTTATCTACCTGTCCTTTATAGAGTACAAAGACTAACATAGATGTGAAGATTTGGTCAAGTGACCCTGCTTTACTCAGAAAATTGTAAACAAGCTTGAAACGACAGTCCTCTCTGATAAAACATAGTGCATTGTGTACATGATATTTTGGTAGAAGTTAATTTAGCAGCAATTCCATTTCTCAGAACCCCAATAGCAAAAGGGTGATCTTCATTTGGCCTTGGAGGCCTTGAAGTTCCTAGAAACAATGAAAGAGATCTGCTGCAAGAATCGGAAAGTGAAAAGCCGAAAATTCATAGCTGATGCTCGCTGCTACTGTTGGGCTGAAGCTCATTCTCAGCGGTGCTGTACTGAGTTTATTTCTTGAGATGAATGCTGAAGTTTGAATGGTACAATGTTTTCCGGTAATTCATCGTTGGCCTCAACTCCTCAACGGTAGCGTCCACTAAATTAATCCTCCAAAAGAGGCTTTTTCATGTCGTCCCATTTGTCCAGACGGCTTCTCGCTTTCTCCACCTGAAATTCGTTGGGATTATAAGTAAATTTGCTTTGACCAGGGATCATCTGCTTTTAATTTTAGCGGTGAAATCAGACAGGAATCTTAATTTGGAGTGAGTATAGTACCTCCTTGTTCCAGTCCGTGCGAAATGTTACCCATAGCAAGATGATAGTCTGCATCGTTGTGCCCCCAAGCATACCTAACCATATGCCCTACGAACGTACATAGCCACCGTTTGGCGTTAAGGAATGGTTGATTTCTCAACGGCATAAATTCTTCCCGTGAATTTTTTTGTTTCTTTTAAATTATTGAAAGACATTATTGAAGATGTCTTTGGACACAATTTTTTATGACACACAGAGAATTTAATTATTTCTGAAGCACGCAAAAGAATTAGGGGCAGAAAAAGAAGAAAGGAAACGCGCAATATGCATACAGTATACGTTGTCCGTGTACCTTAACACCAAAATCGAACTTGAAGCCGAGAAGACAACCCACAGGAATGCCAACCACGTAGTAACATCCCACGTTTACATACGCAACAAATGCTTGCCACCCGCACCCGACCGCTACACCTGTGAAATTGTGTATACATTTGAGGTTTTCATACGAATTCTCTGTTGTAGTACTAAGAGTTAAGTGGTACTCTTCGACTAAAGTCCCACATGGGATAGATCCATGGCTAGTTTGGATTGGACGATTTGCAGAGGAGAGAAAACAAGAGGGGGTGACTTTTCCTACAAAGAACATTAATATATCTTTACTTTAATTTTCCAATTCTTAAACTATAGATAGCCAAATCATTTCTTTCCTTCCTAAGACTCTCCAAAAACATATATAAACTTTCCTCTCCTCTCCTCCTTTCTTCTTTCCTTGTTAATGATTTTTCCTTTCTTTTCTTCTCTCTACGTTCGTTCAATTCTCCTATCAGTACCTTACCAATTGCTTTTTCTATTTGTAATTAAATGTTCACATTTTTCTTTAAAAATGTCTAAAATTGATTGTTCAATTTATTAAAATAGTTATACTATATTTTACTTGAACTTTCAATAATAACTTTGTTAATTTGAAGGATGTAAACTCCACTAATGTAAAGGCCATACCACTAACTCTTTTTTTAATTCATTAATTTAATGAACTTAAAGTTTCACTAATACATGAGTTATACTACTAACTTTTTAATTAATAAGAATATCATAATAATTTTTTAATATTTAAATTACTCCTCTTAAGTCAAAATAAAATATTTAATTTAAAAAAATCCATTAGAGAAGGAAAGAGCCCAAACCTCCTATGGACCAAGGAAACAAACGATGCATATAGATTGTATTTTAATTCTAAATTCAAAACACTTTGATGTCACATTCTCACTTACAATTTTTTTTTTATATATGAAACTCTTAAGACAATCTAAATACATTAAAAATTTCATAGACGTATCCGTAATTGGCCAAGGCGAAAAGGATAGCTGGCCTAAGGTTTTATGCTGATAGTTAGAACTGGTGAAATTGCTTTCTTTTATCTCCTACAACAGAAAATGACAAGAAAACGTGAATTAAAACTAGTTTTATGCTGCCGATTTCGTGATTAAGAAGGTAATCAATGCTCATGAGTGTAACGACAAATAGAATTTGCAGCGCCTAATCAACCACACAAGTAGTATATCATACATGGCGCTGAGTCATTTTGACAAGAATATCCCACTCAAATCAAATTAAAAGCTACCACAGTAGTTGTTATGATTGAAGACGAGAAAAATTACCGGACAAAACTGGTTGGACACCGTTGAGAATCAGCGTGGCGGCCAAGAGCGGGCATAGGTCTGAGACGGCCTCGGCCACTATTTCCCCATCTGTGAAAGCGTAGCTAATGACGTGACGCAACGTAAGTACTACGGCAGCAGCGATGACAGCGATGATGAAAGAAACTAAATTCACCACCAGAACTGCGAATGCAGCCGACTTGGGGTGCCCTGCTCCCAGCTCATTCCCAATCCTCACGCTGTCACAACCCGCACCCAAATTTGTGCTTAGTCATTACTAGTAAGTAACTCATAGTTGCTGTTACTATAAAAGATTGCAAGCCGTAAAGGTTTCTTTTCCCCTTGAGAAAAGCCTCTAGGTTTTTCAAATGCCCCCAAGTAAAAGAAGGACAACGGGAAAATCTTGAAACAAAAAATTTTGATTTTAAGAAAATTAAAATCAATTTATTTAAAGCAAAAATTATTAAGAATATGCGTTGGAGAAAAGGCACTGACCTAGCAGCTGCATTGAAGCCAACAGAAACCATGAAAACAATTGCGTTCACTCCCAAGCTGCGCAAGGTTATAAATGTCACATTATCAGTCTGTCAAACTCCCATTCATTAATTTGTAAAGAAAAAATAGACCACAGAAGCATAAAGTTGCTGTATAATTATATAATTACGACAAACTAATTAGTATAGCCCGATATTAATTTATCCAGTAAACAAAAGCAAGGAATAAAGCTAATTCATGTGAAAGAATGATCGTCCTTTGTTACTCCAATTTAGGACCAGTAAATTAAGAAAACCAAAGTTCAAATATGGGGTGCTGAATATCATCCACATGTCCATGTAGGACATTTGCGCGCTTTCTAAATTTAGACGAGACATAATCATACATTATTCATAAGTAATGTTAACGCGTAATAGTCAAATATAATCAAACAAAGGAATGAGAATTTGACTCTTAGGGTGGTGTTGGACTTTATGAAAAGAAAACATTAGGCTAAGTTGACAAGGTAGAGGACTATGGTGTGGCTCTAATTGCACTGCGTATGAGGATTAATTATAACCTAAATTGCCACGAGAACGCTTTAACATTGAAAATAATTGCTTTAGTCCAAGTAACTGATCTTTATTCTTCTTTATATCTGGTTATTCCCTTCTAACTAGTTTAGCATTTAGATATAAGAATAGTTTCCATTCAGCCTATGCGTCTATAGTATTCAACTATAGAATAGTTTCCAGTCAGTACTCTGCTTTAAGCCTTCTGTGGAATAATTCCTTTACAATAGGCTGGAAAAGGAAACCATGATAAAAACTATTCGCGCCAAGAACCTGATCCCCTGTCGACCTGTCTATTGAACCAACTGCAGTCTCTAACTAAGAATTAGGAGAAAGATGGCCCGTGAGTTATTTTGTAAGAAGTATTACAAAAAGTGATAAACATGTGTCTCAAAATTCAATTAAATAAAAATAATTTGGTCCATTTTCAAACAAAAATCACACAACTACAGGCTATGGCTAGCATTTTCCCATTTTTGCATTTTCAATTTTTGGATGAAATTTGTGAATGTTCGAACGAACTATCATGAGATGTAACTGCAGATTTATTCCTACATCTAGATATAAATGTCCGGATCTTCTATCTACTCTCCGTTTAATCATTATTAAATTGTCATATGTTAATTTTTTAAAAAAATATAAAATTTCTTTTAAAAGAAAAGGTAAAACATATGACAGTTTATTCTAAATGGAATAGAAGTAAGACAGATGATTCTAAATAAGGTAAAGGATAAAGTATTTTACCACGCGGATAAAGAATCCAAGGCGAGCTCCGGGTCCTTGAGCAGTCCTGTAATCAAAATCAAGATTTGGAAATACCATGTCTCCAGGCATAGCATCACTGCTGAAGCTGCTGATAATTTCACTAAATCCCAGAGTCCGGTAAAAGCTTGCCAGCTGAACCCTTTCCACGTGGCCTTGCATTTTTTGCTCATCAGTATGTAAACAAACTGAGCCACCACTATGATCCACCACGACAAGCTGAGGATCAGGGATGCACCTATCAACCCTAACCCAATCTTGTAAACCACGATCCAGCTCAAGAGCAAATGCAAACATAGCGTAGCCAATGAGATGTAGGCACTGGGCTGGACGATGCTCTGAGCTTGCAGAAATTTCTGTATGGGAAAGTTGATTGCATAAGCAAAAATCTGCGGAATGAGACCGTAAACAAAGACCGCTGCTGCCGATGCCACAGTCTTGGATTCACCAAGTAAAAGTAAGATTGGCTTCGAGAACGCATAGATTAAGACCATTGGCAGCCCTGTCAAAGTAAGAATCAGTGTCGCTCTTTGCAGGTAAATACCGAGCATTTCATATTTGTTAGCTCCGTATGCTTGGCCGCATAAAGTCTCCACCGCACTGCCCATCCCAAGCTGAAAACCATGAAAATCTTGTGTCAACAGTTGCATTTACCAAGTAAAACTCTATATTCTGGACGAATGGAAACTAGCGGTGATTATTACCATGAGGCCGTAGGCAAATAATTGGATGCCCTGGTTGCCAAGCGAGGCAGCAGCAAGCTGAAGATTGCCAAGATGGCCAGCAAAGATCCGAGTGGACAGGGACATCATGTTGTTTATCAAGTACACCCCGACTGCAGGAGCAGCGAGCCTAAACAATAGTTTTAGCTCGATCCATGTGGCCAGCCTGAGGCGCTTCAAGTACGGTAATTCAGTGTCGGTTAGCACCTTTTCGAGGTCGGAGCTCACTTCAACGGCGGAGGATAGTAGATGTTGCGTGGGCTGTGATGTTGTTTCCCGGCGTTCCCCTTCAGAGTTGCCCATCGTATCTTGCTCTCTTAGGCCTAAACTATGGCTCTATGAATTGGGAGAGAGAATAACATCACTTAACCCATCTAACTCTTGTTGACAGTATTTGAATGCTATCATGACTGGAGAGATGATTGGATCTTTTGTGGCGCTGCGGAAGCCAACCACTTACAAGTCTTAGCCGTCGGCGCAATAGCCTCTTATCTTATCTTTTTTTCTTTTTTTTGTGTTTTTGCTGAGTTTGTTATCTGTTGCTTTTGCGCGACTAATGGTTTGACTGCGTTGACGTGTGAGGCGAATTTTAATTTTAGCATGCAAACATAGAGGGGTGTGTGTGACTGTGAAGGGATTAATTACATACAAACCTTTAAGATTCACCTAATTACGGAATCCCGCTACACCTTTAAGATATTAGTATCAACAAGAAGCCCTTGACTTCAATTTATGTATGAATTCGTGATGCCAGAAAATGATTGCTTGACTAAAATACCCTCTTCAACTTCACGTATATCCAAAGAATATAAAACAAATTTTTTTTGAAAGAAAACACAATAATTATGTGAATAATTTCCTATTAGCAAAACAAGGAATCAATTTTCTTTACTTTTAATTTATCTTTTTTTAATACTTTTTCTCCCTAATTTTCTTCATTCCTACAACCTGTGAACTCCCTTAATTGCTGCTTCCTCCCACCCCAAAGTAACCCCTACTAGCACGATAGATTTATTATAACACGAGAAATAAATGCCTTAACTTAGGATTTTAGATTAATTTCATGATAGATTTATTATAACACAAGAAATAAATGCCTTACTAGCACGGTTACGATATTTGTTTTAATTGCCTTACTTGGTAATATATGCTATGTTTGTAGGAGTGTTCATTCGGTTTTTCAGTTCGATTTCAGTGTGATAATTCAGTTCGGTTAAAAATCGAAATTAAAAAAAAAAAGAAAAGAACGCATTTCGATAATGCGTTCTTGAGGTAATTTTATTTTAAAAAATTAATTTTTATTAAAGAACACATTACCAAAATACGTTTATATATAATTTTTTAAAAAATTTAGTTTTTTGGTTCAATTTTCAATTTGAGAATAAAAATAAAAAACTGAACTGAATTTCATTCTAACCTAAAAAATCGAACTGAATTGATTATACCAAATAATGAATACCATGTACAAAGTTGACAAGTGTGAATATTTTTTATAAAGATTTTTTGTATGCATATAAATAATCCAACATTGACGAAGGCGACCAAATCTGTAGTATTTCGTAAAAACGCAGTCTCCTGATTGATTATTAGTGGGACACCCAGCGAAGTCCTACGGAATGTAAAGTGAAAATGTGATGTTGAGATATTATTGCATTACAGATAGCAACGGATGATTGACAGAAGAACGCACGGATACCTGTCGAAATAATAAGCTTGTCCGTTTCCGAGGAATAATGCAAATTGAAACATTTATGGCCCATTTGATTTCAGTTTTTCTCGTTAAATTGTATAAACAATTATTAAAAAATTATTTATAAAAAATTATGTTTAAAAAATAATTAAAAAGTAATATATTTTTTAATTAAAAATTTAATTTAAATATACCCTTAAATAGTTAAATTATTAGTAGAGAAATCAAATATATTTGAGTTCAAGTCCTTAACTTTCTCATACCCTTCCTCTTTTCTTCTCATTCTCTCTCCTTTTCTCTCTCTCTCTCTCTCTCTCTCTCTCTAGACACCTCCATCTCATCTCCGTCCAAACATAGCCACTGGCCTTGGCCAGAGGCCAAATCTCTTTGTTTTTTACCTTTTTTATGATTTTATACTTTATTTTTACTATAAATTACAGTAAATCTCTTTCTACTATTTTTTATCAAAATTTAAAACGCAAAGTTGAGATCTTTTGCAGACCATTGCAAATCTTGTTGTTTCTCTTCTATTCCTTGGAAGAATATATCTATCTGAACTTTATATATGTCATCTTTTAGTGTTTTGTTTCTTTTTATGTAATTTTTAAAATTGTTAGATTCGCCCAAGATTTTGCTTACCTTTGTGCTTTAAAGATGGCGATGAAAATGTTGCGAAGAAGATTGAAGTCTGTTTATTTATGATATTACTAGTATTAATATTATTGTATTTTACCTATCTTAAGTATTTAGGGTGTGAGATATTTTCTATTACTATAAATTTTGAACCATTTTATAATTTTTATTGTTCTTATTATTGAGTTATTCAAATTTCTCAATTCTTCTCTTTTGATATATTGGAGTAAGAATTTGATGACTTTTTTGATTGTAATAGCCTTGGCCATTTCACTATTAATGGATAATCCTTTATTCATAAAAAAATAATTATATATGTCTTTAAAATTGTTTTTGTTTTTTCTTAACTAAATTTTTTTAAATCTTTTTATATGCATGAACTTTTTTCAATCAATCATTTTTGTCTAATTATAAATATCGCAGGAATCCGACAATGTTTGTCACGTTTACTAGCACATGTCACAATTTTTAAGATAATTTTATTCATTCATGACTTAGAAAGAGAAGAAACATAAAAGGATAGCTGGAAAGTTGAGTAAATACTACTTTATTATTGTAATTTTATTTATACTTGAGATAATTGGTCCAATCAATTTTTTACCTATATAATTTGTATTGTATTAAATAATACAAGAAATATTATGAATGAATAAAATTGTCATTGAAAATGATGACTCGTAAATATAGTATGACTCTTTTTATCAGAATTCTTCGCAATATTCAAAATTTGATAAATATAATTATTTTTTAAAAAATTATGTACATAAAAAGATAAAATAAAAATTTCTTGTTAAAAGAAAAAAGACAAAAATATTTTAAAAATAAAAATAATTAATTTCTCTTGTTAATATATTCAATTAACAAGACCTTCTTTTAGGTGCTACGTTAATGCAGCCGAAACCTTGCATGGTGACAACATGGGTAAGCCCAAAATTTAGCACAGATCTTCTAATTCTTTTGTCTGATTCAGCAAACAGGAACAGAATGAGCCTGCAGAAGGTGATGATGATGCAATTTCGGCGGGTGTGCAGCGCAAATGAAGACAGAAGACTCGAAAGGATAGCCACGGCTTATCAGCAAAAATATTTCAAGATGTGCAGCCAAGACTAGTCTGGAGAGTTGCTTGTTCTCATGCTTCAGAGAAAGTCAAGTCAACGCCTTCGAATTGACAAGAAAGGCCAAAGTCTTCGTCGCTTTCTCTAACTGAGAAACGCCAAAGCTCGAATAGCTGTAAAAGAGAAGAGTACACGTAATTTGGCACTTGGCAGGCCCATTTATGATCCCTCTCCACCTTCAATAGAAGGGCAGATAGATATACATTGACGTTTTAGCAGGTGCCTTATTACTACCATATAGCAAAGGTTGAAACAGAGCAATACCAACATGCATTTAAATGTTAAAAAGCCGAAGTTTAGAAAATTGTCCAATGTGGAGAAATAAATGCAGGCGCAATAGGGATAGCGATGCCCCTCACTTACTTCTCTTCCTCTTCTTCAGTGGTTTTACGTACTAAACAACGAAAGTACCCATCATTTATCTTCACATGCATCCTTTATTTCCTCTTCCTCTTCTTAGCTACTACATTTCACCCCCGACCCACCTGCATTAGTTTTTAATACTTGCAAAACAACTAACCTTCAATGCGTCGTCGTCTCAAGGAAACCCGACCCATTTATATTAATCAGTTGCATTTGCATACAAATTAATTCTGAACCCGATGATGTCTTTAAATTTGTTTCGTGAATATAAAATTTTTACTTTAAATTTTTTATTTTTTATAAAAAATTTTCTTTTACAGATCCAATTTATTCTTTCATAAAAAATTTACCTTTACATATCCAATTTTCTACATAACTCCAGTCAAATTGAAAAGTTCACGAGGCCTCCACTTTCAGCAAGAATTAAATAGTTTTAAGATTAAGTTAGATGGTATTAAAGCTGCGCATTGTGTGAGTGATGGAGTGGTTAGACCGGCTCAGGGTGCGCAGTGAATTTAGAATAGAACAAGCATGTCTTACAAGAGTTGTTGAATCACAAGGACAACCTTATTTATATCGCATGATACGATCCCAATTTTAAAAATAAACTCAATACCACAACGGGCTAAACAACATAAAAGGCCGTTCCTATAAAAGGCCCACCTAACTGGAGACTGGATCTGGGCTTTTATTTTGGGCCACATAAGTAGGCTCCGATACCCAATGATTTTGCTGTCCTCGTGCTTCTGCTTCTTTTAGCTGCTTCCCATTCAACTTTGTCTTCCATTCTGCGAAGGATGAGATCAGGATGCCAATTTACACATTCTAACGCTGCTCTCTTTTGTCGTTCCACTTGTCCAGTCGTTTCCTCGCTTTCTCCACCTGAAATTTCACATTCTGATGATGATTACTTTATTCAGTGCTCATCACAAACATAAAATGCTCTCCTTTTCAACCTCCCCAAACATTCAAAATATGTGGCCAAATTAATTCTCATCATCTTCTGATATTCGAAGGAAACTGAAAGATTCTCCATGATATTGCGGAAGAGCCCAATTAGTAACGTGAACTTTCTTAAATGGTTTTCAAGAATATGGAATCTTAAACGTTTATTACCTCTTTCTCCCAGTTGGTTCGACAAGTGACCCAAAGTAATATCAAAGTTTGCATGGCTGTCCCTCCCATCATTCCCGACCATATTCCCTGCATCCCAACAATGACCATGACTAGGCGTTATTCGGTGCCCCTTTTCTTTCCCCTCACAAGCAAATGCTTCTTTCTTTCGGTCTGAGATGAACAACTGTACCTTAGCTCCAAGCTTGAATTTGAAGGCCAGCAGTACCCCCGAGGGAACGCCGACTAAGTAATAGCAACCCACATTCACATAAGCAACGAACGTTTGCCATCCGCATCCAACTGCCACGCCTAATTTAATCAACATGCACGAGCAAAGATTACTACTCCGTTT
Source organism: Rauvolfia tetraphylla (assembly GCA_030512225.1). NCBI lineage: Eukaryota > Viridiplantae > Streptophyta > Magnoliopsida > Gentianales > Apocynaceae > Rauvolfia > Rauvolfia tetraphylla. The sequence goes on along the minus strand of JAJQKT010000076.1, from coordinate 1,036,141 downwards.
TCCTCTTTCGGAGAGTTTTGAATAAATTAAGCAGTGTTCAGTTTCTTAGTTTAGAATTACTACTGAAAAAGGAAGATTCTGGTTATTTACCAGATAAAACTGGTTGAACGCCATTAAGCACGATGGAAGCTGCCAAGAGAGGAGTAAGGTCGGAGAATGCCTCCGCAACGGCTTTACCATCTGTGAAGGCATAACTTATACTGTGGCGATTTGCAAACACAAGAACCGCGAAGATCACTGCAATGGCGAATGAGGTTGAAGTCACTGTAAAAACTGCACATGCAGCAGATTTTGGATGCGCGGCACCCAGCTCGTTGCTAACTCTCACGCTGTTGCAAGTTGAGCTTCAATTAGATTCGGAGAGTAGTCATAAAATTACCATAATTAAATTTAAATAATTGCATGTCATTTTTTGTGGCAACGGTCTTTTTTCTTAATTGATGCGCTTCCTCCATAAAACATTGGGGAAAATTTCTCAGAGTAACAGAATTGTTTCTGACCTTGCCGCTGCATTGAACCCTGCAGAGACCATAAACAACCATCCAATAATTGTCGTACTGCAAATATGTATCAGACCATTAATTGACTCGGAGCCAGAAAATTGAAGAATAACATCACATCTATAATCAATTCCTCTGTGTCAACGGAAAGAGAATTAGTGATCCGTGCATCTGATTCTACTGTATATTATTGATGACATAAAACATACTTCCGTGTATCGCAGATCTCCTCAAATAGCATATTGTTGGGATGGCTTGAACGGAAACAAAGCCATTAATTAAGTGAAGAAGGATACAAACGAGTAATTATCTCTGACACTTACCAAATAGCAAGAGAGGCTAATGACACTTCAGGATTTGGAAGTAATCCAGCAATCAAGACCAATATCTGGAAGTACCAGCACTCTAAGCAGAGCATCACGGCTGATGAAACCGACAATTTAAAGAAATCCCATAATCCAGAGAATGCCTGCATACTGAAACCATTCCAAGACTTCTTGCATCTGGCACTTACAACTATATAAAGAAATTGTGGTACCACAATTAGAAACCATGAAAAGCTCAGAATTAAGGATGCGCCCAACAATCCCCATCCAAATTTATACAACGCGAACCATGTTAACAAAATGTGGATGGGTAGTGCTGCCGCTGCTATGAATGCGCTGGGGTATATAATACTCTGCGCTTGCAAGAACTTCTGTATCGGAAAGTTCGCAGCATAAACAAAAATCTGCGGAATGAGGCCGTAAACAAACATCGCAGCCGCAGATGCAACCTCCTTCTTTTCATGCAGTAAGAGCAAAATAGGCTTGGAGAATATGTAAATAATCGTGAGAGGGATCGCTGTCGCCATAAGGAGGATGGTCGACCGTTGCAGATAAATTCCTAACATCTCATAGTTTTGAGCTCCGTATGCCTGCCCACAAATAGTCTCCACAGCACTTCCCATACCAAGCTGCCGACCGATTAAAATATCACATGAAAAAAAATATATATATATATATATATATATAGATATATACTTTGTAAATTATAATTGTATCTTGATTACGTATAGCATGATAGCAAAACTTTATTCTGCTTTCTAGGATGTGTATATATATATATATATGAGTGCATAATTCGATCTGCAGATGTATAAAACATATTGATCACACTTCGCATTTTGCATGCGTGAACATAGTACACTACAGACACGTCATGACGTTGCGGAGTTTCTGAACAGACACGTATCGGAAAGTGTTCAAGGCAAAATGGTGGTGGGGAGGAGGGAGGACGAGAGGATTTAGCTACCTACCATGAGGCCGAAGGCCAAAATTTGAACTCCGTTGTTACCGAGGGAGGAGGCAGCGAGCTCAAGGTTACCAAGATGGCCACAGAAAACTTGTGTGGAAGTTGAAATAACATTGTTGAGCAAGTGAGTTATGCATGCAGGAGCTGCAATTCGGAAGAGAATCTTCAACTCAATGGTAATGGCCTTCCGGAGACGCAGGAGCGGGGATAATCTGGGGTCTGTTAGTGTTTCTTCAAGCTCAGAGTTTACTCCCGGGTGCTGCTCCGCCGCCGCCACCGCCGCTTGTCCGGCGGATGGTTGTTGCGTAGCTTCAGTACCAAGTCCATGATCAATGGACTCCATATCCTTAATTTGTTTTCCTTTTCTGTCGGTGGAACTGCCGTACTGGACTCTGTATCGGTTATATATACATGCATGACCTGAAACTAGGAAAGGAAAACAACAAGTATACTTTTGCGTCAAATGTCAGCAGGCACTTCCTCCAAATTTGTGCAGGCCGTGGCGAGTTGCGAGATGCGACCCTAAGCCATTATTAGTAGACAGTACTTCCTCCAAAGCGCTTCTGCATTGCGCTTTGAGGCAGTCCTGCAACTGAACTTCGCCACATCCTCATACAATATAATTCTACATTACAATAAACATTTGTCCTTTTCTTAATCCATATTTTTCCACTTTGGTCATAATAAACAAAATGGAATAACAAAGATTACTGCAGCAGTTCAACAATGACCGTAATGTGATTGGAGTAAAATTTCTCAAGCAAGGTTGAAACCTATGAGTGCTAAGTATACAACTAGGATGGGCCATTAACGGCGATACACTGCCATTTTATTCGATCTGGTAAATGTAGGAATATCATAGACTAGGCATACTACCTATTATATTCCTCTGTTGTCGGCTCAATTACATGATCAGTTCTTACTGGTCGAAAAATCAGAAATGAAAAGGTAAATTAAAATACCTTTATAAGCTAAGAGAAGATGAAAGTAGATTAGTTGTGAAGGGAATCTTCTAAATATTTTTAGGATATTGGATGGGGAATATATTTGTATATGTAATGCTGAAGCCCTGTGCTCCACTAGCTTCAGTCTCTCTACTTTTGGCATTTCAATTATGCTGTATTTCCGGTTCCATTTAAAAGATATTTGTTCCTAAATTCGAGTTTAAATGTGAAGAATCAATGGTGCCTCTCCTGCTACTTATTGCTGCTACAAAGTTGTTCGAGACGTGCTTTGCAGGCTCATTATTCTTTGCACTGAAGAAACAACAAGTTTGAACAATCGGGTAACACTTCCTAAATTCCGGCAATCCTGCTATGTACAACTTTCTAAGTTCACAAGTTGGGTCTGATAAAAAGTCTTTCCCCAGAAAGAAATTTTTTTATTAAAGTCAGCCTACAAAAGGTATGACTCCAAATTAAATAACCCGGAGTTTTTTACTCTTAAGTTATTATACTACTCACCCCATTTAGAATTAAATATTCATATTTTTTTTAAAGATATTTAAAATTAAATATCTATTTTCCTAATATAATTATATTTTTTTCTAAATCTTCACTAATAATCTTCTAAAATTTTTTTAAAAAATTTCAATAATACAATGACCAACCACTAACATCTTTAACCTCTTAATTTAAATAATTTAAAATTCACTAACATATAGATCTTACTAGTAACTTTTTTTAATTAATGAGAATCTTATAATAATTTTTTATAATCAAATTATCAAGTCAACGACATTCAAAAAATTTTTTTTTCCTCATTTTGGAGTTAAAGCAACAATTTGTTGGGCTGGAAAGCGCCCTGAGTAGAGAAATAACGTTTTAAAAACTAGTCGTCCCATTAGCACTACCAATTTAGATCCGCCCGGCTAAAACTAGGCCCAAACTTTAAATGAAATCTATCTCATTTTATTTAATAGTATTTGACCGAATAGGAAAATTTATGCGAAAGTTTGAATTATATTATAAAAGTAATATAGTATAATAAAAAATAAAAAATATGTGAATCAGCAGATAATTTATGTCAAATTTAAATATATAAAAATAATATAAAGTGAAGTTAATAGTTGATTGATAGTATAAAATATATTTAAATATTTTCTTTTATGAAAAGTGTCAATTATTTTAGAACGTCCCAATATAATAAGAAGATCAAATGAAATGAGATGAAGAGAGTAACTTTAAAAATAAAAAGAAAATATCGTAATTTACCATAGAAGTATCGTAAATTACTTAAACTGTAAAACACTTTATAGTATTTTTTTCTGATAAATAGTAAAATATTTTATACCTTTTGTGTATATTCTTCGAACCAATTATGACGAGATTGAGAAATCAGCTACGAAAAAGTAATAAACTTCGAGTGTTTGTTGATCGATGAAATTATTGAGCGTTTTGAGTGTTCGTTGAAGGATGAACAAAAATATGTAATATTTTATTTTGTACATAAAAAAAACTATATAGTCGTGTAATACTCTCTCCGTTCATAATTAAACTTTTATATATTTTTTTATATGTCTATAATTAAATGTCTAATGTTTTTAAATAGTTATATATTTTTATCTAAGATATTCAATTATGGACAAATAGAATACTATTTTTGAGAATACATAAAATTAGGCACAAATATTTTTTTAGTACAAAAATAAGTTGCGAATATTTAACGAATATATTCATAATTTGTGGAGATAATTGAGTAACTTTTAACGAATTATTCTAAGAGTAAATTTGAATTTGTTTACATCTCTCTTCTTACAAGCAGTTGGGTCCTTCCATTCTTATTCTTAAAATAGAAACTTTCGTCCTCTAAAAAAAATTAGCAAAAAAGAAATATTCTAACAGAAAACCAATCAGACTAATATTCTACGGACTATAGACTGGTTGTTATGTAGCGCTACAAATTATAGTAATTGATGGTGGCAGCGCGCGGATCACGAATTTATTGCCAACTCGGTTGGGCGTAATGTGTTCTGCAATCAAAGCCATGATCCGACCCTATTTCAATTTTTGCATATGTGCGTGAAATTTAGCTGAATTTTTACTTAACTGTATTTATTCTGAATTTGGAGATAAATCATAATTTCAATTGTTTATTAGAGGGATTGAATAATCTAGAACGGCAATAGCGTATCTGCTCTGTATTATTATAATAAAAAAAGACTAATCCAACAAAACCTTTCTGAAAGGTTTTGGAGACTATTGGGCCAAGCCTGCACCAGAGAAACTTGCGACAAGGGAAAGTTCCCAAAAGGGCAGAGCCTACTCCAGTCTTTGTCACTGAGGTGACAATTGGGAGGCGTGTAGGCCCAAGAGTCCTAATCCTACCAACTCCCTCATGGGCTCTACTTTCAAAAGTATGGCCAGTTGAGGAGAGACCAATCGGCTGTGACTCCAAAACAACCCGATATCGAATGCCCATTTTACAAACAACTTCCAGAGCTGAGTTGGACTCAACTATCCAACAGACCAGTCTCCCCCCTTTTGACTTTCCAACTATCCAAGCGATTCCTTGCTTTCTCCACCTGCAAATTGAGTTTTTTTTTTTTTTTTTGGATCTATTCGTGGTCCAAAAGGGGAAAAAGTGAAGGAATGGTTGAAACTATTACCTCTTTATCCCAATTGGTTCGGAAAGTGATCCAAAGTAAGATCACGGTTTGTATGGCTACGCCTCCTACCATTCCTATCCATATTCCCTGCAAGTTTACGGTGTGAGCATCGATCAAAAGTCCCAGAAATATAAAACTTGCGAAAATGTCATTTTACCTTGACACCAAGATCGCATTTGAATCCCAGCACTGCACCCAACGGAATACCAACACCGTAGTAACAACAGACATTTACGCATGCCACAAATGTCTGCCATCCGCACCCAACCGCAACTCCTTCACTCCATTTATCGCAACCAAAGTCGTCACACATTCATTAGGAATAACATTTCTATTCATTTTATGTTTAAACGTAGTAGTTACTTAAACAAGAAAAGAGAATATACTATTCTAACCAGACAAAACAGGTTGAACGCCATTGAGAACAATGGAGAGGGCTAAGAGAGGAGAAAGATTCGAGACAGCATTGGCAACAGTTTCGCCGGGGGTGAAGGCATAACTCACGATGTGGCGCAACGCAAGCACAACAATTGCAAATATAAATGCTACGATTAATGAACTCAAATTCACCACTTTCACTGCAAATGCTGCGGATTTTGGATGTCCGGCCCCCAGTTCGTTGCTGACCCTAACACTGTCAACATGTAAGTGAGAAATGAGTTAAGTCTCTACTCATTTTCCAGCACTGGTCCTGGAAAATGAAGTGTTAAAGTGTCTCCAAATACCTCGCAGCTGCATTGAAGCCCACTGAGATCATAAAAGCCCATCCAAGAATTGTCGTGCTGCGTAAGATGTGAATAGTTAATTTTAGTCACCTTTGAGTTAGCAACACTCGTTAATAAATTTTTCAGTAGTTTCACGCCGGAAGACAACACTTCTCTCTCACCAGATAGACAGAGCATCTAGTGCTATTTCGGGGTTGGGAACTAAACCAGCAATCAGAATCAAAATCTCGTAGTACCAAGTCTCAAGACAAAGCATCACAGCTGATGATACAGACAATTTCAAGAACCCCCATAATCCTGCAAAAGCCTGCCAACTGAACCCCGTCCAAGTTCTTTTGCACCTATTGCTCGTCACAATGTACACGAATTGTGCCAAAACAATTATCCACCACGATAAACTCAACGCCAGCGATGCGCCTAACAGTCCCCAGCGGAATACAAACAACGCCAGCCATGTCAAAAGTATGTGTACTACAAGAGTAGCTGCAGAAATATACGCACTGGGAAGAACGATACTCTGAGCCTGCAGGAACTTTTGCATAGGAAAATTGGCTGCATATGCAAATATCTGTGGGATGAGACCGTAGACAAACAGTGCTGCTGCCGATGCCACCTCTTTCGATTCACCTAGAAGAAGCAGGATAGGCTTACAGAAAATGTAAACCAGCATCACGAGTACTCCCGTTCCCATAAGAAGGATCGTCGATCTTTGCAAATAGATCCCTAGCATCTCATACTTGTGAGCTCCGTATGCCTGCCCGCATAGGGTCTCCACTGCGCTTCCCATTCCGAGCTGCTCATGATTGAAAGTATTAGTTAGTGTATTACGGGCGCTGACATTTCATCATGGAAACAGGGATGGAAAGAATATACATCCTTATACAAGCAATATGAGTGAATTGTGAGGAAATAATCTAAGAAACGAGGTTATAAATTACCATGACTCCATAGGCAAATAGTTGGACGCCGTTATTGCCGAGAGAGGAGGCAGCAAGATCAAGATTACTAATATGGCCGCAGAAGATTTGAGTGGACATTGAAACAAGATTTCCAGCCAAAGCAAACCCACATGCAGGAGCTGCAAAGCGGGACAGTGTGCACATTTCCAAGAGGACGCCCCGCCCGCAACGCTGAAACCGTGACAAACTTGTGTCAGACAGTAACTCTTCAAGCTCAGAGCTTACTTCCTCCCCAACTGATTGTCCCGGCGGCAGCAAAGCTTGATTGATGCCATTGTCCTCACAACTTTCCATGCTTGACTGTTAATCTCTTTATTTCTTTACTGGATTCTTTCCTACCTTATAATTTATAAATGTTCCAAGAACTGCTTTACAGGCTCAAGCGGATAGAAGATCGACATTCTTAACCATAGAAAGCAAAAATCTGAATGAAATTGACTAGTCCGTTGTCCGATATATAATCAATCCTTTCCTCATCCCCATTTGTGATCAATTTTTGTTTTCGTTCCTTTTCATCATAACCAACTCATTAGTTAGATCGCTAGAGGCTTCCGATCATTTAGTTTTATGCGGAAGGAATAGCGAGTTTTGTATTTGATTGTTTGCTCTTATTATCGTTCCTTCCTCCTGATGGTAACATAAATCAGCACAACTAGAGATATCCGAAAGTCTCTCATGACCGGCGGCTAGTTTGGCGAATAGACTTCTTGTTGTTATCTATAATTGATAAAGGCCGAATACCGATGTAGGATTTTTGCAGTTTCGGTTCAGTTCGGGACACATTGCCTGGTGGTTCTGAAACTAAAGCAATGGATCCATCCAATCTGGGGCCACAACAATTTTTGAACAAGTATAGATTATATGATGATTACAGTGTATATCATAGTATATGTTCTTTGGTTCACAATTTAATATCTTATTAGAATAAAATTTAAGAAGAATTTTTAATTTGTTTAATTTATTAACTTTATTCTCATTAATCTCATAATATTCTTATCAATTAAAGAAATTAGTGATATCATATATTAGTAAAGCTTAAATCAAAGGGAGTTAAAAGTGATTAGTTGTGGACTCATGTGTTTGTAAATTTTAATTTTTAAAAATTTTAAAAAAATTAATAATAAAAATATAAATAAAATATATAATTATTTTTTAAAAACAAATATTTTATTATAAACATCCTAAATGCAAACCATACCCTCTACAGAAAAGGTAGCCAATGTCTACCGCGACATTTGGTGGCTCGTCTTTCAATTTGGTACAGGTTGAAAATTAGTAATACTCTAAAAAGACACGCCTTCTCCTCCAACGACTGATGATTCTCGGGATAAGCCCGACAATTTATAATCCTTTTTCTTTCCTCTTCATGTTTGGCTCGGGCAGACTAGAGGGAGAAGAAAAGAAGGGAGGCGGGGGACCTTTAAGTCAAAATTGACCGAACCAATTTATGTTGATTAATCAAATCCTTGGTCCTACCTAGGTTGGAATGGAACGGTCATCCTTTCTACGGCCAGAAACAAAAGATCCCTGTGAAAAATTAAAGTAGCCCAACTTTTGCAAGGAGAGAGAATAAAAAGGAACCAGGAACCCACGACTTTGGTGGTTGACTCCTGGGCTTCTGGTGTACATCCACAAGAGGAAGATCTTTCATCTTACACACAACCACTGTACATGAACTTCCTCAGCTTCTAAAGCTTCTTTACAAAATTTTTTATTACACGAAGCTTGCAAGAATGAATATATGTAGATTAATTGGTGTAGTAATCTTTCGGTTGCTCCAGATTTCATTATAAATCAGGATTTCTTCATCGTGAGCTGAAGATTTTCATCTATTTATAGAACCTCGGCTCAAGCTTCACCACTTTCGATGCTAGAGTTCCACAATATGCAATATGTGCTTTCTTAATAATGAGAACTATTGGTCAACTTCGCATTAGAGAGGCAAGAACCGCAGGCACGAATAAAAGCACAAGGGTGACTATATCTGTGCTGTATATGCCTGAAAAGAAGATCAACACAAAGGAAAATTAGACGATTATTAAGATTGTTCAAGAGAAATTCTTTGAGGCTAAAAGTCCCGTACAATACGATTCAGATGGTAAACCAAAATTAAAAACATTTCCCTACTTATTTCATTACTCCCCTACCGCCACTCTCTCTCTCACATACACACGTGTAACTCACAACAACCACAAGACTCGAAGAGATGGATTGTACCTCGGTGAAGATAAGGTCACTAGACTGAAAGTGATTTCCCAAAACAGATATTTGAAGAAAAGTGAGGGTACTGACATGAATGTTTACTTGTCACACACAACCTTGAACTAATGGACCAAGATTTTAAGTTGGCATTGTTTCAATGGGAAAACAACAAATTCAGGAATATCAGTGATCTTACTACTTTGCCCGGATGCTGCAGCAGGAAGTGCAGGAATTTTGACAGCTGCAGTAAAGACAGTTTAGAGGTATTAATAGTGATCCTGAATTAGGTAAAATAGACCCTTGGCCCTTCCTTTGTTGGATAATAATGTGAAATTAACTAAAAGTAAAGGTGCACGTACTCTTATTGCATGAAGAAGTTGGTAGTTGAGATGGAGAAGGCCAGGGAGCAGGAATATTATCATTCAGATCACAAAGGAAGCTCAGACCTGTAGATTTGTCAAATACTGCATCTGATGGCAAGCTAGGCAAAAGGCATCCCGACTCCACACCTAAATAGATAGTAAGAATAATGAGATAGAGGCATTTTGCAACACATGCTAAGATCATATATAAGGTCTGGCTGTCCTCATATAAGGTACATCCTCAAGTAAGGTTGTATATGAGGATGTGTAAACAATTAAGAAACAATTAAAAAACAATTAAGAAGCATGTCACACGTGCAAACCTTATCAAGGATTGCAGATAAGGATGTTAGGGATATGGGAAACTTATGTCCATACAATCAAAATAAATTTATTTAATGCAGTTCATCTGGGAAATTTAGTCCTTTTGTTGGTGCCCAAGTTGCATGTAGAAGTAGGCTCAGAGATAATGTTGTTCATAGAGCAACAAAATCCTGGAAAATGATCTACGATGACCTCCATATAAATTTGCAGGTACGACTTCAGAAGCCAGATGATAAAAGGTGAACAATGTAGCAAAATTCAAAGTAGATTTGAAGTAGTAATAAAAGTAGCCAAGGAGATAAGGAGTCTTAAATCTCTTAAACAACAAATATGCCATATCAGTATGTCATTTTCCTAATGCAATCTCTTGGTCATCTTTACTTGTTATGATTGCAGAAGATTTCCAAATCTTGGTCGCGATTTAGGCTAAAATTAAATTGACGTCGTACATTAATATAAATACTCATGTTCAGTCTTCAGATGTATGAATTCATGCACTGCTATAACCCGCAAGGTGCACAATGATTCAATAGTCTTGCAAACTTGGAGAAATAAAATCCATTTGAAGGCAACTAGGTTTATTTTAGGCGTAAATTATTATTGGAAAATGTAACGAGCTGCAGCAGATCATCACGAAAATTATTATTGGAAAATGAAATAAGATAAAGTAAATTATTTACCTTGAGGCGTAACTGGCATGGTTAATTGAGATTGCCAGATGATATCAGCATAACAAATGAAAAACGCTTCGTGTTAGAATCAGTTAACTTGTAGAAGGTCATTATATTGAAAGCACCAAACTAGGAAATACTGACCTTGGACAGAGAAGTCTTTGAGACTAACATGGCAGAGATTATAAATATTTTTTGTAATATTAGCTTTCTGTAATTTGAGTCCAAGTGATGCCGCACAATTTAAAGCTTGCAGGTTAGTAACAAAACTCTGGTTTTGCAAGTGTGACACATACTTTTCTACTGCGTTACAGCATGGTCCATGGTCATTCATCACATTACCACAGCTCTTTACAACATGGCTCATATTTGGAAAAGCCAGAGGGCAAACTGAATTAGAAATAAAATGAGATTAGTTGAACTATAAGAAGAGAAAAGAAAAATAGAAGACCAGCAACAAAAGCTACAAAGATGCATATTGTGGAAGCAATGCTTTCCCGTGAAAAGTTCAAAAGTAAATTGAATGAAACCAGACAGTTCAAGATTGCCTGTTCTTCAGCATATGAAGCCTAAAACCCATTGATTCACACATAGCATCACATCTGTGTTGGAAATGGATCGGAAAACATCAAAACAATACAGCTCTTAAACTTCTTCTTATTCTCATCTGCCTACCCCATCAGCATTTTCAATAGCTTACTAAAGAAAAGTACATACCAAAACATTTTATATTAAAAACACAGAAATCAGGTTAGAAGTTCCAAAGGGAAACCAAAAAGAAGAAAAGGAATAGAGAACTTGCACTATGTTTCTTTCTACAGGTAAAGTTGTGCACGTGCAGATCTCCTCCAACAAGCCAAGGTTATGTACGGGGATAATGCCACAGAAAGGGTAATTCTCCCCTTAATCATTGATAGAGGATCAAAGAGAAACAAACTTAATGTGGTAAACTTTTTTAATGGAAATAAAATGTTATAAACTATGGTTTGCAACCCAAGTTAAAAGGAAGAATATATCTGTGCACACACCTTTATTTATTTTGCAATTTGATAGTCCTCTAAGAACTTCTTTTGCCTGAGAAGGATCAAGTTTACTTGCTAGCCATCTGAGTGCAATAGTTTTGCAGTCATTAACCCTAGCTGAATGATCAGACAGTGCATGAGAACCATCCATACTCAAAAGTTCATAAGCTTTTGTTGCAAGCTTCCCAGCAGCTTCTGCTATAGCATTCTGACAAACTTGCTCACAGCATTCGTTCACAGTGTCAATCTTCTCACAAGCAGCAAGAAGGCTGGGCAAATCCACTGTCCTCTCAAACTCATCAACATCTTTGACTGGACAAGAAGCTTCAGTAAGATTTGAGGGATGGATAGAGCATATTCGGTTCAAAGTGTCATTGGCACCGTGACCAACCAGAATTTGCTCAAAATCAGAAAGGCAAGGCTTTGCAAGAGTTTCATTCAAAGCAAGCATATCTGTGTCTTTACTAGATTGACCAACTAGGATTATAAGGTTGGCTTCCACTTGTGGGCAGCATATGACATTAGCTAAATATGGTGCAAATCCTCCAACACAATCAACAGCTGTCATGCTCATCACATCCTCCACTGCTTCAAAGTTTAACGTACAAACTCCTGCAAATAAAAAGTTAGGGGAAGAGAGAGGTGGGTTGAGAGACGGGAGATGAAGATGTAAGAAATAACAAAAATTGACTACAGAATGTACTTTACTTTCTCTTTAAAAATAACCTAAGAGTCCAAAATGTTTAAGAGAGAAAACAAACCAGATAATTTCGGGACAGTGCTATTTGTGAATGGTGTCAATGGAGAAGGCGCAAGAAGAGGAAGAAGGGGCTGAGGAGCTTCACTTGGGGATATCAGAGGTAGAAGGATATCTTTCTTTTTAACTGTAATCACGGAACTTCTGAGAAAATTTGACAAGCTGCAAGAGGATTCACGGAAACCTGCAGAATTAGCAAAAACTTGAGAGGCTACCCAATTTGTGTAGTAGCTCATATATGATAATCAGGGATATAAGCACATCTCAATACAAAAGGAATTCTAATCATATATTTCAAAGGATGGACAACAAACATTTCCATTATTTGATTAACCAGAATTAGAGTTCCCAGCGAGTTTTTCCTTTCATGGATTTCCCTCTATACAAGTTTTAAGTTGCAACAACTTTAACATGGTCGCTTAGAATGAACTCACGGAAAGTTTTCAAAAACTTGACCTCTAAATTTGACAACCTTATCCACAGTGAGGATATAACGACGATATATTTGTTTGGTGTTGTAGGATCTGATTCATAGGAGAACTGAATCAAAATTTAACAGAAACAGGTAGAAATTTTACTATAATACTTGCTGAGTCAATTTTGGGGAACGGTCACTAAACTCCCATGGACAACAATGATTGCATTTCCTACTCTTCTTAACTTCTTAATTCAAACAAAAGTATATTTTAATATGGAGAGTATACCAGTATAAAGCTAAAAATTGTGCAAGGATAACAAGTAACATGTGGATGAGGAATATGATATCCTAATTAATGCAACATGGAAAAGAGAAGATCAAGGTCATGCAAGTCTGTAAACAAGGAATGCAGAGAAGGAAAACACTAAGGGTTTTACTATGTTTGGACCGGTTTTTAGAAAAGAGCACTAAAATGGACCTGCTCGGGGGAGGGATGTCTCAGAATGGCCAAAACGCCATTTTATATGGCGTTATAACCTATAACAGCATATGAAATGAAGTTATAAGACCACCAAAAGATATAATGCCATATGAAATGGCATTATATCTTTAGCATCTATTTGCCGGTACTGTTCTGTAGAAATGAAATAGTGCCTGGCATGTATGTGGGCTAGTGACCTAGTTTGAGTGGTTTAGTACTTGCCCATTTTGAGACTGCAGGACAGAGGAAACAGGGCGAAGACGAAGATCTTTAAAACAAAAGCAGAGCAGCAGGAGAAGCAGCACTTGCAGTGAAACTTGAACGATGTCGTATTCCCCTCAGAAACCCAATGCTAACTCTCCTCTGAAGCTATGGTTGGAAAACAAGAAAGCTCTCAACAATGCACTTTTCACTATGCGCCTCCATTCTTTAACCAAACAGTCTCAATTCCAAAATGAAGCTGCTATTCTAACTCTGAAACCAAACAAGACCCAAGATTTCACTCTCCCCAAATTTGTATCTGACAAAAGCTCGCTCCTTTCTGATGAAATCCTTCTCCAAATCCTCTCAGGCTTCCTGACTCTCAAAGGAATTCAAATTCTCTCGTCTCGAAAAGATGGCTAATCTTCAGGGCCACCCTGTGAGGGCCATAAAGCTTCTTGATTGGAACTTTCTTATGTCAGACCGTTTATTTGTAAGATTTTCAAATCTTGTTCACATTGATTGGTTGATGGATCGCTCATTTCGCCTAGAGATTTCAGTATAACTCTTTGCTGTTATAGACCTATAACGCCATATGAAATAGCGTTATAGCTTTTAAAAAGCTATAACGCCTTTTCTTATGGCGTTATAATTTAAAAGCTATAACTTCATTTCTTATGGCGTTATAACACAAGTTATAACCCCATCTCAAAAGGCGTTATACCTTTTAGCAGTCTTATAACGCTATATGAAATGGTGTTATGGCCATTCCAGGACACCCCCCTCCACCCAGGTCCATTTTAGTGCTCGTTTCCAAAAAACGGTTCAAACACAGTAAAAATCCAAACACTAAAGAGCAGCAAGGACATTTCACGAAGTTTGAAGTAACAAAGAAGTTTTCTGCAGCATGAAATGCTCCGGTCAACTTTTGGACCAGACACAAACATTGTTGATTGAATAAATATCACCTCCTACTCCTAGATTGGCAATCATACTAATGTATCGATTCTACAAAGGAGCAAATAACGAAACTTGTATCTTTATGAATTCGCTTTAAAGGAAATTGAAGGAAAAACACAGTAACAGCTGAAGAAATGCGACACAGAATAAGCATAATGAGTCGCATCTCCTCAAATAAGATATCCTTCGAACTCAGTTCAGCGTAACATCAGAATAATGCCAAGAAATCCAAAATTTCAAACACCACGGTTAGAGAGTAGAGACCTAGCTCAACGAAATAGTGGCCAACATCTAATCCAGGGAGCTAAGTATCGGGAACAAATACGAGACTTTAATTTTACACGGCAAATCTTAACAACTTCGACGGCCAAAGCAGCAAATTCAAGAACACAAAGATCAACCCAGTTCTAAGCATGTCATTCTCGATTTTCGGCCCCGAGACTAATACAACAGAAAGCTATTCCCCAGCTGATTCCGCAGCACAGCATTGCAATAGAACCCGAATTAATTGTAGATGTATATAATTCAAGAAACAAATCAAGCCCAGCTAGAAATAAACAAGATGAGTTAAGAAAACTCACAGAGAAGTAGCAGAAACACAGAAAGAAGATAAAAGTTGCATCTTTGACCCAACCTTTCTCTCATGCCTGCCCTCTAGCTAACTCACGCTTCCAGCAGAAGTGAGTCACAAACAAAAAACAGCAACTAAAAAAGGAGACAATGTACGGCAAAGAAAGATTCCTCAACAAGTATCAAACTTTGATTTCAGACACACCAGTGTGAACAGGAAGAGAAAGAAACAGGTGATGCTGGGGAGGAGAAGAGTAAAGAAGAACGCAAGAGAAAGAGAAGAGGGTTGGGTTTGGGGCTGGGGTTGGGTGGGGTTGGGTTCGGACGGTGGCAGCCATGAATGAGCTACTAAGTATGTGGGGACGGAACTCCAAGGCAGAGTAATCAGCAATAGCTGTCCAAAATTTGTGAAGAAGACCCCACAAAAGCAAGAGGCAAAGATGAGTAGTAATAAATTGAAGCAACTCAGATACGAGAACACCACTCGCCGGGTGAACCCATTAAATTCCATTCACAGCCTTTTTCCACACTTTTGTCTGTACACTTTGAAGCTTGCATGCTCGGCACGTGACCCTCAGTCTCCACCCGACTCCAACACTTGACTGAGATTGTTAGAGGTTGTGTTGATTGATCCAGCACGTGATGCCAGAGACGTGTCTCCCTGCGGACTGCGGCGTTCTGTTCTTGCTCCAGAATGCAGATACGGATTTGTAAAGGCCCATATATTCGGGCTAGGTGTTGGGCTTTATAGCAGATCGGACAAGGGCTTCTTGAAGGGCCTTCTTGTGGTGTTGCCCACTTTCCTTTTTGGAGCCCCGAGAAGAGGAGGTTTGACGGGCTTAAATTCAATTTGAATTGGGCTAATAATCAACTTTTGGTCAGAGGGCCTACATTCAATTTGAATTGGGGATTACCACCCCTGTTGGGCCCAAATAAAAGAAACTTCATCCTTTGTAGTAAAATGTGAAGGATATTGTCAAGATTTGAGTGACACCAACCTGAAGAAAGCCTGGGGAAGGGATATTCAGCAAAGGGAGTGGAAATACATTTATAGAGAAGCAATACAGGCAACTTGGAGAAGAATGAAAGGATTGGTTTTTGGCAATATTGATGATAGCATTAATTGACTATAGTAGAGGAACTGCTTAAATGTCAGCAGTTTGTATAATGTCAGCAGATCCCCTTTCGGCATTCAAAAACCATTACTCGAATGTCCTTTGATCCTAATATAAATGATAAAAGAGAAATTTGATGGCCTGGGATCATGGAAATGGAATGGTTGCGTTCAAATATTAGAATTTCACACATTTGTGCTCTTGCCGAGCACATTGTCCACAAAAACAAAAGTAAAAATTTTGGTATTTAAATTAAAATTTGATTTGAAATTTTTATCTTAAAAATTATTAAAATAAATTATTTATAAAAAGAGAAGTATAATAAAAATAAAAATTTTAAATTAGAGTTATCCAAATATAGCACTATCAAACGGGCTGATTGACAGTGTATTTAGACAGGCTTGGACCTAGCTGGTAGGGTTGTCAACAGGTCCAAATAGGTCCGGGATACCCTGTCCTGAACTAGGACCCGATTGACTGTTAAGAGTACCGGACCCGACCCAATTATTCGACGGGGTCTAAATATGCTAGACCCGTACCCTATCCAATAGGGTCTTAGTTTAGGTTCGAGTAGATCCGATAAGAATTTTAAAAAAAAAAAAAATCTAAAACATAAAAAAATTCAAATGACCGTTGGATCAAAATACATCTAACGATTGTAAAAAAACCAAGTATATAAAATATTTATTATTAAAAATTTAATCAGATTCGGCGTTTACTGGGTCCGAAACATTGTGTACTATATCTATACCTGTTTAGAATATATATTATCGAGTCCAAATTCAGGTCTGAGTAAACGAGTATAAATAGCAAATCGTACCTGATGTTATCGGATTGGGTCCGGATAAAACCCAACCCATTAATAGCCCTACTAGCTGGTCTAAGCCTGTTTAAATGCGGGCTTAATCAGCCCGCACGGCGACTTGCTTATTTTATTTTATTTTTTTATTAAAGTTAACTTTTAAGTTTAGTATTTTTAAATTTTTACTTTAGTTCAAATATTTAATAGAATTCTAACTATATAAAAGTTTTAACATTAAGTTAAATATGTAATTTTTTAAAATTTAAAATTGAATAATTTAATGAAGTTTTGATAAAAATATTCTTAGATATTAGAAATATAATAGAAAATAAAAAGCATGATTAAGGTTGATGGACTTAATTTCATAAATTAATCATTGTGTTATTTTAAATATTTTATTTATATAAAATTATCTAAATTAATATATATATATATATATATATATATATATATATATTAATGATTAATTAAAGATTATTTTTATATTAATTATAAATTTATATAATTTTATATATAATTAAAAAAATAAAAATAAATAAAAAATATTTTAACTTACAAACTGATCCGTTTAACTTGTAGTCTAATATGCCTAATATACATATATACTGATATAAACTGATAATTTTTCAATCTGTAAATAAATAAACCAGCTCACTTTACTTTATTTAAAGTTTAACCTACAATCGCTCCCTCTAACAGTACTGTTTAAATAATAAATCTATCCACTGGGTGGGTCCGTCTAAAAATCCATAGCCCATTTTCTGCATTATTAGTGGGAGGAATAAGAGAGAAAATGAAACCACTGGCTCACAGCAGTCGTGAGCCCAGTAAATGGACGCGCGTCACTTTCTCAACCATGGGACTGCGGCTGGCTACCCCGGTCGCAGCCCCGTCCCCCGCCCCCAATGTCTCTGCTGTCACTGACCTTCCTCTGTTCGTTACCCCGATCAATCACTTACCCATTAAAGTATGTTCTGATTTATCAACTTGATTGAAAAAAACTTTTTAACTTACCAATTTAAACTGCGATCAAAGTCAACATTAAATTTTTAACTCGTAATTTAATAATTAGACATTAAACTGAACTTATTAATTAAATTTTGAGTAAAAACTATCGTAAATTTATAAACCAAGAATTTTGCATAAATCGAATCTCCAAAAGACTTGTTTGATGAAAAAGAAAGCACTGCATGCAAAGCCCATCTCCAGGAGAAGAAGAAATTCATGAAGCTAATAAAGATTTACACGGAGTCTACCAATCGCCAAAAGAGAAAGGAGTTTTAGGGTTTGTTTAGTTCAAGGATTTTAGTGAGAAAAATGAAAATAACATTTTTAGAAAATTGAAAATTTACATGTTGATTGTTTCACTAGAAAAATAATATAAAAATAAAAAATAATTTTTAAGAAAGCAATTTTTCTTATTTAGTTTATTAGATTTTGCGATTGAAATGAAAAAGCAAATTTATATAGTTATTATAAAAATATAACATTTTATTTCTTATAACTCCAAACCTCTTACCTTAATTTTTTAGAGTTTTTACTTTTTTAATTAGTCTTCAAAAAATTAATTAGTTAGGATCATTTTTAATTAATTAAAATAACTTTAAACTACTTCTCTTTATCGATTTTGCTTAATCTGATCTCTTAATTTAAACTAAATTTATTAAAGTTAAACTCTTAACTTATACATTAATTTTAATTTTAAATGCTGTATTTAAATTATTTTGTAAAAATAAAAAACTTTAATCATTACTTTAAGAATTTTGTAAAACTATTTATATATTAACTTGAATTTTAATTTATATAGTTTCTTTATGAAATTGAATTTCATATATTCAATTACTTTATAAAAGTAAAATTTTAATTATTCAATAATTATCAACAAACATAAATTTATTTATTTTTTGTGCTTTGATCACATGTTTCAAGACTTAAAATTTTATATTAAGTTTTCTGCTCCATTATTTTTCTTATTTTATATTTTGTTCTAATATTCTGTCATCTTTTATTTAGTGGTATTACAATGGCTTGATTCATAGTATCTACTTTTACTGTTCTTTTAATTTCTTCTGGTATTGGGAGAAACAAAAGAGGTAAAAACTATATGCTAAGAGCCTAATATAGAAAAGATAATATTTGATGTTTTGGAACCAATGAAATTTTGATATTCTGTATTATTTAATTTTTTCTCCTAAACACATACATTTTGAGAGGTAAAAATTCATCTTTGAATACTTCTTTTAAAAATTTAATATTAATATTGTTTAATTTTAAAATATATTCGTACATCGCACGGTTTTAAACTACTAATATATTAATATATTGTAAAATATTATATTACCATTTAATAATATTTATACAATGTATATTATAATCTAACCATTTATATAATCCCAACTTTCAAGCTTTCAACCCAAGCTCAATAAACAAAATTTAAGTTTGAATTCGAAATTTATGATTAAGCTCGAGTTTTATTTCAAAGTTCAAATTGAGTTTAAAATTAAAATTTTAAACATTGTCTAAAAATTGAGTTGTTTAAATTTTGGCTCAACTCTCTTTTTAACCTTTATTAAGGATTAACTAATAATTAGTGTCATAGTTCTTTTTTTTTCTTAATATTACTCGTACCCATGGCCTAATTTTTCATAATAATAGATTAATAAGACATTATTAGAATAAACATTTATTAAAAAAGAGTTGAGAAGATGACTAACTAATAATTAGTGTCACACTTCTCTTTTTTATATATAATATGACTCATATTTATAGTCTAATTTTTTATAATAATAACTTGATAAGAGGTTATTTGAATAAAAATTATTTTTAAAAAGAGTTGAGAATAGGCTGTTGCATCGAGGGTTCAATAGCTCTTACCTTGGGTCCTTGGTTTTTCCTACGAATTCATATAACAATAGCCTTGTTGAGGAGAAGATATCAGCATAACTGCATAAGACTGGAACATAAAGAAGTGGTGGGCCAAGGCCCAAGGTGAACCAACTATATATGCTTAGACTTTCCTCTTCATTTTCCTTTTTCTCACAGTTTTCTGTACTTTCTATTACTTTTTTTTCTTATCAAAATTTTATTTATTTTTTAATATTTTTTCGCAACCAAACAACAAAATTATTTTTAAAGAAAAATATTTTATTTTCTACAGTTAAATTCTCAAACCAAACAAGGCCTAAGGAATTAAGAAAGAGAATATATAAATTACATTAACCTTTCATTTCTCCCCCACTTTTAAACTACAAGAAAGCACAAAAGTGGGTTTAGGGTTACGGTGATAAAGAATTTTTCTCATCACGTGTTAAGTTTCAATGGCTAAAATTTACACGTGATAAATAATTATAATTATTTATAACGTATAAATTTACAATCAATGAATCAACAAAATAGATATTTGAAAACTACATGTTAAAAATATACTATCAGCTTCATAACTGAATAGCTTTAATACAGGTAGAATTACATTTTGGACACTATAACTTTTCCCAAATGCCAACTCAGTACAGACTACACGAAGAATACGAAGAAGCTTCAACAAAAGTGACCTCCCTTACCAGTGTACCAATGCTTGGACTCAACCAAAGCCGAATCGACTCATTGAGTAATTTTGAACTCGACTTGAATCACTGCCCAAGAAAAAATTATAGCAACAACAACAATAAACAAACAGCTATAATCATTTTCATAATGATCCAACCTGCTCCTAACAATGAATTATCAACCCCGGACTTTAATATTAATGCATACTTAACCATCGAATCCGGTCTGGCTCCAAACAGCATCACGGACACGGCTCATGTCCCGACCCTTGAGCGTTCGGCCAACCCCTTCAAAGACAGAGTTGGCAGCCGTTTTCCGGCTACGTGCGTTCTCACGGGCCAAGTACTCGTGCGGCGGGACCCAATCCGATTCCCGAACGTCCATGCCATCATCTGAGTCATGTAGCGACTCAACGGAGACAACTCGATAGATTTTTGACCAATCGGGTATATTGACCGGGGCCGAGGTGGCCAGCTGGCGTCCACGTGGAGAGGAAAGGCCGGCGTCCTGCCCGCGGAACTGGTGAACTATCCTGGACGAAGTCGTTTTGCTCGAGTCTTCAAAAGCCACGGACAACCCTCCCATCTGGCAGTGACCATCTGACCGCGGGGAATGTTGATGACGGCTCCTATAACTACTCAAGCTTCCGTTGCTCTCAGAGGTAGCGCGCGGACTCCATTCACTGAGCGAGTGATCATCGCCGTTCACCATGCCATCCACCGTTGACCAAACATCATCTTCTCCAAGCTCCGATGCGTCGGTGACCAATTCTTGACCGCTGTTGTAACTATACCTCCCCAAAAATCTTTCACTCCGACTTGTGGTGAGTTTTCGCCCCTTCGCCATGCACCGCAATCCTGATCCCCCGGCAAACGCAATCTATAAGTATCTTACAGATTATTGTGGAATGTAGCGTATGGCTTGTAGGCACGCATACAAAATCAGTAATCAACGATCTCAGATGTGCCTGAATCTTGATTTTCCGCCGGCGACCCGAGTTGGAGAGAAGTGGATTTACGTTTGTTTTTCGTGTCTATATC
Source organism: Rauvolfia tetraphylla (assembly GCA_030512225.1). Lineage (NCBI taxonomy): Eukaryota > Viridiplantae > Streptophyta > Magnoliopsida > Gentianales > Apocynaceae > Rauvolfia > Rauvolfia tetraphylla. The sequence continues at coordinate 1,014,586 of JAJQKT010000076.1, read as the reverse complement.
TGATATTTTATATGGATTTATGTGATGCTATAGCTCCATCGGTAAGAAGCAATAAACATAGACGGAACTTAGAAATGCTAGAGGTGTATATATAAGATCAAGTTATGATTGAAGTGGGAGTTGCTTTCGCAACATGAATTTCATTTGAATTTGGGGTTCATTTTGTCTGCATTTCATAAATGTGACAATCTGACGAAACTAAAATTATGGTGAGAATAGAAGACGAGCACGAAACTGTAAAATCAAAGGAATATGGATCCTCGTGGCTTCCAGGGCACGCGCTTTAAGAAAGAGAGTGTCAATTAGTAGAAGAGAATTACCTCATTGTTTTTTCTTTCATATTTCTTCTCAGGGATTTTTGGGTTGGGAATCGTGATCACGGCAGTTTGAAACTTTACAAGAGTTTTCTATTTATTTTTTGTTTTAAAATATAAAATTTTTTAATTTTTTTTAAATATTTAAAATTTTATAAATTTTAAAAAATTATTTTATTATAAATATAAATTTTATAATAATATAATAAAAATTACTCTTTATTTTTTTAAATTTATTCAAAATAAGTCAAAAATTTTTATATTTAAAATAGAAAGGATCATTAACAACAAACCCCTATTGATGCAACATAAAGTTTTTTTTTTTGTTACTTGTCATTTGATGAAATTAGCGTGGACTTAGTTGTAGTACCGAAAGTAACAAATAGATGTCAAGTACGAAATTTGAAGCAACGGCAAGCGCTCGCGACGTCATTCCTTATAATGGGAACTAGGAATCATATAAAGGAATATGTTTCATGTGAGGTCTAACTCCCCACAAGTAAGAATATCTAATATCATCAAAGGATTTTTGTGTAAATTTGCTGGCAACTACTTCTTTTTTTCTTTTACAAATATAATGCTGAATAATTTTTTCCAGTAACTAGTTGGATATGGCATTGTTTTCTCCTTTTTTTTCAAAAAATAAAACTATTATTATCATGTTTTATTTTCAGTAACTAGTTGGATAAAACTATTGTTTTCTTTTTAAAAATTTATTTTTATTATGTACTTAATTTTTAAAAAATTAATATATACACCGTGCAAAGCACATGCTTTATTTTTAAAAAAATAAATAAAGTTTTCAACAAATTAAAGAAAAAATATTTTTAAAAAATAATTAATTTATAAACATCTTTTGAATAAAAAGAGAAACATTGAGCATTGATAAGCTCATCAAAAAAATTAATCTATAATATTATTTATCAAATTCAAATGTCAAATGCTAAAGTGCAAGAGAAAAAGGAATAGAATAAGAGCATCATGTATCAAAAAAGGAATTGAAAAGATTATCTCTTTAATTTTAAAAAATAAAATCCTAATCAGAGAAAAATAAGAGGATCTGATAATAAAAAACCTTATGAGGAAAAGTTTGTGAAGAAAGAAAAACTTTGTACAGAAAGTAGCAATAGATGAAGTTATGTGGAGATAGTGAAAAATTATTAAGAATTTGATTTAAATTAAAAAATATATTTAGTATAAACTAAAGTGTTTATATTATTTTATCTCTTAGCTAATGACAATTCTTCTAACTAATAAAAAAATTTAAAATTTTAGAAATTAGAATTGAATATTTGAGAGTTTTGGAGGAGGAGAGAGAGTAAAAATATTTTGGTAATATATATATGTATAGATAAATTTTTCCAGTAACTAGTTGGTTACGTCATTGTTTTCTCCCTTTTTTTTTGAAAAATAAAACTATTGTTATCATGTTACTCCCTCGGTCCCACAAGTTCATTTTATCCCCCCCCCAAATTATAGCCTATTTCTTTTTATAAAGAATAATTAATTTGCTAATTTTCTTATATTCCTCTAATTATGGTATAAATTATAAGCCTAGTTTCCTTTATAAAGTGTATAACTTATAAGCTGACCACAAATTAATATGAAGAAGAGTATGAGTATTTGGAGTGCTTATTGCCACGAGTAATGCCTAGCCTCATTTTGTTATCAAATTAATCTATCAAAAAGAAAAAAAAGAAAAAAAGAAATGGTTGTTTGCGGAAGAGGTATTGAGAGTTTGAGACCACGTATTAGAACCATTATTAATTAGTTTCTAAAAAAATCATTAATTACCACATTTTATATTTGATAGAAAAAATATTTACTTAAATTCAAATTCATTAAATCATCATATTAAAAAATTGTATTATATATATTCATGCCGTCCTTTTAGAAAGATTATAATTTACGAAATATCTAAGTATTTTTTATATCTAATATTATCATTCTCTTGAATTTTATTTTAGGATTATATAAAACGAAAAATTCAAGCAAGAATTGAACGAGATGAAATCAATAATGTAATATTACTCAGTCATCAAGATCTGTAAAAATTTATTACCAAACATGTATTGCAGTACATCCCCATTTAAATTCAACCATCTCGCATATATATTCAAGCAACAAAAGAAATAGTAGTAAGCTTTATTCTGATACCCAAGTCCAACCGTTTACCGTTAATAAAAAAAATTTCCTGATTGGTAAGAAGCTTTTGTAGGAATGTGGGTCTTGAAAAGCTGAACTCATTGATGGGGGCACATTGGACGGTTGAGAATAAGTTGGTGGGGACATTGTGGAACCTACAAAACGTTTGTCCTTAATGAAATAAACAAAAAACCTTATCATCCGTTTACAAGCAAGGACATTTGAGAATAAAAGATTCGAAGGTCCCCCGTTAAAACACTCTAAAATTCGTTTTCACTCAAAAAGACTTGAAAAACTATGCTCTAAACTCTCTCTATGATTGCGGGTTTCGGTGGTTTCGTTTATACTTGTCTCTGTTCCTAATTCGTACAAAATCCGTCGTTCATCTGTGGTTGATGCCACTGTAAATGCCAAAGGCGGAAGCATTATTGCTGCGGACCCTCCAACATGACCAATTTCCCTCGTGCTCATGAACCGGTGGAATTTGCAGTGGCGGGACTCTCCTCCTCCATCCTCATGCACCACTTGGCCTTGGCCGGTGTGGACCGTTCCTTTCAACTTGGCCGTGCTGTTGGCTTGTTATTCCAAATCAAGTGGAGTATCCTATGTTGACAGTCTTCTAATACCCCCAACCAAAACAAGAACTTGAAACCATCCTAGTTTGTGAGCTGGGACAAAATTTTTGAGTTTTTTTAAAATTTTTTATTTTAAAATATAAGATTTTTTTAGAATTAAATAAATATTTCAATATATTAATTTTTTAACAAAATTTGATAAGCACTTATTATTTACATTCTAATGTTATCCCTTTTAGTATTTTTTATTTTAATTTCCTAAATGATTTGATTAAGAACCTTTTTTAGAAGTTTGAATTAAAAAATAATACATTATTTCGTGAATCATTTGTATGTAAATATTTTGAAGCAGAAATATCTAGTAATCATATCTAGACGTACGAGTGCTTAATTCAGGGACTGTTACCCTTAAGTAATAATATACCTTATACAAATACAAGGCTAGAAGAATAAGTAATTAATATGCCCAAGCTTCTACTGCATGAGCCTTTTTACTTTCATCCTATGCGTATTTGGATTGTCTTTTTAATTTAAAATGTTTTATTACTTTTAAATATTTTTATTTTAAACTATTCATATTTTATTATAAATAATTTATTTTTATATTTTTAATACAATTCAAATAAAAAAATTAATCCAAATACACTACTAAATTTATCACTCAAATACTACAACGTATAATAGTTCCAACTACTCTCTTGTGTTGTTTTCTGCATCCTAAAAGAAGAAAGGAAGATGATAATGGCGAAGAAGAGAAAGGCCGGGATCAAGATGGAAAAAGAAGAATGTAGTAGCTCTTAGGGTGAGGTTTTTACCTTATGCTTACGCCGTACTTAGGCAAATGAATTTTCTTCTGTTAGCGTCATTTCAAATGATTAATCAGTTTTCGGAAGGGACTGGGAACGAAGACGCATTTTTCAACAAGCTTCGGCGTTCGCCTGTTTTTTATGGAAATAATCTTCGCGTGTTGTAATAAATAGTACAGAGTGTCTCTTCTGGCCAAGTTCATTGGATAAGCAAATGACGCTTTCTTCAAATTCTTTTTCTACAACTCTCATTTTCAGCACACAAAGTGCAGTTTGGAGTATCTCAAAAGCCAATAGCATTTGCCACCATCTATTTTGCACGCTTCCTTCATCCCCTTTCCACCTTGGAAATATATCTACGAGATTCCGATATCATAATTCGTTAGAAAGTTTTCGTTCTATAGAGTTGATTATGTACTTTTTTTATTGAGCAGTAAATATTTAATAAAGAAAGAATTAATTCTGAAAAATTAACGTTTGTATCCAATCTTTCAAATGCATCAAATACACTTTCATCGCTTAAAGGTATTCAATTATTTCTAAAATAATAAATAAATTTAATTACGTCAAACATTTCAAAGTAATGCGACTCTTGTCAAGACACGGTATTTGAGGAAAATGCTTAGTACAACCAAAAAGAACAATTAGAGGAAAATCATGACTTCTGCGCCGTCAAATGGGCTGTAACAAAACTAAAATAACAGAATGTCCGACTGTGATTGACCGCAACGGTAGAAATTTAATCCGGTTCTGATTCTAAATGTTCTTTTTTAATAAGTACATAATCAATTTTAAATCGTTGAATTAAATTTAAAATTTAATTAATAATTATTAAAATTTTAAATTTTTTTTAAAATAAATATAAAAAATTTATAAAATATGATCAATTAAATTAAATTCGAGATCTAATCTAATAATGCCATGGCCGGAACCAAATTGTAGAAATTGCCAAAAGTTTTGAGAATCAAAAGAGCAGAGTGGGGCCCGCCACCCGTGTCCATATCTACAACATGACAAGCTAAGAGAGGAAGCCGCTAAATCACTTTGCTGATTTTGTGACGCATTGCATGACAGTCTGCAAAATTCCAGAAGACACAATATAGTAAATATATAATATACTTTTACTTTTGTTTATGCAAGAAATGGGCATATCAAATAATAAAAATTAAAGAATATGTCCGTACATAATTTAATTTTTGGGTGCAAGGACAAGATTTAGGATGGCAGCAGCCACCCCTTTTGTAAAGAATCAGGATCTCAACTGCTACTCCTCATATTGATTCCCATGTGATCTCAATTTTCATGGATGACAGACTGATTCATTTTCTACTTTATCATTATGGCTTTGGATCCAACCTGCGACTACTATTAATTATTAGTTCTATATTTTAATTGATTATTTTTTATTTATTAAAAATAACTATTCTCTTATTTATTTTTATTTGTAAAATTTATAAATTTAAAAATTATTTTTATAGTTGAGTTCTAAATATACCTTATCTAAACATTACAAATAGTAAGTTTTATTATATTGCCGTAACCCAACTACCTATTACTATTTTCCATTCAATGTATAAGAAGAGGAGAAGATCAATAAGGAAGAGAAAGAAATGAGTGTTACATTTAAATCAATTATTATCGTTTCATTTTTCTTGTTGGTTGTCATATGGTTATTTCAATATGAGTCAAATTTCTCAAATACTTAGTATTTTCTATCTGTTTTAAAATATAAAAATTTTTAATCTTTTTTTAAATATTTAATTTTTTGTAAATTTTAAAGATTATTTTTAAAAAGTTACTCTTACCATCCATAAACATAATTCTATCATTTTCAATTATATTATTGAAATTAGTTAAAAATATAATTAAAAATATCAAATATTTTTTCTTCCTTAATTTTTTTTAAAAAGAGTCAAAATACCTTATATTTTTGAAATTAAAAGAATATTATTTTATGTAAAGTAATGTTATATGATAAGATTGGATAGAGTTTAATTTTAAAAATTTTATTTTAAATTTTATAAAAATTAGATTGTTTGAAAAATAAGACATACGTCACACATCTAACATTTTAGCTTGAATTTCAGAACAAAATAATGTCCAAATATTTGATGTGAAGTAATTTAGAATTGTCCCAAATTCTTCTTTAAATGCAGTCCAAACAGCAAAGTACTTATTCTTGAGTAATGTAAACACATTTAGCTTTTAATAATTTAATTTGGTTAATTATGGAGATATAGCCGATCTTGGGTATAATTATTAAGGAGGTACTATTGTTGTGTGAAGAGTCACATAAGAAGGTTTGTTTAAGTAGTTAATTTTACAACTGTTTGTTCCCATGCCCAAGGAGTTGGGACTTGGAAGAGGATTTTGTTGTTTACTGAGGGGCCTTCGGGTGGTTTTGTCAGACTTCGGGGGCCAGCCAACGGAACAACAACGAATCTTGCTCCGGCAGCGCCCAGGCGCACATGAACTCAGCCAACCACACATAGATTCCAGAATATACAAATCTATAGTTACGCGCTTTATTGAGAGCGTGACTTCGCTGCTGCAATGATTGGAGCAGCAAAATTCGTTCTAGTTGCATTAGGCAATAGTATTATTTTGTTTTATTTTATTTTTTTATAAAATTTAAGATAAAAATTTTAAAATTAAACTCTATCCTATCACACTCGTAATGACTTGTATTAACTGTAGTTTAAGAGAATTGAAGTTCAATTGTGGTCATGGGGTATAAAAAATTATTTAATTTAATAAGTTATAAATACTCTTGTTGTGCAAAATTATATATCTACATTTATAATTTAATATGTCCAAAAATAAACATCCAAATTTTAAAGTGAACACATTAATTTTCTGCCCTAACTTTTACTATTGATCTCTTTCATTTTAGTAATAAAAAAAATTGGAAGTTTTGTGAAAGAATGAACAAAAATAAGAAAAATAATTCAAGAATTCTCCAGCTTGAGATTCTGATTAGGTGCCCTTCCGATTGACCCTTTTGCACACGACTATAATTTTATCTAACAAACGCTTCGATTATTAAGTTAATGACAATAGAAATTTAAGTTAATGATTCAGCTTTTTTCATACTATGGCGCCAACGTTCTCTATGCTGGCAAGCAAACGCAAAGCAACCTACTAGGCCTCCCCTATAATTAACCACCGGCCTCATGATCACCTCGAGCTTGTTGATGTTTCTAGCTACCGGTGTCATAAACAACGGAAGATGCCGGTTGCTTTCTACAATCTTCACGAGTGAACTTTGATTCCATTTCCACAGCCACGGTCGGTAATTGAACAAGGGGAAGTTAAATAAGGATATGTGTACGGGGGCAGAAGTTTTGATATTGTGAAGAAGATAATGAAGTCGCAATCAGTATGTTCTTTGAAGGTGTCCACCACCAGCAACAGCTACTCCACAAAGCTGATGCGACCGACGGTGGCAACAGAACTGGTGGGCTCGTTTGTTTTATCACTAAGCGTGATCAATCTACAGAAAAGACCTTCACAACCTGCTCCTCCTCCTGGTAGGGTTCGATATTTGATATTGCGATTAGATTGAACCTTCTGTACATGTACATGTACATGTGCAGCTACGCATATTTCATTTTCTTGCTGAGTCATTCTGTCATCTGCAATAAGGTCTTCTCATGTCAAAGTAAACTTTGTGCCTGTGAACTTTTATCCCTCTTCTTTTCTTTGCTGTTGCTCTTCAGTAATTAATCAAGAGAAACATAAATATAGCTAGCATAGGTCGGCGTTAGATCGTGCAGATTCTTACTATATATATCATGACAAGTTCTCTTCACTTCGGATCATCAAGATGGAATTAGACTAAAATCTGAAAAATATCTATGCATCAATGAAAACTATGATGGCTGCATTAACACCTTTGAACGCATGCACTGGCATCCCAGATCATATCTTTAAACCTTGAATTGAATATTAACCGTTGCTGGAGAATCTCAAGTACTTGTTCGTCTTGCTTTACCTCAAGTACGTTCCTGGATTTTTTTTTTTTTTAATTGTCAACTTACAGCTTTCTTGCTAAAATTTCCACGCGGATCCATTTTTTGTCCCCCACCAGATGTATCTGATGGAGGAGGCTTCTTAGTCAAAACCATTACATCTTAAAAACTAATTGATATCGGAAATAAAAGGCATTCTTTTTCCTACTTTATTGACCATTCCATATGGTAGGGGAAAAGGACTAATGCTCTCTGGGATGCCATTTCAATGGACCAAGTACAATCTCTGGAATAAAACAATTGTTAATTTTGAGTACATCTTCTAAGCAAGAAATGAATCACGATGTACTGAGTCCTAAATGATGTATGTGCTTAAGATTCCTCCCAACAATTATTCATCATTTGACAATCCCCACTTTAACTAACCTTTGTACTAGAATAAAATCTTAACGAGAATCTTGACCTTTCGAATCCAGAAACCTTCACTTTGTTGACCATCTTGATAATGCATCATCCTGGACAACAACAGTTGTTAATTCTACTGATCTTTTCTTCTCAAAATGGTAAATCAAAATCATACTGATCATAAACAAGGTAAGAATTTATCTCTTGATAAGACATCTAGAGATTGAACCTCCGAAACACCGTCCCAACTTTTAATTTCAAGAACTGCATCATTAGGAGATCTAGCAAGAACAGATGACAATTTAGTGGGCACAAGTCAAATTCAGGTGACCAATCGCAGTAGCGCATGTCAAGTGATGCAACTGCAGTCATGTACTATTTCTATAATGAGCTCTTTTCTACATCTTAACGACAGCAACAAAGACAGTTAACAAGAAAGCAATGGTTGTGTCCGCCCCCTTGGGGGTAATAATGTACCTGAAATTAGAGGGGTGGGGTACCTACTGGTAGAAAGTAGTCGCCATTTCGTTGTTTGGTAGGGTTTTCTTCAATTATTGGGTTTGGCATCCTTCTCACTTAGCAATAGAAATGAAAAAATTACAGTACTTACATTCGCATCTTGGACTCGAATCATCAACGGTCATCAATCAGACACTTAAATTTTCAATATAATTAGAAGCACACCTTCGAATATGAGCTTTTGCCGTGTAACAATTTCTCAGCGATGAATTAAAGTCCTTTACAATCAAGTACAAAATGTTAAGGGCTAAAGGTTTAAGAGCTCAAGACAATCAGAGTTTCAAACCCCTCGGCATAAGTGAATCCATTTATCAGATTCATGCTTTGCCATGAAACTTGCCGAAGCAGATTCAAACAGAAAGCAACATAGAAGCAACCTTCAACAATGACGAATTCAAGAATTGAAATTGTGGACAAGAAAATGGACAAATGTATATTGAAAGCAAGGTGGAGGTGTAATGAGTGTTATGCTATCTTGAAACTACATCCCTCCAAATTTTAATGTGAAGTAACTTGCTATGAGGTTATCACTTTTTCCTGTGTACAAGATATCCTCTCCCTCCAGTAGATGTTAAAAGTAACAAGAGAACGTGAAAAGGAGGAGACAATTGGAACAGAGAATAGACATGATACGCCATATCCTGGATATGAATTGGAAGATACATAGCAGGATTCATGTGAGATCAAAATTCAATCAACAAGTTGGAATGATGTTTATCAAATTAAACAACAAACCCCGACCCAGTGAAAAAGAGAACGCAGTTCTACTCCATATGTGAGACTGATCGTTGACCTTCTCCATGCAGATGCAGGAAAATCTAGACAACTAAGAAATCCTTTTCAAGAATGATTGTTGGGAATCAAAGGTAGGACATTCAAAGATGCAACCAGAAGCATTACAAAGGAAATTAGTCTATTTTCTTGGTGTTAATTTAATTTAAACCTGTTCGACAAGAAAAAGAATGCCAATCGTTGTAACAGTTAAAAGATGCTGAGCTAAAGTTACAAACACATATGTTCTCTGTTTTGGCAGTAGCGTGTAGCTATCTTCTTTGCAGAAACATCGATTCCCGAAAGGCTATCGTTCGAACAAAATTAACGAGTTCCAGTGCAGACCTGTATGCATACGAAGCAGGTTAAGGATTTGATATTAATGTTATGGATTTCTGGTGAAATGAGAAAAAATGGGTACTTACGATGTGAAAGAAGACGATATCTTACACCATCCTCACCACCGCTGATGGTGGAAAACACAGAGACGGTGGTGAAGCGCAGGATTTCCAAAAATCTTCCGCTGGCCGCAGATAGCCCTTTATAAGGATGAACGCATTTCAGTGATGCTTTCAGTACCTCACAGCGAAGATAACTATACCAACGCGCCTGACGTAACGCATGGGTTTCACGGGTCTGCGCACGTAAGGCGTTCAACTTACAGAAAGCACAGGTTTAGAAACAAGGCCGAACAGTAAAAAAACCCTCTGCTTCGTGGCGAAGTTCCTAATTGCGGGCTTATAGAAAACCTGGTCCGCAGTCCATTAGGGCAAAACCCATAATTTCGCCGTCCGCTGTATCTTTTTCTGAAGCCCACGACTTTTTTCATTCACACCTACTGAGATGACAGTTTTCCGCTTTTCTCGTTTTCTTCTTTTTATTTTTATTTTTTAATAACTCATGTGTTTAAGTTTCGTTTTCTTCTTTTTTTGAAGGAGGCCTGGGGGAGTGGGGGGAAAGTGGAATCTTTCACCTGAGAGACGAAGGGTGAGATTAGATATTATTTAATTTTAAAATTAAATTTAAAATTTTAAATTTGTAATTCACATCTCCTCTTATAAATAATTTAATTTTTATAAAATTTAAAATAAAAATTTTAAAATTAAATCATATCTAATCACGCTGAAAATAAATCTTTCTCCAATGTCCAATGGAAAAACAACAATAATTACTCATGAATCCGTTCGATCCTAAACCAAAACCCCCGTATGTATATAAAACAGCCGAAAACCACAAGGATCCTTTAAAAATTTTGAACAACTCAAATCATGAGAAAGAAATGGGCGGAACCTGAAGACTCAGATAATGTCATGCTATGGGCCTGGGCATGAAACCAAGAACATTAGATGAACTAGAAATTTGTCTTGGTCCCCGCGTGACGGAGTGGGGACTAAAGACAAAGCATGATGAGAATCAGCAAAAAGACATCTTGGATACTTACAAATGATTCAGGATCCCCACGCCTAAACATATCTCTGTTTGGGAAGAATTTCGTAGTATTGTAAAAAAATTGTCACCGTCTTGACGCTTCCTAGCCCCCACATGGCATCAATGTCTGAAATTTTCAGGTAGATCCATGCACCTACAAGCAATTTGTTTTTCTCTATTATACATACATATATTCCTACCTGGAGCAAATCTTTTGGCTCGAGAAAGGCGTCATATACTAAAGATCAATTCCTTCAAGAACTTTGTTTCGACTTCTAAACGTTACATTTGTTCCTTCCTCTGCTCAACTTTCGTATAAAAGAAAATGAAAAACGCTCTATCTTTACTCTTCTCACCATTTCTCTCTTCATTTGGAGGACTTGAATGAAGAGAAAAATGGAGATAACCCGTTCTCAGAATCTTCTCCTCATTCTTTACTCTTCTCTCCATTTCTACGGACATTGAGATCACCATTCTCACGCTCCGTACTCTTCTGCTGCTAAAATCTTTTCTTTTAACTGGTTACTACCCGTGGAACAAGATCTGGACTGTAAGATAAAGTAAAAAACGTTGCTACTATATATATAAACTCATTACGAATTTAGCATAATAGCTTGGCCTGTAACGTAAGGAAAAATACGTTTTCCACTTAATTTGTGTTTGCGTACTAATCGACTAAGCTAGTGAAAGGGACAATCGCACAAAATTTTGCTTTTCCAAATAAGAAAACCCCGTAAGGGCTATAACTATTGCCTTAGTGAAGAGCAAAAGGAACAGTCCTGCGATGATGCCAAAGGAAAATTGATGCCATCAGTTATGCGGTGACATCAATTGCATACCAGACTTTCTCCAGAAAAGAAGTTTGGATCACTCATTACCTAATCCTCTGCTTAAGAACATTGCGCACCTGTGTTTTCTGACTTTCTAAGCTGGCTTCCAAGAGCCTGGCCTTCAAACCATGCCTTTGGATCCCTCGCGGCCATTCTATACATCCTTTCATAGCTCGAGAAATATGAGGATTTCCTTGGCCTGGTGAGGAACATTGAGTTACCAACTCATGTTGGTTGAGTGCCCCTTCTCCTGACAATTTCTGTGGAGAAATATCAACCTTGGAAGAATCTGATGCGCTTGAAAGCCTTTGATTAGCATCAAGGAATATAGTCTTGAAAACACCATGACTACTGAGCGAGGATCTCCATAGTTTGCGAAGGGATGATCCTTTACTTCTAAACTGCTGTACTGAGGAGATTGTGTTGGTGCTAGAATTCCAAGGTTCCTGATTTTCATTTTGATCAGGACCAGTGACAACACTTGACATGTATCTGTCTCCCCAAGTTCCATTAACAAAGTATGCTCTGCTGCTGAATCTGTTACTAGATTCTTGATCCGCACCATGATTCACAGATTCTCTGACACTGCCATTTCCTGAAACCCCATCAGAATAAATATGGTTGCTTGAGTGCCCACAAACAGAGAACTGAGTAAATCCATTGGCTAGACGATTAACGTTTTGGATGCTAGAGGCGTGACTAGCAGGACTTAGTCTCAAACATTGATCAAGTTCACCTTCATTTGCTCCACTACTTTGAAGATCTTCCATAACTGTGTATATATCGTGTGACTTAGGAGGTGTATAGTGCAATTCCTTAGTGTCTAGAACATCCATGGCATCCATGGCCTGCTTTATTCCCACGGCGTCAGCCATCTTGCTCATATCCAGAGTTGCATCTCTGGATCTTAAGAAGGTCTCGAGGTCCCTGATAAGAGTAGTCATCTGGTAATATTTTTCTTCTAGGAGCAGTTTTGCATCGACCAATTTCATCTGAACCTGCTCTTCACGCCAAACCTCAGCCATTTGTAGCATTTTTCTCTCTTCTACTACTTCCTCTTGAATCCTTGTGCACTCAATCTCCATGGATTTCACTGTGGCTTTACTCTCTTCAATTTCCTTAACTAGCTCATTGCATACATCCTCCAATAACTCCCTGGCTTTCCTTTCTTTCTGATAATCGTCAACTAATTGCCTGGCTGACAACTTGGCATCAGCTACGTCACTCAGTAACTTGGAGTTAATAATGTCCATCTTTTGATAGTTTCTCTTCTCTCTTTTAAGTTCATCCTTTAACTTATCTACTGCCGCATTCATTTTCTCCCATTCCCTTTTCATCCAAGATGCCTTTTCTTCAGAGAACAGCCTTAAGAAGTGCGTGAGTTTCTTTTTAAAGAAACGCCGCTCAGTTTCAAGTTCTTTCACTCTATTTTGAACTCTCACCAGTTCAATTTGCAAGGCAGAAGCAACTGACGCATTGGTAACTTGCTGACTTTTAACTTGCCTGACAAAACTGTGAAATTGGTAAACCTCGTTTGGCACTTTCTTATTGCCCTGGTTCCACTTTGAAACTCCCTCCATTGCAGGTTCAGGAATTGGCAAAGGAGAATGGAGCTGAAAAAAGTAAGAAAACCATGCAAAGAACCTCAAGAACTAACAGTGCAGTTGAACAATCAAAACAGATCTTCGTCACCAGATATGCAAATGATCTACTACCTAAATGCAGAAAAGACAAGGCAATAAGTAAATGCCTAATTTGCACGAACAAATGAGCGATCAAGACAATGTGATTGCAAAAGAGACAACCCAGTTGGCACTTGGCTATAGAAACAGATATCCTTCTTAATGATGGTAATCCTGGCTCACATATGAAAATTTCAAATCAACCACAAAATTCTTGTTTTCTCCCTTCTTTTAGGAAATAAAACCAGAATGAAGATATATATACCCCTAACAATAAGATCAAAAAACACAACTTTTGAAATTTGACATTCGTGAAAGAGCTCAAATTGGAAGGGAGAGTTATTGCAGTTGAAAGAAGTGTTGAAGGCATATAATGTTGACATTTGAAAAAGATTGGAGGCAGAGCAAGAAAAGCTGGAGCCAAATAGTTAACACGAAAGAAATGCTTCTTTCGCGTATAAGTATGGATAACACTTCAAAACGCTTAACACCTCTCTCTGTCGTTTCGTTCTCTAACAAGTCCAGGTCTAACGAAAGCGAAACCGAAGTACTATGCCGAAGGACAAAACTTCGCAGAGAAACAGTACAGAAAATTTACCCCAAAAATTACAGCTTTACCTCAAACTGTAACCGACCAAAGCGAGAACGTCGCCAATGCAACGTCACACCGCCACCTCCACCGCTAGAGCTGACGAAGTTGGTCCTCGCTTCCAAATGCCACAGCCCAGCAGCAAGCTTCCTCGCAGAGACAGACAGGACATGCCCGCCTCCCACGGTGATTCCCGTCTGAAATTTCCATTCTAATGAACTTTAACAGGCTTGATTCCCATTAACGACCCCCCAATAAACAACAAAAGGAGGTTCTTATCTGTAGCAAATTGTGAGTTTGTGTGACGGTTGAACAAAAATAATGCAGAGAGAAACTGAAAGAAGTCCGTAAGAGTTGCGCGTGAAATAGCGGTGATTGGAGATGGGCGCCTGTATGGAGTGGGAGAGGCTGGAGGACGAGGGGGAGCACGCACTTTGATGCGGCCCAATCTAGTGAAGTCACTGAAATCAACACCTTCACTTCATTCTTTCCTCTCTGAATTTTGTCATTCATACATACAACTACTAGCACTAACTGAAAAATAGCAGGCCAATTTCCTGGGCTCTACAGCCCAGTGTTTGGAGATTTTTTTTTTCCTGTTTTTTCTTTTAATGGAGAAGTTTTCTCTCTAAAAGTCAATAAGGGTGTATTTGGATTGATTTTATTCTTAACTTAATATAAATTTTTTATTTTAAATATTATTTTTTATAAATAATTTATTTTTATAAAAATTTAAATAGAAACTTTATTAAAATTTACATATTTATCGTTCTCTTTATACTTTATTTTTACAAATAATTTATATTATTTTACAAAAATCAAACAAAAAATAAACAGAAAATCTATCCAATGCCCCCTTACTTTCTCCATATACCAATCCAAGCAAAGACACCCACATCCTCTCCTCTAATTTCCATTTTTTTTTTTTTCCATCCATGTGAAGTTGCCCCGTATATTTATGAGAGACTGTTTTTTTAAGATTGTCTTATTTGCATGGTTTTATATAATTATATTTTTTCTTATAATTAGTCTTTCATATAATAGTGGGAGAAAAAATGAAAGAGAGGATAGGAAGATGATTCGTGGCAAAAATGTGCATCCAATAAGGAAATACTATTAGCTGTTTTTTTCCCCCCAAAGATTTAAGGATTTGACAAACAAACGCGGCATTTGACCAGTATATAAAAATAAAGAATAATTCTAATGAATTAAAACATTATGTTGTAAAATATTTTTAACTGATTAAGTAACATCATTTTTTTATTATTCCTGCATCTGGTTTCTCCTATATGTCTTTTTTACCGTAAAATTAATGGCAAAAAAAAAAAGTGGAGGGCTTTGTAATTGATTTCTCTGGACCTCATGAAATGTTGAATTAATGTAGACAAAGGGGCATAATGGTGTTCGCCAGTTGGATCGTGGAAGATGATTCAAATCATGTATTCGGACCTACAACTATTTTTGATCAATCACTTGCATAGTTACAACTTGGAAACCCCTATATGATATATCTGCATAGCGTCTTCTTCTATATATGGGTGGTATTTTGCTCTCCTGTATTTTGATTTGATTCAATTCTAAAATTCAATACAAAAAAAAATTTTAGTCTTATATTTTTCTTTTATATGCAAATAATTTATAAAATTTAAAATAAAAAATTTTAAATTCAAATTATATTTAATTCCACTTAATTTTTTACCCTAACAAGTTCTGCATGAAATTTGAGTGGACCCCGAATCTAGCTGCCTTGCACGAAGCAGTTATAGTTGCCAAATCTACCTAGGACCAACGTTTTTAAGGGCGCATTTGGATTAATTTCGTTGTAGAAAAAAAATTTATTTTGAATTTTACTCTTTTTATTAGCAAATTTTACTTTTTGCCTAAATTGCCATTTGTGTTAAAATCCATCTAACTTCATACCTTTCATGCCCGAGAGAGGCAAGTAAGAATAACATTTTGACGAGAATTCAAAATGGGCGCTCCAAATCCGACATTGCCAATTCGTGATTCATCTATGAGACGATACAGTAAAAATCTGAGAGGATTTTCTAGCTGTTCAATTGAATGCATCCACCTATTTGAATAATCAGCACGAGAACAATTTACTAATCCTAATGGGATTTAATTGAATCCCGAATTGGCGACAATACATGTCAACAAGGGATTGGTTTATAGGTTGTTGATTAACCCAAGTAATTGAAGAAGAGGTCAATTTGGGGTTAAACATGATTAATATCTTCGATTGAGAAGTAAAATGGGCAAAAGGGTTGAATAGGTTAGAAGCTACCATGATGACTTAAGGTTTTGTGAAGCTGAGGAACTCATCATAACAGTTGATCATCACCTTGTGAAGATAATCACTAAGGGGATATTGAAAGGCCAAAGAAACCCCAAAGTAGGTGAAAGCATTTCAAGATTCCATTGACAAATCTGTGTTCACATTTCCTCCAACTAAAATTGATTCCATCTCTGAGCCCTTTCACACTCCTAAAATCTTTATTCATTGTAATATTTTCTCCATTTTCATTTGGTGGTCGGCTGGCTCCACTAGATGGCTGGACAGCAAAAGCTCAGGCTGAAGCTGGTTTGATCCATATCAAGACTTTCCAAATTAAAAACTTCTTTGACAATTTCAAACTTCTGGATTTATCATATTCAACTTTGAATGCGTAAATGCATGATTCTGACTTCAATTAAGCCATGAATATTGGACAAGCCAAGCCGCCTAACTCAACTAGGACCCCAAATAAGGAGAGCCTTGAAGCGATTGGTCAACTAACCCTCATCTCCTTTGGTAGCCGAGACAAAGTGGCAAACCACCCTCGCCCTTCATTTTCTCAAGGTGGTCTTTCTCACCACCTTCGTATCCTCCTATATATACTCATCCCCCGTAAGCAATCAGACTCTCTGCGCTCTACATATTTCTTCGGATGCCTCGCATTGTTTACTGCAGAGAAGATATATACATATATATGGGCAACTGTCTTCGTCGTGATTCATCAATGGTTTGGGCAGGCGATGACTGGGAGCCTGCTGCACCAAAGCATCGTACTGCAGAGAAAGAAGGGCTGTTAGCTGATCATGATGCAGCTTTGGTCTCATCTTTATCTTCTTCGTCTTCCAATAGAGAGATAAAGATCAAGATTACAAAGAAGCAGCTGGAGGAACTACTGGGAAGAGTGGAGAAGCGTGAAGTCCCGGTTGACCAAGTCTTGTCTCGACTAATAAACGCCGGCGAACACTGCGAGGTTCTACGTCAACGGTCGTGGAGGCCGCGCTTACAGAGCATTCCTGAGGTGAATTAAGGAGCAATATTGGCTTTTTGGACTCACCTCGTGTATTTTGTAACATACGTTTCTGTTTCTGCTACTTGTCGCTCTAATTTTCTCATTGTTGTACATATTTCGCAGGCTCCCATAGTAGTAGATTAGGACTTACGACCTGTATTCTTTGATTTAATCGGAGTTTGTACATGCAACGACGATAGCATATTGTGCCTTCTCACTGTTATTGATTCTTCTCCTTCCTTTCCTTTTTAAATTTTTTTTCGAATGATAGTAGTAGGAAAAATCTTTCCAAATTTATATTTTTTGTATTTAATATATGAAATTGAATTAACTAGTAAAAATATATCATGAAATAGAGTCGCTCGGCTCAGTACGGCAGCTACTGCAGCTATCCTAACCACATCAAGCTTTGTCAACAGACACGATGTAGTTGAAGTAGTCGTGCTGAATGTCGAATATGACCATTTATACAATTTATTAGTTTAATCATACCAAGTTTATTATGTAGTCGATGGAGCCTCCTGATTATATACGATACTAGCATATGCACCCTGATAATTGCGTCGTTGTGTCTGCTCTGATCTTAGGATTGAGAGGAGACAGCGGACTAATAAGCACGTAATCATCTGGTTTTTGAGGGTAAACAGAAGACGGCGGAGGAAATTGTTGGTGGTGCTCAAAGTTATCTGTTGGAGTTTAAAAGAGCAGTGGGTGCGAGCAAGAGTGAGATGGAGAAATCCACGAGACAGAAGCAAAGATGGATACCACCACCCAGGAACCACTACAAGATAAATGTCGATGGAGCTTTTGATGGTGATAGGGCAGGAGTGGGGGTGGTAATACGGAAGGTGCATTCTGGAAAATGGACGCAGTACCTAAAGAAACAAGGTGGTTTACTAAACATTCACCGCTACAAAAAACAAAACAAGAGGTTTTCCAAGAGGAAAAAGAAAAATGGAAAGGGAACTCGAAAATTAAAAAGTTGGAGGGCCTGGGCCTCATCTTAAAGAGAGCCCAAGAATAGGAAAGAAGACAAGAAGGCCTCCGTATCTTGGCCCAAAAAGAGGCCTACTAGAAAAGTCATATAAGGGTACACGGACGCAATACGTCCAGTCTACTGGGCCCTCTTAAGAAAGTGGAATAACATCTACAGTCAAGTCCATGGTATCTTAGTTCGTCAGAGCGATGAATCTCTTTTACCCAAAATAGACAGGCAAAAGATGGAAACTGTACTTACATGATGCACCCAGCAAAGGACATCTCCTTATTCCCTCTTTAGATATCGATGTATTTGCATTAGTTCTACGGTAGGACTCGATACAAAATTCTATTTTAAGATATATTTACGTTTGTTTTAATTTTTTCTTTATTTTCCGAACACATTGATTAGATGAACTTTTATATTGTAAAAGTATTTTTACTAATTAAAGTATTATAATACTTAGCATCTTAAAAAGCTAGTAAAATAAAATCTTAGATAGTAACCTACCTCAAGAAACAAAAGAGAATGGGCACAATAAAAATATCAAAAATATAGGATTAATATCACTAAACTATCTTAATGTTTAGACCAAATTTTACTTTGTTTTATAATATTATTTTTGTATCATTTTACTTAATCATGTTAAAACCACATTATTTAAATTAATTAATTATTTTGTAATTTCTATTTTTACCCCTCAATTTGATTGATTTGAAAAAAAAAATTAATATCACCAAACTCCATTAACATTTGAAATCATTTGTATTTTTACCTTATAATGTTATTTTTGTATCAATAAATAACATTTATTAATTTTAATTCCAATAATTTTATTTATAAGAAAATCCAATAAGACAAATTTTCAATGCTTACAAAAATTTAAAATCAATCCAAGACAAGATTGAGAGCATAAAGTTAGATTGTGGAGAACATAGGCGTTCATTATTTAATTTTAACCGAAACTGAAACAAAATCAGATTATATTTGTATTTTTTATAAAAATTTGTTTCGATTTTATCAAATTTAATATAATCTAAAAATATAAATTTTGTTTTTGTTTTGTTGAATTTGAAGGGAACTTTAAATATCTTTGAATTTGTTGAAATTTTGATTTGATTTGAAATCAAATCATAATAAGGAATTTTATTGAATAATTTATAAAATTATTTTTAAAATTTAAATAGGAAAGAATTTTGTGTTAAATCGAACCAAATTAATTTGTTTTAGTTTGAATTCAATAGAAATTTGGTTTAGTTCAATTCTCATAAAAAGTTTGCAAAATCAAATTAAAACTAACTGAAAAATCAATGAACAAACTTAACAGAGATGAAGTCAAGATAGAAGTAGGTCATTATTTTGAGAATAAATATTCTGTCAAATTTCAATATTAGCGTAGAGAAAAGAAATTTTAAAATTTAACATATGAGATAAGATATGTTAAAATTTTTTTATAAAAATAAAAGATAATTAAATCAAACATCTATTAATAACTATTATATTTGAGTAACGATTTATAAAGTAAAGTAATACAAAAATAACATTATAAGGATAACGGGAAAATTATGCAAAACGTAATTCTGTGACATTAACCTAGAAATATATTCAGAATTGTGATACTGTTGGTAGTATAACTGAAAAAGAAGAAGGTACGAAGAATTTGGTGGCCCTTTTCAAAATGGCGTCCTTTCTTGTGCCATATTTTCCTTTGCTCTTTCTTGTCATCAGGCATTGTCTGTCTGTGTCTTTTCTTCCTGGCCGTATGAAGTATGAGTATAATTCTTCTCTTTTATAGAAATCCAGGCACGAGTAATTAAAGTCAGGTTACCAGTTGGCAATGTGATACTTTTCTTTTCTTGACAATACTTCGGATTAGAGAAAAAAAAGAAAATAGGTGACAATTTTTAGGCAGAAAGACGGAGTTTTTGAGGTGCGGAAGTCAACCGAACCGGGTTTCTGTTCTGACTTCGGCTTCTCTGATCTAAAGAATTTTATCTTCTGCAGACACTGTCCAGCCTGAACCTTCTCTCTCCCCAATCTCATCTGCGTCTCCCCTTTATCCCAAGGATCCCTTTTGGTATATTCTACCAAATTATTTACTAGTACTATCTTTCAAGCCCCTTACATCCTTCGAGTTACGGACTTCTAACAACGTCTTTGAAGTCTCAAAGCTGATAGATAATTGGCGACTGAATAAAGCTGCAAGCTTTGATCTGGGGATCTGAGTTCGTTTGATGCTTGAAGAATGGGTGGCTGCTTCAGCAAGAAAAAGTACCGACAGTCAGATGTTAATGGCTACAGATCAGTTAGAGCAGTCAATACTGGCTATCAACAAAGTTACCAAAACATTCCAAAGCCAGCCGTTCAATCCACCCCTCAACCCCCACCGGAGAGGCTCTACCAGCCACAGCCACCGCCGAAGCCGTCGGTTACAATTCCGGTAAAACCTGCTGAACCACAAAGGCCAAGGCATATTCAGAGGCCAGAACCAAACGCTATACTGGAAAAGCCTTTTGAGGATATTAAGGCTCACTATACTCTTGGAAGAGAATTGGGCAAGGGTCAGTTTGGGGTGACTTACCTTTGTGCCGAGAACGCAACTGGCCATACGTATGCTTGTAAGTCAATATTGAAAAGGAAGCTTGTCAGTAAAAACGATAAGGAGGATATGAAGAGGGAAATTCATATCATGCAGCATTTAAGCGGGCAGGCAAACATTGTGGAATTCAAGGGTGCTTACGAGGATAGGCAGTCAGTGCACATTGTCATGGAGCTTTGTGCTGGAGGAGAATTGTTTGACAGAATTGTTTCTCGGGGACATTATTCCGAGAGAGATGCTGCTGTTCTTATTAGGCAAATTGTGAATGTTGTTCACATATGTCATTTTATGGGTGTGATGCATAGGGATCTCAAACCAGAGAATTTCTTACTAGCCAGCAAGGATGAAAAGGCAATGCTAAAGGCAACTGATTTTGGACTCTCTGTCTTCATTGAAGAAGGCCAGTTTCTTGTAACTTTTTGCGATTGGTTTTATTATATTGATTTATATACTTGTGATTAGTTGTTAGTTTCATATTGTACTGTGTTGGTTTATACTTATGCCATGCATAAAATTGTCTATACATGTGTAGGCAACACCTTTATGATATGCCATGGTGTATGGAGATAAGTAACTATTGACTGATTTCTGCATAAAACATTGGTCCTTAGCTAAAATGATTGACCATATAGAAGTGTGATAGTGAATAGGTTCATGGAAGTGGATAAATTCATCCAATATGGAAGAGTGATAAACCTTTTCAATGATCGGATTTAGGTTTGTTTTCTGTTTCCAGAAATATTGGCATATTGTAATATTCAACCTTATGTAAATTGGCAATGATTGAACTACCAGAAACTTTGTCCTTGCTTAGCCAATTTGCTCAAAGTCTCAGCTATTTGATAAATTCCTTCTCACAATTTACTACAGCACTATTTAGGTATGTACTTTGTTATTCTGCTTTGTCGTTGAAGGTGCCACTTGGCTTACTAGTCCTTTGAAGGATATATATACGTATTGCAAAAGAAAGGGCATACTAATAGTAATAGAGCTGGGTGGGGAGGCAATGGTAGTTGTCAGATCAGAGCCTAGCTCCACGTCATTATAGAAAGAATTAGTAACGGAAGATTAGACAAAGAACTTGGAAGTCAAATACTGAGGGGTTTAATAGGTGGGGTCACACTATACATGTTTAAGAGTTGTAGGCTTAAAGGTTCATAGATTTCGTGAATGTGGATTTTTAAGGTTAATTTTTTGTGTAATTTAAAATATTTTCATATGCAGATTACCGAGGCCATTGGATTTCTCTGAACTCTTCGGCCCTGCCCCTTGATATATATATTTTTTGCTATAGTACTGGGGATAGAATTTGACATCTACTTTTTGTTGTTCTGGAAAGTATAGGGTTGAGTGCCTAGTGCACCAAAAGATATTTTCGTTTACGCAAATAAGTTATTGCACCTGATCTGTTGACTAGCATTTCAATTAATTGTTGTTACTTCTACTGATTTGGTTTGGGGGAAGGTGATTTAGGAGAAGAGGGAGTTCGGAAGCGTGTGCTTTTAGGGTTGGATTCCGACTTGGGTGGAAATCTAGTTTCCTCGTTTTCGTGAAAACTACTGGATCACCTCATTTTCACATGCTGTCAAGTATACCCAGTGAAAGAAAGCATTAAAATGCATTTCTAACCTAGTCCCGACCCACTCCTCTACGTTAGTAACAATATTTGCTTTTGTTTTATTCCGGCAAGTATACTCTTTGACCAAGATAGTGGTTTATTTTATTTTATTTTTTATTTTTGAATTGTCTTGCATATTGCATGGTTGACTGTGTGATTTGTGCTTACATTGCCTTAACCAATTCCAGGAAAGGTGTACCGTGATATAGTGGGCAGTGCATATTACGTTGCCCCTGAAGTATTGAGGCGTAGTTATGGGAAGGAAGCAGATATCTGGAGTGCCGGTGTTATTCTGTATATTCTACTTAGTGGTGTACCTCCATTTTGGGCTGGTAAGGATAAAGATATTTTGCGTAAATATTGCTTCTTTGATTTATTGCCATTGCATTCCTATGAGATTCGGCTCCCCTTTTTCTTTTCAGAAACTGAAAAAGGAATATTTGACGCCGTTCTGCAAGGAGAAATTGACTTTGAAAGCAAGCCATGGCCCTCAATATCCAACAGTGCCAAAGATCTAGTTCGTAAAATGCTAACAATGGACCCAAAAAAGAGGATTACTTCTGCACAAGTTCTTGGTAACTTCCGTCTTGAAACTTGCAGGTCACATCTGTATTCCGTAATCATCTCATCATAACTTAATATATGTTGCTTGGGCACATAGTTGTACACGTGTATTCTGTCTTGAAACTTAATATTTTCTCATGAAGGTCATTTTATTTTGGTGTTTGATGCATTAGTACTTGTCTTATTTGCTCTTCCATGACATGATAAAGAAGGTGTAATCTTCTGATCTGAGAGTCTAAAATGACCTTTCATGTGATCCTTAAATCTTATAGCCAGAACAACAATCAATATTCTTTATATGAATTTTGGTTTTTGTTTCTAAAATTTTGGCATGCATTAGATGAAGTTGTGTATTTAGCTTGCTAACATACATATCTTGTCATGTATTTTTCACAATTTTCACATTCTTCTTTTGAAGAGCACCCATGGATTCGAGAAGGCGGAGAAGCATCTGACAAACCTATAGATAGTGCAGTGCTCTCCCGAATGAAGCAATTCAGAGCAATGAACAAACTCAAACAATTAGCATTAAAGGTGACTTTTAGTTTTTATGTTTTTTACTGTGAAGCAGAGGCTATATTTGGCAGAGCTTTGAATATCTTCTTGGCAATAAATCAAATACAGGAAGTAAATATTTAATTATTCATTGTGCTCTGTGTGGTATCCACTTGGCAGAGATTGATTTCTAGTGCTCAAACCAGATACTGTGCACCCGTCTATGGACACATACAAACATAGAAACTCCAAAATCCGGTTTTCTCTTGACTGAGCAATCCCATGGTCTGAGGGCAGAGTCCTTCCATAATTTCTCAGAAGTGAAAGGGAATTTTATGAGGATGTGAGATAGATATTTATTCCATTAGGCTCAAATTGCACCGTAGTAACTCAAATTGTTTGGTTGCAGGTTTCAGGGGCAGGGGGTCAGAGAGAATGTTTAACAACATTTGACTTCCTAGTAATTGGGACATTCAATGTGTATGCAAATTTGAAAAAACTATCTGAATTTGTTTTTGTCTGTTTGAGGAAAATGTACTATACAAACAAGTCTTGGCGATATATTAAAAGCATTCTTTTGAATTTTTATTTTCACCTAGAAATTATTAGCTATGAACTACCGTGAAGCCTATAGGGAACTACTTTCTGTAAGTGAACTAAGACAGACAACTTTTTAACATAGAAAGTGGTTAAGAAGTGCGGGGGTAAAGATGAAAACTAGTCAATCTAATACATTGCATTTAGGTCCGGACATGATTCTAAAGTATTATTAATGAGGAGAATATTCAAACTATTGCTAGTGACAGAAAAAATTACCGCTTAGGCTTTATGTCTACTACTGATTAAACTAACAGATTTTGAATCATCTCTATAATGATGATTACCCAGTTGACTAGCCTGATTTTTCTGTGCTGTCTTCTCTTAAGGTGTAGAGCAACATATGATTAAGGTTCCATAACAAATTTGGGTAGTATTTCTTCTATGTTTGAGTGATAGCTGATGATTTCGGATCATGTGCCTTCAAGAGCATGCTTAGTGGCATTTATCTTTTGAAAGAGACAATGTTAGATTTACTTACTAGTCTTCCTGTATATTGATGCCAATTCCCAGGAGAGTATTATGTCTGATGGGAATAAGCTGCTCCACTTTGAAATCTTTCTTCTTGTTGAGTTAGGTTATTGCAGAAAATTTATCTGAGGAAGAGATCAAAGGTCTTAAAGCAATGTTCACGAATATAGATACTGATAAGAGTGGCACCATTACATATGAAGAGTTGAAGTCTGGACTGGCTCGGCTTGGCTCTAAGTTGTCAGAGGCTGAAGTCAAGCAACTTATGGAAGCTGTAAGTAAATTGCCTTTAGCTGGATATACATTCTATAATTTTTGGCTTTTTCAACTGGTTTCCTGGATAATCTCATATTGTTCTATCTGTTTTCAGGCTGATGTAGATGGAAATGGGACAATTGACTACATTGAATTTATTACCGCAACAATGCACAGACACAGACTTGAAAGAGATGAACATCTTTACAGAGCATTTAGGCATTTTGACAAGGATCACAGTGGGTAAGTCCATGATAATGGTATATCAGCCTGTTTAATTGCTAGTGGCTGAGTCCATAACAATGTCAGAAAGGCGTTATTTTTTATTGACATCCAAATATATTGTTACATTTCAAGACATAGGAGGCCTGTAAGCATGGCAATTGTTGCCTATTTATCATCTTCTGTAACAAATGAACTACTGTGGGATTCACTTGGTTGAAAGTACATCCTTATTCCTGTCAAAGTTGGTTCATTCGCATAATTCTATCTTTCCATGAGCACAACTGGAAATAACTCCTTTATCCTTGCTGGTCCCCCCAAGCAGGTTCATCACAAGAGACGAACTGGAATCTGCCATGAAGGAGTATGGAATGGGTGATGAGGACACAATTAGGGAAATAATCTCAGAGGTGGACACTGATAATGTAAGCAATTTCTGTTCAATGATTAGCTTTAAAACTTGATTAGCAGTCAATTATAGATAGTGACTTTCCTGTTTTCTAGGATGGGAGGATCAACTATGAAGAGTTTTGTGCAATGATGAGAAGCGGAACAACACAACCACAGCAGGGAAACCCTTTTAAACTCTGAAGACGAAACTGTGAGCGGGAGTTTAAATTGTTCAGTCAAGTCTGATTTACATAGGTCTGCCGGTAGAGATCTACCTGACCTGGGAGGTATGAGGTAGCTGTTTTTGTTGGATCCTTCTTTTTCTCTGTGCTTTGCCCAAGAGTGTAGTTATATTCTGTGAGGCTTTTCAGTATGGATTTTGGAGATAACTTGCAGTTGCTGTCCATACTTTTCTCAATTGTTATATTGTGGTCTTGTTTATATGGATCCCGCGTCCACCCAAAAGATTCAAATTTACTTGAATTAGAGGAGGTTATTTTGTTTGTGTATGACAGTAATAGTTGCAATTAGAAATGCTGATGTTTCTTTTTTTTTTAATTTACATGCGCAAAAGTGGTAAATAAGATATGCGA
Organism: Rauvolfia tetraphylla; assembly: GCA_030512225.1. Classification (NCBI taxonomy): domain Eukaryota; kingdom Viridiplantae; phylum Streptophyta; class Magnoliopsida; order Gentianales; family Apocynaceae; genus Rauvolfia; species Rauvolfia tetraphylla. The sequence continues at coordinate 988,481 of JAJQKT010000076.1, read as the reverse complement.
TATACATTTTGTTCGCTGTTAAGATTATTTCTAGAAAAAGATGAAAAAATTATAGATTGAAGGAAATTAGAAGGGAAAATGGTCATTTTGGTACTTAAAGTTAAGTCTTATAATCACTTAGTCTTAAAAGTTTATTTTCGATCAGATTTCAAAAGATTTTATGATCACCACTCTCACTCTCTAACCCTAGCCAATAAAGAATCTGTCACCCAATCAAATTTCATGGACAAGAAGAAACTCGAGCTCAACCGTCCTTTCAGAGGCTCTCTCAATTCTGAAACCGAAAGAAGAACCAGTAGGTTCAGTTAACCATACTTGACAGGAAATGGATGCAAGGGCGAGATAAAGTGAAGGAAAGCCAATAATTGAAAGGTGAAGGCTAGAATTCAAGATTTCTTATTTGGAGGCTGGGCTTTTCCAGTCTGATCGTATTCTTGCTGCTGCCTGCATTTGGGTTCTTCAAAAATATCTTCTGCCGCAGGGTTTAACATTAATCGGAAGCAAAAGCAGAAAATGAGCAATGATCCTGTTAAAGCCTAAGCATCCTTCTATATGTAGGATACTATATTTAGCACACCCCACAAGACGCAAACACGAACATAGGGGAACATAGGCAGATACCACCTTCCTTGAATCCTTTCTAGGATGACCATCACCACATCACTTATATTGTGAGGAGGTAAGAATTTAGTCTTATACTTATTTTTTATAATATGTATATAATTAAATTTTAATTATATTAAATTTTAATCATACGATCGTGATCGGACGATTTAATAATTATCTTGAATAATTATTTAAATTTTGAATTATCATTCCGAATAATTGTTTAGAATCAAATTCTATACATATTATAAAACGAAAATACAGTACTCTAACTTTACGCTTTCATTGCTTTGGGCTCAAGGTCCAAGGTTTTAGTGCTACAAACTATTGGATGCCAGTTCATTAAAGCACTGCCAATGTTGGCGTCAGAGAGAAACAACTCTGCTAAACCTAGTAGTAGTAGCACAAATTCCGGAGAAGCCGAGGAATCTGCTTAATGTCGGTCGTTTCTTTTATAGTAAGGGCACTCCTTCTAAGGCAAAGGTGTGTCATTACAAATTCCTAACTCTGATAAAGGTAAGCAGCAGGGAAGAACGTGTGCGCCCCAAAATCAAAGGCCTTATTTTAGAAGTAGGAGGATGGAATCCAAGGTTTAGGCCTCATATTCCCTGACACAAATTGCATTTAAGACAACAATTTAGGTTAGCATTGCTCGTGGGCTTATTTTCTAATCCTCCTCGACGCAATTAGCATTATCATACGCACGTGTGCGCAATTTCTTTTCTGATCTCGGGAAAACCGTCTTCCCCCATAAATTGGGGAAATTCTTAGGTGAGCCCGATCCACAGCCCTACTTGTGGACTGGATTCACCTAAAGAAGTCATGTGTCCCTTTTTACCTGGAAATCTATTCAACTCTTTCCTCAAACTTGCTCTTTTGCTTCTCGGTTACAGCATTGTACTGAACTTTCTAAAGAAAAATCGAACGTCTAAATGAAGTAGTAAAATTATACTGAACTTTCTAGAGATGAGTTTTTTTAATTTTTTTTAAGTATTTCTAGAGATGAGTTAGCTACACCGAGAAGCAAAAGAGAAAGTTTGAGGAAAGGGTTGAATAGGTTTCCAGATAAAAAGGGACACATGACTTCTTTAGGTGAATCCAGTCCATAAGTAAAGTCGTGGACCGGGCTCATCTAAGAATTTCTCCATAAACTCTGACACATCTTTTCAAAGTCCGCCTCTATTAGTCAATAAGAGGGCCAAAGATCTCCATTTTTCCACCGAAATCACTGCAACAACTCTATTCAATCAGAAAACACGACAATATTTACTTGCAACGATCATAAATATTATAGTACGGACCCAAAATAATTTGGATCATCTCTCCGACAAGGCCTCACTTTACCTTTTATTTTTTCAATAACAAAAATTTGATGAAAGTAAAAATAAAGTGGACAGTTGGTTCGTGATGCCACTTGCGCATATTCACTATGCCTTTGTGGGTACGAGAGAAATCAGACAGCCATATTCGCGTGTTAAGAATTGAGAATACTACTTACTACTCTTTGTGAGTGAGTCCTATTTCTTATAGATTATAGTAGTTGCAACTTGCAAGCGTTTGTTGGTTTGGGACTTTGGACACAACACAACACACCTGGTGCCTCAGAGATAGAGAGAAAGCACGTGGTGCCTCAGAGCCAGGGGCTCTCTTTTCCCTGCAGGAAACCGAAACCTTAACATATAGCGAGCCAGAGGCCTCCTATTTTCAGATCATTGCGAACTCTTCGCATACCCCGAAACCTTTATCTTCCACCTAATTCTGCCTATAAGTTCGACTTCTCTGTAAGCCCTTTCACTTCTTTAGTAGCTTCAACTGCGAGTCCAATCCTTTTCTTCTTGAAACCCGGCGATCACTAATCCTGATTCGTGATTTTCTGATCATCTTAAAGAAACTGAAACTAAATATCTGAACTCGCAACTGGAGTTTTTGAAAGAAAGATTTTTATGCCTATTGATCAGTCAGTATGGTTGAGCTTCCATCTTGTGCGAGCTTGGTTATTGCATCCACATTCCGCGCTATAGAGCAGGAGGGCAAAGGTGAGACTGCTGTCAATGCCATTGCTGAGATTTCGGCTGAGTTGCAAAGGGAGCGACAGAGAAATGCGGAGCTGATGGAGAGGATATCGGTACTCGAAGCTCGAATACGAGAAAGAGACGAGGATTCTTTGCTTGCCGGTGGACAAGTATGATCGTACTATCAAATTAACGGTTGTCTTGTTTATCTCATCTGCTATTCTTTTTCCACTGCCATCCTTGACTTCTGCATATGTTAAAGATCTCCTTTTTATTGCAAATGTCGAGTAAATGAATCCTATCTGCGTGGTTCCGCGGTGCTTTCTTTCTACTAGTTTTGAATCTTTGATGCATAAAGTAAATGGCTGTTTTGCTTTTCTTACATTTCATTGGTGAATTTGTTGCCAGAAGTTCATCAATAGGTATTACCAAGTAATGGTGTTGAAAATATGGGCTATAAATTGATAAAAACAATCAGAAGAAGATATACACTAAACAGTTTGGAACTCTATGAATAGGGTATTGGCAATGCAATTCCCAGTAGGTTTCGTTTGTAATATTCAGACGCTATAGTTTTCGAGTTTTAGCTATTTAAGGTATTGAAGTTAATTCTATGTGTTACACTTGTGTATTTCGTATTAGTTAGCAGGATGTTTGGACACAGAAAGCTGCGTTTTGGTCTCGTCCATTGGAGAATTGCAGTCATTTTGATAGTCTCTCCATTGTCCTAAATTTCATATATCTTCTGCGTCATCACTTGCTGTTGAGTCTTGTCAACCATTAGCCGATTGAAGAATATTACTATAAAATTCAACTGAAAAATCACATTTGCTCAAATCCGCTTGATAATTGGTAGGAAGGTTTGGCATTTCAATTGCCCGTTCTTACAACCTGAACCTCTCTGCCAGGATAGTTGTCAGGAATCAGGGGATAGAAAACCCAAGAGACAAAAGGTTACTACCAATGTCCCAAAAAAAAAAGAAGAAGAGAGGCAAAAGGTTACTACCAATGTCCGAAAAATAGAAGATGAAGACATCAAAACGGACTTAGAAATGAAGCATAACAATTCTAAAACGGACTTAGAAATGAAGCATAACAATTCGTACGTGACGATTAAAGACATGAATGTAGAGAACCGCTTGGTGAACTGGATGAACATAGATGACACTGAATCTTTGCATTCTGAGATGTCGAAGGAGAGCGATTCGGCTGCAGATTGTGAGGATACAGATGACAGTGACAATGAACACGAAGAAGAGGCCGGTGAGAATGATATTTGCATCAACCATGAAGGTGGAGAAAATTGCACGGACGTTTTCCGTGCTAAGTCAGTCAAAGAACAGTCTTCAAAACGAGATATGATCATTGGGGAAGCTTCAGATGCGCAATGCTTGGTAAGTTCCACCAGTGGACATGATGAACCAAAAGATATACCTGTAAACCGAGAATGTTACGGATATCTAGTTGAAAAATATTCAAATCTGAGTATAGATCCTGTTCATAACACGGGGAAATGTATAAAACACCGTGGCAAAGCAGTTAATGTGACCGAAGGCTACGACGAGGCATCAGAGACTTGTATCCCCGGGCAGGAAAGGAAAGGAAATGGGAATATATCTTTACAGAAAAGGCATCCAAAAATAGCGTTCTGTCCAAAGGAGGTAAAGAGAATTATACAGTCAGAGGAGCTTTCGCTGAAAAACGCTCAATCCCATACCATTAGGAAAATAATAGTTTTTGCCTCTCTTGGCATAAGACATGGATGTGAAGACATGTATGAACTGGACTTCAATCATTTCTCCATTTTACGCAAGGGCGAACGATATGTGTCCTCAAAGAATCCCGGGGTAAGCTTTCTATCTTTGCCTATTTGTCACTCGGAGAAGCATAATTCTTTCTACTCAAAACGCTCATATGGCATAAGGTTTTAATCTTGGGGTCCTAAGTTCTGCAAATTATTCAATTTAATTTTCATAATCAGGAGATTACTAGGCACTTTATCAGTTTTTCTACTTTACTTGCATTTCTCAAGTTGAGCCATTGTGATATGATTCATTTCAGTTCCTATTTGAATTCAAGAAACGTATTTTTCCCTTAGGAACATCTTTTATATGAAAATCCGGGAGTCCGAAGGAAAATATTTTATCCCAATCGACAGAATCCAACCCTATGTCCAGTTCAAATTCTTGAAGAGGAAAAGGCTATGCGTCCATCGGATGCTAGTTGTCCATCATTCCTATTCCTGTGCATTAAATATGGAGGAAGGACCAGAAATATCCCCCAGAATGAGTATGTTTCTCAACTCAGTGTGTTTCTGCAGTGAGAACTTTTGGTAACAGAGAGTCCAATTGTGATCTGAATTTCAAGATTCAGCAGTTTTCTGCTCTAGGCTTTTCAAATTTTCATATCTTTCACATCCCGGTTGGTTATCTCTTTCCATATGTACTGAATTCTTCTGTGGTTTGGATCCTTCCAGATATGTCAGGCAGCGAATGGGAAGAAACAAACTCAAATCATTTGGTCCGGCAATATGCCGGACGGCAATGCTAGTCCACATTCGTAGTGGAAGCTTCTTCTTTAAGGCCTTGGGCATTACGCTTCTATTTATGGCTGGGTTCCCTGATGATGTGGTGCAAAGGGAAACCAAATACAGAAACTTGGACCTCCTTCAGAAATACTACAGGTATTGCTGCATTGTATTGGCTTTTATACATTTCTTGAGCAATGATGTTGCGGAACTTCATTTCAGGCGATGCAACTGACAATGTTTCCCTGACCATTGCATCTTGACATTCTCTCCTCATTTCAAAATTCTCTACTGAAACTTGTTATCCCAAAATCTTTTGCATCGTTTCAGGACAGATGAGGATGCTGAAGGAGAGGAATTATTTCTGTTACGTTCAGCAACTAATGATACTGTAAGATCGCAATCATCACTTAACAAAGCCACAGGTCATGCATGATCATTGGTTTAATGCTAATTCTGCTGCAAATAGGAATTCGGGTCATTAATTTTAAAATTAAAGAAAAAATGTTATTTCAAGTGTCCAGTTAGTTTTAGTTCTCAAGCATCATTTGGCTAGACATTGACAAGCACTTAGATCCATGTTATGCTAACCATGTGGGACTAAATACAGATCTTCCACGGAAGGATTTTGAACTGGGCTCAGAGAGGCCAAGAAAATTTTCAGAATTTTTAGCATGCTGCTGTTGTACTGCTGCAAAATGTGGCATGGCACCTGTCATTTTGAAATAATATCCTGTTAAAGCCTTTTAAATTTTGCAATCTGTCGAAAATGGTGCTGATTTGGATTCCTCTTATTTTTCAGGATGTAAGGCCCATTTCTCAACAACTGATCGGGAAGAAAATGTTAGCAAAATCCAAGAGCATAAAACCCACAAAAGTAGTCAGAAAAGATCACGAGAAAGACTCATTCTTGCAGTCTGCCCCTTCAAACTATGGGCCTCCCTCAAAATTCGAACTTTTGAGAAACGGCTCAATCCAAACTCAAGCAATCACACCAGTACAGTACATAACATCTCAAGCTCAAGCAGACTCCTCCATCCCAAATACTCTAATCTCTAGTATCAGTTATAATGTCCCCAACAGCAATCAGCTATCCTCATTTCCCATATTTGCACCACATCCTGCAAGTCCCTTTTTTCCAATTATATACTGGCCTCCACCCAATGGATTCTTTCCCTGTCCTCATCCATCTTCCTAGAGCTATCGATATCCTCTTGCCGGGAATTACATATCATGTTATCCACAGCCTAATCATGGCAATCCTTTGTGTAGTACTATAGCCCCAAAACCCTTGAAAGATTCATTGAAGGATGATGCAGCAGCATCAGAAGCTGGTAATGACTATAAAAGCAGTTCAAGCAGTACAGAGCCAGCAAAGGTTGAAAATCAAACAAACACACACTTGAGCATATATTAGGATCAAGAAGATTCCTTTGTGAATAATCAACCTAGGAGAAGTAAGGTGGATACTTGTAGTTCCAAAGTTGATGCTTCTCTGGCCAAAAAACTGAGATATCTCTTAAGAGTATCAATTTGCAACGAAAATCATTTTGCACACTTTCAAGTGAAACGCAAGCCAGTCCGAGGTGGTCCGGGAAAAGGCTTAGAATGAAAAATAAAATCCTGACAGAAAATTGAAGTGAAGTTTGAATTTTCCTTACTTTCTTGAACTTCTGACTGTTCCATCCATCCTAGAGTTCTCAAAGTGCGTCAGAAATTTTATTCTGAGATTTCCGATTACTAATTTCAAGCAGAGGCGACCCCTCTCCTACGGCCATTTTCTAGTCACGTGAAAGAACAACTGCTGTGTGCTCCCTGGTGCCAGTTTATAGAAACCAATTGACATTGTTGCTAGATGGCATTTCTCTAGCTAAGCTACCTAGTGTCTCAATTACCAGACTCCGTTTAAATCACGAGGAATACCCTGGTTGCTTCCTCAGCCAATATCTTTGTCTGAACATCTATTACAGAGAGCTTTTTACCTACCATCCGCATAAAAATGGAATAAAAATTGGCTACAGTCTCCCCTCTTATGTCGGGGAATCTAATCCTGTTATGTATTTGATTGATTCATCTATTAGAATTTTTTAATTTTGAGGGCCCTGATATGCATTTTCTGCAAATTTTGTGTCTTTATATGCGTGGATGATCCTCTTTTCACTAATTCTAATCCAAAGATGTTGCCATTATCAGCTATTAATTTAGTACAGGAAGGAAAGCACCGCAAGATTCAATCTTGAAAAAGCAATTCTTCACTTAAGAAATCAGGCATTACATCAAGAACTTTAATTAAAGATGCATTCATCCCAACATTCAAAGGCATGGCCACGACCATCAGCCTCACAGTGAATAAGTAGCAACACCATAAAAAGGGGAACATAAAGAGGCCTACAACAACAGTGCAAAGTAATAAGAACACTCGCCACCATTTACATGCCATGCCTAGAGCTACTCATACTTGGCAGGCTTTTAAAAACAACTTATTTTGTCATCCCCCTCTGTTCTTCTTCACGAATACAATCTTACGAGAAAGAGGTGGGGTTTCACTTCTAGCCGTCCATCTAATGTAACTTGTTAGCGACATTGCATTGCTTTCTGATCTCACCTTTAGTGCCAGTGAGAGGGTTGTTCTCGGAGAGAATTGTAATGGCTCTTGCGAACTCCTTGAAGAAGTAGTCTTGGCTTTTTGCCATTTTCTTGACAAATGGCTTGGTTCTCTTGTCTATGGCAAGCTGGTGGTCTACTAGCAACAAGCCCTTGTTGTCCAAGATGTTTCTGTAGTAGTTGTTATCTAATTTCATGGGTGTTCCTCGGTCATTCCTTACATATTGTACTGCCTTTGGGTCAGGGATTGGATCAGGGCACTTTTTCAACATGTGCTCAACATGGTCATCTGGGAAGGCAGGATCAACCTCTGGATATAAACGGTGAACCAGCTTCACACAGTGGGTTCTGCCCACGCTGTGAGAACCTGTTAATTAGAGCAAATGACCACATAAAATTTAGCACGACACTTTTTCTTGGATAGAAACGCTTTCACAATCAAAGGAGGAAAATGAATCTCGAGACTCATAAGCTCTTTATAGTCAATTTTGTCCATGTGAACTTGTGCAACTCATAAGCTCTTTATAGTCAATTTTGTCCATGGGAACTTGTGCAACTTCAGCTGTTGGGCATTCTAACGTTTCTTAGTACAAGTGAAGCTCATAACCTGGAGTTAGGATTGGTATGGGACTGTACCTAGCAAGGCAACGACTCCAGGGGTGTCGATACCAATAGATGCAAACCTCTCAAGAACAACAGTCATGCTCTCATTGTGGTCTGGGAGGTACTGCTCCAGTATCTCTGCTCTGCTCCTCCTGCCATCTCTTCTTCCAGTTTTAAGGGGGATGTATGGTCCTCCTAACTGCAAAAGGTACCAGACAGAGCCTTATGTAATTATCTTGAGATTCTTCGGAAAGAAAATCCATGTCCTTTATTGAGTTATTGTACCACCCAGAGTAGTTCTATCCACAAATAGTTGCTACAGAAGGGGTTATCTTTAGCACAAGAAATAAAGTTTAGAACAAAACAGATCCAAAGTGGTTAAGATTACTAGTACAAATGGAAGTAATCATTCATGGTGGTCATAAGTGCTTAATAGTAGTTCAATGTGAGTAAAATCTTGGAATTTATACACAAAAGGAAAGATTAAATTGTTACCGCAACAATGCCATCTCTTCCAGACAAAACAAGAATATCTGCACAGGAAACAACTCCTGGGCACTCCCTTTCTACAGCTTCTTTGATGACCTCAAGGTATCTGAAGTTCCTCATCCCGAAACTCCTGTCTGTTTCCTTCTCCGACAGGACTCTCCTGGTTGAGTCCAGCAACAACGAGGCATCACAGGACTGCCAAAACCAACATGCAAAGTTACGTTCCTCAGAGCGAAAGTATGAGCACTAATAGGAAAATATAGCTCGGTACCTCGACACCGCAGTCATGGAAAATATTCCTAAGCCAGGAGAATGCCGTGTTCTTGTGGCGCTTGTAGAGAAGCTTGACCTGTTCCCTGATAATATCTTCAGCTTGAGGGCATGAATCTTTGTAGAAGTTCATAACAAGACCAGGGTCGGCCTCATTTTCAGCAAAAGCAGAGAGAGCAGAGAAGGCGAGAATGACAAAGAAGAAGAGAGCTCTGGAAGCCATGGATAACGTGTCGGCAGAAGACAGTAAAGGTCAGTGGACAGCTCTTGGATGGAAGATACTACTTTAAATAATGGAATGGAGAGCTAAAACTGCTGAATAAATGGGAATTTGGTCACTTTATTTAGTTATTTAAAGAAGAAGAAAATGGAGTTTTGACCATATATGACTCATCTGTGTAGTTGTGCTGCATTTACTGCATTCTTCCAAGAGTTTCCATGGCAAAAGTCAATTATCTTCGGGAACCGAAAACTGGCGGCAGTCCCTCCTGTTAAAAAGCAGGGTTTTTTTTTTCAATTTTAATAAATTCATTAATCTGATTAATGAAGACGATGAGGAGTGTCATTTATTTTTATTAAAAATAATAAAATAAAATTTTTATACAAAAATAAGTTAAACCTTACTCGAAGTTAAGACGAATTTGATAAGTTAAAAAGGGAAAACAGTAAAGAAATACATGGAGAAATGCATTACATTAACATGAGAACAAAAATTTTATATAGTTTGATTTAAAAATTTTTATTTTAAAATTTATAAAAAAAATTAATTTTTTAATAAAAAGAAATACTTGTTTTAAGTATAAAATTTTTATATCAATTTTTAGAACAGAATATTATCTAAATACATACATACGTCTTCCAAACATTTTCAACAAATTTTTCAAAATAGAAAAATCCTTCTCTTTTGCGTTAATGGCCCTAACCAAGACAAGGTAATCTGGTTCCACAACGATAAGAAGGAAAATGTAAAATCCCATGCAGATTCCAATGCACTTATTGGGGCCATGGCTTCTGCATATTCCGCATTTGTGATACTACTAAAATGGGCATTGCTGGTGAGGCAAGAATTATGTGGAGTTGTGGGTAAAATTTTTTAGGCACCTAAATATGAGATTGTGGGAGAATTTATCAGAATTTAATTGTAAGGTAATTTGAAACACGTTGCAACAAGAAAAGAGTATGCTGCTTTCTAATGGCTATAAAGACGCTCAAAAAATAAATAAACAGATTAGGTTATCCTCTTTAGCAAATTTTGTGACGGAAATCAAATTCATCGCAAGACATATTGAATCCGTATTTTATTATATTATAATACAATATAAGACAGCTGCAACTGTCTGATTCCAAATTTAATAGACTTTAAAATAATAAGAAAAAATTCAAATGAACTTGATTTTTGTATGCTCATCATCGCACCACATGGAACAAGATAGGTCATTGTACCGCTCACCATCCAAGTAGGGCTGCTCAAAGAAATAAAACAATAAAAGATTCCTTTTTTTTTCTCTTAATTAAAAGGAGATGGCAGATTGATGCTCTCTATTATCTCTTGTCGGGACATACATATTGATCTTGCGAACATATTAAATAAATTAAATAATTAGTATAAACACTGATCTTATTAGAGTAGAATCATTGAAATTTAAGTAAAGAAAACTATAATTTGTCTAATTAATTTTATAGACTGACAATTCAGATAAAATCTTATAGTGTCTCATGTAAAAAAAGATTCGAGAATGTCCTCGGTGAGAAATAAAAGATTTCTTTTTACTAGATACTAAAGTATAAGGGTCATAATGACAAAGGAACCCACTCATTCTATGTAGCAGTTTTTATGTTATGTATATGGGAAGCTTTGTTCAAACGACAAAGAAGAGCACTGGTCACATGTCTTTAGTGAGGGCATCATCTTCTTCTCTACATTTTGTATTGTAAGAAATTATGCACTTTGTTGCTTTGCAGTAGAGGACCACCGGAGTTGTGGATTCCCCTTCCCACGTTAAAGCCTTTTGGTTGGTCAGTCATGGAGAAGTTGTTTTCCATTAAACAATTAGTCTTATAATTATTTTATTTGTTTTAAAAATATTTTTTAACTTTAATTTTTATATTTTTAATTTTTAATATAAAATTTTTTAAAAAATACAATTGTTACCGTTAATTTTATAACACAATTCAATTAAAATTCATATATGTGGTGTGCATAAATTTAGTTTAAAGTGCAAACTCGTTATATCTTAACTAACACTATCTAAAATGATTAGAAATAAAGATTATGTGTATTTCTTTTTAATATATCACCACTAAATCAGATGATTTACGATTAAATTTAAAGATAAAATATAATTATAAATTACAAATAATACTTATATGAATGTATTTTTTTATAAAAGTAAATAAAATTTAACGAATTTTTTATTTAAATCAAACTCACATATATGATATATGTAAATGTGAACCTAACTTTACTTTAGAACTAGCAACAAGATTTATATTTTTTTAAAAAAATATATTTAAAATTAAAATTATAGAAATTAAAATAAAAAAATATTTTTAAAATAAATAAAATAGTTATGAAATTTTTTTGTAAATTACTCTTTTTTATCATACAACAATGGAAAAGTTTTTAAAAGATAATCTTCTTTTCTAATCTTCTTTTCTTTTTCCTTTTTTTTTCCCCCTTTTTTAGAGGGCATTCGAAAGCCACTACAATGATGATCACAAAGAAACAAAAGAAATTGCAAGTGCCAGGAAACTGCATTATTTGATTTGAAATGGACACGAGAGAATGTGTTAGTGGCAGAAAATTATTAAAGATGGGAGAGCCTTCTTACTCTCTGTTTATGCCTTTTTTGCTTTATTGTATTTGGACAGGTTTTCATAATGAAGATTAATCCAAATACACCATTAGCGTAAGCTATCGCTATTTCATGGTATATCTACAAAGTGGTAATCTCTGTATTTTAGAAAATTTAAACTCATAATATCCAATGTTCTAGTTAATAACTAAACTACTGAACTACCATGTCGATAATAGTAGCGTTTCCCTTTTAGTATAGGTGTACTCCAGAAAAAGAAAGGGCAAGTATAATTGATAAGCCGAGGCCCCAGGAATTGATGCCAAGCTGAGGAGCCCCCGGCGGCTGGGGTGAGCACCGACACTCCCTAACGCTCGGCAAAGAAGGATTGGGACTTCAAAGAAAGCGTGGACCCACAGAGCAGTTGCCGGGAGGTTATTGGATAGACTCGTGACTTTACTCTCGCCCCGAGACCTCAGCGTTGTGTGCGTTTTAAGATTGAAGTTGTGGAATCCAAATAATGGATCCCATCCTTATTATTGCGATTGAGCTAATAGAATGGACTACCTTTTTTTGAAGTAGCAGTAGAAGAGGAGAAGAGCCGAAGACGCGCTGACAAATCTCGAGGAGAGTCTTTAATTATTGAAGAAATAACAAAGTTCAATCTCCATGGATGGCCTTGAGATTCACAATATCGTTGTTTATTTGTGCTCATAGAGTGAACTGCTTACCCATTGACGATCAGGATTAATTAGAGATTGATGAAGAAGAAGATCAGAGTTTCGTGCAAGTGATAACAAACCGTCACCATTCCAAAGGATTAAAAAAAAAACTGTCACCGCTGACGTCATATGCAAATTATTTAAACGATTGGACAAAGCATCCATTATTTGACGAATTAACAAGTTTTTAATTTGATTTTATCAAAATAGATAAAAGTAAAACTATAATCAGATATTTATTTTTAAATTAAATTTAAAATTTTAAATATAAAATTTATATTTTTTTAAAATTAAATTATATCCAATCACACCTTAAAATAGACAATATACTCGTTTAAATTGCAAAGACAAATTTCCTGCAATAACGGATAGATCAAAGAAGTCTTTCTAACTCTTATGTTTTTGTTCCACCAACGCTCTGATTGAGGAATTGAACCCCTTCTCACCCTATTTATTGCAAGCCCTTCGTGTATAGTTCAAGGGGAGAAGCCATACTCTTATATCCATGATTCCATGAAGAGATTGTTAGTATTCTTTCTATTTCAAAATATGAAGTTTTAAAGTTATTCTTACTTTTCAAAATAACTTTTTTTTATTATATTAATAAAATTAATTAAAGATATAATAAGCAAAATACACACCTTATATTTTGAAACTCATGTTCTCAAACATCCTTAATGGAAAAGATTTTGCATCAACAAAAGCTTTAGACCAAGCTTCAATGCTTTCTATATGACGTAAAGGTAGATGCTGAAAACAAGAAAGAAAACTTCCGAAGGACGGAGCGCTGCAACTCTTGAAACGCAAGCCAAAATGTGCTAATTGCATAATATTTTGTTCCAAAAGCACGCTGCTATAATTTCCTACATCTTACATCTGCAACTAGATGACGGATGTGGGGGGCATACCATTTAACTCTTTCAACGTGTACTACTGAAACTTCCCAGCAATGACCTGAAAATGACCACTTTTTCCATTAGTCTCAAACAAAGTAACTACTGTTTTATAATTGTACGCTGAAGAACCGCTGGTCATGGCTGTAAATTGGGATGCCATATATCCGGAGCCATAAGCCAAGGGCTCAAGAATATGGTATGGGGTACCTTCTGATCTAGCAATATCATGGATGGACCGGGAAACATGCTCTGCCCATGAACCCGCTTCTGAGTCCTTCACATTTCCGTGGATGTGCAATATCCCACCATCACTTCTGCAGATTTAGGTTATGGTCAAACAAACATAGAGAATTTGATAGGCTGACATGACTTTTTGCAGGCACAAACAGAAAGTAAAAGGTAAAACATGAAAACCCACAAAGATGCAGAGAGAGAGAATAGAAAAGGCTGAGATTATCATGTTCAGCAGGGAAGAACTTCACATTTAGGCCTTTCTTTCACTTGCCTTTCTCTGTTTACAGTATCACATATTATGCAAGGCAAACTATATACACTGATGTTTAGTTTTGAGGTGCTTAGTGTCCAGAAACATAAACAATTCCTGACCAAATTCAGGATTAGGGATAACTTGCAGAATAATCATTGCTCACCTCAATGCTCTGACAGCAGTGACCCAACTACCCTCACTTGTTGGCAGGAGACCAAGACTGATTCGATCAGCAACTCCCTGTAAACATGAATTAGATCTTGATCGAAACCTTCTGATTCATTAAGACAATACAGTTATACTTCTTAAAGTATCCCGCTAATTCAATCTCATCAGAATTTTGTATCAACTAATTAAGACAACATTTTCAATACAAGTTCATCTAGAGTAGTGCAACAAGTATCACAAATTACACATCCATGGCAATGCCACCAAAAAGGCCAGACGACACATTTTTATTAGCACATACAATCAGAATTTGATCTCTGGTGCACTTCCCAACTTCTCCGTGCAAACAACTATCTATCAGACACATAGTTTCCATGGGATCAAAATATTGACATTTTTACACAACTAGATCACATAAAACCAGAAATGATATCAGAAAACCCTGATTGGGACTAGAGCACACTCATAATCCAAACAAATTCCCATAAGAAACTGAAGACAAGCACAAACATAAATCTTAATAGAAACATCAGGGGACATAATAGGAATAAGCTAAATTACATACTGCAGGAGCTGTAATTCGATTATCTCCTTCAAGTATGATGCAACGATCTGCCACAGAATTAGCGTGAAGATTACGACGGAGTGCCTCAACTGCATGAGGATTCCACTCACAGGCATAAACCAGCTTTGCACAGGCCCTGAGCAACCAAATCAAGAAATAAATATATTAAAAACAAAAGAAACCACAAAATAGCAATCGAATATCCTTTAGGTGATACATTATGGCTTCTTTAATTCAATAGGTCACAAAATAAAAGCCCAGGTGCACTCCTGGTAGAAGCTTCAGAAGCAAAGAGACACAAATGCAATCAAATACAGTAATAATGGCATGAACACTATTGGATTTTTCTAGGTCTTTCCTTCTCTTTTTTCATTCTTTTAACACCTTTATTGTGGAAGAGGGGAGAGGACCTTTGGTTCACAATGATAAAAATTGAGAACTTCCATAGTTTTCCCCCTTAAAGAAATATATGCAAATCAAAAAAAACTAGGCGTCAAGCTGCTGAATGCTACATTTAGGAGGAGAAAACAGAAGGGCAATAAGCCAAAGGAATTAGAGCTTGCCTCATAAGGAATGGCAATGTAAAATAACCGATTCCAGCAAATAAATCCACGATGACTTCATTTTTGCAGTCAAGACGAGCCATTCTAAGCTTCTCAGAAAGATTACCCCAGGAGAACATGCACTTGGCAGCATCGAAAGAATATAGGATCCCGTTCTCATGGTGTTCAACCCAACCATTATCCCCAACAAGAATCTCCAGTGTGCAATCCCTAGTTCCATTTGGCACAATTCGACCCTAAAATACATTAGCAAACTTTATTAACAGCAAGTTGACTGGCTGAGCCAATCAGAAATAATGAACATGCAAAACCCATTTATTTTAACAGAAGCTATTGAGATCAGCTAAAAATTTTATTTGTCCAAAATAGATGCTATTCCCACGTTCAAAGATATCGAGCAAATATTCTCAAGGAGAGTTACTTTATGCAGGCCAGGATGCACCACGCCATATCATGCCATTTACGAAGTAATAGATTCAAGAATAGGAAACAGTCTCTCTTCTAGCAAGGGTAAAATGTACTATAGAAAAAAAAAAGGATACGCACAAACAATTAACGAGCAGCTTTGCTAAATCAAAGGCCAAGACTTACTTGTCGAGCAAGACGTTGAGTCCCAAGCGACTTAGCAACAATGGGCCATAGGTCCTCTTGAACTATCTCCCATGCCTGATCTTTGAAAGATGACACAGGAAGCACAATAATATCCCCGAGTCGATCCCATCTGTGGTAAACAAGCAAAAGAGATCAATGTACTTGAGGAAGAAGGGATATCTTTGGTTAGCTCACTAATCTTTCCTAAAATAAGGATTTGAACAGTATACACAGCCACTAGGCAATTGATTTCACCATTCCAGTGGTAATAACAAACACAAAGAAGCAGAAGTCTTATACTACAGAACCAAAGAAATATAACCTTGAGGGTAGCTGCTCCAGAAGATGAAGAGGTAATCCTTTCTGCTCAATCAAAGAGGACACAGCTTCCTTCAATAGTTTTAAAGGGGAAAGTGCTGCTCTTTTGATTTTGACAACCTCATCTACAAGTTCTCTGGCACCAAAAGCAATTAAAAGATGCAAGGCTGCTGATTCAGATATATCTTGTAAATTAAGCTTCTCCAGTTGCAAATGCTGAATATTAACCAGCAGTTCTGACTCAGTGTCTGAGCTATTTCTCTTCTGGATGAACAGTGGGCAAAAGCTTCCCACAACAGGGAAGCAAATATACCTTCCATCTTCCTGTGAGCAAACCTTTCTCCCAAGATCTAACCATCCAAATTTTTTCAGAATATCTTTCCCCAATTTTCCATATTTCCTTTCAAGTCGAAGAATCCAATATGATGCAGCTTTCTGATGCAGAGCATTTGCACCTGAATCATCAATACTGACATTGCAGCTAAGATTTCCATTTGTTATTGGCTTGAGTTCACCATGTGAATATTGAAGGGCATCATTTCTATTAGCAATTGATCCACTTTCATTGTTGAGGCTGCATAGTTCCTCAACTTTTGTAGACAAAGAATTATCACTGAGAGACATTAAGGGAAGTAAGTTGATCTTAACAGGTTCACTGAACTTCGTTCCAAATGCATAACAAGATGCTCCACCACCAACCATTATCAAGTCATCACCTATCAAATTGGCTGTACTACGAACAAACAGGTCAGTGCCAATGGAATCCACCATTATATGCTTCCATGAAAAAGACTGCAGATCAAGACGAGATAATTCCTTGTGATGTTGATTGACGGGGCATCCCCCAATGACGCAAAGATAACCATTATAAACAAACATTGAATGTGAAAACCTAGGGGATGGTCCTCTTCCTTGCATCTTTACTTTCTTCCATTTACACGTTTGAACATTGAAAGTGTAAAGATCGCCTAAGGCTTTCTCTCCATTGTATCCTCCGAACATATATAAATCAGTCCCATATGCCAGCATGGAGTGAGAATGACGGGGAGATGGCCATTCACCCTGGATAGGTATCTCACTCCACTCTAAATTGTTCGTGTCAAAGATGCAGAGTGACGAAGTTATTACCTCATTGTGAATCCCACCAAATACGTATATCTTCGAGCCCAAAACAGCTGCTGCATGACGATGCCTGCATAACCCAGTATCAGTATAAGCAATTTCCCCAGAAGAAAATGGAAAATGTTACAAGAAGATGAAGGAGAATTTTATTTTATGAGATGACTATAGACACCAAGCATTCCCTATGAAACTAGGAGGTAGCACTATCTAACATGCTATGGCAGGGAAAATCCACTTAAACATCACCTTGGATTGAATATGGTGCTGCCAATACAGTGTAACAGACTCCATTCCCCTGTTCCCATCCTGAAGGCCCATACCTCATTCAGAATATTTAACGGGTCACCCCTGCCTCCAATTAGATACATGCAATCTTGTACCATGGTAGCTGTATGACCCAAGCGTGGAGATGGGGCCTCCCTAACACTGACTGCTTCGATCTTCCAACCTTCTGGGTCAAGCAGCAATAAGTCATTCCTCCGTGCATGTCTTCCAGGACCTCCAAAACCACCAAAAATAAGAACCTTCTTGTGGTTTGTGTTTCCCACTGCACAAGAAGAGTGACCCCAGAGGAAAAGCCTCTCAGCAGGTTCACCAACAGTAGGGATTAGAGATATCAATAACTTCACAGGAGGAGCTTGTGTTAATCCTGTCAATATTTGAAATATTCAGACTGTGCTCAGATTTAACCGAAAAGCATCCTGCAATAACACCGAAATTAGAATTTCATTGCACTGGTAATGCTTATGCATCTACAAGAAGTAAAGACTTATAGGCCTAGTTCAAAAAAAACCATCATTTCAAAAGAAACAGGAAAGCTGATTTCTCTAAAGCATCATAATTCATGCAAGCACCAGAGAAGATCTAGACATGATGAAGCAATGAACGTGTTGAATATAACATCAAATTTTAGGTGAAACTTCGCTGGGAACACTTATTGAATTCATTCAAACAACCATATAAATACAGGAGGAGCAAACATGTTCAGATCCCACTGGAATCGGATTACTAATTTTTTACTCTGGGATTCTGGATCTTTATGGAGCTAGTTCATGAAATATTTTTCTTGCCTTGTCAACTACAAGCTTTGAGCAAGTATATGATACACGCGCTACAGGAAGAAGGAACCGCCAGATTAACTAGAACTAAACACATCTAGAGACTACAGGGTCATTATCCACAATCAAGGGGACACTGAACTAATAAAATTACGATCTTAATATTTATAAAATATAATATTTATATAAAAATAACCTGAACATTTTACTATTCAAATTTTAATATAGAATTACTTACCATGTTTACTGTCGTCTACATCTCTCCTTTCACCATCCTCATCATTATCCCAATCATTAGTAGAAGGCTCTGCCAACGTTTCCAGCTTTACATCATTGCCAAATCCAGACTCTTCAGCAGAACCCACTTTACCATTGATCATTAGCCCTTTAACACTCTGCGCATGGGAAGAAAAGCCATTTTTCACCAATGCATCAAGAAAGTTATCGGCTCTTTTCCTATTAGTCTCCATTTTCTCATTCGCTAGTTCAACCAGGTACTTAACATACTCTGCTGACACCATCATCTTCTCTGCATGCCCTAATGGCACCTCCAGCCTAATTGAACAGCGTATGGCAATAATGACTCTTTTGCTTACACTGGTAATCCCACTCTCTCTGAACCCGCACGAAATAGCTAAAGAAACCAGAGACTGAGCTGCCTCTATATTTCTACACTCGACAGCTATGATCAGGGGTTCAAATCTAAAAACAAGGTTATGTGGCCCAGCAGGAAGTTCAGGTTCTTGACGTTCAAAAGTTGACTCTGCAGTTAAGGAAGCCGGTGAGTGGGTGGAGACGGGGAAGAGGAGGCGAACTACCGAATTTGGGTCAACTGGATAATCATGGGAGATGAATAGCCAAGTGCCACCCTTGGCCTTCTTCTTGGAGGAGGGGGATGTGGTGGTGGGTTGGGAGAAGATGGAGATGCGTCCAGAGCAAGAACTGGTGGTGAAATAAGAAGGGTGGGAGTTGAGTGTACTCAGTAAAGGAATGATGGGAGTGTCGATGTTGCCCTTGGGTGACTTGTCCGGCTCCGGGGAATTCATGGTGGCCAATGTTGCGGCTTTCCTCTTCTCAAACTCCATTGCCCTTCCCGATTGCCCTCCCTCTGCCTGCAGTGCAGTTGCAGGGTTTTAAATTGTTTAGCCGACGCAGTTCGTTGTTAAATCCGAACGCTGTGTTGTAATGCGTTCTTGTTTTCTGGATAAGCGTTACAGCGCATTGCATGATGATGCGTCCAAACAATTGTTATTATGTAGCATTTCCGAGGTGTTAAAGGCCTTCAAACCAGCAGACTGCATGTCCGGAGACCCAATTTGTCTCAAAGCCCTCAAACCTGAGCCCACAAGTGTTTCAATTCTTAAGGGTCTGCTTGGTTCGCGGGGAATAGGAAGAGGAAGAAGAAAAGCGGAAGTAGCACCATTTATGTTATTTGAAAAAAGTAAATTGTTTTAGTATGAGGAAAAAAATAAATTATAAATATTTTTTTATTTGGTCAAAGTGAAAAATAGAAGGGATTAGAATAATTTTATTATTTTACTTATTACATATATTTATTTACAATTTCAATAATTATTTAATTTTTAATCACTAAATATTTTTAAAGTGAAGGGGTTGGTTTTGCTAATATGGAGACAGAGGCTTTTTCTCTTCGCATTTACTTCCCTTTCCTATAACACCTTAATCAAACAATTGTATTTGCTTAAATACTTGTGAATTTACTTCTTCATCCTAACCCAATCAACACATAATGCAAGTGTATTTCAATTACTATTCTTCTCCAAAACTATTTTCCTTTTTTCTATTATTTTCATTTTGAGTTGCACATTTTTTCTCTCAAAAGTCAAAGGTACATCTAACAAAAACACAAAACCTCAAAAACTTTTCACTATGGGTTACAATCTAAATAGGGATATTTTGGTCCCAAAATTTTCAACAGAATACTATTTTCATGTTAAATTTTTTGGGTCTACTTTTATTCACACACTTGTTTCATAGTTTCAAAGTGCTTTTGTGAAGGCCATTTTTTTAAAGGTTTGTATTTTTTTTTAATAAGTAGTTTTTATAAATAATTGAAACAAATTACAGAAATGACCCAAATCAGCCATCCTTGTAAATGAGTTATGAACAATACAAAGCAGAAACTGATGAAAATGAACGATGATGCTAAAACAGTGCAAAACAATTTCCATTACTAATATTAATAACCTAAACAGCAAACTACATAAACATATAACTAATTCACACCAACTACACTCTCCAATTTCCATGCATGGCCACTTCTGAAATACAACTACAGTGCCCAACCATAAGTAGAAATTATCCCCTTGATCTTGAGGAAGCATGTTTCTCATCAGTGAAATATTTCTCGATTTCTTCTGCCGTTCTTCCTGGTATTCTTCCAGCAATCAATCTCCACCTGCTCAACATTGCCAGCCAACAGCAGGAGAAAAACATGTTATGAGTGAAAGATGATCGAGTGATGTATAAGTTTAATTAACATTCCTCCTTTTTCTCTATTAATTCACGACTACTTCAGAGGTCTTAATAGTAGAAACAATATATATAACCTTGGTCCAACAAGTCTATACATTCTGGCCATGAGCGATTCCTCATCTTCTGAGAATTCAGGCTTGGAGTCATTCTTTTGATCAGCCTCTGAAACAAAGAACACAATCATCTCAAAGGAAACTCTCAAATCCTGATCAACTTCAAGAGATAAGAGAGAGACAGAGAGAGAGAGAGATAGAGAGACCAAAACAAGGCAGCAAAAAGATTAATGTTCTGTCAACTAGTAACCTCTTTCGGTTTTATCTCTGTCATTCCTGAACTGGCCCATGTCCCCCATTTTCTGTCAACTAAGGCAACTTAATTTGAATGATCAATATGTTTACATGCCATATATATATGTGTGCTTTGCATGGAATTGAACTCAGACTTATGGTTGCACAAATCCTAGTACCCAAAGACTGGTAGTTCTCGTTTTGATAGGTTGTTGAAGCTTTGCATTCTATATACGAACAAATAAATCATCCAAGTGCCATTCAAGAACTGCTGCATAACCAGAGCCGACTTATTCATTATATATTCACATAAATCCTATCTTCCCAGTCATTGTCTCCATAGTTTTCTTTCTGTATTTTAGTGTATTGCTATCTATAACTTTCATTTAATTAGTATATAGACTGACAACCCAGTTCTTAATCTTTATTTATCGGCAGAAACTTATTTCAGAATATGCAAAAGTTTACAGTTTCTGATCTCGGTTTGAGCATTAAAGCCTCCAATTTTTAGGTCATTGAGTGATCATGATGAGCAGTGCAGAAGCAGCTAACTAGTGGGAAAGAAGTGGAGAGAACATCTGATCTTTTTGGCTTATGCTTGATATCATAAACAATTCTTTTATACGTATCCTACATTATATATAATTAATATACATACATATACATATACATATATAGATACAGGTCTACCTAATTTGTAGAGTCATCAAAGATAACTGATCTACAAAATTGGTTCGGTTGGCACAAAGCAGCTTAACATGTGATTCTCCACATATCAAAAGCTAACTATGCTTTTAGGTGTTGAATAACATAAAATAGTAGTTCTGGTTTTCTTGATTTGGTTGGAGAAGATGCCACGCAAGCTAGCGAGTGATTGAGAATTACTACAAATCCCTTGATGTATAGACTTTACAATTGTTTTTCTAGTGAGTTTGTGAGATCACTTTTTTGGCAATTTCACGAGAAGTCATTTGTTTCCAATTTAATATAAAAGTTTTTATCTTCTGCTTCCAACTAAAACGTCTAAAATGCACAAAATGATCGGGGAAAAGAAATTCTTATATTTTAACACTATAGATACTGTTTAAATAAGAATAATAATTTAATAATTATGTACTCCACTCGATATATTTAGAATAAATTTCGACTGAAATTTAATATAATTGAATCATATTTTTTATATAAAAAATTAAATTTTACGAAATTTAAATAAAAATTTTGAAATTTAAATTAAATTCAAATACATCCTTAAAAAACAAGAATAAAAATTTTAAAATTTAAATTAAATTCAAATACATCCTTCAAAAACAAGAATCAAACCGAAGAAGGAGAAAAAAAAAAAAAAGAAGCAACTCCACATAACATCCCCCACTAGGAAAGGAAAATGTGACTTTGGGACCCATCTACGAAACTTGTGTGAGTTTCTATATACTGGACTTCTTGTTTGACATTCAAAATATCTATGTTTCAAATCCTTTCCAGTGGTCAAATACTTTTCTTCTAAATGGAAATGTGTTTTAGTTTAGGAATATCAAAATTGTGCATTGATTTTAGGTTTCCCTGACACGTGCTTGAATAGTCCTTTTTTCTCATTTTTTAATACTGTTACTTCATACCGTTTATTTTTTTATTATATATAATTTAAAAATTAAATATTTTTAACTTTTTTCTCTCTCTATCCAATTTCTTCTCTCTCATTTTTTGTTCATAATTTTACTAAAATTAATGAGTATCGTTAGAGTTTTGCATTATTTAAAAAAAATTAAAAACTGAATCGAAATATAATTAGTTTTCAATTAGATTTTTTCAAATTTAGATTTAAAAAAATTTAATTTTTTTCTCTAAATTAAACTTTGATTCTGTTTTGATTTAGACCAATCCAAACTGAAAAAATAAAAAAAATTAAATTAATAATTAAATATAATTGAAAGTTAATAATCCTAATTTAGTTAATTCTTAATTAAGGTTATTTTAAAATTTAAAATACTTAGTTTTTGTATATTTTGACTTAGTTTTTGTATATTTTCACAAACATTATTTAAAGACTAATAATTCAAATTAAATTAGATTTTAATTAAAATTATAATTAATATTAGAGTATAATCAATGTTATTTTAAATTTAAAAAATTTTTAATTTCATATATTTTAGTTTTCTCAAAACCTAATTTTCTTCAAATTGAAATATTTCAATTAAAAAAATTTAATTTAAAGATAAATTAGGTTTAGTTTAGTTTCGAAAAAAATGAAACAACTAGAATTTTCTTCAAACCGACGAACATTCCTAAGTATTGTATTAGATCGGATTATACAACAAAATGAATAATGAATTTACACTTGACTCTTTTAAGTTAAAAAAATTTTAAAAACTTAATTTTTAATTATGAGTGAATTTCTCCTAGAAGAACAGAACTCTACTCATGTTTGAGTTTTGCTAGTATAGACGGAACACATAGAACTTCCATAAGTTTCGCCTAAAAGGCGGAAGCAAAATTCTTGCAAGATTTTTGCCAACCGGGATGAAACTCTTGCGAAAGTTCCTCCCTTCTTAGAATTCAAAAAAATTAAATTTTAAATTTTTTACAATTTTTATTTCAAAATAGATTTTCTTTAATCTAATTGCGTTGTGTAGGCTGATCTAATACGATATTTATTAATTTTAATAAAATTATAAACAAAGAATAAAAGAGAATAGATTGAGAAAAAAAAGAAAAAAATAAAAAATAATTTAATCTTTTATTATATATAATCAAATTCAAAATTATATACACAATCTTTTTTATGAATTACCGTTAACCAACCCAAATCCAGATTGGGCTTCGACGGCCCAAGGCCTTCCTAGTGTGAAAAAAACAAACGCATCTGGCATAAGCTACTGGCCAAAATATACACCTGGGCAGAAACGTACCTGGGTCAACTCTTTTCCACCTTGGACCATTTTTCCTTTGGCCTTTTTCAAGGGTAGGCCCATAAACAAATTGCAAGATTCCGTTTAGCTTCTTTTTGAGGCTGAACCCCGCAAATGGCCTGAACGCATTCGCAAATGCATTTTTCTTCACACTATGTTCTAGGCACGAAGGTATTAAAGAAATGCGTTCTTTGGGTATTTGCGCGGCCGAAAAATTAGTGCACACTATAACGCATTTACATGAGCGGTTGATCTGCTGCTAAGTTTTTGCTGGATAAGCTCGTTGAACGCATTCCAAGCGTCCCCACCCCCTCCTGCCCTGCGTTTTTTTGGGCCGCGGCGAGGCGGTGTTCAGCGCATAGTTTTTAGCTACTGCCGGACATAACAGATGAAAATCCCCAAATTGGCAACTTCTGTTTGATCCTTCTGGTTGGCTTTGAATTTTGTCAATTCTCAGTCGCTTCTGCAGGTCAATTTCTTCCCCTTCCTCTGTATATCATGTATATATTAGATTTGCAGTCATCAAGGTGATCCTCCCTATTTCAAGTTTAGTGTTCAATACTTTCTAGGCTCTCTTTTGGCAGCTTGACTTGAATTGCCACGCTCAATCTTCGAATGTCTGGGTCTTTTCTATGTGCTTCCTTATTTCTCTTATAAGATAATCGTAATTGCTCAAGTACGATTCTTTTCTGTCTTTTCTTTTTGTATTTTAGGGGTTCTAGTAGCGGGCAAATCGACTTTGATGCAGATAATGTCGTGGGCTTTGGTGAACTTTGTTGAGGAACGATTAAATTTGAATTTCCTATTTGGGTAATCACCTCACTTTCTAACTGTCTTTTCTCCGCCTCTTTTCTCCGGTTAAATTGTAAAATTTAGTTAATAAGCTTTAAAAGAATAAATATTACACTGCATTGGACCATATTTCGTTTCCAGGATGAATGATTTCAATAATCACAGATATTCAGGAGCATTCTGGCACCTCCAGAATGATAAAGGCACTGTTGCTGTGAGAGTCACCTGTACCTACCATCATTGCTGGCTCCTTGTTGCCGCTGCTTCTATTGCCATGAGAATGGCACTAGGTCCTATAAGATATAACATTTGAAGAGAAGTGTTGTGGAGAAAATTATTGCGGCAGCTGCTGTTGTAGTTAGATGGTGGAAATGTAGTAATGGCTGTTTGTACTCTAATCATGATAAAAATAGGCATTTTGCTGTTGATGTTGTGGTTGTTGTTATGGTGATTGTGTCGAGAAAACACCTCATCTTGCATTGTACGAGGGGTGGACCTTTAAAGTTGGTAACAGTGTCATAAGCCTGTAAGAGACTACTCCAGTGTGTCTAAGAGGGACCTTGCATGAGATTGTGAAGCTGTTAGGAGAAGTAGTGCATTTTCTTTTTTTACTACCAAGTACTGGAAAATACTGAAAACTTTTCCAACAGGATAGTTTTAGAGCCTACTCCTACGGTATTCATGTTCATATGTGTTTGCTATCTATTTGATTCACTCTCTGCAAACTCATTCTCTTCTGGTTATAAAGTTCAGATTTTTTACCTTAACATTGAAATTAATGCTTTTACTAGCTAGAATGTCTTCCATAACTGATATGTTTCTTGGCATTTCTTTATTCATTATTTGTTAATATTAGATTGGATGGTTGATCCGCAAAGGATAGAAGGCAGTTGCTTGAGTACTTGTGACAAGCAGTCATGAAATTTGGCTGCCTAGATTTTGAGGTCATCTTCCTTCTGTAGCATTTGTCATTCCACCATGCCATCAGGTGAAGTTGAGGACCACAGTAGGCAGAATGCTCATCCTGCTGATGCTGGCTTAGCCAAAAGTGATGAACATCCCTTGGAACATGAAATTAGTCTGGAAAAAGGTGAAAATGCAGATGCTGATGGTAACAAGGGTGTGGGTGAGGGTGAGTATGAAGATGAGGATGAGGAAGAGGATGTAGATTTCGTTCCTTTGCTCAAAGCAACTCCTTCACAAGAAGCTTCTTCGAGCCTGAGCTCTGAAATTGAGGGTTTTGATGCTGACAGTGGAGGAAATGTTACTTCAGCCTTGGTTACTGATTCCAAGGCAAAACCTTGCTGTCCAGTTCATGAAAACCCTACTGGAGATACTGACCAGGGAGAGGAGATTGTGACACAAACTTCGCCATCTTCTGCGGGACCTTATCAGAAAGGCCTTGATAGTGGATCATTGCATGGAAAGAGTGATGGATCAGGCAACAAAATGGAGAGTAATAATGATTTGGTCATTCAGGAGCTCAACAATATGGGACATGCCAAGAAGCCTGTTGTGAATTTTGATGATGACAGTGCTATCTGCATGCGTACAAG
This sequence comes from Rauvolfia tetraphylla, assembly GCA_030512225.1. Lineage (NCBI taxonomy): Eukaryota > Viridiplantae > Streptophyta > Magnoliopsida > Gentianales > Apocynaceae > Rauvolfia > Rauvolfia tetraphylla. The sequence continues at coordinate 962,048 of JAJQKT010000076.1, read as the reverse complement.
AGCTCGATATTCACTTGCCAGCTTTACACTTGATGAACTTGAGAATTTTCTTCAAGAAACTGATGATGATGATGACCTTCAAAATGTTGATGATGAAGAAGAGTACAGGAAATTTCTTGCTGCTGTTTTGCAGGGAGGAGATGCTGACTCTCAAAATGTGGATGACAATGAAAATATTGATGATGAAGACGAAGAAAATGATGTAGACTTTGAACTTGAGCTTGAAGAGGCCCTTGAGAGTGATGGTGATGAAGATGCTAGGGATGAGATCCCAGAACAAGTATATGAAGCTGTTGGTCGACGACCCAGGACTAGGCAGAATAAATGGCAGAAAGCTTCTGCTGAAAGGAACAAGAAGCTTTTGGGACAGTTGAAGAGGCCACTACGTCCTCTTTTACCAAATGCACTAATGACAAGGGAACCTTTTTCAGCTCTTGATGGGAAAAACTTCATGCTTAACCATGCCCCAGACTCTTTGGCTGCAGTTAGTGATGGGTCTATAAATGGATTTACTCCACACCAGATTGGGCAATTGTACTGTCTGATCCATGAGCACGTGCAGCTTCTCATTCAGGCATTTTCTATTTCTGTACTTGAGCCTTCTAGAGGACATATTGCTGCAAAAGTTAAAGAGATGATTTTGGATATGCTTCGTGTACGTGATCATGTATTAGCATGGAGAAGGTTACCCTACCCTAGTTTTTGCTTCTTTCCTCCACATGTTCATCCGTCGGTGCTAAATGATTCTTCCAGAAGTTTGGTCATACCATGCATCAATGAATCTTCTTCTGTTGTTGATGTATGGAGAAGCTGCTCTTCTGGAAATAATATAGTGACTCCTGATATCATTTGCTCTTCAAAGGGAAGACGTGAGTGTCCTCATAATGGAAATAATCCCGATAGTTCTGCCTGGGTACCTTATCTAAATGGTCCTGTGCTCTCCATTCTGGATGTAGCTCCACTTAGATTAGTTGGAAGCTATATAGAAGACGTTTATGCTGGTAAGCCATGCAGAAGCATCCTATCTTCAGTTTCTTTCCCAGTTGCATGCTTGTGCAGTTCATGTATTCAATAAATCTTTCCATCTACTTGGAACTTTTCTTTATTTACCTAAGTCTATTACTAAGCTGGAACTTTGACAGTTGTGCAAGACTATCACAGGCATCAAGTGGTTGTTTCTTGTGATTTTGAAAAGGAACCACTGTTCCCTCTATATAATTGTCAAGCTTCTGCTGAACCGAGTGACCAAGTTCCAAGAACTGCTTACCCAACTTCTAGTATGGCCATTCCTGCATCTAAAACTGATCAAGCTCCTAAAAGGACAATGGCGTCTGCACTAGTTGAGAGGGCCAAAAAGCAATCAGTTGCTCCAGTTCCAAAGCAGATTGCTAAGTTAGCTCAGAGATTTTATCCACTTTTTAATCCCATGCTTTATCCTCATAAGCCACCTCCTGCTCCTGTTGCAAATCGTGTGCTGTTCACTGATGCTGAGGATGAGTGAGTTGTATGCTTTCTTTTACTTTTATCCATTTAATATGTCAATGTATCTTAATTTTGAGATGCTTTCTGTTCAATTGACAGTATTCTTTAAAATTTAAAGGATGCTCAAACCTGTTATGAGTGAGTTGTTTGCTTTCTTTTACTTTTATCCATTTAATATGTCAATGTATCTTAATTTTGAGATGCTTTCTGTTCGATTGACAGTTTTCTTTATGATTAGTCCGCCTTCCTCTTTTCTAGGTAAAAACAGGTTTGAGCATCGTTTAAATTTTAAAGAATCTAGTTCAGGTTCAACAATCTGTGTACTATATATTTGACTTAGACGTCACAAAATTTCTCCTTTTGTACCAATGCTTTGCACTCTGTCTTTCAACTCACTATATAGTTTATTTATTATCCTTTCTTTTTATTGTCTACCGTTCTGGAGATCAATTTAGTCGATGCTGAATTTACTATTTATCTGAAAAATTATATCTCCTCGATGTTTAGACTTTGGCATTTCTTTTCTTTCCTTACCTATCCTTTTTATAGAGGAATTGAACAGAGAAAAGAACTGCTTCAGCGCTTGGGATGTTGCTGTTCCTATTTTAGTGCTTGTTATTGCACTTGATGTTGCCTTTCAACCATGGTCTCTTTCTCACCTTCTTGCAGTTTCATGTTGTAGTTGAGCGTCTCTCTCTCCATCCTGCTATTACTGATGTCACTAACTGGCTGGAGGTTATTGTTGTCTTTGCACTTGAAATTCACATATAATACATGGATGGCTGTTTGCACTAAAACTAAGGAGTAGAGTATGATTTAAGCTTAGTATGAAATGAGCTAGTCATCTAACATATTATGAGTTTATAGAAATGGAATTAGGCGTTTGATATATTTTGAATTGCTATACAAGAGAGTATCTGTATGCTCGTGGGGTTATTCATGTTATTGTTTACATTTTTTTTGATGACTAAATATGTAGTAAATATGAGTTTGTGCATTGTAGGTTATTGGCATTGGGATTGATGGAATATAATACGGACTGGAAGGCTATTCAGCAACGCTTCCTTCCTTGCAAATCTAAGCACCAGGTGATTCCCTACTCCCTAGTGAGCATATTCTGTTTTCTCCTTTTTTTCTGAGCATAGAATTTGATATAACTGTTCTTATCTGTGGAAGTAGCATCCCAGTTAAATTCTGCATTTTATTTAGCCTCATGAAAGTTACTTATTTTGATGTGTTCATTTACATAATGTGCGGAACAGATATTTGTCAGGCAGAAGAATCGTTCATCATCTAAGGCACCTGAAAATCCAATAAAGGTAATCAAGGTCTCTCTGATTGATCTTCTACTGCTCTGGTTGAGCTTCGTTAAAGTGGTTCATTTTTTACCATTCAACTAGTAAAACAAATTGATTCTGTAGCAACAGTGCCAGAAATTTGTCTCTGAGTGGACAGATATGGATTTCATAGTAAGAGAAGGGAATTGGTTGGAACTCCAAAAAACCATTTCTTTTTATTGAACATAAACAAATGCTGTGACATGTAGTAAACACTGAGCGAGATGGATTTTTCAAGAATCTCTTGTTCCATTCTTTGCACACCCCAAAAATTAAATGATGGACAAGAAACAATCTCTCAGAGGGTATTTAACATGGCTTGTTTCCTAGTAGGGAAAATAAGAAATTGGACCTTTATCTCATGGATTAATTGTTTTCTTAGGACATATACAATATCAATTTCATCAGACTTGGTGCAAGTTTTCCATTATCTGTTAATCTGGACAAAGATAGACCACATTCAAGAATTGCCCCTATTTGTTTGTTGTATTTTTCATGTGGATTGGAGTTGAAACATGCAAGAGATTTAACCTCAGTATGGTTTACTGATAAAAGTTAAATTATGATATTTACTGCATCTTGTAGGCAGTACGCAGGATGAAGAATTCTCCCTTGACAGCAGAAGAGATAGTGCGTATACAAGAGGTAACTATGGATTTAGCTATTAATATAGATAGCCAATCTTGTGTGTTGTATAGTCATCTCGAATATATGTTTGAATTATTCAGGGACTGAAGACATGTAAACTTGACTGGATGTCAATATGGAAGTTTATTGTACCGTATAGAGATCCTTCCTTGCTGCCTCGGCAGTGGCGTATTGCTAATGGAACTCAAAAGTCATACAAATCAGATGCAAGCAAGAAGGCAAAGCGACGGTTGTATGAATTGAGACGAAGAAATTGCAAATCTGCAGCATCCGCCAACTGGCATACATCATCTGAAAAAGAGGTGTGCTACTTCATTAATAGGACATCGACATCTTTACAACTCTTCAGTTGTACCATGTGAATGTCTGAATTTTAATTTGTAAAACACATTAGTTTAGAAGATATGTACTCAAAGAGAAGACCTTCAGCATCTATATATTATTTGCACTCCTTGATTGAAGTATTGCCATTCTACAAATGAGTTTCTGAAAAGCTAAGTCTTTGCTTGGTATTGTTCTGAACTTGAAAAGGAATTATGTATTCACTGAGTGCTATCCACTATATCAATGCCAGAATGATGACTTTTGGGCCACATGATTGCTAGGATGTTTAACTGTTTATTCCACCATTTTTCATTTGAAATATCCCAACCTATTAAATTTATGAAACATTTTCAAGTGGCTGTAACTAGAGGATGTTGATGTGGCGCTATAGCAAATAAATAAAAGATGTACAAAATCACAAGAAAAAAAGAATGAAAAGTTTTGTTTTCTTCATTTCCATTTAAATGCTTGCCAGATAGCTGGTTTGCATGCTGATTTTTCTGCATACGTATATTTCGAAAGTAGCAAGAACTTTGCCATTCGGAAGTTACCTTTTCTATTGCAATGGATTTGGATGCTTTTAATTGTAATAGCTGGTTTTGACTCATGCTTTTCTTTTTCCTTTTTTGATTAATTCTGCTGGCCCCACCTAAGAGGCCACTTTGGTAATGTATGTGCTGCAACTTATCTAAATTTGTGAACTGCAGGACAATACAGCTGACAAAGCTGGTGAGGATAATAAAAATGGTGATAATCAGGCAGACAGAGAAGATGAAGCTTATGTTCATGAGGCATTTTTGGCAGATTGGAGACCGGACACTTCAAATGTTACTTCCAAAAGTCCTGACTTAAGACCTAGGGAAAAGTCCCCTCCTGTTCAACCAATGTTGCCAGAGAGCTTTCAAGTCAGACAACTACTAATTAATAGTCAGACCAGAGATTTCCAACCACCAATTTCCAATGAGTTTCAAGCTGCTGCGAGGTATTCCAGCATTTCTGTCCTTTCCAGCCCCTTTCTTAGATGTTTATGAAATCAATGCATCATAATCTAATTCTCTTTTCGTATTTTTCCATTCTATTGGCTATTCTTATTCTATACTTGAAGGTCTTCCTCCATTTCCCAATCATGCTGTCGAGCATTTCGAGCTCAAAGATCTAGTCATTCCCATTTGGTAAAGCTAGCTCCAGACCTGCCTCCTGTGAATCTTCCCCCATCTGTTCGTGTAATATCACAGTCAGCTTTTAAGAGCTACCAAGGGGGAACATCTTCGAAAGCTTCTACTGTTAATCCTGAGGCAGAAAGTGGAGTTATAAAGGTGGTCAAGTGCACTCCAAACACGGTTCCCGTTTATCCTGTTAAAACAGGACTAGTTAGAAGTACTCAGCTGAATAATGGCTCTAGTAATCAGCAGCAGCATAATTCTGTGATCAGGAATAATCCAGTGGTAGAACAAAATGATGAGTCAGATCTTCAGATGCATCCTTTACTCTTCCAGCCCCCTGAAGATGGTCATTTTCAATATTATCCTTTGAACTCCAGTTCAAATACTTCTTTTAATTTCTTATCAGGAGGTCCACCCCAGTTGAATCTGACTCTGTTCCATAATCAGCGCCCTGCAAGCCATGCTGTTAATTTCCTTGAGAGGTCGCTGAATCTTAGGGAATCAACTTCATCCTTTGGGGTTGATTTCCATCCCCTTCTTCAAAAATCTGATGATATAAATTGTAGCGTTGTGGGTGCACCCTCTGCTGCTTTATTGTCTGCTGACCTAGACTCCTCTGGGGATCATTGTGCTCAGTTGGGTACAACTCCTACAATATCACATATTAATTATAGTTCATCTGCAGCCTGCGGCAGACCCATCAGCGCAGGTGAAAAGATTAATGAACTTGACTTGGACATCCACTTAAGTTTTACCTCCAGAAGGCAGAAAGCTCTGGGTATCACAGATGTAAATGGGTGCGATATGGCTAGACCAGTAGGAAGTTCTCTAGATTCTAGCAGGCTAGGATCTGAGAAGGCAAAGGATTCTTTCAACCAGAGCAGCCAATATATGCCTGCGGCTTGTACTCCGGACAGAACCATTAGCAAGTTAAATTCACGTGTCCGTGCATTGGATGTATCTGGTGATGGAAAAAATCAAACCAATGTTGATAATATTGAAGACCAGTCTCTTCCAGAGATTGTGATGGAGCAGGAAGAGTTAAGTGACTCTGAGGATGAAATTGGAGAAAATGTGGAGTTTGAGTGTGAAGAGATGGCAGACTCAGAAGCAGAGGAGGGATCTGATTCTGAGCCAATAACTGACATACAAAATGAGGTATAGCTCCCATTCTTATTGATCCTGTATCAACTGCTTGAATTGGGAAGGAATACTTCAAACTGATGACTGATAAGGTGATGCCTTAAGTCTTTCTGTCTAATGTGATTATTGCTGTTATTCATTTTGTTTTTCTTATTTGCTGCTTGAACCTGCTAGTAGGATTTTCAGGAGTTGCAAATTTTGTAGTTGGAATCCAAAAAGAGTAATAATCTTCGATATGGATATGATTTAGATATGTGTCCTGGTGGTATTCTAGGCAAGCTTCTGCTTTTGTTCATATAAATATAAACATTCCCAGACATTTTCCACAATCTGTATTATACTAGAGGCATATTTTATCAAGGTGGGTACCTTCTTAGATATCTTCATGCTTTGATAATGCAGTTAGGTATAATTTGCTCTGTTAACTTTCTTCTGACTGGAGCAACTCCAATGTACTTTAGTGTGTTGGGTTTTTATCGTGCATCACGTGAGACTGATTCTGAATATGTTTGTGCTTGATAAATTTCTATGAAAGTGAATTTCTTTGCATGCTTCCCAGAGGAAATATTTTGTGGTTCTTCTGATTCTTTTCATAATCTCTTTATAATCTTTTTTCTGATAATTGTGATTAGGAGATGGGGAATGCTGCTAGTTATGCTGATTTGGATGATGAACAATGTGAGCCAAATGTGGGTGGTGATCCAGACAGCAAGGTCTCTGGCACCTCGGAAGATCACATTAAGGACAGAAAACTAGATAATTCCTACAGCTATTTATGTTTGAATTTGAATTCATGTCCTCCATGTTCTCCGACATTGAACAGGACTGAAGTTTCAAAGCACACTAGAAGTTCCAGTAGCAGAAAAGATTGTTCATGTTCCAACGGAAGTGCTGAGAATATTAAGCCAGACGCAAATCATGCAGCATTGCCCGATCAAGTTCTTGAACTGACGGAACAACAAAATCTGAATTCGAGTGTCACATCATCTGGGAAACCAATAAAACGTACACGTAATAGAGATTCCTGCTTAAGCAGGAGCGGATCCAAAAGAAGAAAATCAGGACTGAGTTCTGATATGAACTCATCAAGCACCAAGCATGTCAGTTAGAACGAGCCTGGCAAATTGTAGCTGATCAATTTTTGTCAATATTAGTTATAGTTGATTAGCCTTTCCGCTGTTGTTGAGATGCACCAGATGGTACGTTAAACCGCAGCAATCCAAGTTTCCTAAAAGGGGTTTACCCACAGAGCATTACAAAATATATGAAGTGTTAATCCATAGAATGACCTCTGCTGCAAAGCATTAGAAAATGGTTCTTTTGTTTTTACTGTTGTAGTTACAGTGCATCTTTTTTTAAAAAAAAAAAAAATTGAAGTTCTATAGCATGTGCTGATGTATGTTTTGGAATCTCCAAATCATCATCACTAAAGATCTTAAAATTTGGTTTATTTATAGAAGAAAATGATAAAAAGAAACTATCCTCGCCAGCCTCCTTTTTAAATTTTTTTGAGGAACATTTTTCATTATTTAGGAGAATGTAATAAGAACTTATGATGAAGAAAGATTTCCCGATGTTGTTCACTTGGTAATTTGAGTGATATATTAAGTGTTAATTTTTTTATGTGTTGTCCACCTTTTTTTTTTTACTTCTGAATTAAAAGGACACATTATCATAATGTATTATTCCTTTACAAAGAAAAACGTTGTACTAATTTTTTTTGTCATCAACGCGTTACTATAATACGTTATTTATTAATGCAAAGAAAGGTTTTCCACATTCTTCTATTGTGTTATCAATTTTTACAATTTTTTTGTTGTCAACACATTTCTCTTATGCATTATCAACTTTTTTGACTTTTGAAGTATAACAATATATTATCATAATACATTCTTCATTTATAAGACAAATATTTTTCATTGCATTCTTCTCTTGTGTTGCCAACGTTTTGACTTCTTAATCAAAGATGCATTATAATAAAGTATTTTATAAACTAGCGTAATTTGTCCTGATCATTGATAATACATCATTATGATGGCACCTATTGGGATTTACATGTGAATGCATAATGATGATGAGTTAAGTGTGAATAAAGAGCCAAGTTTTCCATTACATTCTTCTCTTGCATCATCAACGTTTTCTTTTTTCTTTTTTTAATTGTGGCTTTAAATGATGCATTATAAATTTCTTGAAAATTTTGACTTACAATTATTCATTATAATAATAGATTCTACTAATTTACGGTAGTTTGATAATTTTTTGTTTATCAACGAATTAATCCCTTGCATTGTAAACTTTTTGAATTTCTATTATCAAAAGATACATTAGAGTAATGCATTCTAGCATGAGCAAAATTTATCCTTGATCGTCGATAACGCATTACAATTTATTACACATCTAAACCCTAAGCATCTGACATGAAAAACAACCAAACAAAAAGTAGAAACAAAATGCCTCTCAACAAAGAAGCCACAATTGTATGCTTCGCAATACAAAACTTCAAGTATCAGGAAGCATTTTACATGATTTTCAAAGAAATCAAACTGAATATAAGACACCAAACCCACTGCATACTTAGCTCTCGTGAAGCTAAAGCTGCATCTTCTTCCTTAATAGTAATAGTGGAAACTTCTGACACCTAAATTTTGCAAATTTAATACTAATTTTACAGAAGAATGCAAAACTTGAAATATGAAGAACTCCAGAGGAAGACAGTAGAAAACAGAGTAAAAAAAAGACATTCGGTAGAACTAAAGACAAAAGGGGACACCTTTTGAAATGGTGTGACCAGCGAGGAAGAACAGTGGAATTCTCTGTGGAAATGACACAGCTTTGGTCATCTTACTATTCTTAGCTGACTTTAAGAAAGAACGGATGACATTAGCGTATTCATACAGTTCAAACTTAAAGAACGCACGAGCTTAATGCATTTATACAGGTCAAAGTCAAAGACAAAATTAAGAATGTAAATGGGCATCGCGGATAGCTGATTTTATCAACGAATGTATGACATTAGTGCCTTTATACAATTCAAAGTTAGAAAAATCAAGACCACAAATATATATCGATGTAATTAATTTTAAGAAAAAAAACATAATATTATAACTTTCATACAATTTTAAGAGAAATAAAAAATTCAAAATATAAATGAAGAATGTATAATTTTAAAGTATTCATACAACTAAAAATATAAATAATAATTACGATACGATCACTATTATAATAGTCATTTGTATTCTGAGCTTATTAATTATAATGCGTTAAATTATTAACTATAATATAATTATTTTTTATTTAAAAAATCTTTCTTTTTCTAAACTTCAAATTTCTTTTTATTTTTTATCTCTAAACAACACTCTTTAACAAATTTTCATTCTATCCTAAATTTAAAACAAAATTAAACATTAAATAAAATCTTAAAAAACAAGATACAAGGAGAATAGCCTTCTTAAAAAAAAAAGAAGAAAAAAGAATAATAAAAAAAAAATTCAAGGAAACTTTCATTTGATTTTCTAAGAAAATGCAAAAAAAAAAAAAATTGCAAAGACAGCTGCCCCTGTCTACGCCGTCGCGGCTGTGCCCTCTGCAGTTCCTTCTTCTTCTATTGCTTTCTTATTTTTTTGGTCTTCTAGGGAATGAAGGTTCTCGAAGAAGAAAATAATTTCATTCTTTTCTTATTCGTGTTTTCTTTTTCTTATTCTGCATTCTCTTTTTTCCCCTTGGGGATCCTTCTTCTGGTTCCCCTTGTTTTCATTTTTAAAATTTTTGTTTTTTCCCACTTTTTTAAGATTTTAATTTTATTTTAATTAATTAATAGGTTTAAAATTTTTGAAAAATGTTGTTAAGGGAGAGAAAATTAAGAGAATTTTAAAATTAAAAAAATTAATAAATAAAAAATCGAGTACTCCATAAATTAGCCCCAAAAACGCATTAATAATATGCGTCGAATTTTGGCCACATAATCCCAGAACCTCTTCTTTTGTGTGTCTCCTTGTACTGAATCCCCTTTGTCTCTCTTCCTTCCACTACCATGCTCTACCAATTCTCTTCCCATCTACTGATTCCTTTTTCGAGCCTTCCGGGCTGATATTCGGGTCGCAATTGGGAGTGCTGTACCTATTCAAATTCTCAGCCGTGGTGTACTGCCTATATCGGCTGCCCTTCTCATCACTCCCTCTGATAGGTAATTACATAATTAGTTTCCTTTTCTTCTTCCTCCTGTTTCTGTGCTTTCGGTTCGTCACCTTAATTTGCTTCAACCTGTTGTTTGCTTAACAGTGCTAAGAAAGAAAGGAATAAGCTTTACATATAAATTGGTTTTGTCCTTGATTTTGAAAAGATTCTCCCGGATAGTTCTACGATGACTGTGCTTCCAAGAAATATGTAATGGATGTAGGATTATTTTGACGCAGATTGTTCATGGTTTCTTTGTGTCTGTGGATTTTTCCGTTTTGCTAACTTAACGTATTTGTTTGCCAATCGGTTCATATATGGCTGGACTCATGAAGGATCCGTCAAGCGTGGTGATCTTTTAGAGTTTGTCTGTATAGATTTATGTTTTTAGCAGTATTCATTTGCTTCGCTGGATGGACCATTTACTGGTTCTTGCATTTTTTATGTTGGATCTTTCACACTGTGTTGTCTTTTTGAGTTGAAATTTGGTGAGTATTCATTTTAAGAGAGAACATGCTATGAATTATTGGTATATGGGAATAGTGAGTTTCTTTAGCATGCACATTGGCAGATTTTTAGATTTAAGGAAGAATTTGGGAAGTTTGGATTTCAGTTCTTTTAAATCTTAAGAGCACTAATCCTAAAATTGGTATTTGGATAATTAGTGGGTCAAAGGATAAGTAAAGATATATTCTTTTGAACCTTTTTGAGCACGATAAAGTAATGATAGCTACTTCAATGACTTACAGTCCTTGATGTTCATCCTTTGGTTCTAATGGATTGAAGAATTGCAGTGGAATTAGAAACTTGAAAACTAGCCAGGAATAGAAAATTAATTGTCAATGAGAAACTTATGATGGATTTCAAATGGTTCAACTTAAAAGACTAACCTTCCACAACTATTACAAATGGAGATGTCAAAGACCTGCAGTATTCTGAATTGATTTTTCTTTAGTTTTGATTGGCTGTCAAAAAAAGTTGTCTGGTTCATCTGATAATAATTTGGGATAGATGCTTGTTAATGGACAAAATACATTAGTCTGGGGCCATTTGAAGGAAAGATGACCAAAAATGAAACATGGAAGGTTGTATTAGATGCTTGGATCGTGGAGTTTAAGAAGGCATTTCAAGAGTTGATAAAGAAATAATAGAGATGGTCAAAATGTTAATAAGCTTTCAGAAGTCGTGGGACACGAGCCTTCTTATCCTTCATTATGTTTCTACGGTTTACTTTCTTTTCTAGGACACATTCAGCAAAATATTTCCCCACAAGAACCCATTTTTTGTGGAAAGATCAATTCTAGTCATAAAATCTAATTATACAAAAATTTAGATCAGGTAAACCTGCAGCTCAAGGATTAGGAAATGGGAAATTTCTTCTAGAAACATTATTGGGAGACTGAATTATGATTTATATCATTATATGCTACAAATTATTCAGCACTGCCTTACTTTAGGGTAAAAGGAAATTCGTTTCTGATTTGAATGGGGTGCCTCTATATGGTTGAGACAAAAAATAATGCAGTTTTTCGTGAATGATTCCATTTCACCTATGCTTAGTTTTCTCAAGTTTATTAGAATTGTTGTTAATTGAAGCATAGAACGATCCAAGTATGAGGCCATTTGGGTCTCTGATTGTGTTTTCGTTTTGGTGCACGAATTATTTGGCACGATTGGAATGAATTTTCTTTTCTTTTTGAATAAATTATTAGGAGTACAGTATTCTAGTTTGGCGTTCTTGCTTTTGGCTGAATTGAAATTGTGGATAATAGATCATATTGTTTTGTTACCATGACTACTGAATTATCCCCTTTATTAGTATATTTATTTGCTGAAGTATTTCACCTTGGAGAAGTTATTCAGCAAAACTGCTTGGGTTTTCGTGGCCACACTTTCGTTATCAAGTCCCTGAACTAAAATTAAGGAAACGAGACTTCTTTTGCGATACTGAACTTTTATTGGCTGGATAGGAACTTCTGTAAGTCAAAAAGTTTGATGTAAATCTTGAGACTATTGAATAATGTTCCCTTTCCATGTTGATGTAATGGCCTAATGGGCGCAGGTAGTATATTGATAGAAGAATATTCTCTTTCTTTCTACTGCCCTTTTGTTTCTGGGTTTACTATACCATGGTTACGATAAGATACTGATTAGCAGCATTCTTTGTTGTTTCAACTCTCAAATTCCCCAGGATGAGATATAGAGAGCAGTTTCAGAAGTTGTTAACTGGGCCTCTGCTTCTGACTTTACCCCTCTTGTGTTTGCTGTAGTTTCACTCTTTGTCTTATCCTTTCTGTATTTCTGTTGCATATCTTCTTTTCTTGTCTAGGTTCAGTTTTATCTCATTCCATGCTGATTTGGGATTCTGCCTTCTGTTTTGGCAGGTTGCTGGTTATGTTATGAAGTATGATCTTTCTATGTTAGGTTTGTTTTCACAAGGAAGACATCATCTTTTCTTTAGAGGTCTTCATGTGGGTAAGCAGTTTGTAAGCCCGAGTGCCAATGATATTATTTGTAAGGCAATTTTTGTCAATTTAAGGCAGAAAAGATGGAACCTGTTGGACAAAATATTACCCAGCCTGACAAGCTCTATTGCATCTCGTGTTTTTCATGAGTTCCAAAGCTCTCCAAAGATAATTTTAGAGTTGTACAACAGGATTGGCTGGGATAAACATATATTGGATTCTTTAGATTGTTGTGCTATTCTGATTCATGTGATGGTGAATTGTAGAAAATACGATGATGCACTGTGCCTGATGAGAAAAATGATGATAAGGAAAGGGTATTCGCCGTTGGGCATTTTGGAGGTATTGGTTAAAAGTGACCATATACTCTTCTCAAGTAACGCAGTTTATGATACACTAGTTAGGGCTTGTATTCAAGTTGGGGCAGCTGAGGATGCCTGTAAGGTCATCAGGAAGTTGAGAGAGGAGGGTCATCGAGTATCAGTTCACGCCTGGAATAATTTTTTAAATCATCTACTGAAATTAGATGAGGTAGCCCAGTTTTGGATGATGTATAAAGAAATGGTTTTGTATGGATATTTTGAGAATGTGAATACTTTTAATTTGATCATTTATGCTTTTTGCAAGGAATGTAAAATTTCTGAAGCCGTTTCAGTTTTCTATCAAATGTTGAAAAATAGTATCATCCCCAATGCTGTTACTCTCAATATGCTTATAGATGGAGCTTGTGAGATAGGTGACCTTGACCTAGCATTGAAGCTTATCAGAAACATAGGATCTATGTCAAAGGGCTGTGTCACCCCCGATTTAATATCTTACAATAGTCTCATTAAGGGGTATTGCAAGTCAGGACAAATAGAGATTGCAGAGGAATTTCTACATGAAATGATTGTGGTGGGCGTTGAGCCAAATATAAGAACTTATGCCACATTGGTTGATGGATATTCCAGCAATGGTTGTTTGGAGGAGGCTTTTAGGTTGTGCATTAATATGGTAGAGAAAGGTTTGGGGCCTAATTCAGTTGTTTATAATTCAGTTATCCATTGGCTATATATGGAAGGAGACACGAAAGGAGCTTCTTTATTGTTATCTGACATGATTAAGAAGAATATTTCCCTTGACAAGTTCACCTATTCAATTCTTGCGAAAGGACTCTGTATGAATGGTCAGATTAATGAAGCTCTTAAATGCTACAAGTGGATGTTAGAAAAAGACCTTGTGGAAGACGGTTTTGCTCCCAATATACTTATTGATTACCTATGTAGAACAAAGAACATAGCAGGAGCGAAGCAACTTCTAGGCAATATGTTTGTCCGTGGGTTAATTCCAGACACAGTTACTTATGGAACAATGATAGATGGGTACAGCAAGGCAGGGAACCTGGATAGTGCGGTACATGTTTACAGCGATATGATAAAGGTAGGCAAGAACCCCAATGTGGTGATTTACAATGCTTTGTTAGATGGTTTATGCAAAAGGCTATCTGTAGATGCTGGAAAAAGCTTGATAGATGCACTTAAGAGTGCAGATTGCTTCGATGTTGTAACCTTTAACACGTTGTTGAATGGATATTGCATCAGTGGAAATGTTGACGAAGCATTGCATTTACTCGTGGATATGAGAAAGGAAGGAATTTCCTTCAACCGAGTCACCTATAATATATTGATCAACTTCTTGTGCAAGCTTGGGTTGATTCAGCAGGCAAAGGAAGTAATGAATATTATGATTGCCGAGGGCCTAACACCTGATTGTGTTACATACACGACTCTTATTACAAATATGAGTAAGAAAGGTGATGCTGAGGAAATCATTGAACTGCATGATTGTATGATTGTTAGCGGAGTCATGCCGGATAGTCAAACGCAGAAAGCTATTGTCAGTCCACTTACAGAAGATGCAGGCACCGGCTTTGCTCCAGTTTCGGCTGCTGTAGATAAGCTGTGAAATAGTACATTTGTATCAGAAAATTTGATATAGTAGCGTAGTTTGTTATTTGTTTGTCGTTGTGGAAGAATGCATAATTCCTTATGACTGCCCTGCCGTCGTGCTGTTGTTGAGCGTTGGAGCTCTCGGTTTTTGTTGGGATGCCACGAAATTACATGTTCGATTGGCTTCATCTGTCAGTGAAAGAAGGCAAAAAAGGAACCTTGTAAGTCTGTTTAATTATCTTTACTTGTAGGGCATCTTGAGAGGGAATAAACTAAGTTACCCACCGTGGTAACTCCATGGCTGTCATACATTCCATTAATTATCAACTCCACCAAACATACCCACCATGGTAATGTTACATAGTTAAGCAGATGAGAGGCCTAATTTAACAACGTGGCAATCAATTAAAGAACGAACAAGATAATTTAGAAGATAAATTATTTTATGGTATTTTACATTAGTAATAATGTGTACATTATTATTATCTACTAAGATAATACATAATTAATTTCAAAGTAATATAATTCACATTGTCTAATGACAATTAAAAATTCATATGCTATGTGATTGAGGCGGGGTCGCAAATGATTGCATAACTCTTAACAATTTCACCGCAAAATAGCTAAGCGAAAATGCTGTGGGCATCACGTGTGGCTTTCCTTCTAGGTTCCCAGCCTATGTAAGTTGGAACTTGGGATGGTGCTCCTGTGGTGGGCTCAGCGATGCAAGCTGAAGAATCACTGAGATTCACTCACGCATTGCCGCATATTCCATGGGTAAATGGTACAAATTACAAATGGGGTGCGGTCCCTGTTAGGCATTCATTACCACATGATATCTTCATAAAAAGGATTTATGTGATCAAAATGTGAATTATTAAGGTGCCAAACCCCGCTTACTCGCTTAGGAATCAAGGTTTCATTCCCACCCGCAATCTCCAACGGTCAAAATCCTTATCCCAAAACCTCATCCAACTGCCCAATCCCTCTATCTCCCTACACCTCTCATTCCATTCCTCTCTTGGACACCAGTAGAATTCACCTCATAACAACAACCACAGTGCCATAGAGATAAGATATCAATACCTCATCTAATATCCTCTCTCTCTTCCTCTCTGAGCTTCTGTGATCTGCCATTGTCACTTTGGTTTACGGAGCTCCAACAAGGTGTTGAAGCCTGAAGCCATGTCCTGCTCCAACTTAACAATGTGGGTTTCATCAAAACCTTCTCTTTCCGACTCTTCTGCTCTTTCTTTTCGCTCTTTATTAAATCCTCTTCAGCTTCCTACCAATAATTCGACAACTACCAACCCCTCAAGATCTTCACCAGTGACTCCAGTTCACTGTGGGCTTCGCGAGCTTCGTGATCGTATTGGTTCTGTGAAGAACACGCAGAAAATCACTGAGGCTATGAAGCTTGTGGCTGCTGCAAAAGTCAGAAGAGCCCAGGAAGCTGTGGTCAATGCTAGACCCTTCTCTGAAACTCTTGTTGAAGTTCTTTATAACATCAATGAACAACTCCAAACTGAAGACATAGATGTTCCTCTGACCAAGGTTAGGCCTGTCAAGAAAGTAGCTCTTGTTGTTGTCACTGGCGACCGTGGACTTTGCGGTGGTTTCAATAATGCTATTATTAAAAAGGCCGAGAGCAGGATAGCGGAATTGAAGGATCTGGGCCTTGAATACACTGTGATCAGCGTTGGCAAAAAGGGTAACACGTACTTTATCCGTAGGCCTTATATTCCAGTAGATAAGTTTCTTGATGGTAGTAGCCTTCCCACTGCAAAAGAAGCTCAGGCAATCGCGGACGATGTTTTTTCACTTTTTGTAAGCGAAGAGGTAGATAAGGTTGAGCTTTTGTATACCAAGTTTGTGTCTTTGGTAAAGTCTGATCCAATAATCCACACTTTGCTTCCATTGTCACCTAAGGGAGAGATCTGTGACATAAATGGGAACTGTGTTGATGCAGCAGAAGATGAATTCTTCAGGTTGACAACTAAGGAAGGAAAACTGACAGTGGAGAGAGATGTTATAAGGACTCAAACAGCAGATTTTTCTCCAATTCTGCAATTTGAGCAGGACCCTGTTCAGATCCTGGATGCCTTACTTCCTCTGTACTTGAACAGTCAAATTTTGAGGGCGTTGCAGGAATCAATAGCTAGTGAACTTGCTGCCAGGATGAGCGCGATGAGCAACGCAACAGATAATGCTATTGAATTGAAGAAAACACTATCTAGAGTCTACAACAGAGAACGTCAGGCAAAGATTACCGGCGAGATATTGGAGATTGTTGCTGGGGCAAATGCCTTGACTTAATACTCCTTTTCTACCCATAATTGTGCTTCTCTGTAGGCAATTTCATTTGATTGTGTTATGTTTGTTTTCAGAACTACTACTACTTAGGGTAGGCACTTTTAAATTGTAACTCCCAACTGCATACAAACTTTTTCTAAGATGAGAAACACAATGTATTTTCAACAAGTGTTCATCGCATGATTGCACGCTTATTCTTTTGGCTCATCTCTGTAATACCTCTTGTATTATAAAGTCTCGGAATGTACCCTCTTGCTAATGGGGATGATTAATGTTTGACTTGATATAGTACAAATTATGCTCCTCATTGGCACTAGTTTAGATTACCACTATTCAAACTGCTTCAGTGCAATGATTCTGCATCCAGAAATCATTTTTCATTTGGAGGGTTTATCGTTCTTTTGGCTGAATGGTGTTGCCGGAGCTCGTCTTCCCTTTTTCCTTCCCTCTGTAATTTCCTTCCTTTCTTACGCCCCCTTCGGCCAATTCCATCGGATCCTCTGTTCTGGAATCTTCTCTCCCTTATTTTCCTTCTCTCTTAATCACTTTCTGGCCATATTTTCCATCCCAATCTCTATTACCTCTTTTCTGTTTCAAGTTTAATTCAATTGTATCTGATTCAATTGCTGGAAATTGAGTGTTGAATTGAGCTGGGACATGACGACAAGTTAATTATGGGGGTTAGGCAACGATCCTAATTATGTAACCTCAAACTAGTGGAGTTCGATAAGAGTAAAAAAAAAAAAATATTTATGAACTGCTTTCTACTGAATATCATCTCAGATAATAGAAGAATTGAACCTGAATGAAGCTTAAGTGAACATGGTTTTCTCTAGAACATTTGTAACTGTTAAGAGTCTAGACGTCTGCAAAGTTTGTCACGTTGAGATGGTGTATCGTTCAGTTTTCCGTGTTGCAAGGGGAAGAAGGAGATAGATATTAGGTTCAGGAGATTCATCTGCAGCTTTCCTAAGTTAATTGAATAGAGTTCCTAATAAACAACACTATCAAATTCTTGATAGAATTTGTAATCGAGCTGCTTTATGGCACCAACTCCAAGCAAATAATAACCAGGTGAGGCCCCAGAAGCTAAATGTGAAACCTTGTCGACAGTAGGCTGGAAGATGCTCACCTGGCTACCATAAATTTGCTTTCTGAAGCAATGTGGTTTCTTCTGTAACCATGGAAAAAGGAAACCCTATGGTTGAGAAATGCAACTCTGGATCCTCATGCATATAACACTATTGAGAAGCTGATGCATTAGCTTCACATGAGAAAGTTTGCTGTTGCTTTGCAAATGACACTTCTGGTCTGATGATATACTCTACACCACATCAAGCTCAGACAAATATAAGAAGATCATTACAATCAGAAATCAACTGAATTAATGTGGTAGTAAAGGAACACAATTTGGATCCAAAGAAAAATTACAGTGCAAACCTTGCCAGTCTAGTCAAGAGCTTCACTACTCGATATGTTCGAGCAAATCCTATAGTTAAAAAATCACCCAATTCTCTATCAAAATTCTAAGCAGCAGGAGTCGGTCTTCTGACTTCAACTTCCATGCTCACTGAAAGAAAGCATATACACTTCCAAACACCATACCAGTGGCAGATTGAAAATCGCTGATTCAAAAATACTTTACCATCAGTCTCAAACATAAGAATGTCCAGAAAACGTTCAAATATCAATCAAAAGCAAGAAATCTAAGAGTAGCTTGTGCCGTAAATTGACCTTCATAAATACTTACGCCAATTGCCTGGACCTTCAAACATGGACGTAGAGAAGTTCGTGAAGGACTAACTTCCAGCTGAAAGGAACGGGAAAGAGTAAAACATCTTATCTTTCTTGAAATATCATCCTGATAGTATTGTTTATTAACTTATTCCGAATCTTGGGAATCTCTTAATTTTTTAGCAGTAATTGTCCAGGAGAGAAATGCTAATGTTAAAGCTGGAGCACAAATGGATCTACTGCTTAATTAATCATTCATCAATGCCTCTTTTAGTGGTAACTGTAATTATCAGCATCCAGTACTGCTTTAAACACCCAATACAACAGTCCCAATCAATAATCACAAATTATTTAACCAGCAGACTTGTAAAAATGATAAACATTTTTTATTGATGATTGCATAATTTATAAGGTAAGTACATTTTTTATGTTTACCAATTACAAGAAATGCGAGCAAAGGGGAAAAAACCCTAAAATAACAATATTGTAAATTCTCCTCCTCGTGGCTCTCAAATCCAAGAGATCTACGACTCGGAAAAGATGGGAGCGACGGCTATAAGCTTCTTGCGATGAAGAGAATGTGGGTGGGCGTTCTTGAATCTCAAAGAGAAACAAGGAACTGCCTCCATATTGTTGCTCGGCTGAGGAGAAGCTAATTCTGAAGTAGATTTGAGTTGGTAGAGCAAAATCTGTGTCAGAAGTTGACCATCTTTGGCTTTGGATTTTGCCGTGATCTTGGAGTTCCTCAGTTGAGCTAATGCTCCAGGCTTCAAGTAGCAACCGCAGATTGAGGAAGATCTCATGGCGCTGCTTCTGATCCTGGCCTTCATTTTCAAGAAATGCAAGGGAGATTGTAGTTCTCTCTGTTGTGCCCCGCGCGAACAGTGAGGAAACCCTAGGCTATGGAGGGAAATAGGAGATTGGAAATTGGGATAAAGAAGGTGAGGCGCGGGGACAAATGGATTTAAATACAAGAGCTGATAGGCGGGAAATGGCATGTGATGATGCCGCGGTATTGGGTTTACAACGGGCCCATTCATTGACGGGCCTCTCTCGGAATTTCACTCCTTAAAAAAGCTTTTCAAGATTTTCCTTTCCTTCATGAGTTGATAGAATTCCAGTAAATTTTCCTATATGTGAATTCCTCCTTTCTTCTTTGGAAATTTTTGCGAAAATGTAATTATGCGTAATATTTTTTAAAATTTTCTTGGAAATTTCTTTTTACGTTTGATGGTTGTGATAGGAGGACTTTTGACAATAAGAAAACCCTCCTTAATTGGTCATCGAATTTCTAGATAACGTTAATTTTCTTTTTCTAAAGAGGAATAACGTTAATTATCTTGTGAAAATATTTCTTTCACAAGAAAATAACGTATTGCAATCAGAAGATTTTTATTAATTTGATTAAAAAAATATAAATAATATTATAACATTCACAGATTCATTACAAAATAAAAAACAGTATGCTTTAGGAAAACAAATCAAAAGTATTAATCCACCATAAAATATATGCTCATTATATGTCAATATTAGCCAATAATTTCAAATTTGTCTAGCATTCAAGTATAGTGGGCATAATCCTTAAATTCAACAGTATTAGTATTTTAGAGTAAAAAAAAATACATTTTACGTTTGATTTTAATCTGTGAATTAAAATGCCACTTAATATTTCATAACAAAATTTTAAAACTCAAAACACTTGAATTTGATTGGATGAAATCTCTACTTTTCTTAATTTCAAGAATTCTGAGCGAATCTTCCTTCCAAACCAATGGTGGGAAGAAATCAATCATTCGCTTATGATTGGCCCAAAAAAATAAAAAACGCCTCAACGCTCTGTCCAACTGTTTTCTCTTATGTGTCATCGGGGCCCACCTTGAGTACCAATTCTAGGTGAAAATCGGAAGAAAAAGAACGACTAAGAAAATAAAAAAGTTACGGAATATCTAACCTACAGCGAGGCCCAGAAGGGAACCAGCATCACCGCCTTACATCCGTGTCCTTTCAAATATGAGATCAAAAGATATAGAACGAGCTATTCTCAACCGTTCGATGGATCACGCAACTTGATAACTTGACTGGTCGTCCCACACAGGAAAAGTCCACACTTCATGGTGGAGATTTTTGGGACTCTTCAAGTGGGCTATCAGAAGTTTCAGAAACCAGACGGGGGGGTAGCGTACACCTCATTTCTTAGATTTTGTTGTTTTTCGATTTCTTTAATGGTGTTTGTTCACAAACATCACCATCGTCCGACTTCAAGTTCAAGAAACTGCAGAAATATTCTTATTTACACAGATACAGAGAGATTGAGAAAAAAGGATTCATTAATCAAATCCTGGGGGATGTTTTTCCTGGTTCTGTGGTGAAGCACAAAGTTCAGAACATTCTTTAGAAGGCACCCCAGATTCAGATATGGACATTCCTTTACCACTGCAAAAACCGTTGAGTTGCAGAGCAGAGTTTAGTCGCGGAACACACTCCAAGATCAAACCTTTTATGCGATTTATCCCTCATGGAAGCACAAGCCTATCTTTACAAGTAGGTTTACTTTACCGCTCCCTTCTTTTTTTATTACATATCACTTGTCTGAATTAGTTGTGTTCCCTCCTCCTTTTTGTAGGCCTGCTTATTGTGTGGTTTTGAATTGTATTTGATGAAGTTGTATTCATGATGCCGCTTTCCGAGATCATCTTTTACTATCATATCATTGTTTCAGTTGATGTGCAAGTAAAATTAGACTTATATTCCTGATTAGTGTATGATTGTGCATGTGGCTGAGTCCCATTGGAGTTGCTCCTTTTTAGCTTTTGGGCGCACCTGCTCGAATGACCCTTGAGGATTACTTGCTCGAGTCTTTCGTCAAATGCGTGCACTATTAGTTGTAATTCACCCACTGCAGTAAGATAGTTTCTAATGCGCTACAATATTGATGCAGTCTTATTTGTGGAGGAGGGATCGTGCAGCGACTGGGGTTTCACAGCGGATTACGGCTA
The DNA here is from genome assembly GCA_030512225.1 of Rauvolfia tetraphylla. NCBI lineage: Eukaryota > Viridiplantae > Streptophyta > Magnoliopsida > Gentianales > Apocynaceae > Rauvolfia > Rauvolfia tetraphylla. The sequence continues at coordinate 940,342 of JAJQKT010000076.1, read as the reverse complement.
GTGCGGGTTGGTTGGTTTGGTTATTAAGTTTTGGTTTGAACTCTTACCTTTAACTAACTCTTCCAACTTTCTGATTTTTCAACTTTAAATTATGTAGATTTTTCTAGAAGGCGGCAAAGAAGAGTATCATCTCCTAGGAATCAAGGCCCTTCTCCTAAGGGATTTATGCCGAGAACACAGGTAGACCCAAGCACCCAGAGAAGGGACCAGAAAAACAGCAGTGAGAACGAAGATCCTACTAACTTGCCGCCTAAAGATTTTGCTAGCGCCAGTAAGAATGTAGCTGAAAACAAGCAGGAAGAGATTGGTGATATTGATATTCATCAGGTAAAGAAAAATGAGGACGAAATCCAAGATGAAATTCAGAATGCCCTTGAGGAGAAGTCATCAATTACAGGGCCAGTATCTATAGCTACGATAACTCGATGGATAGAAAATGGAAGAGTTAGCCCCCTGGACTCAAAAGAGACGAAGGGAGTCCTAAAGAGTGATGTTGTTGATGGTGGTATAGGTAGAAGAACATCATCAGAAAATGTCTGGTTAGATGCTGTCAGTGAGGCTGAGGCTAAACAAAATGAAATTTTTGAAATGAGTAGTTCACATGGAGCAGTGACGTCAATAAGGGAGACTGCTGCTGCTCCGGGTAAAACAAATTCAGAAGGGAAGCAAACAGACGTTGTAACAAATGATGAGATCCAACATAAAAGCATTGAGATTGATCAGTCGAAAGAATCCATAAACATCGTAAAAAGCTTAGAAGTGAGCCAGAATCAGAGCACTGAAGTCAAAGATATAAGCGAAGATCGGTCCATGAATTCAGAGTTAGCGAACAAATTAAAGTTGGAGATGGAAGAAAATTTGCGTAAGCAGGCAATGGAAAGGCTTGCTGAGGAAAATTTCTCTAAAGGAAACAAATTATTCTGTTATCCTGAGGTGGTAAAACCTGATCAGGACATAGAAGTGTTCTTGAACAGAAGCCTCTCCACATTGAGTAATGAACCAGATGTTGTAATCATGGGAGCCTTCAATGACTGGAAATGGAAATCTTTTACAATAAAGTTGAATAAGGCTCATCTCAGTAGGGATTGGTGGTCTTGCCAGGTCCATGTTCCCATGGAAGCCTACAAGATGGATTTTGTGTTCTTTAATGGAAAAGATGTCTATGATAACAATGACCGAAAAGATTTCTCCATACCTGTTGAAGGTGGCATGGATGTGCTTGAATTTGAAGATTTCTTGCTTGAGGAGAAACGGAAAGAATTGGATAGCCTTGCCAAAGCACAAGCTGAAAGGGAAAGACAAGCAGAAGAACAAAGGAGAATAGAAGCAGAGAAAGCTGCAAGTGAGGCTGATAGAGCACAGGCCAAAGAGGAGGCTGCAAGGAGAAGGCAAATGATCAACGAGTTGTTTAAAAAGGCTGTTAGGTCTGTTGATAATGTTTGGTACATTGAGCCTCGTGAATTTAAAGGTGAGGACAAGGTTAGATTATTCTACAACAGGAGCTCGGGTCCTCTGATCCATGCTAATGATATATGGCTTCATGGTGGCCACAATAATTGGAGGAATGGACTATCCATTGTTGCAAAGCTTGGCAAAACCAATAAACAAGATGGGGATTGGTGGTATGCTGAAGGTAAGTAGAGTTTGTCTCTTACCTGTATGGTGGCATATAGGTTCTAGTGGTTGAATAGTATTTGAAGAATAGGTTAATTAAAGACCTAACTGTATATGTAAGATGTAGCAGTTTGATCCCTAAGGTTGGGGGACTTGGGGCTTCTTAGGTGGAATTTTCTTTTCTTGGAAAGTTAGGTCTAGCTTCTAAAAATTAAAGTTGGAATGGTGATAGTATGAATCTCCATATTGTACCTTTAAACTTATCATGGTGGTAGTTCTGGCTTCTGTGAAATGTAAGTCATAACGTGAATCTGTTAGTCATGTCTTCACACTTATTCATAATTCTAGTTATTTGTTTTTCTCTGAATCAGTAGCACATTTCAAATGGCATTCATCTGACCAACTTGTGGTTTTTGTAGTTGTCATACCTGATCAAGCATTTATCTTGGACTGGGTTTTTGCTGATGGTCCACCTCAGCATGCCAGAGTCTACGACAACAATTGTTTACAGGATTTCCATGCTATTGTCCCCGAAGGGGTTCCTGATGAACTTTATTGGGTTGAGGAAGAATATCAAATTTTCCAGAAACTTCAAGAGGAGAGGCGATCGCGGGAGGAGGCACTTCGTGCTAAGGTCAATTTCTTTAATGGTACAAGAAGATTATAAGTTTGTTACTTCATCAACTCTGCCCTTTTCTCCTCTGTGTCAGACTCTTGTATGCTTCATTGAATTGGAAAAAGTAGACCAATATAGCCTTGTTATGCATAGTTTTCCTGTTTTGTATAACCTGTTCGCTTATGATCTTCTGTTTTCAGGCTGAGAAGACTGCCCGTTTGAAAGCTGAAACAAAGGAAAGGACTTTAAAAAGCTTTCTGTTGTCTCAAAAGCATATAGTTTACACAGAGCCCCTTGACGTCCAGGCTGGAAGTACTGTGACAGTTTTCTATAATCCTGCAAATACTGTCTTGAATGGAAAGCCTGAAATTTTTTTTAGATGCTCATTCAATCGTTGGACACATCGTATGGGTCCATTGCCACCACAGAAAATGGTACCTGCAGGAAATGGTTCTCATGCTAAAGCAACAGGTGAAGTTTTAAGTCATTCAAATGTCAAGCGCTGGAAAACATATTGTACTTTATTTAGAAATGGGGAATATCTATATTTCATTCGCTTTGCTGAAAAACTTAAATTTTCTCTTCCTCTGTTTTTGTTTTTGCAGTTAAGGTTCCTTTGGATGCATATATGATGGACTTTGTTTTCTCTGAAAGAGAAGATGGTGGAATTTATGACAACAAAAATGGTATGGATTACCACATTCTTGTTTTTGGAGGAGTCACAAAGGAACCCCCAATGCATATTGTGCATGTTGCAGTTGAAATGGCCCCAATTGCAAAGGTAAAACATAATAGTTTTGCTATTGATAACATAGGTAACAGATAATGACATTTGACTTTTTTACTGATTTTATGTTAACTTATCTGTCTCAGAAGCTAAACATTTTTCTTTATTTATATGTTGTTGAATCAGGGGAGAATCCTATGAATATTGGTATGCAATATTGAATTTAAAAGCTGTAGATTTTAGTGGTGTGTGAGGATATTTCCTCATATATGGGACACTTTTGCTTTGTAATGCAAATTTGGTTGTGCTCTTAAAAGTGTTAACACATAGTGACAGTGGGATTCTCGCTTTAGACTGGTCTGCCCTGATAATACATTGGACCGAATCACACTGCATCTATTAGCTTCGATGATGACAAAATGAACTCGATTCATCATCTGTAATCTCTCTCCATCTTGCGAGTTCGATCAACCGATTCATTGAGTAACTCTTGGATACATTTGATCGATTCAAACACTACCACTGCATAATTTTATTAAAAAACAATAGCCGAAGACAGCTGAGGCATGTCTTGTTTACAGTTGCTTATCCTCTTCTCTCAACAGTTGATTGTGCATAGCCCAAGCTCAAGGGCCCATCTCTGTCCTATTGGCAACCCAACTCATGATCCCTTCGTGCGCAAAAATCTGAACTAGATATTAATTAAACCAAATGCTAGAACAAGCAAATGGTATTCTCTTTTGTCAGTGCATTCATGAACTTCTGTGTACCTGGCCTGGGTGATAGAGCCATTACAATTTTCATTCTTTTGCAGGTGGGAGGCCTGGGTGATGTTGTAACTAGTCTTTCACGTGCTGTTCAGGATTTAAACCATAATGTAGATATTATCCTTCCAAAGTACGACTGTTTGAACCTTAGCCATGTAAGCTTCAAACTATTACTTTGGACCTTTGGCTACTTTCATTTTATCTTTGTGGTCAATGCTGAACTGGTGATCTTTTTAATGTGCTTTTGTAATATCTTTGTACCTTCACTCGTGTCATTTTCTGGCGAACTGAACTTGTAGTTGAAGATTCTCTGACGATGTATATTCCACAGTTTCTCACATAATGATCTTCAGTAGATCCATATCCCAAAGTTTGGCACCTAGGAGCTTAAGTGACCAGAAGTCTTGGACAGTATTATGAGTAGTCATAAACTTAGAGGTGACTGTTTGTAATTTTAGAGAACAGAAAGCAGAAAGAAGTTCATTTAACTTGTGGATCCACAATTAAAGCAGTCAGTAATCTCGCCTCTCTTGCATATTATGCAAGCATCAGAATGATCTTGGATGTTTTTCTAATTCTCCTGAGAATCCATTTTGAGTTGTCATGAGAATGACGCAGATCATTGACTGTTCTAAGTTCACATGTTGGCCTTGTTCTGAATTTTTCTAATCTTCTTCAGCAGTGTCATTTTACTCGTATAGCAAATATCCTTCTGAAATTTTGTGTGTATATGGTCAACTAATACACGTCATGATAAACATGTGGTTTTACAGATAATATGTTTTGGCAACTTGTTTCCCAAATTATTTTGGATGGGACTCTCAAGTAAATGAACTGTTTGTGTTCCAAAACAGGTCAAGGACTTGCAGTTTCAGAAAAGCTATTCATGGGGTGGGACTGAAATAAAAGTTTGGTATGGGAAGGTGGAAGGCCTTTCTGTCTACTTTTTGGAGCCTCAGAATGGGTAATTATTAGTCTATCATGTATGCGTCTAGTTGTTCTTATATGTCTCTTCATATAGTTTTCCTATTTTTGTAGATAACAGATATATACATTAACAACCTGCTCAAAATCTTGTGGGGAACCTTCTCGAAGGCTGCTAATAAGATATTTACACTGTAGCTTATGTTGAGCCAATTTCTTTCCTTATTTTGCATTATACGTCATTATGCCAGTAAAGTGGAAAACTACATCTTGAGGAGTCATATTTCGTGGACAGAAACTCATAATTGGATGCATTCTTGAAGAGGTTGCTTCTTGTCATCACTATGATATTAAAAAGTTACAATTGATGATTATTCAAAATCAAATTCCCCTTAACTAAGACATACCAAAGCAAATTGTTATCTTGGTCTGGTTTGTTTTGATGGTTTAGATTCTTAATTGCACATGTGAATCAAATTCTCACCTTTGATATTAAGCTTCTTTCTGCTGCTGTCACCTTCTTCTTCTTCTTCTTCTTCTTCTTCTTCTTCTTCTTTTTTTAAAATAAAACTTTTTCCCCCTTATAAATGGAGAATAATTCCTGTGTATGTAACTTGTTGTGAAGGAGAAAGTTTGCAGTTCATGCTGGGCTTAAATATATTACAATTAGGAAATCAAAGTCAATTGGATTATATTATGTCTATTGAAGAGAGTGTTTATGTGGTTCAGTACTTCTATTGGGAAAGTATTTTGCTCTTGCATTGTGAATTTGAGGTCCAACCATTACCGATTCTGATACTGAGATACAATATGCGACTTAGTAATTATGGTTAGTGGGGAAATAAACACATCAAATGTTAAAAGATGCAATTGAAGCTAGAGAAACAATAAATAGTTCTTTTTGCTATTATTTTTTTGCAGGGTAAAGTAGAGAAGGGTTGAAAGATAATGAGTTGATTTCCTAAAGGCCATTTCCTTGTTCATTGTGAAAGACAGGCATTGTTTAAACAGGCTGAAAATCTCAAGTGCTTGTTTATGTTAGATGAGATAATGATATTGAATTAAGCTTCATCTCCTCTCTGCAGATACTTTTGGGCTGGATGTGTTTATGGTCGTGGAAATGATGGGGAAAGATTTGGCTTTTTCTGTCGTGCTGCTCTTGAGTTTCTTTTGCAAAGTGGTTTCCATCCTGTAAGTCTATTCATGTTCAGCAACCATTTACCAATGCGAACATTTAATCTGAGCCTTTTCTTATCCTGATTTTTGTTTTGAGATGTAGAACTTCCTTTTCACCTACAACTTCATCCTGTTCCTATTCCTTTGCTTATTCCTTCTTATTTTCAAAGTTCTTACTTTTGGTTTTTTCCTTTTTTCTATCTGTTCAAGTACTAAAGCCAATATCTCTACTGATGATAATCACTTTGAAATGATGAGACACAATGTTAGTAAATGGTGATTTGTAGATTAAAGAATAATATAAGTGAAGAAATGGAAGCTTATTTGTATTTCATTACTTTGATCAAATGCCTTTCATTTTCCAGGACATCATTCATTGCCATGATTGGTCAAGTGCTCCAGTTGCATGGTTGTTCAAAGATCATTATGCACATTATGGGCTTAGGAAAGCTCGTATTGTTTTTACAATTCACAACCTTGAATTTGGGGCAGCATTAATTGGCAAAGCAATGCAATATGCAGACAAGGCCACAACAGTACGTACATAGACTACTTCAAAATGTTCATTTCAGCTTCAAAGTTTTGCTTATTCTGTTTCCTGTTTTTGTCAAACTCATTGGCTAAGTCTGGTGATACATTAAGAAAGATCCAGTTTCTTTTCATCAAATATCACAGAAATTCTTAGCCTTTTTTTTCCTCTGTTTGCGGCTTTAGGTCTCCCCCACTTACTCCCAGGAGGTTTCAGGAAACCCTGCGATTGCACCTCACATTTACAAGTTCCATGGTATTCTGAATGGCATTGACCCAGACATATGGGACCCATATAACGATAAATTCATCCCTGTGAGTGAGAAATGGGTCTTCAATTTTTTATATTGTTTAAATTCCTCATCTCATAAATTTTCAAGTCTAGCACACTAGGATTTGAAAGGTTGGAAACTTAGAATTGCCACTAGATCATGTGTATCTCATCATGATGATGCAGCAAATATGCAAGTGTCTAACTATCGTGATTTACAAACATGGAGAAATTTCTTACTGTAACTTTTAACCTCTAGTTGCTAGTCAGGAGATGTAAATTGCCTATCCTATGTCACTCTAAATTGGCATTTTACTACCTTTTAGGTATTCATATGTCATTAGACATGCATCAACATTACTTTTATATTGTTCATAGTGTGAACTAATTTGGTGCACAGGCGTGAAGGTGTTTAGTACATTTTATGAATATCCCCAAAGACTCCATGTAACTTGGATTTCTTCAATATTTCTGGCTTCATACCTTATCCTCATGTATACACGAATTTTTGGTGTCAGAAAATGAACCATGCTTGGTGAAGTTGGTATCTATAACTTTTTAGACATGCAAAGCCCATCTGATCACTAGTTGCAGCTACTGGTGCTCATGTTTCTCTGTTTAGATGGATCAAAACAAAAGGGACTACTTACAATCCGTTCAATTGTATTCAGAACATAGAAAACTGAAATACAACATCTGATATTCCATCATTTTACATATGCCCCAGATACTGGCATTTGTGCTGATAATTGCTGCTAAAGGTGAAATAATTATTTTGTATTAGGAAGTTGGACGTATATTTACTTTTCTGTTAAAAAGTTGAAACGTTCGGGAGTCATGAGTTTTCTTTTTCCTTTCCTTTTTATCTTTCTGGCTTTTGAAGTAGACCAACTGCTAATCTATTCCTTGTCATTACAGGTATCATATACTTCAGAAAATGTTGTTGAAGGCAAAAGGGCTGCCAAAGAAGCTTTGCAGCAGAGACTTGGGTTGAAGAGGGCCGATCTACCTCTGGTTGGAATTATCACTCGCTTAACTCACCAGAAAGGAATCCACCTAATAAAACATGCAATTTGGCGCACCTTGGAACGCAGGGGACAGGTTGCTTTATTAATTTAATACTGTCAACGCAGTGGACAGGCTGCTTTATTAATTTAATACTGTCTTTTCTTACTGTCCTGCTGAGAGCCAAAGATGAAAGTCCTAAACTTCCTCTGGTTCTCTAGAATGTGCATTTGACCTATCACATGAGATTGCATCATATTGTTATGTGATTCATCCCTCAACCTAGCACTTTGTGTATGTGCTCCAGAACTTACTGTGTGCCTGCTTGAATATGGTCATAGATATGAGTTGAAAGATTCTGATATTGGTATAATCTTATATTGAAAGTCAAATAATCATCATCCATCTAAGTGCTGCTACTTTTTTCCCTTTTGGAGGTGGATAATTTTCAGCATTGTTTAGACAAACTGATGAGTATCATATTCAGGTCGTTTTGCTGGGTTCAGCTCCAGATCCTCGCATTCAAAATGATTTCGTAAATTTGAAGAATGACTTGCATTCTTGTCATAGCGACTGTGCACGCCTCTGCCTGACCTATGATGAACCTCTTTCTCACTTGGTATTTATCTGTGGAGTTCAGTGCCACTCTTTAAGCATATTTATTCCACAATGCTATAGAGGCACCAATAATCATGGTTTGGATGGAATGTGCAGATATATGCTGGTGCTGATTTCATTTTGGTCCCTTCAATTTTTGAGCCATGTGGACTCACTCAACTTACAGCAATGAGATATGGTTCAATCCCTGTTGTTCGTAAAACTGGAGGTTTGTACGTGAACTTTTGGTCTATTTACATTTGCAGTTGATGCAACTAACTGAAGAAATATCCTTTCCATTTCTTTATTTTGTGATATTTTCATGATCGCTTTCTTTAATCTATGCGAATATCACGTCTTCAAGTTGCTGCAGCGCGCTTGCCTTTATTGCAATTCTGTAGGTCTCATATTCGGATGTGCAGTAACTTTGCCATTTTTGCTGAACTTTTAGGACTTTATGATACTGTTTTCGATGTTGATCATGATAAAGAAAGAGCAGAAGCATGTGGTTTGGAACCTAATGGATTCAATTTTGACGGAGCTGATGCTGCTGGAGTTGATTATGCTCTAAATAGGTAAACTGGCATGATTTCATTTGACTGGGTGCAACCATATACGTGATCCATAATACTTCCCTATACATTCCTACTCGTTTGAGGTGCTAGGATCTCTGTCCTTCCTGTTGAAACTTCGTTGACGAGAAGTCAATTTGCTTCCTTAGTTTGGACTGACTCACTGTTCTATTTCTGGTTCGCAGAGCCCTCTCTGCTTGGTACGAGGGTCGGGAGTGGTACAACTCATTGTGCAAGCGAGTGATGGAGCAAGATTGGTCTTGGAATCGACCTGCTCTTGATTACTTGGAGCTCTATCATGCGGCTAGAAAGTGAGAGAAGGAACACCAGACTAGCTGCAGTTGCAGAGATGGGAGCGCGATGGACGGACATCTATCGAGCCCGAAAAAGTTGTACAGTTCAGTCTTAGTTTGCTCCAACACAGATGCCAAGTTTTGCTGCACACACCGACTCCATTCAATTAGAATAATGCGAGGCAATGCTCCATTTTTTGCAGTAACGCACACAACTATAGCATTAACGTAGTTCTGTTATTGGATGATTACAATAATGAAGGCGATCAATCAGTTTTCTTTTCACACACAGAGAATGAAGACCATTCTGTCCGCAGACCATGAAGAAATGATCTTCAAAAAGAAAAATGAATGCATTAAGCACTGAGCCGACGGATGTGACGGGAAAAAAATGGAAAAATATGTCCCGGAAAAGGCCCTTTTGGGTGCTTTTTGACCCGCAGTGGGATGAGTCAAAAGGGGCACCTAGTGAATATGGGGTGTTGCATTAATTCCTTGAATGGTTGTTCAAAATTGCTCTAATTACCTCAGGAACTTGGGATAACTTTTGGCCGTCACAGAAGCGATAATAGTCGTGAAAATGATATGCGTCGAGCGTCGTGAGGTTATGGGATCGTGCAAAACTCAATATTTGGATTGGATTTGTGCAAAATTTAATATAGTAGAGTTATATATATTTTTTAATAAAATATTTACTTTTATAAAATTTTAAAAAAAATTAAATTTAAACTTAATTCATATATGCGAGTGCCTGCTTGACCTTTGCTTTTAAGACTTCTACTATTTTGGAACATTCAAATTTAAAATTTAATATTTATTTACTTATTTATAAATTGAATATTTAAATATTAAACAATTACGTCAAATGTAAAAGAATTTGGAATTACGTAGCGGAGGAGATATGATAAGACATTTTTTATTTGCGGTTAAGAATCAAAATGAGACTGTATGATGTGGAAGGTGATGTGGCGGATGAGTGGCTTTTCATTTTTTATTAAATATGAGAAAAAGACAAAATTAGTGGACTTTTGGTGTTGGGCCAAAATGGCCTTCTCAGTTGGCATCATGATTTGTTGGACCCAAAAGGAAGGAAACTGTCTGCTGTGGCCCTTCAAAGTCACTATCTCATTTTCGGACACCAACGCTGTCCGCGTCACAATGCCCACAAAAGGCCCACAATTCTGTTACATCCGCTCTGCGTCCACAACCATCCGCAGCTCTTTCTATTGCTCACCAGGCACCCGCATATTATTACGTTATTTCTATATGTAGTTTTTTTTTTGACTATATGTAGTGCGAAAAATATTCATTATTTCCTTTTCATTTCGAAGAGTTCTTAAAATTTTCAAGACGTTCGGACAAAAAATTAAATCTACAAAAAAACGATCGAAGAATTTTTATAAAAAAATAATAATTTATCAAACTACTCATAATTTTACATCGATTTACACAGCAAAAACTTAAAAATCGGCCTTAAAATGATTGATTTTGAAGTCGATTAATTAATTTTACAAATTTCGCCAATTGTGACGGAATTTTAGCCTCAAATTCCGCCACTATGTAATTTTCGCCACATAGTAGCGGAATTTGAGGCTAAAATTCTGCCACAATTGTGGCAAAATTTAAGCTTCAAATTCTGCCAATTTGTGGCGAAATTCGCGGAGGAATTTCGCCACAAATTGGCGGAATTCCTCCACAAATTTTGCCACTCAGTTGGCGAAATTTGTGGAATTAATTAATCGACTTCAAAAATCAATCATTTTAAGCCGATTTTTAAGTTTTTCATCATGTAAATCGATGTAAAATTATGAGTAGTTTGATAAATTATCATTTTTTTATAAAAAATTCTTCGCTGCTTTTTGTAGATTTAAATTTTTTTGTCCGAATGTCTGTAGAAATTTTAAGAACTCTTCGAAATGAAAATGAAATAATGAATATTTTTCGCACTACATATAGTCCAAAAAAAACTACATATAGAAGTACCCTATTATTAACCGGTACTTGAATGTTTTCGGGGCTATTTTTGTATATTCCGTAAGTTTACTCCATATAGGATTAAAAATAACACTATTTTCGGTTTGAAATAAGTAGAATTTTAAAGGAACTTTCTTTTTCTGAATTATTTGCCGTCTTCAATTGTTAGTATATCACATAATTGGTTTTTTCATTTTTCAAGAATGTGAAATTGCGTTTCATAATCTCTTTAATGACCTTTTTAGGCTTTGTTTGGTTCACCGAGGGAAGGGAGAGTAAGAGTGGCACCATTTACTTCAATTTTATTTTGTAAGAGTAAAAAAAAGTAAATTATAAATACTTGTTTTTATTTGACTGGAGATAAAAATAAAAGAGATTGGAATTATTTATCTATTTTAGTCATTGCATATATTTATTATTATAAAAATATTTGATCATTTTTACCAATACTTCCTAACCTCTATACTTTTTAAGGAGTTGATTTTACTTACGTGGAGGGAAAAGACCTCCTACCTTCCCTCGATATTACTATTCAACTAAACAATTACATTTTTTCAAATAGCTCCTCATTTACTTTTTTTCCCCACTTACTTCTTCCTCCCCCAAACCAAATGTAGTGTTAATTCACATGTCACAACTTCAAATCATACTTATTTAATGCTGAATTAATTAAGTAATAACTTAAAAAATCGAGTATTTAACTCTAACTAGTTTAAAAGACTAAAATTTCAAACCTCGAAAGTTAAAGAGAGAGAGAGAGAAAAAAAAAAAGAGGAGTAATTAAAACCAGAAAGAGTACAAGAAGTCCTGTTTCTTGAGGAATCCTGAAATTCTATTTATCCCTCTACTAACATTTGATATTTGACTGACCATTTATTTTTACAGTCTATCCTAATTGCCATTACATATAGTTTTAACATTTGATCCTAAAACTAAACTTAAAATTTTAACTTTAAAACTCACATCTTCTCTTACAAATAATTTAACTTTTACAAAGCTCAAAATAAAAATTTCAAAACCAAACTATATCCAAATATACCCTTCGATTAGAATTCGATTCACATTTTTTCTTACAAAAATTTATTTGTACAAATTAAAATAAAAAAATTTAAATTCACACACAATCTAAATAGATCCTTTCTTTCACTGTCTTTGCTCCAAAGATAACATTATTAAATACTCTCCCCCACGTGAGTAGTTATCTATTGCCACTGGACTAACCATATATAATTAGCACTCTCCAACTATATGCGTTTACATGTAATCCGTATTAATCTTGTAGTAATGGCATTGATCGGTCAAACACTAAGAAAGTAAAGTAATTCCCTAATATGCACCCTTCGGATAAGCTTTAAAGTAGATACCTTCGTTTGCAAATAATATGATTATGTGGGCTAAGTTCAAGGCAAATATAAAACAATCCTAAAGCATAGTTTGTTAAGCAGCATCGAAGATCATGCTATATAGTTCTCTGCCCCGAGTTCCATTCTTCGCTCTTCGTCCTCGATATATCAAAAATTGAAGAGTTTCTGCTTTCAAACAATGAAGAACAAAGAAGAAATAAACAATGAGTAATTAGGTAAATTTCTTCGGGTAAAGATTCACACGAAATGCAGACATACCCTTACAGCGATTGCGTGCACAAAAAATTGAAACGTTGACCCACAAACCCATTGTGACGTCTCTGTCCGACTAAAGGTACACTATGCACTCGTCCTCCAAGCCTCTGTCCCTCCTGCATGTAATTGCCAGCCACCGCAGTCTAATACATAGAGCAGCACCTCAATGCCACTGCCCACTCCCCGAAGGCCTCTCCCCAATGCCACATATACATAAAGAAATGTACATGTATGTTTTTGGTGTGTCGTTTTGTGCATTTCTTTACATATCAATATATACAGATGCCGGGCTGTCATCTGAGCAATAATCTCAAAACTGAGGTCTGGCTCTCTGGCATGGCAGTAAAATATGTGTATCATCTGTATCTGCATCACCCCGACTCTGCATGCTGCTCGTGTACCATCATCATCTCGGCAAATAATCCAAAAGCCCAGGAGCATTGAAGAGCGAAGAGTACTTAATTTGCTCGCTTTGGTATGGAAAAGCTACTTTAGCTGGCCATCGGCCATTGAAGCGAAGTCACTGACGTTTAAAAAATTCACCAAACGCAGAGACCACAAATCTCAATGCGCATTAGCCAACCAAGTGCTTTTACTCCAATAGCTCCCTCTCCCAGGCGCGGTTAACAAAAGCTCTTCATGGCTGGAAATGCAAAGCTTAGTTTTCTCTCTATAGGAATTGGATAAGGCTCGCTCTTCTCACAGAAATCAGTGAGGTTGGCTTCTAGCAGGACCAATTGTTCCTTTCCACCTTTCCCAATCACAACCAACCTTTTGATAGTTCTGAGGAAATTTAAATGTGTCGTACCACTAGTCTCCGCACATTTATAGTTTTGCTCACACTCTAGCTCAACTGTAGGATGTTGCCGTTGCAGGCCGCCGAATCTGAACTCGGGACTGTAGCAATGGGATGTGTGAGGAGTGATACGGTGTGTGTGATGCCCCAAGCAGAACTATAAGGCACATCAATTAGCTCGATGTGAAGAAACCCTACTTCAAGAAATCCTTTTCCCCACCAAACATTTTACCAAAGTGGGCTAAAGATGGTGTCATGACACTCGGGTTATTGGGTTTTTTCAGTACCACCTAAATGCCTTATCCTCGCTCCACTTTCTTCTCTTTCGACCATCTTCATCCTATGTACTACAACAAATTTTCTGTGGGCGTTTGGACTTATTCGCACTACGAAAGAAGGGCCCTTTCAATTTCAAACTATTTGCAGATAAAGGTACAAAATGCGGGAACTGATATTCTGATAAAACTTATCCTCCTCTTCTTTTACTTTTCTCTTTCTTTTTCCTTTTATTTTCGATTTTCCAGTTCAGATGGCCAAGAAAGCTTAACTCGTGTCATTTATGTGGATCCTATCTGTGGTGATTGTCTTTTTCCCTCTGATACCGCAGGAGACTCGTTTTCAAGTCCTTGAACTCTGTGAATTTGTTTGGAGATTTGCATGCCAGAAAGGTCGTTCCTGGGCGCTCACACAACTTCTGCCACACCTTTTTTGGTTGGTTCTGGTGGGAGGTGTAAGAAAGCTCCTTTCTCTTGCAGCTACTGAACCGAAGCCAGGCCAGATTCCGGCTATTATTCCCTCTTCAACCCTAAGGATTTTCCTCTTAATGATTTCCTCCCCAGAAAATCTAAAGTCTCTTCACGAATAAAAGGCTCACTCTTTCCCTCTTATAAATCGGTTCTATACATAGCCTCTCTGATTTGTGGCCATTTCGAGTTTTTTGCTCTTACAGTTTCAGGACACCGAGCCATGGACGAGGGCTTCAGCGAGATGATCAGCAGCGCGGCGAAGGAAGGGAAAGATGAAGATTTCATGGAGGAAGATGTGTGGGCTACCAATTTCATGAAAGAAAGAGAAGGCTCGAGCTTGAAGGCCAAAAGAGCGCAGGGCTACTCATCAGCACCAGCATACCGAATAATACCTGCGGTACCAAGAGCCATCCCAAGTCTCAACAGCGGCAGTCAGTGCCGGTCTGTGACTCATCAATCATCTGCTCCTGTGAACATCCCGGACTGGTCCAAGATTTATAAGAGGAAATCCATCAGGGGATTAGAGGATGATGCATGGGTCGCGGTTGACGGAAACGGTGGCAACAGATTGTACTTTGATGATGCGGAAGACTATGATGGTGACGAAGACAGCGACGAAATGGTCCCGCCCCATGCATTCATTGCCAGAAGGCTTGCTAGGAGCCCAGTTGTTTCTTTCTCCATGTGTGAAGGTGTTGGAAGGACCCTAAAAGGAAGAGACCTCAGCAAATTGAGGAACGCCATTCTGACCAAGACTGGTTTTCTTGAATGATCTCAAGTTCTCATCTAGGTTAAATACTTCGCCCTCGTGCTCTTGCATCCCTGTTCATGTCGTCGTAGCACCGCGTCTGAACCATCCATCATCATCATTTTGCCGTTGTCATTATCTCTATCATCAGATCAGGGGACCCCTTTATCCATTTCTATTTTATTTTAGTTCAATTTCAAAAATAGATTGTTCCTGAAAAAGATATCGGCGATTATGTTTTGAAGTAGTATCGCCTTCTCGAAGTTGTTTTAGCCTGGGATTTTGTCTGGAAGTTTTGTACCCAGCACCCGCAGGATACATATATATCGAAGAAATTAGTTCTGGACTTTTAGTTTATTAGTATACATTATTCCATTCTTTTTTTTTTCTTTTTCTTGGGGGTATGAGTGACATTATTCTACGTATTCATCTTTTTTATTTGGTTATTTTTTTTTAGATTTATCACTCCTCTGTAAGACTGCTAATGTATCTCTCCTCAGTTTCCATCATAGTGCATCATTTTCAGTTTCCTGGTTTCAACCCACAGGTTAAGCAAGAAGAGCAATTGATAAGGGCCTAGAAAAATCTGGTACGCAAATGACCTTGTTTGTTTTGACTTTTCCTTTTTTTTTTTTTTTTTGGCCTTTCTATTTGGTTGGCGAAGGGCTGTTGAAGTTCTTCCTTGGGTTTAAAGGCAATAAGAGTTCTTTAATTACTTGGCTTAATAAGAACAAGCTTAGTGCTACATACAGCTATTCATATCATTACTTTTAAGACTTTATAGTAGGTAACTTTGTCTATAAATGATACTTCGTACTACTACTACTACTACTACTAATACTTGAGTTAATGTAATGTATGGATGAATTGTATTAATAAGTACGGTAATTCTTTAAAAAAATATAATTTTTAAAAATTGTAAAAGATTAAACATTTTGAAGAGAGAAAATACATTCAAAAATTTTATATTTTGAAATAAAAAATAAATATTATGTATTTTATTATATATAAAACAAGTAAATATTCATCTTTAGAGGGAGACTGGGAGAGGGTATAAATGAAACTTATCTGAATAGAGTGTATTCAGCACTACTCGAGGATAATGGGAGAGTGATGTCACGAATGTCAACACGACTGGACTGATGGTGGAGAAGAGAACAAACATTTTAGAAATACAAACTAAAATTAAACAGAAACATACAAATGATTTGGATTTGGATTTGGTTTTAATTTTAGTTTGAATTTTTTTTATCATAAAAAATATAAAAATAAATTATTTATAAAAAATAAAATTAAAAATATTTTTTTACATTTTAAAATGTAATTTAAATATGTTTTTTATTAAGGTGTATTTAAATTAAATTTTTATTAAGAAATTAATATAATTTTTTAATAAATTTTTTTATAAAATTTAAAATAAAAAAATTTAAATTAAAATACTATTTAATATCACCCTTAATCTAATAATGAAAGTGTACAATTTTTTATTGGGCTGAAATGGAATGCCAACTTTTCTTCTCTGAAATCATTGATGAGGAATCTGATAGGAAGTCTTCCATGGATGATTCTCCAACATTTGAGATTCAATCAGAGTGCATACTGATTCAACTCGGGAGTGATTTTTATTTTTTTATGAATAAAAGTAAATTATTTTTTAAAAATATAAAAAATTTAAAATAAAAAATTTACATTATTTTTATAATAAAAAGATATTTATATATACTTTCATTTTCTTAGGTAGCCCGAAGTTAAAAAACGGATGAAGATGATTGATTTAGGATCAACTCCATACTATCACACACGTCTTTCCATCATCAAAACAAGGAAAACACGTGCTTGTTTCAAAGATCAAGTTCATGGGCAAAGCTACATTTTGACCGAAGAGATTGAAAAGTAAAGATTAATTTTTTTAAAAAAATCTTGTTTAAATTGTAAAATGTTACGTAATGTATGGATGTATAATTACGCAAAATTTTTAATATATTTTTTCTACCTCCAACATAACGAATGAATGGGAGTTATTATTACCCAGCAAAAAAAAAAAAAAGAACGGGTGTTATTATTTTCCCTTTTCATAGAAAAACGGATACTTTTATTTATTTGAGAAATTGGGGGCATTTGAAATTTTTTAAAAAAGTCAACACTGAAACTAATAATTTTCTCTCACATCCATCAGTTTTAAATTCACAAAAAATGAAAACTTTTCAAAAAAAAAAAGTCAATACAAGCAGGTAATCTTGACTTTTTAGCATGTTCTAATGGATGTATGGTATTTAGGCATCCCCCCAAAAAAAAAAATTTTTTTGTTAAACCAAAAAAAAAAAAACAGTTTGAGAAATATAAAAAACAAATTGACCTAAAATTTTCCCTGCTTTTTGGGCCCCAACTCCTTTTCGTTTTCCTCTTTTGCAATCTCCTTGGATGTAATGTCCGCTAATGGAGCAGGAGCCTCCCCTGGAGTGGATGAGGTACTTTACTCGTTCTTTATTGTTATGTTTCTGTTTACTTTCAAAAGAATTTACTCTTTCATGGTAAAAGACGTAAGAAAGGAGAGAGGTTTTGATTGAAAGGATGACTTTGATCTACGAAGTTTTCCTGTTTTCGCCACTTTCTGGTGCTAATTCTTGCTTCTTCGTTTCAGTGGACTCGTAGAAGAGTTGCATTTCAGTTTAAACCCCTCAAATAAGTGGTTCCAAACAATTGCATGAACTTTTGCGAACCATCAAGATTTTAACTTCAAGATTGCCACTTGATATAGATGACTAAGAATAAATTTTCAAGTACTAAAGCCAATATCAGACAAGCTGGGTGCGCGGACAAAGCCAATATAAGAGGCATTGGGTGTTTGGAAATGTGCTAATTTCTTGATCTATAACAACAATATTTGGATAAGCAAAAGGGAAAGATTATCTATCTGAGAGACAACGAAGACTTTACCTTTTCAGCAACAACAGTTTCTATCATATTTCTTCACCTCAATAAAGTTTCAAGATTGCAGCTTTTTAAGCACTTCTGTTTAGGATTTCATTTTTAAAATTTTTTTGTCCTGTCCGGTGCATAAATGTGTTCTCAGTATCTTAATTTATGTATATGACCTTCTCGTGTAATACTTTCAGGTTTTCCGGAGCAATTGAGAGCGATCACATTGAGTATCAACATTTGGTTTAGACCTGCGGTAAGTTTCAGTCTTCACACAATATAGAATTTGCTGTTAAGTTTTCCCCTTCAATTGAGGATTGCTATTTTTGTCCGTTGTTATAACTCCGGTATTTCTGTTCTTTAATTTTTTTTTTTTTTGTAGTATTCGTTGCCAAGACTTCCTTCCATCTGCTTATATTGAACATCTTGCTGCTTTTGTACTTCTGCTAATGTGACGCTCTGCTTACCCTATGGTTCTGCTGTTGTTGCTCCATTTGTTTTGATGATTCTGGTAGTGTATTGTTGATGTGTTTTAACGTTCCCTATTTATTTATTTTTGTTTTATTTGTAAATGCCTTCCCTATTCATTTTTAAGTTCCACGGTATCAATTTGATTAACTTCTCCACTTTTTCTACATAATTTGTGCTTCTCGGATTTGGTTCCTTCCACATGTTTGAGAATCCAGTAATCTTTGTCATGCCAAACTCTTCTATCTTTAGTAGTTGATCAGAGTCCAGATTCTGCACCAATTCTTTTCAGCCACTGCGTTTGACCTAGCCTGGATTCACCCGTTTGTCTCAATTTGTTTACAATAAAGTGAAGAAACTCCTTAAGCGAAACTTGAATTGCATTCTTCAATGTGAATAGATATACTTATAATCGAGGAGTTTCTAATAAGGTTTCTACTTACAAAAGTCAATAAAATAAACAAAAAAATTCAGTTTGTTTCCACTCTTTATATTTTCTCCCTTTTTAAGTGAATTTCTTGGGCAGTAAAACAAAGGTAGGAGGGGAGATAACTAAGCCTAGTTTGGTTGGGAGGAAAAGGGAAGGAGAAGTAAAAGAGGACGTTTGGTTGGAGGGAAAGAAGGGAGGAGAGTAAATGTAGATGGGCAAAGCTCCCCCTCCACGTCAGCAATTCCAATCCTTCCACTTTTAGAAGGATTGGGGGTATTTGGTATTAAAAATACCATGCCCTCAACTTCCACTTTTATCATAATTGGAGAATTTAAGGGGAGGGTAAATTTATAAACATAACAAAATATCTTCTCTTCCCCTTCCCACTTTTCATACAACCAAACAAGGGAAAGCATTTCTAATTTACTTCACTTCCCCTCATACCAAACAAAACCAAAGTAAATACAAATACCTCCCTTAGGAGAAGTAAAAGGTGCCTCTTCCCCTCCCCTTCCCCTCTCCCTCCCCCTTGTGAACCAAACTAGGCCTAAGGGAATTTCAAGGTATGAGATGGCCTTCTGAAAGATTTCCTTCCTAAATTGATCTTCCTAAAGAAAACAGTTATTTTTCATGGTTATCACTTCAGGAGGCAACACTTTAGCTTTTCCTTGACAAAACCATGAAACACTTGCAACACTATGAGGATTGCATGAATATCCCATGCTGAAATTATTTGGCCTTGGGGCGACCTCCTCTCAAATCCATCCTTATCTATTTTCATTCTTCTTAATAGAATGATATGCTGTTTCGGAAAAAAGGAGTTCAAATTTTGTCACTATGATCTAATGATCAGGTTGATGCTCTTTTAGCGCTTGACCTATCTGTGGGTAAAACTGAGTGCAACGTCTGCTGTTTCATGCACTGCTGGAAGCTGGCTCAGTTTCTGCTGGAAGAAGGATAATGCACATCAATGAGATAAAATCTTCGTTCTTTGAGAGTGCTGAAGTTATATCCAATGGTCAAAGAGACTTTTACAAGCAAAGGCTGAAGTTCTTTACTCAAACATTAGATCTTACAGGGGATGTAGGGCTGTTTCTGCATTCCATCTTTCAGTTTAGCCTTTAGACTTACATAATTCTACCAATTTGTCTGGTTATGCATGCTTATGCAATTCTTATCAATCACATTTCGGTTACTGGGAAGAGAAGGGAATATCTGGCAGATTTTTGTGTTCATAAATTAAGTGGTTTAGATAACTTTTTTATTATGGTATCAGGTGTTACAGTTTCTGCATGGTTACTGAAAACGTGAATTTACCCTTGCATTGTAATTATGTTTTTTTTTTCCCCCTATATCTCAAGTAACAGTAGTGAACAAAAGGAATTCCTTTCTAAGAAATTTGTGGTCATGAGAGTGAACTAGGACCTGAAAGATAATAATTTATTGTTTTAGATCTTCAAGTCCGCATCTGCGCCGTGGGATCTTTGCCTTTTTATTTTGTTAGCTACTTAAGTCGCTCTTAATGCAGGCTAAGTAAGAAATGTAGTGAAATTTTATGCAGCCAACTAGAGTATGGCTGAAAAGGTCTGCAGCTGAAACTTGTCCATGAACCTGGGAAATAGGCATAGAGAAATTTTACATTTCTTTTCTAAGTTAGCTTATAGATGATTTCTCTTGTAGTTTTGCTTCATATGAGGTACTCTCTTTCTGATTTCAATTGTCAACTGGTAGATTTTTACTCTTTCGTAGAGCTTTATACTAGTAATGCATTTTTGAGAAGATGAGAATGATATGGAATAGATCCTTCAGAAAAGAACAGGCATTCCCTTAACAATCTGAGCAGAATGTTTCACCATGTGAACAAAGTTGCAGAAGGAAATAGAACTATATTCAGTATTTTGCGCATATCAGAAGCTTCATTTGCTGTTCAGGTAAACGCAGATTGTGGTGGAGACCTTGGAAAGATCACACCGCATTAGACAAGGAGGCTGATTTCTTCTAAATTTCATCCCTAGTGAACAGATCAAAACCAATTCGGTTTGGTTTGTTGCTGAAGTTTTCTTCTTTAAATAATTGTATCTTCCATAGGCATAGCCTTTGCTCTTTCTCAATGCCCTGCTTCAACATGTTCAGGCTGAAGGGAAGTCTGAAAATATGATAAGAGAGAGAACAGATTAGAGCATAATACTCTCATGGGAGTAGGTGTTTTCTGCTGACTTTACAGGCTTTTTACTGAGGTCGACTTGGCTTGCATTAGTCTGATGACGATTAAAGTAAACTGATTCCATTAGTTGAAGAAAACTGTTCTAAATCATTAAAGCTGCAAATTCCGGCTTACTGTTAGTTATGTTTCTTTGAATTTAAAATATTACTATATTATGAACTGTCAAATGCTCCAAATTAATGTAGAAGCATATATTTAACGCCTGGTTTAATGTTACCGCGCTGAAAATTCCCAAGGGATCAAAAAGTGGAATAAATTTTATTTGGGCCCGACTTACTGGTGAAACAGTAATAACCTTCGGATATGATCTGAATTTATGTAGCTAGACCATTGGTTTTGTCTGCTACTCCAAACTCTATTTCTGCTGTGCACTGCTAAGATTAAATTGTCCCCTATTCTTCAGTTTTATGTTTGTTTTCAAGAGAGTACCAACAAATCCACAAGCATCAGCAAAAGCAACACTCCTGACTAGAGAGGTAGGCCTTCTAAAGAATGAGCTATGCTAATCTGCCAACTTCTGCAAAAAATTACCAATAACGGCAGAAATATGTTACTAATAGTAACAGAACGGACAACATTGTTTTGAATCAAGCTTAAATTTTTCCTCCTTTGTGGGGTCTGTGTACCGGGCCATATGTATTCTTCAATCTATGCTTCTCAGTTTTCCTTCTTCCTGCTTGTTTGGGAGTTCTCCGGGGCTGAACTGCATAATGGAGAAATCTACCGTAGGTACACGTTTTCCCGTGTTTCATTACAATTCTCCCATACATGCCGTTTTCCAGTTCTGTTCTATCGACTGTTTACTTGTTCCAGCAGCAGTGGGGACACAGGTAAAATAAAATCATCATGTCTTAAGGAGTGGAGCCCCTAGCTCTTGTGCAATATAATCCTGTAAAGAAAGTTCTATCCAGGCATGCCGAGCCACGGGCCATGTGCTTTTTCCTTTTGTTCATTTTCCTGCTTTGTATTTAGCAATTGTGCAAAACATTTTGACATTGTAAGGAACGCAGTACATCAGAAGTCAAAATCAACAGATTACATGTCCTTAATCATATGTCTGCTTTCTCGGTGATACACTTGAAAAAATTTACCTAGTTTGTTCACAAACAAACCATAATGGATTAGCGCATAATTGTTAAAACTGATGAGAAAATTGGAATAACAAATTACAAAATCTCCAAAACATGTAGTACAAATATTCATTTTCTCTAAAACATACTTCATGCAGTTATGTCAAAAAGAACATCTGGATTTTGAAGGTAATCTTAATTAATAAATAAGCATATGTTTTCATCTGTGGGACTTGCATTCATTTCCCAGTAGATGCAGGTTTTCCTATGAATTATTTATAACGAATAATTATGGAGCTGAAAAATAGAATCTTCCACCTGCCACACCACTTTGTCAAAAAAGTGGACAACCTTTATGGTGCAAGTTAATTAATGCATCATGAACAAGTATTTTTCTATTTTTACTGTCATTTTCATCTACCGTAGTATTGTACCTTTCTTGTGGTGGAATGGAAAGTCATGGCTAACTCTTAATGATTTGCTCAAAGGACGGTTCTAATGATACTCAACCTTCATGAGAAAACCTCAGAATTGGGGAAATAAGTGTATTTATATACTGGATCTTTTGATATTGAATCATCCTAGGTTCATCATCTTGCTGCGGATGCGGAAGTAGTTGAGTATACACATAAAAGAGCTTCTTGGCGGTGCAGAAATATTCTCCAGGAATCATGAAACTGAGAAGTTCCAGCAAAACATATAACTGCCTAAGTACTTCCAGTTCCATTCAAACACTCTTAATATACTTCGGAAGTCCTTGCTGGACTGTTGGCATGGTGTGGCCTTCTGCTTATCCGGTAATTGTCCTTCTTGTGGGGATGGGAGCTGGAGGAACATGAAAGTGAAAGAATATACAGCTCTTCACATGCAAGGCAATCAGCTTCAATTGAATTTTTATAGTATGTTCTAATGACAGTGAACAAAATAGTTGAATATATAGGCATATTGTGGAGGAAACATGGAGAGAAATAGTACTATGATCATCGGCAGTAGATAGCCATACGTGATATTGGCACGGCTCAATCAAACAACAGGGCTCTAAGTATAAGAGCACGGTTTTCTAATTGAACCGCACCAATATCCCGTACTATTGATATGCCGGAGTTGCCCCTTGTTCTCAGCCCGGCATATGAAGAGGTTGAAGCTGGAACCTGCAAACAAAACAAACAGTACAATTTTTACACGAACTGGAAAATTCTTGGGAGTTACACAAGGAGGAACCACGGAATCCTCCTTGAGAGAGTACCCACGAAAACAACAAATGCTCATGAAGATGGGATAAACTACTACTTGTTTTCTTGAATACTATGATGCTATCTGTTTATGCGGGAACCGTCTATATATTAATAAAAGAGCAGGAGGAAGTTGGGTTGGGAAGGGGTGTGTGGGGTTAGGGTGGTGGGCAAATATGGTAGTATGAGATATGGAGAAGCCAGCGAGCATTGAATTTGCCAACAACCCAACAACAAAAAGGAGGTTGGTATATTTACTCGAAAGCTAAGAAACGATGAAAAAGCTCACTGAAGCAAATCTGGAGCTTTCAATATGCATTTATGAGGTCGGGAAAAAGGCATGTTCATGCCATGACGCCTGCTTTTGAATTTCAAACACTCAAAAGGGTTCAATGGTCGGTCTTTTGCTAACTTTGATTTTATTTCCAGATGTTGTTTGGTTCTACATCTTGCTTACAATACTACCTGCGTAACAATCTCAACCTGCAAATGGAAGCCTTATTTATATCCGGCTTCTGTCATCAAAGTACGCTTCTTCCTTTTGGCCGAGGGTTTACCGCTGGTGGGGAAGGAAGGAAAGGAGAAGAATCCATTACGAGGTAAAACAAAGACTTGTCATCATGAACTGGGTTTTCTCTTCTGCGGGGTAATGGATGACAGACATGAGAATTGAATCTTGGTTTTATTAATTGGTTATTAAGCGTATTATATATGATCCATCATTCATAAATGGTATAACATCTATCATTCATTAGAAATTAAAAACAAATTCTTATTAATTAAACAAAACACATGATAAAAAAAGATCAAGAGTAAAATGAAAAAATTAGATTAAAGGAGGACTAATTAAACAGAAAAATTAATTAACTTGTAGTTACATAATAAATTACAAATTTTTTATTTTAATTCTTACTATGTCTCTTACAAAAAAAAAAATCTCAAATTCAAAGTATTTTCAATATATGCTTACAAAAAAAAATCTCAAATCTAAAGTATTTTCAATTTGAGAGGTACAAAAGTGTCCGCTTGCATGAGTATGCTTATATAGTATTTTCTTTCTTGGTGCATCATAACGGGTAAGAAATCCCCTCCGCATCCTAAAAGGAAAAAGAAATACCCAACAAGAAGAATAGCATATAGTGATGTGTCATCGGACGTGATATCCATATAGCAGTTGACGGATATGGAGTAATTAATATCATCCACCTTTTTTTATTTTTTCCAATTAAAAAATCGCTCCTTTCATCTTTTTCATTATTAGAAATGGCATTTTTTAATATTGGAAACACCAAATTCTGATAAATCGCATCAAAACCATGGCCTACTGGGTCGCATGAATGACGTCCAAGTTTTCTTTTAGGTGAAGAAAATTTTCTTTTCCCCGCAATGGTTATGTAGAGCCAAATTTCTCCACTTATTAGCAAAAACAAGAAAAAAGAGAAAAAGAGCCAATTTTCTCCATTAGACCACTCAAAATTTCTGTATAGTGCAAAAATTAAAAAGCTTATATTTAACTGTTTATCATATTCTTTTCGAGTTTTGTATGTATAATGTTTATATTCTTTAAAGTATATCTTTTACATATATAAATATTTAATATATCAAAATACAAAATTCTTGTTAATAAATTGATCTCATGTGTTATAAAGAAATTGACGAGACAATCAGTGCAAATATAGCTATACCACCTTAGGCAGCATATATCAACAAAGGAAAACAAAAGTCTTCGTTTAACAACCTTCCTAACACTCTTAATGGTTAAGATATTACTACTAGCAATTTCTAGTAACAAAGACTACGTGCTAAGGAAACAAGTGGGATTTGGTTGGTGCCGAAGGTTGTTGAGACAAATTAAAAAGCATTCAATAAAGCCAGATACTCACTCCTGTACAGGCTATAGCAGATCTGTAAATATGCATAAACTGGTAACAGTATTTGGGGGAAGGGGGGGGGGGGGGGGGTGCGGCACGAACATCACCTTTCTATTTCTAGTCTAGGCCCAAATATTTCATTGCAATTTTCAGTTTGGCAAACCATTCTTTTTGGCACTGACCGAGGCATTTGGAGTATCCTTGTGAATCTGTTACCTTAAGGACTAGAGATCACATGTTTCTTTTTCATTTAAGGTATATAAGTGGTAACTATGGGAAAGGAAGAGACAGAAAACTCTCAAATTTGGACAAAGTTTTAGGAGGCAAATTCTCCAAGATCACAACCTTGGATACCTCAGACGATAATGGGCACAAAAACTACCCAAAACGGACTTGGACTAGCTTTCGGAAACAAGAAACCGTGCACCTCCTCTCTCCCTGGCAAATCTACCCTACACCAAAACCGTAGAAACTATCTCTTATCCTTCATCTCCAACAATGCATGAAAGGGTGCGCAATTCCAGTATGCCAGTTGAGTCATCAGAATGAAAGGAGAATAAACACACACACACACACATACATATGTATGTATATACGTGTATGAAGTATTACTGAGAACATCCCTAGCCCTTAAGTAAATTTGCTGTATCCAGTACTATCAGAGTTTCTTGATCAAATATCTCTGCATTGAATAGCCCTGATATACTTGCTGTGTATCTAGAGACCGACCTGCAGTAAAAATAGTACTAGGGTATCGAGTACGCATAGCAAAATAATTCCAAGACATGATTGATTTTCCAAGCTCTGGAAACAAAGGACTAATTGTACTAGACAAGCTAAGCAAGCCCCATGGTTACTTGTCTCTCTTTTAATGTGGTTTGTTTTCTTCTCCTTTTTTAAGGAGTAATAAAAGCAACCCCAAAAGAATGACTGTTTTCACGTGAAAATTCTGGACCCTGTTTTTTCTTCATTATAAAGTTGAAGCATACAACACTGGAGGAGGGCATTGAATACGCACATAGCCTGTAACACTCCCTGCTCGTACTTCATGGTCCAAAAGAAAATCAAAAGCCTAGGGAAAAGAAAGAAAATGGAAGTATGAAAATATGAATATGCTAGTCAAAATGATGCTTCAGGCAGAAGTTAGAAAAGTGATGATTTATCGTACTTGGGCCATTGAAGTAGCATAATGATGCATCTTTTTAGTATGTATAATCTTGTTCTCTGCTCCTGTGCCAAAGCCAGACATCTTTTTCTCAACCTCATTGCTTCCTCCTCAGGCTTGCCTTCTTGTTCTGATGGTCCAGAACAACACTGACCCATATGTATTATGATTCTCCGATGTTGGACCCAATCTTCAGAATACTACGCAGAGGATTCAGCAGACTAAATGGTTAGGATTAACTGTAGGCACAGAGAATCAACGATTGGATTTTCATGAAAAGAAGAAAGAAAAAGGATCTTTAACATCGTTTTTGCTTACAGAGCTTGGAGCCTGCCCTTGGACCACTGGTTCTGCACCCTTTGTCTAAGACTCTGCACATAAGCATCGGTATAGTTGATGGCAAATTAGTGGTGCACAAAGATTAGAATGTTAAGTATCCACATCATCAACGTCAAACTGTGAATTGTCACGCTGGCTATCACAAATATCTTTTCCAATTAACTAATTATTGCCATGTTCTTGCCTCCGAGTAGTCCACCTTTAATTCTCTAATTGTTCTATAAACATATTGCTTTAAAAGATTATCGGAAAATATCATATAACTTTAAAAAATAATTATGTGACGAAAATGACAACTCCTGGCTCAGTTCCACATTTGGTTCAACCTTCATAAGCAACTTGAAAAGCTTTTTGAAGTTGTGCCTCCGGGAGATGATCAAACATGAGTATTTCATTTGCTTGATTTAGCAACTCATATCTAATGGCTTCTCTTTCTCCTAAAAATCAAATTCTGATAATGAGTAGGAGATTTTATTGAGAACAGGACAAAGGGAAATTTTCGAAAGGATAACAAAAGTAACCTCTGTGGATAAAATATATTGAAAGCCACCACTTAGTTGAGCAAATTAGAACAAATAGAGCAACAATAAAGCTTCACTGCTGATATGTCTTGACCAGCTTCAAGATGTATTATGGTTCTTTAAATTATTATCTGCATTCACTTCCTTAAAAACTCTGGCAGTAGCTTACCCTGAAACTCCTTAAAATACCTATCGGCTCCCAAGTCTCACAAGCTAATATATGGTTAGTGAACCGATTTTCCTTTTCTGTTCTTCAACTGAATTTGGAAAAGATGAGTCCATCCAACATGACCAATTATTGCCAGAAGAGCCATATACCTGTAGAAGATGCATTAGTTATTTGTTTCTAATATATGTATTTCCAGAACCACATGACAACAAAACATGAGCTTTGGTTTCTTTCTAAGAAGAGTGGGCATCAGGACTTTCCTCAATTTTCTGAAATCCATGGTCTAAACATAATTTTGAATTTTCTAACATTGAAAATATTCTCTTTTAGGTTCCAGTGATATTTTTGAGTTTAAAATAACCAAAATGTATTTCAATGTACAAATAGAACAGACATTTTCTAGAAAAGGAAAACTGCAAGTATGATCCATTCCCTTCTTGATAAAAACAGTACGTCAAGAAATTACACTATTTCACAAAAAGTGACCAACAATAAAGGAGCCCAGATTGTTTGTACTCTCAACCCAAGTATAAGAATGCAGATCCAAGAAATGCCTCAGGCAGTCAGATTCACAGAATTGATCCATGCTTATTTGCATAATGACTCACATTCCCCACAAGATTTTCGAAAACTCCCCTACAAGATCCAGCTTTTCAATGTCAATGAGACCTCGACAAAGAAACAACTTCAGACAACAACAAAGTGCTTTATCAAATCCATTAGAATAAATGGACTCAACTAATATAATTCACCATTTGCTGTGTCGCCCCAAGAGTACTGGATAACTTAATTTGAAGACCCTCCATATTGTCTGAATATCAATGATCTCTCGACCAATTGGTCAGTTTTGCATATATCACTTAGGCAGAACCTAGACAAATGACATGCGCCACAAATAGAAGGTTAGTCAAATCAACATGAATATTCGATAAATATGAGTTCCAATTCCCTTCATATAGCATTGAAATGACAAGAAAATCATTAAAAGAGATATATATCATATGATGCTCAGACCTAAGAGATAAAGCTGCCGGAATTAACTGTCTGAAATGATAGCATCACAAACCTTCTTTAACCATGTCATAACCTTATCTGGTTTGTTAATGTGTGGCATCAGAAATAACAACCGAGAGTACCTTGTACTCAAATTTAACAATATCCATAGCAGATCTCTTCTGTATCTGATGTGCAGTTTTCCATTTGCTTAAGGACTTCTTGAAATAATCCAGAGCAACTGTCAACATCAAGTGATCTATAAGACTCTCTTTGATGCAACAGGGTATCAAAGTGAATGACAGTGATGTATCAGCTAGTATCACATTAACTTCACAATGAACACCCAGAAAACTTTCTCAGTAAGCCAATTTCTTAAAAGGGCCTTTTGCGCAAGCTGATTTGTTATGGAAGAATATTGAATATTTAACAGGTAGAAAAAAAAAAAGGAGATGTACAATTAAGGGGAATATGAATCCACAGAAACACCAACTAAAAGTGACACAAGAGTGAAATAGGCTTTCCGCAGCATCTTAAGTACCTTCACCTTCACCTCTTTAGACATTACAGGTGAACAAGAAAATCCAAAACTGGGAGATTCAAAAAATGAGAACCCCGCTGCCCAACCCAAGAAAAACTTAAAAAACACTTGAACACACCATCATAGACTCATAGCAATTGACTATATTCCATAAATGGTGAAAGCTATATATATCCAGCGTATCCTTTGAATGTCAACATTATACAGAATCACCACATAACCTTCCAATTAGTCGATCTTAACTTCCCCCACATCTCCCACATATCAGAGCTAAAAATAATTTGACGGGTTCTCAAACAGCTGTGTGAGTTTGATGTGGCTTCAAATTTCTCAATCTCTTTTCATCTTAGCCAAAAGAAACAGCTCCGGAGCAATATTTGAAGTACATTCAAGCATTCTTTCCCGAAGTGTGATACGCACCGAAAATTTAATTGAGGGGTCCAAATGAACCATAGGAATAGATAACAGGTGAATAAATCCCAAAATTGCCAAAAAAATCAAAAAAAAAAGGAAACGCCAAGAAAATTAAGTTTAGCCAAACTAAAACCACCAGCAAAGTAGAAGCCAAAACGGAGAAAATACCTCTGACTCGGACACAGGGAAGAAAGGAGTCTGCCGAATGACAAAGCTATCGCTCAAACAGACTCCTTCTGGGGGATCGAAACGTACAGACGATTCTTGGTATAGTTTGCAGAATCATCTTGCCTTCGCTTGGGTGAGCTCCCCATCAAACCTGAAGGCGCGCAATTGTTGCCTTCGCGCCAAGTGTGCTCCAATTTAAGGTTTTTTTTTTCTTTTATTGCTGAATGCCCCAATTTAAGGCTAATTGCAATATGAGCTCCAGAGTTTGATATTCTGTTAATTGACCTTTCATTTCCTCAATTACATCTTATGATGTCTTTTTTTTTTTTAAACCAAATTTTAAGTTCATTGTAAATAGTATTAGTCGGCAAGTTAACTATCAACCTTAGGATAATTTAGGAGATATATGATTCCCTCCAATTCTAAAAGCTAATTTTTTAACTAAATTGTTATGAGATTTAAAATTATTCTTTCTAAAATGAAATCAAAAAATTTTCGCTTTAGAGATATATCTAAATGCATCTAAGTTTGCAATGTTTTTCTTGTCTCATTGAACTAGTGATATTTGTAGATAATTTTGTATATGGCACAACTTCATAGTACCAATATTATTTTAAAATGTAAGAAAAATATCATAGATAGTAATTTTCTTATTAAAAAAAAACAGCATCCCAAGTATTAATGCAATGCCT
Organism: Rauvolfia tetraphylla; assembly: GCA_030512225.1. Classification (NCBI taxonomy): domain Eukaryota; kingdom Viridiplantae; phylum Streptophyta; class Magnoliopsida; order Gentianales; family Apocynaceae; genus Rauvolfia; species Rauvolfia tetraphylla. Next base: position 910,153 of record JAJQKT010000076.1, on the reverse strand, counting down.
ACTTATTCCATAGTCCAAACATTGGTAACCACCCTTCATTTAATATTGTCAAAATGATAATGGATGTATTGATTTTATGAAATTGAGTTAATCAACTATAATTGTGGGTATGTTTAGAATGTGTACTTGAAGCAAATTTAATATAAAAATTATTATACTTTCTTTTTTCTGTAGTGTTTCTTAAAAAAAAAATAGGTTGGCCTACTTCTACCCCACTGGTCCAAGAGTTAAATAGGACTAGCTAATTGACCCACATTTATACTAGCATGGACCAACTAAGTTTAGATCTGTCATTATATATTCCCAAACGAGCTTGTGAGTAACTAGCCAGTTTGATAATGCTACATTCATTGGGAAGGAAAAAAATGGAGGCAATCACTTCATGCAAATCAAAAGTCAGAAAACACTCAAGTCTATAAGTTATTATTATATATAGTTTTAATTTTGACTGTATTAAAAAAATAAATTATTTTTAACTTTTCTTTCTACTCAATATATTTTTTCTCATTCTCTATCTATAATTTCACTAAAATTAATAACATCATATTAAATTGAATTATATAATATAATTAGATAAAAATTTATACCATACTCGCTTAATTTTAAGATAAATAAACTTAAATCTTTTTTTGAATTTTGAGTGAGTTTTGCAAAGGTAGAACTCATGCTAGAGGTTTCCCTCTCAGATGGAAATCATAGAAAAGTTCCTCCTTAAAGGCTAGAACTCCTGTAACAGTTTTAAAACATTAAACAAATTAAGATTTGACATTTATATAAGTTTTTTATTTTAAAATTTAGAGAATTTGATGTATATTTATTATTTATTACTTTGTATAATATAATATAATGTAATATTTATTAATTTTAATAAAATTATAAAAAATAATGAGAAGGAAGAAGTAAGGTAAAAAAATTTTAAAAATATTTAATTTTTAAACTTTATATAATTAAAAAAAGATATATAGTAATAGCGATGGTGTTTTCTCAAACACCTGAATTTTGAGGAGTAAAGAGCCAGAATCCCGAAAAAATCGAACCTCTTCCTGACACGACTTCGTACGAGACGAAAGTTTCCAGTCTAAACCCAACTCTCTCTCTTTCTATTCGTTTGATTTCGTGTAGGAATCAATTTCGTATCCCAAATCAGACTCCTTTCCTCCTCAATCTCTGTTTCCCCTTACAATTCCAATCAACTCTTGGAAAATTTCACCCCGCATTGTTTCGGTTGCGCTTTCGTTCTTGATTTGACAGCGCCAGTAACCCGTGTAATCATCTCTTTCAAGTAATCAATTGCAGGCCTTGCCTTTCTTCTTTGATAACTTATTGACAGACCTTTAAGTAAGTGCTTTTTCTGTGTTTCTTTAGAAGAGAACTCATCAAATATACATAACTATTTCCGTTGTCCTGAATGTATTTTTAGCATATACTGCTTTTCTTTGTATGTGTTTATTGGAGAAGTTTTCTGGATTTCTGATGTTTTTCAAGTGTCTGAAAGGTACAGAAAGTGATCAAAGTTTGAAGCTTTCCATGGCCAAGAGTACTCTCAAGCTTGACAACGCCTTGGGTATACTCTTTTCTTTGCCTAAATATGGGTGTGTGCCATGTATGTGTTTATTTATTCTGTGTCTATTTATGATCTTTTCAGGGTAGATTCTATATGCAATCATTTCTATGCCTTCGATTATTCATACTTTGACCAATCTTTAATTTTTTCTTTTTCTTCTTTTCTGTTTGGGAGTGATATACATGGCATTGGCTTTTCCGAACTTATTGTCTTCTCAATTAAAGGTTGGTTGGGCTGAAATTGTTGGAAGTTTATGAATATCGTTAGGATTGATGTAACGGTGATGAAGTTGATCTTGAAGATGATTATGACCAACTGATTTAGAAGAGATATCTGATGAGGCGTTGATAAACCGAGTAAAAGACTTCGCCTTTAAATATTTTCCAAAATTATTTCGTCTCTTTTCAGACCTGTTGGTAATTTGAGAGCAATACTTAATATTTTGCAAAATTATGCGTTTTTGTGCTTCAAACTTTGAGACTTCATGCCTGAGGTTCATATAGATATTGCTTTTGGCAGTGTGATTATGTCACACGTTATGTAGATTGTCTTCTTTTGCTTAAGTTAGAAATATAAATCTCTTATTTGGATACGGTATATATTAAAGCCTTATATGTGCAAGAATTGGATTTAATGTAAATGAGCATCAAAAAGTTGGTTGAAGTATAGTACAAGTGCTAGATCCTTCATATTCTAGGGTTCTGTCTCCTGGTGCAAAGCTAAATTTAATTTATCTTTGACAACATCTTTCTCCTACACAATTTTGGTTCAGCAGGCTGTTTAAGATGTAAGATGGAAAATCCCTTATGTTGTTTTTATCCTTTGCTCAGTATAATGGACTTTAGCAATACTAAAACGGTGTGCTTTTGTTTTATTTTCTGCTCAAATTGTAACTTCTTGCACTTCAACAGCAATACATGTCTTCTACAGAGGTTATATATAGTTCTAACAGTCTGTAGCAATAAAAGTTATGATATTTGCTTCTCTACTTGAGTTCCAGTTTAACATGGAATTTTTAGCTTATAACAATGGCAACTGGTAGATCACTTAAGTTTGTTTATGAGTAGCATAAGATGATTTTCTTTTATCCTTTGCCTTCGTTAGTGTGGGTTAGTTGAGGAATCAGAATCGACTTATTAAGTGTTTGTTTTAATAACACATTTTCTGTTTTTATTAAATGTCTAATAAATTTTGGATTTTTTCTGTCAGAAAGGAGAATGACAGAATCTAGCCTTATCAGAAGAAAGTATCCTGATAGAATCCCTGTAAGATGTTTTATCTGAGCTGGTGATTTTAGACATTGTTAGTTGACGCTGATTAATGTCATATCTACTGTTGTTAGCTGTTCTCACATGAATATTTCTGGTCAGGTGATTGTTGAGAAGGCAGGGAATGCTGACATTCCTGACATTGACAAAAAGAAGTAAGTGTCTAGTTTTTCGCAACTAGAAGATATGTTTTAATATTCCAATAATGAGATTTGAGGTGTTCTGGTCATTATTATGGTTATGGAGTAATTATCTATCTTTTCTTATCAGTTTCAATAATTTCCTCAACATCTAATCTAATCATGTAAATAATTTGCAATAAATATGTGGTTGTTTTCTTCTTTTTCTCTGTTGATACCTAGATTCTGGGATATATACCTGGCATAGAATTTTATCTATCAATTGCTGAAGCTGTTAATGGTTCTTGAACATATAATATTTAATGGTATAATAGGGCTTAAATCTGGTCAATATCCAGATATATTACTTTTTGTGTTTTTTCTAGCATAGACTCTTTTGTTAATTCAGCTAACGTTTATCTTGATTCATATCAGGCAATTGCTTAAACCACTAATTTGAGCTACTACTGAATTTTGAAACTTGAAAAGTGTGTGCAGACACGAATATTTTACATAATATTGATTGTGAGCTTCCATTACACATCGTTTTACATGTCTTTGATTCAGGTACCTTGTCCCAGCTGACTTAACCGTTGGTCAGTTTGTTTATGTGGTTCGTAAGAGGATTAATCTCAATGCTGAAAAGGCTATCTTTGTGTTTGTCAAGGATACTCTACCTGCAACAGGTCAGTTAGACTTTTCATGTTCATTTTATTGATCTCTAATGTGAAATTTGTTAACATATGTGGCGTGTTTGTGCAGCGGCCTTGATGTCTGCAGTTTATGAGGAAAATAAGGATGAAGATGGTTTTCTTTACATGACTTACAGTGGCGAGAACACATTTGGGTTCCCTCAAATACAATGAATCATTGTATACTTCCATTTTTCTCTGTCCTTAACGGTATTAATGGATAGATATGTTATTGGTTTTCAATACAAGAGATGTTATTGGTTTATTATCAGTTAATTAGCTTCTGACATTCTTTTCTTCTGTCGCATATGGAGATGTCTTTAGCATAATCTTCATATTTTTTACCCCTTTTTTAATCAAATTTGTCTGAGTACTTAGTTGTACCACGCTGTTTCATTATCATGCAAGAATGACATTGGAAACCCTATGGCTCTACGCAAACCCTGTGCCAGAAAGAGAAAAAGAAAACCGGTATCTGGATGAGTTATAGTAAAATAAGAATTAAGAAACTGGAAAAATACAAGTTAATGTGAAAATTACATAGAGGGTCTTAGGCCTCTTACAAAAGACGTTTGAAAAAATCTGCCTTTGTTTATGTGGAAGTGGTTTTCTTTTGGCACTTGTTTTTGACCCATTTAAAGCTACTTGAAGTGCTGTTCTTCAATTTTTGAGCCCCAGCCGTTGCCATTGCTTTTGCTTTACTGATTCCTGATATCCCTTTCTTGTTATTTTCTGTGTCTTTGTTTCTATTAGCACTGTTGACCTCGTCCATTGCACCAATGCCTCCTGCTCCCCATTGATCTGCCCAGCTTGGTGCCTCGGTTGCCATTGCGTCTTGGATCTTTTGTACCATGTAAAAGCATAGATTCACAATCAACACACTTTCATCTGCTAACCAATACAAACTTCCCAAGAATACCATAGGTTTCGGAGACTTCCTTATTCTTGTTCGGTAACAGTACAAATAGATGAAGAAGTAGAAAATTTTTGTTTCAACGAGACAGAATATGTTGATTAGGTAATTAAGAAGTTGATTAAAAAAGCGTACTCCTGACCAGACAGACACAAACACACAAATACACACATACATATAGAGAGAGGTTGTACCTTGGTTGAACTTGATGGGAACACACACAGAGGGAGTGAGAGAGTACCTTGGTTGAACTTGATGGCTGTTTCGGAGTCTGCAAAATGAAACTAATGAAAAGCTTGTGAGAAGATGTTAAGTTCTCTTAAAAGCTTGCTTCAGAGAGAGGTTGCATGTGGATAGGCTGTCGCTTGATTTGTCCGCTCTTTTTTAAAAGACAAGCCAACTCACCAATTACCATCTCTTAAAGCAAAGTTTGGTCTCAATTATTCCTTTTCTTTTTTTAGAAAAATGATCTTTATAGATGCAAACTCCATCCACAGATTCTACCTAATCAGTAATTACACCTTTTTAAATTTATCATCAGTTGGGTTTCTTATATAAGTAAGCCCAAAGTCATATGCACGGGAAAGCGAGGGTTTTCGACAAGAAACCACTAAAGCTGGTTGGCATGACAAGTTGTCCCAATTGGTTGTCTTCGCCCACCAGCTTTCATCCAAGACTCTTTTAAGTGATGAAAATATGTTGGAATTATGATTTGGTTGTTGATCTACCTTTCCCTTTGGTATCGGTTCTTCATTTCCCTTCTCTTCTACTAAAAAGTAACAATTAAGACTCGTTGATTATAACTTGAGTTATTATTTATTGAATCTGAACGTATAGAAATATAATAAGTAAACTATTTTTGGATTGAAAACACACCATCCTTATGCGTAACACCTTCTCTTACTGCTTTTCCGACTACCATACTGTAGCAGTAATAATGTGGATGATCATTCATCAACTGAATGCTTTATACGAGTTGATGAAGAGTACTGGTAATTGATGCAGACGTAGTTATCAAGTAAAATATTCTTTTCTTTTGTGCTCAATTCGAACACTCAGAAGCAAGCAGTGGATGAATAGTGAACTGCATCAATTGCGTAATCAAGCGTACTAATAATGGAGGCGGCAACTTTGATTGCTGAACTAGTACTGTATGGTATTGAAGGAAAACAACACCGATCTGGTTAATCTGCTGAGAGGTCTCTTTCTCAGCATTAACCAACACGGCCAAAACCACTCCTCCCCGGCAGGAACTACCATAATATCAGGGCCACTTCATCTCTATGTAGAAATTTGTATAAGTAACACTAGTATTAAATTATTGGAATTTTGGATCAATTTTGATTTGCTAGAGATCGTAGTCGTAATTGCCGCTGCTATCTCCGGCAAATGCAAGCCTTGCCGAAAATTGGGTCATACTAACTCTTCATAGAAAATATTTTACTCTACCGTCCCACAATCACTGTCATAGCTTTTTAAATTAACCATCCTATCTCTGAATAAAAAACATATTTATGATTTTAAAAAACATATTTATGATTTTTTTTTCAATTCCATCTCTACTCCAAATATCATTTAATTAAATGAACTAACTTTTCAAAACTCATAACTATATATTTGAACTAATATTAATTATGTACTTCTCTAAAAATTAAAGTTTACTTTGAACATATAGGGTATATTTGAATTTAGTTTCACACCAATGTAAATTTTTCACTCTTAACTCTCACACACTTCTTCATAAATAATTTATTTTTTAAAAAATTCAAAACATAAAATTTTTAATTCAAATTCTGTCCAATGAATTGTGAAGGAGAGAGAATAAGAAGGAAAGAGGAGAGAGAGAGAGTGGGAGGAAGAATGGGTCAAAGTATTTGACTCAATATCGGTTTATCTATCAAGTCTAATTAGATCCTCAACCCATCCTATAGTGATCTATAATTGCTCAAGAATTTGAAGAATCAAATCCGATGTGTTGCAAGTTGCAAGTAAGAATATTTGTTACTTTGTGGGACTGGATTATATGATGTAAAAGTAAAGAGATTCCGAGAGCCCTTTAGCACTATGTAAGTATTGACTTTTAAATCATGAGATTCATGACAATTGACAATGTACCAGTAGCTATTACTATAACTGTAAATTGTTAGGACATTCATAAAACAGAAATTTCCCGATAATTAAACTCCCCCTTACTGTTCCAGTCAGGCATAATTATAAAGGAACCACTCCTTTTTCCAGTTTTCAATAGTTCATTGAAAATGTCACCACAGTTCTCTTTTCTCCTTCAACAATTCCCCTTGATTTGTCAAAATCAGCCCATCGATATGTTACCAACCATCTTTCCTCGACTGAGCAGTCAATGTGATTCAAATGCCAACAAGACGATTCTTGTATCTACACTTCATCTTATGTCTTTGCGCACTGCTAAATGCTACTGTTTCTTCATCAACGTTCCAACTTCAAAATTCTTCACTTGGCCCTCCTAGTAGACTTTGATTTTTTCATTTTCCTGTTCTTCTCGTCAAAACTACTCCAACTGTATCCCCTTGGTATTGCAAATGTATTTGCTTGTTGCGGCCCGCTGCAATTGCTCTGCCGCTTGCCCCCTGCCCCCTCCGAACACGATCGGCTGCTACTCCTTGATAGCCAGGAAAACGAAGATGACAATGACGATGATGACGCCGGCGCCGACGAAACTGAACAGTGACTATCAAATTCAATAGGACTCGACAGCGGTGTGTAAAACTCTTCAATGGGCTGCAGCTCCACGAACTTTGTGAAGGTTATTACCACCCTCACTGTTGGGACCACCGGAATTGCTACCTGCCCCCACCAAGAACCAAATATTAGCCGTCAGATCGAAACAACAATTCTAATAATGAAAAAAAAAAAGAGCTCTTCAGCGCAGGTCCAGAAATTTAATAAGCACCGCTAGATGAATTGATGCTACAGGCCCGCGACGTGATTTGTCAAATTGCAAGTAACAGGAAATTCCTGGCCCTCGTACCAGGATCGAGTGGAACCCTACATCACGCTTCCGGGACCTATCACGATGGATTTACGGTACAAAGTGGGGTCGACTAAAGCCTCTTTGTCCCCAGGTTTAAGGTAGCATCAAAAGAATAATTTTTTTTAAAAAAATCGTGATTTGCGAAACAAAGATAAAAACAAAAACGAAATTTCCAAGCGGGACCATTTAGGGTGTGGCTGACCCTAACAGATTTGCCACTTACCTTTACTGGAAATGTTCCGGGAGGAAACGTCGTCGTTAGGAGCTCCCTCATGCGCCTGATGGCCTTAACTTTGTTAGCCAGTATGTCCAGTAACGGCAGCAGCTCCTCCGTCTTAAGCGGGAACTGCTCAGTTAACCAAATTAGCGGCTTTAAGCTCTTCACGTATTCCTTCTCCTTCGTCTGCGGCGGCGGCGCAACCGCTAACGGAGCTCCGTGAGGCGGCATTCTTCTTCTCGGTTCCGGAATTATATCCACACTCTTCCTCGACACTGTCACCAGTTCCCTGTCCTCTCTAACAAAGCTACTGTGCCTTCTCCCTTGCCAATTATCATTCGATACACTGAACCGCGGATTTTCAGCCACCAAAAATCCTTCCTCCGTGTCTTCTTCGAGCTCTAGGTCCAACGGTAGAATCTGTTCGCTACCGTCGACCGCCGTGATTTTCCGGGATCGGAAGCTGAAAATGACGTTGTGCACGTCATAAACCCTAGCCTTCCATTCTCCAACACTTTCAGTCTTTTCTTGCCTTCTCCAATTAGTGCGGCTGACGAGCTCCGCTCTAGTCACGTCCATTCCAGGCCTATAAACGCTCGTCTGGTTACAAAAGCTCGCAATGTCTGCGTCGCTTAATGGATTTCCAGCGTTTTCAAATGCATCCATGATTTTCTTGTCGTCGTGGTTTAAAACGAGAAGTGAACCGGGAGGAATGTCGAGGCTTTCATCTCCGTCTCCGAGAAAGAGGAAGCTTTGATTGGCGCGCTGAATTTTCAAGCCATCGTAGCCTGCAAGAGAAGTGTCCGCTCGGAGATTGCCGTCTCTTTTCCAGATCTTGTATGTGTCCGAGGGAGCAACTCTTCCAATAAACGGAACAATAGAGCTCTCGAAGTGGAACGAGATTTCCATGTAGAAGTCCCGCATCCGACGAAGAACGGCCACCAGACGTGGAAGACGGCGGCGCCACTTGGACCAGGAAGCGAGGTGATGGTGCTGGACGAGGGTCATCACAATTTCCGAGCAGCGGCGAAGAACTGCTTCTTGCAAGGGGTTCCATCCGGCAGCATTCTGCAGGGAAATATCAGCGCCGGCGACAGCAAGTGTACGAGCAGCAAAGGCATCATTAAGTCGGACGGCTAGATGGAGAGGAGTCTCGCGGTGGCGGTTGTCACGGCGGTCGAGGACAGCAGAAATTTGGTCGGCGAGTTTCTCCTGGGCTAGAGAGTCGGACTCATTAAGTATGGTGGTGGGATCGGCGAGTCGGGGTAAAGCGGATACGATCTTAGATAGGGAGGCGTGGTCGGCAACCGCCACGGCATAGTGAACTGGGCTGTGGGCGTAGTCTTCCGGCCTCAACGTGGTGGACGATGAGGAAGACGTCTGGTCGGTTGAGGACTTGGACATTGTTGCACATAAATTGGAGTAATTGTCTGGTTTCTCTGTGGGTTTGGGGCTGTTTCTTTTTGCGCTACGTGGGTAGAGGGCGAGAGATTGTGGAGTGTGGTTTTGGGAATGGAATGTTTTCGAAGAGAGTGAAGGATCATATCATATGAGGTTACTTGGTCGTATTTTTCAACTTCTACTTTCCTCGTTTTCTTTTCGTGGTTGGAGAAACAAATTAAAGCTTTTTTTTTTTACGAAAGAAAAAAGAACGAAAATTAAAGCTGAAAACAAAAATTGCAACATAAAGTGAGAACTACCATTCTCGAAGGGAGATTGAATCTTTATTTTGTATCTAAATTAAATAAAAATAGTACTAACATTTAATTTTTTTAAAAAAATAAATATTAAGGAAGTAATTACTCATACTCTTATTCATTATATTATGTTGCAAATGGGAAAAATGGAAATGGGAATTAATGCTATATCAAACAAACAAAAAAATTTTGAATTAAGCAAGTGATAAGCTATGTCAAAATAGTTACTCAATTTGTAATTATTTTTAGTCAAATTGTTAGTATATACTATCTTCGTTTCAAAATATATATCTTACTTTCTATTTTCGTTTGTTTTAAAATATAAATTATTTTTTATAAAAAAAATTAATTTATTACTTTATTTATAATTTTATTATTATCTCTAATTAACTATTTAAATATTTTTTAAAAAAATTATTAAATTTTTAACCAACTATTTTAAATATCAATTCTTAATGTTAAATTTAAAATTAACACACTAACTAATAATTTTTAAATAAAAATATTTTAAACATCTTTAAAAAAAATTTTATAAAATTTACTAAAATTTTAATTTTTATATAAAAAAATAGATCATATATTTTAAAATGGAATGAGTACTTGACTATACTCGATTTGTAATTATTTTTAGAAATGGAGATGGGTTTAAATGAGTTTGGTGTGCTAAAAATGATTAATGGCAATGTATTGAGATCGGACGAATATATTCATTACTCTTCTTTTACCCTCATTATTATTTGACTTTTAAGTCAAATTCTTCCATTCTCTCAACAAAATAAATAAATAAATACTTATTTCCAAACTATAAGAAATAATGTATAATTTGTTACATATTTTAAAATTTTAAAATTCTTTTATATAGTATTTGACCTAATTAAATACATAATTAAATCTTATGTTTATCTCATAAAAAATTTACTTTCATAAAATCGAAAACATAAACTCTTCTAACTAAATATAATCTAAAGATATCTTTAATTTTTTTTTGAATTATTATTTCAATATTTTTTATTTTCGTGTAACGATTGTTTTGAAATGCAAACAGTATAAGGAAAAGTTGAAATAAAAAAGACGCACGTCGTAAACCTACTAAATTTAAGGAGTTTAATTACATGCTTAAATTAGAGGAGTTTTGACTTACAAAAAAAAAAAAGATTAGAGGCATTTTGTATGGGAGTAATGAGCATTGGGCAACGGACACGACTTTTGGGGTAGAGGGGTCTGAGAAGAGTGTCAGTTCCACAGTTTGTTTTTCCAGTTTCCTCTGCTCCCTCGCTCTTCTGTTTTGTCTTCTTTTTCTACTCCTAGCTTTTACTTTTCCTTGCACTTGTCTGTTTAATTTTTTAATTGCAACTCTTTGCTTTTCGAAACTGCACCGGCACCCAGTGTTCCTTTCTTTTCTTTTTAGTAGAACAAAAGAATGATAATTGAACTCTGATGGGATAAATACATATTAAGAATAAGACTCTCGTGGTGTTGTTTTACGCTGAAAATTTTGTAGAATATCGGAGAAAATTTTCCTTTTGCACCGTTGGAACTGAAGCTACGACCCTTCCCCCTCTTTGATGATCCTCCGGAAGATTTAGGTTTGAATAATGGTTGACCAATCTGGCTGTAAAGAGTGATATGGAGACCAGAAAGAGGAGCATCGTGTTGGAAGTTTGAACAAACCAAATAAGGAAAAAGAAACCGATGAATAGGGGAAGACCGGGTGGGACAAGTGGGGCTGGGGTGCGCCCTGAGGCCAGAAGAGGTGGGCTGCTCAGCCAGGTTGGAGTGGTGGGGCGAGGCGGTGGCCCTGAGGAACTAAAGACAAGGGACGTGTCTGGGTGAATCCGGACCAAATCCAATCGGATTTCACAAAATACAAGGCCAACGACAACAGCAACCCACTAATCTAATGTGTAAAAGAGGACTAAAGACACAAACAACTGACCCTTACCTGACTCCTTTAGATTAGATGTGTGCTAAAGTGGTTATGCTTGGCATTCGTGCAAATTTTAAGCCTGGATTTGAGCGAAGCAGTTTGTTTTTGTTGTAGTACTAATTTTCTTTTCTTTTTCCTAGTAGATTCTTTGGAGATACAGACAATGAGTAGTCGATAATTTCTCTTGCTCTCTCCCTCCATTTCTCTCTTCCTATTTATTAAGTATATTAAAGTTATTTTATTACAAATATTTTGTTTACTTTCACAATCTATAATTTTTGTATAAAAAGGCTAAAAAACGGATAGAGATATTTTGCTTACATCTATATTTAAAGGTAATCTAGGAAGGGAATTCAAAATCTTTCAGACCTGGTGGAAAGGAAGAGATTATACTGGGGAGTAATCTCCAAAGCAGATTCTAACAATCTTGGCCTTTGCTGGCACTTTTCCGCATCCCGCTGCAGAGCGAAAGGGTTGGTAGTTCCCGTCTCAAATCCCAACTTTGGTTAAAGTTTTGGCTTGTATTTAGTTTGAGTTTCATCGTAAAATTAATATTAATTTTTAATTTATATATTTTTATTTTTTATTTTATAAATAATTTATTTATAAAAAATTTAAAATTTAAAATCTATCAAAATATATCCTTTATTTATGATTGACAACTTACATATATAAAGAAAGAAAATACTACTTAAAACAATTACACAAAAAAAAAAAGAAGAAAAAAGGAATGTTGGTTCTTTCAGGTGTGGGCTCCAAGGTCTCCCTAGTCCGAGTAAGGAATCCTCAACGACAACGACTACGAACCAGCCTGCAGAGAAATGTGCTGGACCATTATGAGCGGCACCGTCCATTAACTAATGCCAATAGACCCAGTTTCTGCATCCTTTGGGAGTTGAAAAGTCACGCGGTAGAATCACGCCCCCAAATTTCGCAATCTACAAACCATGCACCACTTTCATTTATTATCCCTTCTATCCAACTTCTTTATGCTCCGAACTTACTCTAGCGAATCCTTTTTCATAAAATGAGACGTCTCGATTTTGAGTTCTATTTTCTTCTCTCTGCATTAAAAAAAGAACGAATAATATAATCTGATGTGACTCCAAACCAACGAAGGAAAGATATATCTTCTGCAGCAAAGCGCTCTGATTATTTTAAAGGATGCACATACCCCTTCTAGAATCTTTAGAAAATATAGCTTCAAAGACTTTGGGACTGATTTTGTAAGGGCTCAAAAAATGGGCCAACAAAAGGGATTTGGAATGGGCTAATGTGAAGTAAGAAAGCTAACCTTGGCCGAAGCCATGCTCCTTTTTCTTCACGGTGGAACACTACGACGCTACCCGTAAGTTGTCAGTGACTTGTCCTAAATGAAGAACGGGATGTGGCCCAAGAAAAACGTGTTAACTTTGGTATATTTCACCGTCGGATGCCCTTTTTTCTTTTTTTTTTTTAAATTATCTAATTCGATAGGCTAACTCAGTCAGAAAAAGCCTTCTTTCAGTTCAGAAGAACGATCGGACGGGTTAATTGTGGTTTAATAGCTCTCTGGGTTAACCCTCCTTGAGACTTCTAGCAACGTGTATAAGCTTAGTCGACAATCTTGACTTTTCCATAGTAATCTGAGAGTGACATCCACGTCCTGAATATATGGGTCCCATCTGCGCTATATATATCCCAGGACCCAGAACCCGCATCAAGTTTTCAGAGAACTTTGGTCGAAGCTGCAACTCTTGTCCAGTTTCAACTCATCAGGACTTGGAGGCCAAGAAATCCTGGAATTTTCAATCTCGTCCGCTCGCACCTTCCTTCCTTCGTCACCAAGCATCATAAAGTTATGAGCGGTCTGTGCATAAATAGAGGGAAACGGAAAGATCTACATAACAGAGCATCATTTGAAAGAGCAATTGATTCGCAGTACTGCGAGAGCTTAATCTGAAGCTTTTAAGATTACTACTATGGCTTTGGCGTCCACCTTCTTTAGTTGCTTTTCGGATTCGAGGAGAGTTGCGTGCCAAGGATCAGAAGATGTGAAAAATCAGAAGCAGCAAAGCAAATCGCAGTCGTGTGGCACAGAGAAGATCCCCAAGAACAAGTCCAAAGGTGCCCCAATTCCAGTGTCATACTTCCCCATTGGGAGCAGATTTTCCCGATTATAACCATTGCTGCAGAGCTTTTTTGCCCTTCTTCCGGGATTTGTTCATCGTTCCTCCTCCTCCTTCGTATAAATATTTAGCTATTCATTGAATCTGTCCCCGTACATAATGTAATTTTGTCATATTATTTCTGGTCAAAAATACTTTTTGTCTCACAACTGCTGCAACTGCCGACAAAATTTAAATCCAAGAATATGGACGAATAATAAATGCTTTCTGATAAGTGAAAATGATAGATAATTCAAATGATTAAAAAATGTGTGCACCTATTTGAAGGCGATATCAAAGACTTCCTCCAAATTGGATCAACTAACACATTTATTGTTCGACGTGGAACGGAACCATTAGCTTTCCCGAACAGTACGAGGCCGTTATGCAACATTTGCTCTGGCTTTCCTCGTGCATTCTCTTCATTCCGAGCGTAGTTAAACTGTCATTATTGATTTTGGCTTTAATCACCTTTCACCAAACTCGTAAGAACATAGTAATACTAAATATATTTGCAGATTATTTTTTGTTGGAGAGCTGTCGTCTCATTTTTTTAATATATTAATAGAAAATATCTCAGGTGAAAAATATATTGATGCAGAAAAATAATAAAAAGTTGTATTGAACGGTGATTGAATCCTCAATGACTTCATAATTAAGAAACTTCAACTTTTCTTATTAAGACACCGGCTAGTAATTGCTCTCTAAAGCTTTGAATCTCCACCCATTTAACTATCATGCTCCTTTTCACCTTCCTTTTAATGCACGAATTGCAGTAGAATATATTTGATAAAACAAGACACTTTAACTAGTTGAGTTATTAGTTGAGCGTGCTTGTTCATTTTATGGACCCAACTAATACTATATTATAAGCTTTATATGCATCGTGGATATATACTGTCTGGTAGAAAGCACAAATTTAATATAATTCGTGTTGGATAGAAAATCAAACTCTAGCGGGAGCTATCAGCAACTCATGTTCAATTTTTATTTAAATGTATTCGAGTAATTAAAGGAGATATTGAGCCCATAATTAAGAAAGAAAATATTCTCACCCTCTAAAATTAAATTGTTATAATTTATCACTTTATCTTTGTATATTAAGGATGTGCTTGCTGGTGATACTCATTATTTTTTTATGTTTTTTAGGTGCGAGACTTAAATTATGTAGATATTAAGGATGCTTTCTTTAACAAGCTTTAGAATAAGAAAGTTGGACAAGGAATTTTAGATGAAATATGTGCTTATTTTTAGAAGGGTGAATATTTATTTCTAAACATTTCAAAAAAAAAAAAAGACTCACTACATTTTTTATAAATCGTGGGAAAGCAAATATGGACACTGGCTGATTTCTTTCCTTATTATAGGAGACGAGCATTACTATTTTGGAAGCCATGACTTTCTGTAACTTCTTTGTGTTTATCGAGGAAAAAACATGATCACTTCATTTACATTTTTTTCTTTTTTTTCCTTTTTGGGATGAGTCTTCATTTACCATTCTAATCGGGTTTGGGTTTTACTGCTAAATATCAAGAAAAAACCGTGGGCGGTTGCTGGCTGTTTCGTGGGAACTCCTTTTTCCTTTTTTCTTTTTGGAAAATATGGTCTCCAACGTCTTTGATGGACTTGGAGGAAAAGGGGAAAGAGGAAGTGTAGTGGCAACAATACTGTTGGAAAGTTTTTTTATTCTTAAAATAGAAGTGTGATATACTGGTGGAAAGTTTTTTATTCTTAAAATAGAAGTTTGAGCACTGAGCAGAGACTTCCTTTAAAATAATTCTTTTTTCTTTATTTTTGGTCAAGTCTTTTAAATATTCTCTATGAATGAAAAGGTCAATGCAAGCTTAGTACAATGATATTACTATTACTATTGGAGTTAGAGATTACCAAAGAAGCATTTGATATTGTGATAGGAGAAAATTAATTAATTGCAAAAATTTTCAAGTTCATACATTTTTTTTAGTAAATTGATTTTGATAATATCAATTATAGTTGGCATTTTAAAGCAGATTATAACATGAAATTTCAATTATTCTTATAGTTTCTTATTAAAAAAATATAAAAAAGTGCAGATTAAATATAATATATTTATTATATAAATATAAAGTGAGATGACGTAGGCTTTAGAATTGAATAGAAAATATCAAAAGATTTGAAAGTGAAAACCAATACAAATATCCTGTATTTTTTTGGGTGAAATACAAATATCCAATATTAGAAAGATGAAAACCAGTTTATGAATTTTCAATTATATAAAAAAAAGGAAGAAAACCAGCTTATGGAAAAAAAAAAGAAAAAAACGAAGAGAGAGAAAAAGCATGATACTCCATTTATCAGCATCTGAAATTTTAACCGTACTTAGATTTACCGGTACTGCACAGCTATAAAACAGAGTCACAGTTCACCTGAAAAATTTCAAGCAGCCGCAAGCGCCGTCCTCTTCGGTCATCCGTCTTCTCCCGTTCTACCCACTCTTTCTCAGCCGCATCTCCCCTTTCGAGAATGCTCCGCAGCGAAGACCAGAATACCCTTTCTTTATTGTTTCTTTTCTTCTCCTCTCTCTTCGTGTAGCCAACATTCTGCTCACCTACTTTTCTTTCTCTCTGTCTCTCTCCCCCTTCGAGGCTTCACTCAATTTTACACGTTCGTCGCAACAGTAGTGGGCTCCATTTCTTGGCATTCTCACTTCCAACCCATTCTCCTCCTCCTCTTTTTGACAATGTCCTCTTGTTAAGGAGTCTTTCCAAAACCTCAGCCAATTTAGCACAAAAATTATTTGAAAAGCAGACAAACAAACCATACACCAAAAGGAAAAAGGAGGAATGGGAAGGGAGTTTCTTTGGACAACACAACCAATCGCGTTCGACTCCCTTTCTCATGAATCTTGGTGTTTGTGACTACTGCTACTTTTTTCCTACTACTACTTTACATTGGGATTGGTACATAAACTCGTGATGGCTGCTTTCAGAGCTGTACCTGTCAGCAACCCCTGTTCTGCCACCTACCGTAAGCAACATTGCCACTTTTATTGCAATCAAAAATTGGGTTTTTCAGATTTTGGTTCTAGGCGTTTGGAGGCTGCTGTCTTGAATTTTTTGATTGACAAGAAATGGGAATGTGCTTTAAGGGCGTGGGTACAAAGTGAAGGGACAAGTACATCCGTGGAGGATGATAAGCCTGATATTTCATCTGGTGAAACTGAGGAAACTCAGATCACCGACACCAGGCGTTTTCACAAGGATTTGAATCTGCTCCCGAGTGAGTTAATTTTTACTTGCTGCTAATATATGGGTAAATCATAAGTAGATTTAAATTTCTAAGCTGATGTTTGTTTGTTTAATGCGTGACTTCGAAAGTGAAAGTAGCCATTATCGGTTCTTAAGAAGATTGGATATTTGTGCTGGACATTGTTGTATAAGATTCTTTCCTTATATTAGGTTGAAAAAGTAAATGCTACTCACTAGTGGCGATTCCCTGGATTTTTTTTTTTTAATGAGTGTTAGCGATTCTGTGGATTTATTTTCTGCATACTTTTCGAATCAGGTCATATAACTCAGCTCATGTGTAATGGTGATCGGGAAGCCCCTTTAAAGTCACGCTTCCATATTTGGGTTGGAATTTGCTTTTGAAAGTTAGGGTAGTCAACAGGAAGCTTGTACTGGTCTCTCAGAGTTCCATTTCCTCGTCCTTTATTGGTAATTCCATTCCGCGGACGATCATGTACGTTCATTAGAAGATCTTCAGCATAAAAAGACTTGAACCTGCCAATTTATGTGTTTTCAAAGGAATTCGATTGCCTTTTTCAGATATTGGAGTTTACTCAAACCCGATGGTCCACTCAGGCTACCACAATTGCTAGAATTTGATTACCTTTTTCCTTCACCTTTCCTTTTTGGGTGTTTCGAGTATTTCATTTTTTGTTGGGCACGGGGATGTCTAGATCCTTCAGATGGATCATTGGATATGCTGTAGGTTTGGTATTGAGAGCATTTTACGAGTGCAGGGGATCTGCAATTGGATATAAGTTTCAAGGGTTGTTAAATTCCATATAAATATGTCTTTTTGCATAGTTGACAAGGTTCATCCCAATGTTAACCTATTGTGATGAGACTCACAAGTTGTTATTATCATTTTATGGTTCTTTGTCCGCTTTAAGCTTATAACATCTTTTCCTGAAGATGCATGCACAATTTATTTTGTAGGACCATTGTCTGCAGCAGATTTTTCTTCTTTGCCAGCTGACGGTTCAAAGGTGCGGATTGCTTATCAGGTATTGAGTAACATAATTTCATACCCTTGAATAATTATGATTTTCTTAAGGACTGATCTTTCGTTAAATTTCTTCCCGGAGTAGGGAGCTCCAGGCGCATATAGTGAAGTTGCTGCACTTAAAGCATACCCCCACTGTGAGACTGTGCCCTGTGACCAGTTTGAGGCTGCTTTCAAGGTTCAAATTGTTTGTTAATCCTTACTTAAGATGGCTTGCTCTTGTTCTTCTTAATTGTTTGTTAAAGCACACTAAACTAATGTCTTGCTCATCATGCTTTAGCGATGCATAACTGCTATTAATCTTCAATTCTCAGGCAGTTGAATTGTGGTTAGTGGACAAAGCAGTACTACCAATTGAGAATTCTGTAGGTGGGAGTATTCACCGTAATTATGACTTGCTTCTGTGCCACAGACTGCATATTGTTGGGGAAGTGCAGTTGGTTGTTAACCACTGCCTCTTGGGACTGCCTGGCGTAAGAAAGGAAGATCTAAAGCGTGTTTTAAGCCATCCTCAGGTGATTGGTATGCACAAATGGGTGTTTTAGGTCATCCTCATGATAATGTTTCACATTCACATGCAATTTCTTTTCTTTCCCCCCCTTTTTATCCTGGTCTATGGGGAGAAAGATAGTGATGAGCTATTTGACGTGGTATATTTGGAAATGTTGCTCATTAATAAAAGATTTCCACAGCGCAGGCTTCGAAATTATGTTTTGGAAACCATTAGAGTGGATCCATCTATATTATATGTTATTAAAGGAAAATCCATGAGAGGTTCACTAATGTGGATAATAATGTATTATATTTCCGGATTAGTGTGGAAGCTTGAGAAGACATTGCCAGAAGCGAGATCTAAATATTGTGGAACAGAATTATGAATTTCAGAAACTGTAATGAGCTATGGAAAAGATGAAATTGATTTTCATTTCTCTTGATTTAAAGATCTGCAGTTTCTGCTATTCAGGTTTCTTTTCATTTTACAAAACATTCATACATAACATCAACCTATATTCAGGCACTTGCCCAGTGTGAGCTGACACTAAATGAGTTAGCTGTTACCAGAGTCTCTGCTGATGACACTGCTGGAGCTGCCCAGGTAATCTTTTGAAACGCTTGTAGCCTGATTCACTTTATGACTCAAAATGTTACTGATAACCAGACAGATTATAGCTGCTAATAGCTTGAGCGATACTGGAGCAGTTGCAAGTGCTCGAGCTGCAGAAATTTACGGACTTAATATCCTTGCTGAAGGAATTCAGGTTAGGGCTTTAGTTATTTTTACCTGAAAATTACAATGTTAGTTTGAGATTAATCAGAATCTAATACCATATATTTCATATTCATGCTAAAGAAATAATCATTTTGAGATGTAATATGTGCTATACCATGTATAACTCTCCTAGTGGAATACTAATTGAGCTTGCCAGAAGGCAATATACTCTTTTTTATTGACTATATTACAAAAGAAATTCCAGTTGGAGTGGTAAAAGCCCTCTCTCTGGGATATGGCACATCACTGCCAAGAGGTCTCGATTGCAAGACATGATCAGCTAGAAATAATCGGTGTTATCATACACATTTAGTTATAAAAATAGTTTATAATGTGGATGAGGACGTTGCGATGCCAGAATAGAAATGATTTTTTTTTTTTTTACCTGTAGAGTCTTTTAGGATCTTTACATATACTGCTCCTTCCACTTACTTTTCTTGTGCATGTGATGTTTTTTAAGATTTTTGCAATGTTTCCTTTATTTTATCTGGTCTACATTTTATTGACCAGGACGACTCCGACAATATTACCCGTTTTTTGATACTTGCGAGGGAACCTATAATCCCAGGAACTGATAGACCCTACAAGGTAGTTCTTATTTGGTTGGATGAATATATATTGTATAGATTTTATGTTATGTTTCTTTGCAGACTAGCATTGTGTTCACCCTTGAAGAAGGACCTGGGATGCTATTTAAAGCATTATCTGTGTTTGCTTTGAGGGGCATTAATTTGTCTAAGGTAACTTTCAGGATTGGTTCTTCTCGCTGTTATTTTGATTAACTGACCTTGTTGATTTTGTTTTCTATGGAATAGATAGAGAGCCGACCTCAAAGAAATCGTCCACTAAGGATTGTTGATGACACTAACAGGGGCAGTGCCAAGTAAGTGCTGTACCCTGAGTTAAATATGAATGCAATGAAATAAAGGAACTGCTACACGATTAAATAGATTCCTATACCCTAGCCGTATTACTTCTAAGAAAAGAAACTCTGAGTCTCTGACTAGAAAAATTTCCAAAACTAACCTCCTTTAGCTCTATGTATCATATTTTTAGCTCTATGTACATATTTTTTGCTCTATGTATCATATTTTTAGCTCTATGTATCATATTATTTTTAGCTCTATGTATCATATTTTTAGCTCTATGTACAATGATTTATTGAAATTCTATGTATCATATTTTTAGCTCGTAATGTTTTCTGTTGCAATAATTGCAAAGAAGCAGAAGCTGTAGGATCTGAAGTGATTATTGCTTTTGTTGCTTTTAATTGAACAGCAGTATTTAATGCATCATGATCCATCTATGTCTCAGATACTTGGTCCATAAGGATTCTCAACTATTGAATAGTTGTCTCTCAAAATTGATTTTCTAGTGATTTTCCAGTTTGGAAAGCTTTAATTGTTTCAGCAAAGTGATTTTCTCACCTTTTTTTATTTGACTCGTTTAAACATACACATTGTGTTTACCATGAAATCTTCGTGGCTAAGTGGCAGGTTTTGTTTAGTTAATTGCGTATCCTTGAAAGTTGTTTTTCTCCTCTCATTTTGCTTGGTAGCTAGAAATCTGAACTTGAAAGAAAGGACTATAGGTATTCAGATCCACCAGCCTACTCTGATCGATTGTCCTATTGAGCAAAGCCATAGTGACATGATGCTCAGTATCCAAATTTTATTGCTTTAATTTTCTCGCTTTTATAAAGTCAAGTCATACACTTTCTTCTGATGTCTAATAACTGGATTCTTTTCTGTTACATGGTAATTGATTCTGGTGGCAGATACTTTGATTACCTCTTTTACATTGATTTTGAAGCATCCATGGCAGAGCTCCGTGCCCAGTATGCTCTGGGACATTTGCAGGTTAATACATAGCTTTCTGATTGTTGAAGTTTCTTGCATGCTTGCATTCGCTTATACCAGTGGAGTTATCTTTTGAACATTGATGGATTATTCCCCTTCAAAAAAAAAAAAAAAAGGAAAAAAAGAAATCAATGGATTATTCTGGCTCTGCACCCGAAGGATACTGTTGTTAGTTTCTCCTAAGATCCTAAATTAAGCATTTTGACTCATTCAATAATGATGGAAAGACTCCTCATCCTCTCCAGTTATTAATTGAAAAGTTTGTCAACCATGACCAGATGAAGGGGGTGGGAGGGTAATGGGAATAATACGAGAAAGTATTGTCCGAAGTGCACATAGATGTGAATTTTTGCATTAGTTTAGATGTTTGTTTAGTTTAATTCTTTTGTTGTTTCACCGAATCCTGAAATGTTCTTTGGTCTTAAGCACTAGCCTAGGATGAGATTGCTCCAGGAATTCGTACACACGTGTATGTATGTTACATGTTGCAGTGAACGAGCTTGTCTATGTGAAAATTTTCTTCCTTTCCTGCAGGAATTTGCAAGATTTCTTCGAGTCCTTGGTTGCTATCCTGTAGACACGGCTCTATAGATGAACATCTCTCAGAGACAACTCCAGATTATTCATCTTTGATACTCCACCTGCAAGAAGGAAATAATGCATCCTTGTATATATTATTGGTCTCATTGAAGCAGTTCCTAGATTCGATGGAGCAAATCAAGCGGGGATAGTCTATCTGGCAATGGCTTTTTCATTTTTATTCTTTTCACCTTCCTTGAAAGGTGCCATTACACTATAATTTCATGTACATGGAACTGAAACTTATATTCTATTGGACATGATTTTCCTGGATTGTAACTCAAAGGCAACCCCAAGATGATACGCAGATTTAAAGGGACGAGATCTTTATACTGACATATCCTCCTTTGCAATATCATTACTTATTAAATTTGTAGTGTGTCTTTTGAATACAAATGTACTTTTTTTTTAGAATTTATTTAGTTTATTTAGTGTTTATTTAGATCACATTTCTTATCTAACAAAAAATTTATTTTTACAGAATTTAAAATAAAAATTCTCTCATTCAAATATAATTCATTTAAAATATACATCTCTCTTCACAATAGTTCTTTTCCTTCATCTGCAGAACAAAAATTTTTACAGAATTTCAAAAAGAAATTGCGTTTTGCTTTCCCCAAAAAAAATTTGAAAGACCAATACGGGTACGCCCGAAATCTGTCATTGATTAATGAAGTCAATGCCTTTTCGCTGACACGAAATGGGCTTCGGGGTAGTCTTGTAAAACCCATTTTACCGTTTCCAAAATGCAACAAAATTGATATTATTGGGGACTATTCTGGGATCGAATTAAGAATTCAAGAGCAAATGTAAATTAAGAGAAACGTTTAAGGACTAAAATGATATTATATAAAGGTTTGATGAGCAAAATAGCAAATTGAAGCGAAAAACGTCGGAGGAGGCGAACTCCCCCAACCAAGTGAATCGGGTCCTGTCGCCTGAGTAAGTACAGCTTACGAGAAAATATTTTCTTCAATGGAGATCGATTGTAGCTTCGTTGTTAGTGTAGAGTCAGAGTCATTACTTGACAAACCCGATTAGAATCTATCTTCCTTAACCGAGCTAACGACGGAGGTAACTTTTCTTCACTTAGAGTTACCCTTTTCTATTGTTCGAGATTTGCTTAACTTCATCTATTTTGGGCGTTCTGATACCTCAATTACTTATCATTCCCGTTTTTCCTGTGAGTTTATTTTCAATTCTGAATGTAGGTATTTGAAAATTTATCCGTATGCTGTTGTTTTACGGAAACAAAATGTCCTCTGAGGCAAAAAGAAGGGGGGAGTAGACTAGAGAGTGAAGCTTTCTGATCATGAAATAATGATGTAAAGTTGTATTTGGTTGACTTGAAAATAAGACCCTATCAATAACTATTAAAGTTATCAGAACTGGTTCTTCAGCATCTATATATAATTTTATTCTGATTTGAGGAATCGATTATTTTTAGTATCTATCAAGCTGCTCTTCTATGGAGGAAAAGATAAGGGAAGTTCAGATGGAATTGTTGAATAAAAATTGTGTGAAGGAGTTAGAGATTCTGTACAATGTTGACATTCAAACTGATGCAGTGGATCTGGCCTGCAGCATTGTTGGGAGATATATGATGGTCAGTTACATCTTTCTCCTTTTTTTTCTTTTCTTTTCTTTTTTTTTTTGGGGTGGAGGAGGAGGTGGCGGTGGCTTTGTAAGGGCTCTTGCTTCCTGATTGTTTGGTCATAAGGCATGCTTCTGTTTTCAATTCGTTGGATCAGCTATAATGTGTTAAAAGGGAAAAGCACAGGGTGTTATCCCTGACACAGAGATGCTGAAGGTGGAGGTCCTTTGTTTGCTGGAAAAAACCTGTTTGGAATTGCAAGATGATAAAGATGCAGAACTGACACGCATGGACGGGGAAGGATATATGACCTTTCGCAATCTTGTTGAGTCATGCGAGTTCAGGAAAGAGAAGCATAAGTCTGCAGCTCACAATAGTTACCGTTTAGCGAAAATTCCCTCCATATTATGAAATTATTATGAAATTATTTATAGGAGTCTTATTCTACTTATATTTTTTATTCTTATATTTTTATATCCATAAATTAAATTTGCATATCAATTTATGAAATGTTGCTCATCTGCACAATAATTTTTATTGAGATTTTTAATATAGTGAAACTTTAATAATAATTACTAAATAAAATAAAATTCTTATAAATAGTTAATGAGTAATTAAATAAAAGAACATGTGTTTTTTGTCGTTAGAAATTAATATATTAGTAAGCGATAATTTTTAAAAAAAGAATACAAAAATAATGTAATACTATAAAATTTTAAAATTTTTAAATATAATAAAATTTTTGTAAATAATTGATGAATAACTATAAATTTTTTTTAAAAAATTTATCTTTCTATCAAAAAATTTTGAGTTTGATTCATATTTTCTTCACTTACATCTCAACATGGTAATATAATAGTTTAATTGTAAAATCAATTCTCAAAAATAAACGGTCCTAAGTTAGAATTATATTCTCGCTCTCGATGGGTGAAAAAAAAAAAAGAGTGTGGGTAGAGACGGCTCTCCCTTCTTTTTTTTTTTTTTTAAGTAAAATTCCGGGGTTTTTTTTGGGTCGGAAAAATTCTACGATAAATGCATCTTACGCCGATCATTGTCCCATTATACCTATCGGAAACGAAGCCCTCTTTAGGAAGGCCGACTGCGAGGCGTCTTTCTTCGCGGAGACGGGGGTCTGAGGTACTTTTCTTTGCATGCAATTCTTTTATAGTTTTTCCCCTGAATGAAGGTATTCGAAAAAATTTTCCGATCTTTTGCTCTTTTACGGAAACAAAATTTCACGGATCTGAGAGAAGTGAAGCATAATTAGCGAGACCAAGAGATGATGAAATAATGATGTAAAGTTGTTGCCTCTGGTTAAGTTGAAAACAGGACTGAGTTATCAGTTACACTCGTAAAATTACCATAACTGTTACCTTTTTATTTTATCCTGACCCTAGCAACCGGCTGTTTTCAGTTTCCATGAAGCTATTCGTATAGGGAGGAAAGGAATCGGTGATGGAAGTTCGGATGGAATTGTTGGAAAAAGAGCGTGTGAAGGAGTTAGAGATTCTGTATAATGTTGACATTCAAACCGATGCGGTGGACCTAGCGTGCAGCATTGTTCTGAGATATTGCAATGGTTTGTTATAACCTTCTTTTTCTTTTTTTTTTTTTGGGAGCTATTTGGGCGGGGCTGTTGCTTCTTGATTTTTCTGGTCACCATCCCCATTTGCTTATTCAGCTATAATGTGTAAAGGAGAAGAGGCGCATCACTTTGCCCCTGATGCCGAGACGTTGAAGATGGAGGCGTTTCAATTGCTGGAAAAAGCCTGTTTGGAACTGCATGTTAAAGATGAAGAACTGACACGCTTTGACCGGGAAGGGCATCTGATGTTTCGCAATCTTGTCGAGCTATCGGAGTTCAGGAAAGACATGCCTAGGTTTAGAGACCGCGATAGATACCTTTCATTAGTAAGGGCTTGATGTTATTACTTGCCTTGACCTTTTTATTCTCGATACTGCGGATATAATTCTTATTAATTTGTTAAAAAAAGGTGCAGCCAATAACATGTTTTCTTGGTGCCAGCTTGAAAGGGAAAATGAGATGCTGAGGCATTAGTGGGATCAAATTGTGGAGAAATGCAAATCTGTGTTGCTGTGGCAGAAAAACCCTCAAAGAATGGTTCAATTAGTACAACTGAAGGAGCGCGCGTCCAGGATTCTCAAATCAGAGATTACTGGAGATGAAATTTTTACTTCAATGCAAGACATCCATAACCTTCTGTATGAATATAAAAGAAGCATTCCAGCTTCCATTATGCACTATCGAACAGTTAGTCCAAGCATGGTTGCCAAGGCATGTATCGCACTCATTTTTGGCTTATGACTGTGTTCTTTACTATTTGACGCCATATTTTGTAAAAACAAAAAAAAAAAAACACAAAACCTTAAGTAAATATTTGTACTTATTGCAATAATAGATGTTTGGCCATGCTGATTGCAAGCCCTTTGACTGGTGTTCCTACTTCGTGGCTCCTTAATTCTTTTCGACCACCTGTCACTTGCCTGGGTGACAGATTAGCAAGGAAGGTGGCTGGTCAGGATTATGCTATGAAAAGATTTGTGAATATTTTGTCAAGGCCTCGAGCTCAAGATCGTGGCCCCTCACCTCTTGCATCCTTTCTCTTCCTGCTTGGTTCTTCAATAGGGACAAAAAAGATCTTTGAATCTCTGGCTGAAGAGCTTTATGATAGCAAGGACCGACTGATATGGTTTGACCTCCAAGTGCACTTACACGGCCCAAGCACTTCCGGCATGGACCTAAGGTAACCATCTAAATTTTGTCTTGCCATGCCATTTTCACTGCTGGGCCAGTTTAAAATCATGCTGCAATTAAAAAGCACACCTCTGAAAGGAACAGAACGTGCAGGGCCAAATGGGATGCAATTGAAGCAAAGGTGCTTGAGGTTGTTAAGAGCACACCTTTCTGCGTACTGCTGTTTGAAGATGTCAATGGATGTGAATATGCTTCTGGATTCCTGAAACGCATACTGAAGGGTGGGAAACTAGTAGACAATCAGGGTAACACATATGATCTCTCCAACACACTGATTATCCTAACTTCGATCATGTATGTTCGTCGCCAAGAGCACAAGGCTTTGTTTTGTAATTGCAAAGAAATGAATTGCCTAATGGTGGAAGACGAAATGAGAACAATATCCTCCAAGGATCCTAAATGCGTAGACTTGCTTCGCACAAAAAGGCAAGATGATTGTGAATATTTCTTCTGACAGTTTGTCTGGCCAAATGTTTAGCTTGTGTTTCCTTTTGCACTATCTTTACAGCTGTTAGGTTCCTTGTGGGATATCCATGAGCTGGTCGATGACTTGTTGGTTTTAAACGGTATTCCTGCTTTTTTTCACGAAATGGTTGATATCAGAGTGAAGTTGAGGAAAGCAATTGATGCATCCAGAGAAAACCAACAACTAATCCTTTATTCTTCTGAGGCTTTTGTGTGTGATATTGCTCTCGGATACAGGAAAGCAATTGATGCATCCAGAGAAAACCAACAACTAATCCTTTATCCTTCTGAGGCTTTTGTGCGTGATATTGCTCTCGGATACAGAGCAGTGAGTATTTTCATTCTTCTCCATCCTGTTTGCTTATTTTCTTCCCTTGTTTTCCTTTTATTCGTTATATGATAGCTCTGTTTCTTATTCAGACCTGTTTCAAGATTAAACAGGCAGGGTACTTTTATGAGTCTATTCGCCCTTTCTACATTTCTTTCTTAGTGCAGCAATCATATGTGGTATGTACTGGGTGCTAATGCTTTGTCATTAACTTACCAAAAAAAAAAAAAAAAAAACTTCGTCATTAGTCTTGCATTGGATTAAGTTTTGGTGGTTGTTTTCTGAAAAGTCCTTATAAAGCTCTTAGTCCTCTTTATGTTCCATGTATAGTTCCAGATTACTAGTTTCTTTTTCTTTCTAATTTTCTTTTGGTACCGGTACATCCTATATCAGAGCAGGGGCTAAGTATCGCATCGAAACTTTATCTCAAGAAGAAAGTTATTCCCACTTATTCTTAGCGGCATTAATCGGATAGAAAGCTGGTAATATGGCTATCATCCGCATAGATGTCCTTGTTCGGGTATGTGAATTATATTACGAGATCATTGGAGGTTGATGGTGCTTTGGCGACTTTCAAAGAGTCCTGGCCGATGGAGAAGCGTATATCGGAATGAGAAGGGATTCGCAGAGGAGGTTGTCAAATTGATGACGGCGTGCTCTGGATTGCTATCTCGAGTCACGAACACAAAGGAGCCACATCAGGTTATGATATGGTTAAAGAATATGGAGAATGTTATTGATGGTATCATCTCAGATCCCATTCTTTCTAGCAACTTTGTCTCTGAGCAATGCTTGGTGAGTGCATCAACGTAGATTGTCTTGCCATTTTCAGTACTTCCTCTGGGATAAATTTTGGATAGATATGTGAGGAAAACTTGAATTTGACCGGTTGTTTGTGTGTTCTGGCTAGGTGCCACCGAGCACGATAGAAGCTAGGGTGGCTTCTCAACTAACAGATTGTTCAGATTCAAGTGTTATGGATGATCATATAATTAAGTTCTCGAGTATTCGGGGGGAAAAGTACAAGCTGCTTAATTTGGTCGCCGATGCGATAACTTTCAATGGATCGAATGGGCCACTTCACCATCAACCCAAGTGCTTCCTTTTTCTAGGTCTCGCAGACGATGCCAAGGCAGAGCTTGTCAATGCTCTTTGTCATGTTTTTGAATCTCTCTATGCACATGATTCCATCATTCAAATAAATGCGGAGGAGTACGCTGAATGCAACTCCGTGATGAATTTCTTGGATCGCATTTCTGTGCTTGCTTTGTGAGTGCAACCAATCAATGTTCCCTGTTGTTGGTTGCTTATTTAATAGTTACCTTCAAATCTTACGATCGGAAAGGGTTTTAAAGTCTGTTGAGTTGTTTTTTAAGCTTTCGTTGTCTGAAAAATGTGCTCATTTAGCTTTTTTTGTGGGTTTTTTTTTTTTTTTTTGGTTGAGGGGCAAGGGGTTGTTAACACTTTTGGATTGTCAAATTATAGAATTAATTATGATATCAGAAAACATAAAAGCTTGTTTATGGATTTCCCAAATGATAAACTCACTCTCACAATTGAAAACAAAAAAAAAAAAAAAAGACTAGTTTATCTGTTAGTTAAGTTTCATGTTGTTGATATTTGTTTCTAGGTAGTCTGCCAGTACATGCTGATTGTATCTTAAGCACATGCACAGCATATGTTATTTGCTTAACTGGGAAGAAATAACCATGCAACTTATACAGGGATGGCTTGTCTAGAAATGGTTCAAGTCTATCAGATTGCACTCTGACTAGTCCTTGTCGAGTTATGCTGATTGATTGTGTTGGAGAGGCCCATCTTTCTGTTTTCAGTGCTATACTCTCATTGCTCGACCGTGGTGCGTTGAAGAATAGAGAGGGAGCATTGGTTGATTTCTGCAGAACTGTCGTTATTATCACATCAGATTTGGGAAGGAAGGACGTCTTGGCAGGGCTTGCGGGGCATGATCTGGGAAGCATAATCAAGGAAGGGAAAGACAATCAGGTTGCTAAAAGTCATGCATCTTTATATGGTGTTTAGTTTTTTCATGATGCGATGCTTTCTTTGCAATGTTGTTGAAGGAAAATAGTTTTGGCATTGCTCGAGTCCTGTCTTTTTCTTGTTCTCCTCACTAAAATCCCATGCTTATTGTTTCTTTAGAGGACAGAGAAGCCTTTTCCGTATGAATTGTTGAATCGGGTGGATGAAATTGTTATGTTTGATCCTCTCCTAGAGCCACAACTTGAGAAGTTCTTCCATATAAAAATTGAACAAGTCCGGGAGCAGAGACTGGATATACTCGGATTGCTTATGCACTCGTTCTTTGATTCTGATGATGTTCCCGTGAGTTTTTCCTTGCATATTAGTTATCTAAGCTGTACCCCAAATTGAGCTGGTGAGCGATTGACTCACCATCCTTTTTGCCTTCTGTAGGCGGAGAAAAAAAGTCTGATCTTTTGGATGGCTGTGAAGAAGATCTCATACGCAATTGCTATATGCCGGAATGCTGCTCCTTTGACCAAGAGGAAGTATTTGGAAGCGTGATCCTTAGCTTTTCCCCGCATTGTCTTCTATTTGCAAGCGTAGACGGGTTGTTATCAAGGTGATTTGGTTATGCATCTTATAAAGTTGGTTTTGGTCAGTATTAATACTCTGCTGTAATCCCTTTGTCGAAAGAATTGCTGATTTTCTTTATTCAACCTTGTGGTCTAGTTATTGATTAGTTCTACAAATGATAGCTGGCAATTTCAAATCCTTTCCACCTCTCCTTTGCGAATGTAATCAGCAGAATTACTGGGGTTGCATCTGGGGGTCCAAGTTGTTATGTGATTGACTTCAACAGTGTTTCCAATTGAGTATTGATGACTGGGAAAACGCTATCTAGATTCAATGTTAAGCTCAAATTGCTTGATTTGATGTTTCATGAAATCCAGCTATGGCAGCACAGGGTGTTATCCCTGACACACAGATGCTGAAGGTGGAGGTCCTTTGTTTGCTGGAAAAAGCCTGTTTGGAATTGCAAGATGATAAAGATGCAGAACTGACACGCATGGACGGGGAAGGATATCTGATCTTCCGCAATCTTGTTGAGTCATGCGAGTTCAGGAAAGAGAAGCATAAGTCTGCAGCTCACAATAGTTACCGTTTACGTGTAAGCGCTTGATATGCACATCTTTCTTTCTCCTTGGTGTTATGCCTGTACTTGCTACTTCTAGAGAAGATATGATTACGTGTATCCTTGCTACCATGTTCCAGCTTGAAAAGGAAAACGAGATATTGAGGCATTCATGGGATAGTTTTGTGGAGAACTGCAAATCTGTCTTGGTGTGGCAGAGAAACCCTCAAAGAATTGCTCAACTATTACAACTCAGGGAGCGTGTGCGCCAGACACTCAAATCAGAGATTAATTGGGATGAAGATTTTCCTGTAGTAGAAGATGTCTGTGCTCTTCTAAATGATTATAAAAGAAGCATCCCTGCATTCATTATGCAGTATCGAACAGTTAGCCCCGGCATGGTTGCCACGGTACATATATCGTCCTCATTGTTGACAACTTAATACATTCTTAACTATCTGAGGGCATATTTTGAAAAGTACCAAGGCATCAGTCTATCTTTATACTTCTATATAATAGAAAATCATAAATTGAGCAGTCCTTTTCTTTTTTCTTTCTCTTTTTCAACTTGCTTCCAATAATGGATGATTGGCTATGCAGATTGCAGGCCTTGCCACCAGTGTACCAACTTCGTGGCTCCTTAATTCTTTTCAACCTCCAGTCGTTTGTCTTAGAGAAAGATTAGCAAGGAAGTTGGTTGATCAGGAGTATGCTATCAAGAGATTTGTCAGTGTTTTGTCGAAGCCTCATCGTCGAGAACGTGGTCCTTCACCTCTTGCATCTTTTCTCTTCCTGTCAGGTTCTTCAATAGGGTCAAAAGAGATCTTTGAATGTCTTGCTGAGGAGCTTTACGATAGCAAGGACCGATTGATAAGGTTTAACTTAAACATGCATACACGTGGTGCAAGCAGCTCCAATGTGGACCTAAGGTAACCTTCTGAACTTTGACTTGATATGCCATCTGAACTGCTTCTCCTGTTTAAAATCATGCAGCAATTATGAGCAGTTTTTCTGTAGTTTTCTTCTCTATTCTTAGAGAATATACCTGAAAAGCACAGAAAATGCTGGGAGAGATGGAATGCAATTCGCGAAAAGGTGCTAGAGGTTGTTAAGAAAACACCTTTCTGTGCACTTCTATTTGAAAATGTGATTGGATGTCAATATGCTACTCCATTCCTAGAAGGCATACTGAAGAGTGGAAAACTAGAAGACAACGAGGGAAACACATACGACCTCTGCAACACATTGATTATGATGACTTCTATCTTCAATCTTGGTGCAAAAGAACGTGATGCTTTGTATTGTAATTGCAAATACTTGGAAACTGATTGCACAATGGCGGAAGATGCAACAAGAGTAATATCCTCCAAGGATCTCGAATTTGATAGACTTCTTGTGCACAAAGAGGTGTGATGATTACAAATATTTCTTCTGAATGGTTGTCTAGCTTGCTGTTGGTCTTATGTTACTTTGTACTATCTGTGCAGGTTTTGGGTTCATTATGGGGTTTCCACCAATTGGTGGATGATGTCTTGGTATTAAACGATATACCTCCTCTTGATCCAGACGTTACCATCAGAATGCGCTTGAGGAAAGACGTATATGCATCTAGGGAACACCAGCAACGAATAGTTTATCCTTCTGAAGCTTTTGTGCGATTTGTTCTTTGCTTTAAGGGAGAAGTTAGTATTTCCATTCTTTTCTGTCCTGTTTGCCTTTTTTTCCTCCAATGTTTTCCTTTAGTTCGTTGCATGATGATTCTATTTATTATTTACACCTATCTTGAGATTCAAAAGGTAGGTAATTATATGACAGCTTCTCTAGATTATCTTTTCTTAGTTCTGCAATTGAGGTCCTGCTCTGTTTAATTGCCCTAGGTTTCCTCTCTTATAGATCATATCCTTGCATTTATTGAGTGTTAATGCCCGACATTTCCATCAAAGGATATGGAAGATCAGGGTCCTTCCAAAATCAAAGCTTTCATTTTGGAGGATGAGTCCTGTTGGAATTATTGTCAGTGTTTTATCTTTTGGAGTGTCCTTACAAAGCATTTAATCCTTTTTTATATCCTGTGTAAGTATAGTAATGTGCATTGCACTCTTCTCTTTGATTGCTCTTATGGATTGATGAACATTTGGCATAATTTGGTCAGTCTCCTGCTCGAGAAGTGCTGTGTCTTGTGCAAAATTTAGGAAAGTGAATGTTCTTTTCCAATGTGCTTGGTTTAATTATCTGGCTTGTATATTTGAAATGTTTTATATTTTTACTTACTTTAGAATAATCTATGTTGCTTTCTTCAGTTTGGGCACTACTATCTGTTATTCTTGTGGACATTGATTGCACCTATAAGGATCTGAAGGATTGGAATAGGCTGTTACTTAACTAGCAATTGGCTTTCTTGTGGGTCTCATTGGTTCGTATGAATATTGATAAGCTGATCAACATGGATTTGTTTTGCACAGTATCAATCGATTCCTATATTTCTTTGCTCTGTGCATTCTACCCTAAAAAAGTTGCTTTTCTGAATCTCTTATTGATATGTGGTCCCTTGGTTGATACTATCTGCAATGACTTTTGTTATGTACTTGTTTTTGTTCATAATCTTGTTTCTCCTAGAACTTTAGTGGCTTGATCAATATTTTCTTTTAATTGTCTAATTTCATATGTTATACCGTGCTACTTGGATTTTATCAGGGTTCTCTTATGGTCAATTTTTTTGGCCTTGATATTTTACTGATAAATGTGCATAGCTGAAGTAGCTGACTAGATAATCTATTTTATATTCGATTTGCAATCAATATTCCTTTGAAGCGCCTTACAGACCTTAAATCAAAGGTTAGCCTCGTTTCTTTGGAAGAGGAAAAGATAATTATTTTTCCTTTGGTGCCACTATGTAACTTCTCAAATCAGCCTTCTTTCAGATCATTATTTTTAAAAATTAATTTTCTTTTGTTGCTGATAAATTTTCTGTCTTTTTCTGCAACTAATCTGTTTGTGCAAAAGGCCGATCTGAAATCACATCTCAAGAAGAATATTATTCCTGCTGTTATATTGTTCCTCCCTCTCATCATCACCAGACATCTCATCTTGTGCTATCCTCTCTTCCTCTCTCTCATCGACAGAGTCCTCTTCCTCTCTGGAAAAACACATGAGCCCTCCCCAGGACCTTCTCGGAAGACACCTTCCGAGTTCTCTGTCTCTGTCTCCGTCTCCGAGGTAGGATTGTCAATTGGGCCGGGTTGGCCCGAGCCTGGCTTGTTCGGCCAGTTTAATTGCGGGCTCGGGCTGATATTTTCAGTCTGAACAACTTTTCGGGCCTAGCTCGGGCTAAGGGTAGTTCAATCTGGCCATATATATATATATATATATATATATATATATATAATATTATTATATTATTAAAAAATATTATTATTATATAAAAAATTTAAAAAATTGAGTTAGGGCCGGCCCGAGTCTGAGTTCGGGCTCATGTTTGCCAGCCTGAAAACAATCGGGCCGAGTTCGAACTTAGCAAAGCCCGGCTCACTCAGCCCTATTGACACCTCTACTTAGAGGTCTCTGTCCCGCCCTGGGCTTTTTTGGGAAAAGCCTCCCGAAAAGGAAATTTCTCAGACAGACGTCGCAAAACACCACATCTGTTGGGTTGTGCATCTATCGGCTAGGAGGCAATGGTCCACTGCATTTGTAGCAGAAATTGTCGTCGGAATTTCTTGGTAGGTCACCATCGGGTGATATAGCAATATTCTTCTCGAGAAATCTTAGAGATCGATCTTGATACTCTCCTGCTACCAGCATATGAGGAGGAGACTGTTGTATTCGTTGTGGTGACGACGGCGACCGCAGCCGCAACCGCAATGGTGGGGTGGCGACAAGTTAAAAGGCGGCGGTGTTCGTCGTGGTGGTGGTGGTGGCGATCGCAATCGCAATCGCAATGGTGAATGCTGGCTTGACGACCCTTAATCTTCCCCCGCCCCTCCTCAAGGCCTCAGGGAGGCGATGCGGCATCTGGAGATGTATCAGACTCCATTGCAGATGGGTGTTCATCGGTTCGGTTTGGAGAAAATTCGATTTTACTATTTGGAGAAAAATCAAATTTTTTCATTTTTTTTCAAAATCGAACCAAACTTAATTTACCTTCAAACCGAATTTTCTCCAAACTGAAATATTTCGGTTTGGAGAAAATCGAAATATATAAAATTAAGAATTTAAATTTTAAAATAACATTAATTATACTCTAATATTGATTATAATTTTAATTAAAATTTAATTTAGTTTGAGTTATTAGTCGTTAAATAATATTTTTGAAAATATACAAAAATTAATTATTTTAAATTTTAAAATAACTTTAATTAAGAATTAGTTTAATTAAGATTATTAATTTTTAATTATACTTAATTATTAATTTAGAAAAATTTTGGAGAAAATTCGATTTTTTCGGTTTGGCTTTGGTCTAAAACGAAACCTAACCGAAATTTAATTTGGAGATGAAAAATTTAATTTTCGGTTCGGTTAGGTTTTTAAATTTTTTCCAAATAATACACACCCCAAATCGCAGACAACGACAGAGTGGGCAATAGATAACTGCTTCTCTCTTCCTTCTTAGGCGATAATTTTGTTTTCTTGAACAACTTTCGTGAAGGTAGTGTGCAACTGGTAATCTCGGGACTTTACAACTTTCTCATTTCCGTAGAATTTGTCTTGACAACTAGTATATATTTGTTCTTCGTGTAGTAATCTAAATGCTTCATCTTCAGGATCCATGGCTAGCAGTGGGGAAGAGATGAAGATTTCATATTAGGGTTCTACAAGAGAGGAAGATTATCTAGTGGGTTTTTTTTTGAACTTGCATGCTAAAGAAATGGAACGAACTAAGGATTTAAAGTTGAAATATTATGGGATGGAGAAAATTTAAAATATTTACATCTTATTATCTTCTTTTTTCTTTTATTATCTTTTTTAAAAATAAATAGCTTCAAAAAATTGAGTTTTGATTAAAAAATAATAAAAAAATAAAAACAATAATGGCACGCGAAAGGAAAAAGATAAAAAGGGATAAAAAAAATATTCATTACCTGAAGATGACCTTCCATTTCTCGGCAGCTCTGCTAAGCCAGAGTCGAGATTTCTTCCTTTTGCTAAGCTTGTGTTTCTACTGTAATTTAATCTTTGCCTTTTTTTGCAGTGTTTTTTTTCTTGGTTTTTTGATGGCTCTAGTATCTAATACTGTACGTCCCTCTTAAAAAAGAAAAGGAGGAAAAAAAGCATATAGGTACTGCTGAAGAAGCCCTGTGAATTGCCGATCTAGTTGAACGCCGTTGGCGTGCAATTTTTGAGTTAGTTGCTTTTTTGTTTGGGAGCCTTACGACTTTCTCATTTCCGTAGAATTTGTCTTGACAAAAAGTACATAATTGTTCTTCGTGTAGTAGTTTAAGTACATACTTAGCAAAAGGAAGAAACCTCGACTCTGGCTTAGTAGAGCTGACGAGAAATGGAAGGCCATCTTCAAGTAATGAATATATTTTTTATCCTTTTTTATTTTTTTCTTTCACGTGCTATTATTGTTTTTATCTTTTTTTTTATTTTTTTAATCAAAACTCAAATTTTTAAAGCTATTTATTTTTTTAAAAGATAATGAAAGAAAAAGGAAGGAAGATAATAATATGTAAATATTTTAAATTTTTTCAGCCCATAATATTTCAACTTTAAATTCTTGGTTCGTTCAATTTTTCTGGCATGTAAGTTCAAAAAAATTTCACTCGATAATCTTCTCCTCTTGTAGAATCCTAATATGAAATTTTCATCTCTTCCTCACTGCTAGTCATGGATCTTGAAGATGAATCACTTGGATTATTACACGAAGAACAAATATATACTATTTGTCAAGACAAGTTCTACGGAAATGAGAAAGTTGTAAAGTTTCGAGATTGTCAGTTGCACACTACCTTCATGAAAGTTGTTCAAGAAAATAAAATTATCGCTTAGGAAGGAAGAGGGAAGCAGTTATCTATTGCCCGCTCTGTCGTTGTCTGCAATGGAGTCTGGTACATATGCAGATGCCGCATGACCTCCCTGGGGCCTTGAGGGGGTGGGGGGAGGGAGATTCAGGGTCGTTAAGCCAGTCTTCACCATTGCGATCGCCATCACCACTACGACGAATACCGTCACCTTTTAGCTAACCACTGCCCCGCCATTGCTGTTGCGGCTGCGGTCGCCGTCGTCACCACGACGAACACAACCGTTTCCTCCTCATATGCTGGTAGCAGGAGAGTATCAAGATCGGTCTCTAGAGTTTCTTGAGGAGAAAATTGCTATAGTACCTGATGGTGACCTATCAATAAATCCCGGCGATAATTTCTGCTACAAATGCACTGAACTATATCCTTCTAGCCGATAGATGCGTAGCCCAATAGAGGTAGTGTTTTGCGACATCTGTCTGAGAATTCCCTTTTCGGGAGGTTTTTCCCAGAAAGGCCCGAGCGGGATAGAGACCTCTGAGTATGGGTGTCAAAAGTTGAGGTTGAATTATTATCAAAAGCACATACAAGATTAAGGACTTAATAGTATTTTGTTATCAAACATGCTTAATTCAATAAGTACTTAATTAATTAGTTTTAAGTGCTTAATTGAGTTATCAAACATGTCTTAAGATAAGTTAATTTTTATACTAGTTTATAGGTTTATGGAGATAAAGTTGGCCTTCAAAAAAAAAAAAAAAAACAAAACAAAACAAAAGGAAAGGAAAAAAAATGGGCCAGCAAAAGATTTAGCAATTGATCAGCACAGGTTAAAGCCAGTTCGTTGCATTTCACAAAAAAAACAAAAATAAAAAATAAAGCCAGTTTGTTGCCTTTTTCGTAGGTGAACTGGTGAAGGCAACCTGACCTTCAAAGTACCACTTCGCCAGGGGAATATACTCGAATTTGGATGGCCAAACCATGCTCGGAAGCAAGACAAATAAATATATATCAACAAAATCTATATATATATATATATTACCAAAACACTTTTACTCTCTCTCCTCCTCCAAAACTCTTCCACCTCCAATCCCAATTTCTAGAATTTTAGATTTTTGCTATTAGTTAGAAAAAATCTGATTAGTTAAGATGATTTTTTGTATTAAATTATTAATTAATCAAAATCTTTCTCATTTGAAATTTAAAAAATCATAACTTCCCATTACTTACTACTTACCATTATCTCCTACTTACCAACTTACCTATTATCTCCCATTTCTTTATTTGGTTCATTTGTGACATTCATCTTTTTTTACTTCTACATCCATTTGTTTTTTTTTTAATTTTAAGGGAATGTTTTCTTTTTACAGATTTTGGAGTGATTGAAGTCTTTTCTTTTTTAACTAAAATCAAGATAATAATTTATTCTTAAGGCCTCGTTTATTTATGAACTTTCATAGATAAAATATTTATTATGTATCGATGATTTACTAGTAAAGAAACAAAATAAGTATTGTTTGAATAGAAATGCAGAAAGCACATACCACCGAGATCAGAATATACATTTTGATTACAAAGCTTTTTATTTTTTTCTTTGAGTGGATGATTTATAAATGTTTATCTATTTAGATCCTTTGTATCTATTACTTTAATTTGATCCTTCATATGATAAAATTTAAAGACAAAAGTGCCTAATTTCCTATTAAAATATTCTGCATCAAATATAATGGTCAATACTTTTTGAATTTTTTCTTTTTTTGATCTTTTCATCAAGTGGATTAAAAGAAATAAATAAATTTTGTAAAGTATAATAAGTATAATAACATTATGATTTCTTTCTGGTGGATAAAAAACACTATTTTTTAAAAAAATTTGAGCAATGTTCTTAAAATCTATATATATATATATATTACCAAAACACTTTTACTCTCTCTCCTCCTCCAAAACTCTTCCACCCCCAATCCTAGGATCTAGAATTTTAGATTTTTGTTATTAGTTAGAAAAAATCTGATTAGTTAAGATGATTTTTTGTATTAAATTATTAATTAATCAAAATATTTCTCATTTGAAATTTAAAAAATCATAACTTCCCATTACTTACTACTTACCCATTATCTCCTACTTACCAACTAACCTATTATTTCCCATTTCTTTATTTGGTTCATTTGTGACATTCATTTTTTTTCCTTCTACATGTGGTTGAATTATTAGGAAGCGACATGTGGAATTTTTTAAGTTTAGGTTAATTTTAATGATGTCAAATTTAATTTTGAGAATTTATTATTTTATTGATTAATGTATTCATATGAATTCATATCCATAAATAATCACTTTAGCTAATCACTTTAGCTATGGTAAAATTCTTTTCAGGAAATATTACATTAATTGAATAGTATCTTAATTCTTTTCATTGAGGACTGTTTTACATACAATGGATTGAACATATTAATTCTTTTCATTGAGGATTGCTCTACATACAATGAAATGAACATAAATATTTCAAAATAAACTTTTCAGATTTTTTAAAAAATAAATGAATTGAGATAGATCTTTTTGTTTCATTAATAGAAAAACATGAATTCAATATGAGCTTACATAAATATTTCAAGATAGACTTTTCAATTATTTTACAATATAAATGAGTTGAGATAAATTTTTTAAATTTATTAATAGACAATCACTGATCAATACCTATTGTTCATCTATATATACAAGAATATTCTGCCACATTGATAACTAAATTAACTAAAGCAATTAACAATTACCAATAGCTAATAAAATTAATCATAGTACATAGCTAATTGACGTTTTACAGAAGGATTGCTTTACTGAGTTAGCACGAAACCACATATTCATTTAAAGGGTATATGAAAAGGTTTAGATGAAATTTAATGAACCATGCTGTGGTTGGAGGAACATTACAGCTGCCGTCTAGATCTAAACATACATACATGTTGTAATGTTTTGATATCTATTGTATTGCTTTGATTTTTAATTCTTATTATAGGATAACATGAACCATTGCACTATTAGAAGCAAGTTTATTCCTGAATATCTTGATTCCATAAAAGAAGAAAACTTCTATCTAATGAAGAAATTCACTGTGCAAAACTCAAAACCACTTTATAGAGTCATACATGAAGATCTACCGATATTGATTGATGGAAGTACTTATATCGAAGAAGTTATCAAGGATATGCCAGACATTCCCCGTATAGATTCATATACAAAACATTTGATAACATTGAGATACGTGTTGGAGATTTAAGGTTTTAGTAGGTAACATGTGTCTACTGTATGAATTAATGGTAATGCTAATTGATTTAGAAACTAACTGATCAAAAATATATTTAATAATACAGGTGTCATAGGAGAAGAAGAACAGCATGCATGTTAATTCTTAGAAGTAATAGACAGATGCACATAGCAAAGAAACAAAGTGAATATTTGAGGTTTGTCATAAATAGATCAGAAGAAATGAATATTGAATAATCATAATTATTCTAAATAACTACTAATGGTAATATTGTATAATCACAATCACAATTATAATCGATCTGTCATTGATTAATGAAGTCAATGCCTTTTTGTTGGAACGAAATGGGCATCGGGGTAGTCTGTTAAAACCCAATTTACCGTTTCTAAAATGCAGCAAAACTGATATTATTGCGAACCATTCTGGGTTCGAATTAAGAATTCAATAGTAGAAGTAAATTAGGAGAAATTTTAAGGACTAAAATGATATTATATAAAAGTTTGATGAGCAAAATAGTAAATTGAAGCGAAAAACACGGGAGGAGGCGAACTCCCCAACCAATTGAATTGGGTCCTGTCGCCTGAGTAAGTAGAGCTTATGAGAAAAGAATAAGAGCCCACACTAGAGTCGGTTTTGGCAAATATCTTCTTCAATGGAGATTGATTGTAGCTTTGTTGTTAGCGCGGAGTCGGAGTCATTCCTTGACAAACCCGACTGGAATCTATCTTCCTTGGCCGAGCTAGCGACGGAGGTAACTTTTCTTCGCTTAGGTTTA
Organism: Rauvolfia tetraphylla; assembly: GCA_030512225.1. Taxonomy (NCBI): domain Eukaryota; kingdom Viridiplantae; phylum Streptophyta; class Magnoliopsida; order Gentianales; family Apocynaceae; genus Rauvolfia; species Rauvolfia tetraphylla. The sequence goes on along the minus strand of JAJQKT010000076.1, from coordinate 870,356 downwards.
CCCTTTTCTATAGTTCGAGTTTTGCTTACCTTCATCTATTTTGGGCGTTCTGATATCTTGATTAATTATCTTTCCCGTTCTCCCTGTGAATTTATTTTCAGTTCTGAACTTAGGTATTTAAAAATTTTCAAATACCCGTAAAACAACAGCGTACGGAGAAATTTTCAAATACCTAAGTTCAGAATTGAAAATAAACTCACAGGGAGAACGGGAAAGATAATTAATCGAGGTATCAGAACGCCCGAAATAGATGAAGGTAAGCAAATCTCGAACTATAGAAAAGGGTAAACCTAAGCGAAGAAAAGTTACCTCCGTCGCCAGCTCGGCCAAGGAAGATAGATTCCAATCGGGTTTGTCAAGGAATGACTCCGACTCCGTGATAACAACGAAGCTACAATCGATCTCCATTGAAGAAGATATTTGCCCAAACCGACTCTATCGAGCTGCTTTTCTATGGAGGAAAAGATAAGGGAAGTTCAGATGGAATTGTTGAATAAAAATTGTGCGAAGGAGTTAGAGATTCTGTACAATGTTGACATTCAAACTGATGCAGTGGATCTGGCCTGCAGCATTGTTGGGAGATACTATGATGGTCAGTTACATCTTTTTCCTTTTTTTTGGGGTTGGGGGAGGAGGTGGCGGTGGCTTTGTAAGGGCTCTTGCTTCCTGATTGTTTGGCCATAAGGCATGCTTCTGTTTTCAATTCGCTTGATCAGCTATAATGTGTAAAAAAGGAAAGCACATGGTGTCATCCCTGACACAGAGATGCTGAAGGTGGAGGTCCTTTGTTTGCTGGAAAAAGCCTGTTTGGAATTGCAAGATGATAAAGATGCAGAACTGACACGCATGGACCGGGAAAAAGCAGGCTTTGGGTTCATTATGGGGTGTCTGCCAATTGGTGGATGATGTCTTGGTATTAAACGATATACCTCCTCTTGATCCAGAGGTTACCATCAAAATGAGCTTGAGGAAAGCCGTACATGCATCCAGGGAACACCAGCAGCGAATAGTTTATCCTTCTGAAGCTTTTGTGCGATTTGTTCTTTGCTTTAAGGGAAAAGTTTGTATTTCCATTCTTTTCTGTCCTGTTTGCCTTTTTTTCCTCCGGCATTTTCCTTTAGTTCGTTGCATGATGATTCTTTTTATTATTTACACCTATCTTGAGATTCAAAGGGTACGTAATTATATGACAGCCTTCTTCTCTAGATTATCTTTTCTTAGTTCTGCAATTTGAGGTCCTGCTCTGTTTAATTGCCCTAGGTTTCCTCTCTTATAGATCATATGCTTGCATTTATTGAGTGTTAATGCCCGACATTTCCATCAAAGGATATGGAAGATCAGGGTCCTTCCAAAATCAAAGCTTTCATTTTGGAGGATGAGTCCTGTTGGAATTATTGTCAGTGTTTTATCTTTTGGAGTGTCCTTACAAAGCATTTAATCCTTTTTTATATCCTGTGTAAGTATAGTAATGTGCATTGCACTCTTCTCTTTGATTGCTCTTATGGATTGATGAACATTTGGCATAATTTGGTCAGTCTCCTGCTCGAGAAGTGCTGTGTCTTGTGCAAAATTTAGGAAAGTGAATGTTCTTTTCCAATGTGCTTGGTTTAATTATCTGGCTTGTATATTTGAAATGTTTTATATTTTTACGTACTTTAGAATAATCTATGTTGCTTTCTTCAGTTTGGGCACTACTATCTGTTATTCTTGTGGACATTGATTGCACCTATAAGGATCTGAAGGATTGGAATAGGCTGTTACTTAACTAGCAATTGGCTTTCTTGTGGGTCTCATTGGTTCGTATGAATATTGATAAGCTGATCAACATGGATTTGTTTTGCACAGTATCAATCGATTCCTATATTTCTTTGCTCTGTGCATTCTACCCTAAAAAAGTTGCTTTTCTGAATCTCTTATTGATATGTGGTCCCTTGGTTGATACTATCTGCAATGACTTTTGTTGTGTACTTGTTTTTGTTCCTAATCTTGTTTCTCCTAGAACTTTAGTGGCTTGATCAATATTTTCTTTTAATTGTCTAGTTTCATATGTTATACCGTGCTACTTGGATTTTATCATGGTTCTCTTATGGTCAATTTTTTTGGCCTTGATATTTTACTGATAAATGTGCATAGCTGAAGTTGTTGACTAGATAATCTGTTTTATGTTCGATTTGCAATCAATATTCCTTTGAGGTGCCTTACAGGCCTTAAATCAAAGGTTAGCCTCGTTTCTCTGGAAGAGAAAAAGATAATTTTTTTTCCTTTGGTGCCACTATGTAACTTCTCAAATCAGCCTTCTTTCAGATCATTATTTTTAAAAATTAATTTTCTTTTGTTACTGAAATTTTCTGTCTTCTTCCGCAACTAATCTGATTGTGTAAAAGGCCGGTCTGAAATCACAACTCAAGAAGAATATTATTCCTGCTGTTCTTCATCATGTTAATCGGATAAAGGCGGATAATATGACTGCAAAAGAGCTTGTCTTGCAGATTACTTAAGGTTGACAGTGCTTTGGAGGCTTTTAAAGATTCCTTAAGCCGATGGAGAACTGTGTATCAGAATGAGAAGAGATCCGCAATGGTGATGGTGAAATTGAGTAAAAAATGCTATCAGTTGTCATCCCAGATAGAAAGCATCAATGGCCCGTCACAAGTCATACTATGGTTAAAGGATGTGAATAATGTTCTTGATTGTATCATTTCGAATTCTATGAATCCCATCAACTTTCTCCCTGAGCTGTGCTTGGTAAGTGTGGTTAATGCAGATTGTCTTGCCATTTCTAATGCTTCCTATGAGATAGATTTTGAGCATGTACTTTCAATAACATTCACTCCAATTTTGACTGGATGTCTATGTATGCAATATTTCGTCTGGCTAGGTGCCACCGAACATGACAGAAACCAGGGTGGCTTATCAGTGGACAGATAATTCAGATTCAAGTATATTTGAGGATCTCAGAATTATGTTGAGAAGCAGTCCTGAGGCAGATTACCAGCTGCTTAATTTGATAATTGAAGCCGTTTCTTCTAATGGATTGCGTGGTTGTCTTCCCCAGTCATTCCTTTTTCTAGGTCTCAAAGACAATGCCAAGGCAGATCTTGTCAAGGCTCTTCATCATGTTTTTAAATCTGAGAGTGGGTGTGAGTCGATCATTCAGATAAACATGGAGGAGTATATTGAACGTGACTCAATGATTCAGTTTGTGGATCGCATTTCTGCAGTTGCTTTGTGAGTATGACCAATCTAGGTTTATTTTTCATGCTGATTGATCGGTTTATTGCTCGATCATGGTTCAGTGAGGAACAGGTGAAGGAAAATTGGTTAATTTCTGCAGAACTGTTGTTATAATCATGTCAGACTTGGGAAACAAGGATGTCTTGGGCTTGGCTTTGGGGGCACCCTATGGGAAGTGTTATCAGGGAAGAGAAAGCCCATCAGGTAGCTAACCTTAATGCATCTCGATGCTTTCAATATATCTTAGGGGTGAAGTTTTCTTGTTATATTTTTGGTTTGCTTTACTTGTCGATCATGCGGCGCTTTCATCAGGTAAGATAGTTTCGGCTGCATTTACCTTTTCCCGGCGTCACCAAAATCCCATGCTTACTGTCGGACTGCATTTGTTTAGAGGACTGAGAAGCCTTTTCGGTGTGAATTGCTGAATCGAGTGGATGAAATCGTCATGTTCGACCCTCTTCTGGAGCAACAACTTGAAAAGTTCTTCCGGTTGCATATTCTGGAGCAGAGACAGGATTTATTCTTTATAATTTGCTTCTTATTCTTGAATGCCGATCAGATTTCTGAGAGTTTCTCCAAGCGCCATATATTGGTTCCCTAAATTATACCTTAATTGAATAATGATCCGTTGGCTTATCAACCTTTTTGCCTTCCTCATAGAACGAAAAGCTGTGCTTTCAGATTGCTGTGGAGGGCCTACGAGAATTTATTAATTATTATTCTAAGCCGGAAAGCTGTTTCCGCGATCAAGAGAAAGTTTTCTGAGACATGATCGGCAGCTTCATCCGGATGTCTTCTTTTATTTTGAACTTTGACGCCAGGTTATTATGGTGACTTGATACTACTTCATGGATCTTAAATTTGTTTTTGGGTTAGGAGCAAGACTCGTGTCTTTGTGGAATGAATTGCTGACGTATCACTGTTCAACGTTACCTTTTAGCTGCTTATTGGTTCTCTTAATTATAATAACTAGAAATTCCAAATTCTTTTCACGGTTCCTTTGCTGCAATCATTTGCTGAACTATCGGGGCTTCGGCTTGTGGAGATTGTGCGTCCAGTGGTCAAGTAGTTCTCAACGACTCGAAAATATCTCTAAGTATATGTTAGAACGAATCTAGGGGCAACCTAGTCACTAACAATACTGGCTAACCAATGCGGACGCTTACTCCCTCTCCACCACACATAGTCACGAACTTGCTCTGACTTCTTCACTCCGCAGAGTTTTCGATCCATTCTGAGCTCTGGCAGGCACAACATGCCTGCTGAACAATCTCTGGTAGTCTCCCAAAAGTTCAAGGGCCTGAACAACCATCTCTAATTCATCACTGGTTCTTCCTCAAAAGATTTAGTTTTTGTCCTCCCATACTGGCCAAATCGCCACGACTACCACTCGGAAATTTTAATTACCATCCCGTTAGTATGTCCTCCTCCAATCCCAAACCATCAAATAGTATGAACCATTAATGGCAATATCCAAACTCCAACAATTCAAAATGGGTTTTGAATTTTGCAGCAACATTCTCTTAGAATTCGTAAAATCAAATCCCAAAATAGAGGAAAAGTTTATTCTTTCTTCTCCTTCTTCTTTTTTTTTTTTAAAAAGCAATTTAAGTGGACTTCAACTTTCAGAACAAAACATTTAATTATGCCCTCCAAGTAAAAGAGAAATGTTTTTAATTTATCCAATTACGACCATGAAATTCGGGCGTCTTCATTTGATTAATTAATTAAACTAGGCCAACCGTTCTCAAAATCGATCTCCAGTAGGAGATGATTAGCGGAGGTGAGATTATTCCTCAACTATAAGAGAAGAGACGTCCATACCCAAAGCGTTAATGTAATATACAATTGAGCGATTACTCCATGCATGGTTTGACACTACGCCCCTGGAGTTCTAATCTCTTCTTCAATAATATAGGCTTGTGACTGGCGTTCTTGCTACCTGATTCAGAGACAGGTTAGCAAGCGATGAAGGTCAGGATCAATTACGCCCTTTTTAATTTTCCAATTTTGTTGAGGCCGAGGCCGTTTCGTCGTCCTCGACTACTCTTGCATCCTTCTTCCTTCCTGCCCGGTTCTTCAAGTTTGCAGATCCTAATGTGTATGCAGTTTTCCCTTCCAGCTCTCTGATCCTGAACAGCACAGAAAGGCAATCGGAGAAAAGTACACACCTTTCCTTGCGCATCTGCTTGAAATGAAATGCCATTGGGGATGTAAACCAACTAGTTGACGCCCAGGGAAACGCATCCATATTAGTATCAACCCCCGAATGCACTTAATTAATGTGATCATTCATGACTGTGTATAATTAGGAGAAAGTGAACAAAAAGCTTTGCCATGGTAAGTAAATGTTCGCCGAGCTGTTGAAGACGCTACATGGACAAAATGCGTCTTGTGCAAGTCATTTCCAACTCGTCCACGAGTCCCATAATTTAACCACTTTTTATTTCTTCCTAATATGTGATGTTGCACTTGATTTTGGTCATGAACAATATTCAAAATATTTGTGGCCAGTTTCAAAGGGTTTCACGAGAAACCAATCTGTTAATAGTTGTGGGTAATTCTTATTTAACATGTATTTAAGTTTAAACTGCGAAAGTATTACGTTTATGTATGATTGATGAATATTATATTTTAAAAAATTATCAGTACATTTGATTTAGAGGTAAATTAAGTTTAGTTTGAAAATTTTTGATTTAAAGATAAATTAAGTTTGGTCTATTTTAAAAAAAAACTATAAAAAATTAAAAATTTCTCCAAATGATGAGACTGAAATTTTTCCGAATCGAATCGATGCACACTCCTAATAACAACACTTATATTCTTTAAATTTTTTCCCTACCAATAATATCTTTAAACAATTTTTGAGCTTCATAACTATTCTAGACACTGCTCTCCACCCCCCTTTCCCGCCAAACAACTGCACGCCCCAATCAGGTGTCAACCTTTTGAGGGCAAATCCATTCGTTGAGTTGCTTGAAATGTGGGTCACATTCACACTGTATTTTTAGAAGGAGGGCAACTCCGTGGACAGATTTGCCCTCAAAAGGTTGGTTCGTAATTGGGGCATGCGGTTGTTTGGCTAGAGAAAGGGGCGGAGAATGGTGGCTGGATATTTATGAAATTCAGAGATTGTTTAAGGATGTTATTGACTTATTGGTAGGAAAAAACTTAAAGAACATAAGTGTTATAGAGCTCAAAGTTTAAGGATGATATTAGCTATCTTTTGTAAAAGTTTTTATGAAATTCTTATAGGAGTCCCGTAACACATATGACGAACTCCCGTAAAAGTCTTGTGAAGTTTTACAGGACCATATTTATTGTTCTACGGAACTTCATCGGACAAGATAAAATAGAAAACTATGAAATGAAATTATGGTACTACATTTAGTAACACTGTTCTTTTTCTTCCATTTCTTCTCTCGTTCATTTTTTTCTTGTCTTAGTCGTGAGTAGCTTTATTATAATCATTGAGTAACTTATAAGCATCACATAAGTTATACATATACTAATAAAATAAAATATATAGACAAAAAAATCACATGAGGTAATTAATTTTTAATAGTGTTATTTTTTTGTTCACATGTTTTGTTTTATTGACTTTTATATAAATTATGTGATGCTTATAAGTTAATTAGGGACCATAATAAAACTACTCTTTAGTTGCGGGCTTCTTGCTCCCTTTTCTCTTCTTCTTTTTAAAGCTATCACTCTGTCCTCCAATCAATAAATTAAAAAAAAAATAGTGATTCAAATCATAAGTTCATATCCAGAAACTTCACAATTAAATCCAATTATTACTGAAACACTTCATTCACCTTAAATAAATCAAATTTATAAAAAATTCTATCAATTAATCCTAATTCGAGAAATTAATCTTAAATAATAGCGCAAAATATTATCTTATCAGTAATTAACCATGTAAGCAAAATAGATTATCAAAAATTTTATTACGTCATTGTTTAATGAAATTTAATACTCCATCCTTTCACAATTAAATATCTCATTTTTATTTGGTATAAAATTTAAGGAGGATATTTAATTTATTTAATTTACCAACTTAATTGACTGTCATTTTTCTCATAATATCCTTATTAATTAATTAAACATGTTGGTAGAGTTTAAATCAAAAAAATTAAATAGGTTAGTGATGAGCCAATATATTAGTAGAACTTACTTTTCTTAAATCAAAAAGTTTTTTTACGGTTAAATTAAAGAAATTAATTATAGAAGTTTAAATAAAATATATAACTATTATAAGAAAGTAAACATTTAACAGTGAACATTTTACAAAAGAAACGCGAACATTTAATTGTTGACGAAGGGTGTATATTTAATATAAATTTGAAATCCAGAATTCTTTTTTAACAAATGCATTTATTTTCATACTCACGCTATATAAAAAAATTTATGGACCAATCATGGAGAGAGCTTTGTTTAATCTATTCTTCTTTCTAAAATTGTTTTAAAATGAAAAGAACACTTTTCAACATTGAAATACAGAGATACGCAGTTGAACTCAACTGCAAGACATTTTATTTACACCCCTAACTAGGTGGAGCGGTGCCTGAGGTGAATTTGTTCCTTTATTTTAATCTTTTTTAAAAGTAGTGAAGTTGTTCGTTTAAGAGTTATATTTTTGCTATAGTACTCTCAGGTTTACATAGCTTAATCTTTTCGACGTTTCTAGTCAATTGTGTTTTGTCGTAACCAAATTTTGCATATTTTCTCTCGTATCGACTTTCAGAGTTGGTCTGACGCTGACCCCCGCACCCCACGAGCAATTACTTTTTCTAATTTCTTCTGTAATTAATTTCATATTTTGTTTTGCACTTAAAGAATTGTCCGCACGGAGTTCCTTACATAATGCGCAGAAAGTAAGACAAGAAGAAGAGAGAGGGGGGAAATGAAGGAAACTTGTTCATATATCTTCCCTAAACCAAATCGCTGCCCAAAAAAATCAAACACTATATCAATCTTTTATTTAAAAAAAAAGGGAAAAAAAACTATATCCATCAAGCCATTCTGATTTGTGATATGGAGGAAATGTTTTAAGGAAGTTGAGATGTGTGTCAAGCAGTTAGACAGCATTGTCGGTTGATATATACGTACTACTTGCCATGTATATGATGGTCACCCCATCTAGTTTTGCTTCTTTTCCTTTTTGGGTTGCCTGTTCAGCAGTAAACAATGCTAAAAAAGGAGAGGCCCTTCATGCGGATGCTTGAAAAACCTGTTTGGTATTGAAAGATGATAAGGGTGCAGATCGAACTGAGGGGAGGGAGTGGGGGTACAGACCAGTTTGTTTCTCAATCTTGTGGAGACATGTGAGTTGAGGAAAGAGAAATCTGAATCCAGTTGCAGATACCATTTGCATGCAAGTACGTACGTTGGCCCTATATCACTAAATCATGAATATGACAAACATAGGCTGGCTTGCTACTTGCAGGTTATATGATATAGTAGTAGTACGTACGTGTATCTTTCTCGTTATTGGGTTCTGATTCTGACTCTGCTACTCAAAGTCCGTCTTTCTTATTTCAACCCATAATACAAAATACTAACCTGATTGAAAATTTCTTTTTAAGCTCTTCTAATGGAATGAATAACATAGATATGATTAGGATCTTTGATTGGTCTTGCTAAGGAGCTCTGTATATCTATAGCAAGGCCTAGGGCACCTATCCAAAAAGCACGCAGGCACTGCTCAAGAAGCCCTGTGAACTGCCGGTCCAGTTGAACGCCGTTGGCGTGCAATTTTTGCGTAAGTTGCATGCTTTTCTGCCTGGGAAAAGCAGTACCTCTGAACAGCACAGAAAAGGCTGAGCCAACCGCAACGTGATTCCTAGTTTAATTCTTTGGCGCATCTCCTTTTGCGTGGACATGGGTGTGAAGGTATTCTATATGCTACTCATTTAATGCATTTCTGACAGATATATTTTGGCACATCTCCTTTGAAAATGCAGTTGAGCTTCATAACAGATGGAAGTTTCACAGTTTAGGAACTGTTTTATACTAAACTAGTCATTGCTGTGACTAAGAAAATTACAGAAACTATATGCCAGTCCTTCACTGTAGAGAAAACACAAAATTGAGGGGAAAAATTGCAAGTGGAAGCAGAAAGAAAAACTCCGGAAATCGGAATCTATTACTGTCTACCATCTTTCAAAAGAACACACAAAATATCAGCCGATTAGTATTACGGTATCCAACCTGAAGATTTTACTGCTTCTTTCACCATCGTCATATCTGCCCGATCACCTTAGACTTCATCCATCGTCCTCCTCATCATCGCCGGACCCCTCTTCTTCCGCATCCCTCTCTTCCTCCCTCTCATCATCATCAAACCCCTCTTCCTCTGCATCTCCCTGTTCCTCTCCCTCATCATCACCAGATACCTCAGCTTGCGCCGTCCCATCTTCCTCCCTCTCATCGACAGTGTCCTCTTCGTCAGTCTCATGAAAGTTTGCCCAGGGAACTTCTGGAAACCCTGGAAAATCACCTGAGCCCTCCGCGGGACCTTCTGGGAAGACATCTTCCGAGTTCTCTGTCTCCGTCTCCGAGGTCTCTGTCCCGCCCCTGGGCCTTTCTGGGAAAACCCCCCCGTTAAGGGAACTTAGTAGACAGACGCTACAAAATACCTCGTCTCTTGGGCCGCGCATCCAGCTGGCCCGAAGCAACGGTTCACCGCATTTGTAGTAGAAATTGTCCCTGGGATTTCTTGGTAGGTTACCATCGGGGCTATAGCAATCTCCTCCTCAAGAAATTTTAGAGACCGATCTTGATAATCTCCTGCTACCAGCAATGGCGGGGGCGGCGGCTGGATAGGAGGCGGCAGTGTTCGTCCTGATGGTGGCGATCACGAGCGCAACCGCGGAGGCTGGCTTGACGACCCCCCTGAATCTTCCCCCCTCAAGGCTCCGGGAAGGTCAGGCATCTGGAGATATACCACATTCCATCGCAGGCAACGACAGAGCGGACAATACATAAGTGATTCCCTTTCTCTTCCTAACCGATAGTTTTGTTTTCTTGAACAATTCTCGTGAAGATAATGTGCAATTGGACAATCTCTAGATTTTACAATTTTCTCGTTTCTGTAAAATTTGTCTTGACAAATGGTACATATTGTTTCTTCTAGTAGTAGCTTAACTGTTTCATCTTCTTCAGGATCCATGGCAGGAAGAGATGAAGATTTCAGAGGAGAAGATGGTTATTTTGAACTTGCATGCCAGAGGATTAACTGCTGAAATATTATGGGCTGGAGTAAGGCGACTTTTGTAAATTTACAATATTTACATCCTATTATCCTCTTAAATTTACAATATTTACAATATTTACGTCCCTCTTAAAAAAGAAAAGGAGGGGAAAAAAAAGGACACCGTAATTCCTTCTGGAGTTGTTTGTCTCTTTCCTGATAGGAAGTCCATTCGTTAATTGCGTGATCGCATTGGTCAATTGACTGTTCCAAGGAGCTACAACATTCGGATAATTCAGTTTTGAAGGTAGTTGTTGAAATAGTGGAGCAAAGATGTTGTGAAAGAGAAATTCACTGTATCCGTAGTTAATTTTCCTGGCATGGTAAAGCAGAACATAACTTCTTTTATGCCGATCCATAGTTTTCTTGGAGCAGACTGTTTACGTTTCTTTCGTCTGGATTCTGGCTTCTGTTGTTTTTCCTTATAGTGAATTGATATTGTAGTTCTTAATTGACTAGAAATCAGCTCTTCTGTACCTTGCAGTTGGCTTTCCTGTGGATTCCTCTTCCCCTTGCACTTGTTTAACTTCTTTGAGATATAACAATCCTGCCTGCTTCTGAAATTTGGTTAGTAACGTTTCTTATTTGATCCTAAGCCAATCGTGCCCTCTTCCCGGCTACAAATAATATTTTCCAAGTTTCTTTTATCCCTTCAGAAAAGATACACATTGCATTTGCTGTGGGAAGGCGGACAAAGGCTTGGACATAAATTAGCACAAATTTGCTGGAGCCATGTGTTTGCTCTCAAAATGATTGTCAATGTGCATTTACAATCATGATTGATGTTTGCAGTCTCAATTCTACGCAGCACTTCCATCTGAAAGTACTTATTTGTCTAGTTGCTAAAATGATTTTGCTTAGCAAACCTGGGGTCGCCAATTCCCGCATTTCTTCATTCTGTTCGTTTTCCTTAAGTGATACTACTGATTTGATTTTGAAAATACTTCAGTCTCTCAGTAAAATCTCGCCGCATGGATTTTATCCTTGAATTCAACACGCTGATTATCATGACTCTATGTCCGGTGTTGATGCAAAGGAACTCGGCGCTTGTAATGTGATTGCAAATACTTAGAAATGGGTTGCAGAATGTCAGAAGAAGTGAGATGATTGCGAATAATTCTCCGACTGTTTGTCTGGCCAAATGTTGATCTTGTGTTAACTTTCATACTATCCGTGCAGGGTTTAGGCTCATTGTTGGATATCCACCAGCTGGTGGATGAGAGGTTGGTTTTAAACTCTGTCTCTCCTCTTGATGAACCAGAGGTTACTTCTAGAGTGAACTTGAAGAAAGCAATTGATGCATCCTGGGAAAATCGATTGACTCACGCAATTCTTCCACCATCAGTCTGGAGGAACTTGAGGAAGGAAGGTCTTTATCCTTCCGAGGCTGTAGCGTTTATTGACTTAAGCAGGAAAGTTAGTTCTTTCATTCTCTCCCATCATGTTTGCTTCTTTGCCTTCCCTATTTTCCTCTATTTGGTACATGATGATTCTATTCTTTGCTTACGCCTATTTTAAGAATAAACCGGTAGGAGAATCTTTGGAGTTTATTCGTCTTTTCTGCATTTGTTTCCTAGCATAGAAGTTTGAGATCCCGGTTTGTCTATTCACTCTCGATCTTTCTCTTGGAAATCAGAAGTGTTGGGTGTTAATGTTCCGTCCGAAGAATATGGAACGTTATGGCTCCTTTTAGAACCAAAGCTTTCATTGGTCAGTCGTATCGGAAATAATGGTAGTGGTTTCTTGTCCGAAGATCCCTTAAAATCTCTTTGTCGTCTTTGATGCTCCATGTGTAGGTCCAGTAATGAGACTATCAGTCCTCTCTTTGTTTCTTGATAAATATTGATGAAAATTTGCATAACTTGTGCAGCGTCCTTGTCGAAAATTTTGTCTAAGTAGCGTGGATCATGTCTGAGTAAATCTTTATACTCCTATTGCTATATAATAGCTGCTTGGCCATGCAGGTTGCAAGCCTTGTTCCTGGCATTCCAACCTTATGGCTCCTTAATTATTTTCAACCTCCAGCTGTCTCTCAGGAAGACAGATTAGCAAGGAAGGCGGCTGGTAAGGTTTATGCTATGGTGAGATTTTCCAATATTTGTCAAAGTCTTAGGCATCGAGATTGTGGCCGCTCACCTCTTGCATCCTTTTTGTTCCTGCATGGTTCTTCAATAGGGATAAAAATGATCTTTGAACGTCTGACTGAGGAGTTTTATGATAGCAAAGACTGACTGACGCAGTTTGAATTAAACACGCATATACACAGTTCAAGCAGCTATCATGTGGACCTGAGGTAACCATCTAAATCATGCCGTTTGCGCTCCTGCTCCAACTTAAAATCATTCGGCAATTACATGCGATTTCTGGATAATTTGCACCTCTGCTTAGAGAACGCACCTGTGAAACAGAAACATGCAGGGACAAAAGGGGATGCAATTCAAGCAAAGGTGCTTGAAGTTCTTAAGAGCAGACATTTCTGTGTACTTCTCTTTGAAGACGTTAATGGATGTGAATATGCTACTAGATTCCTGAAACACATACCGAAGCTTCGGAGGAACTATTAAGTAGGCGAGGGGGGGCAAGATTTGAGAAAAATTTGAGTATCATAAGCATTTTGAAGATAATTTACATATAGTTTTTTAAAATATAAATTTTTGCCCTATAAAAGTTGCTGCTTGTAAACTTTAACTTCTTTGTACTTCTCTTTTCTCCTAATTTATGTTTTATCTAATTAAATGTTAAATTAATTATTATATAAAATTTGATAAGTATAAGACAATTATTATTTTATTATTTTTTAAACAAGTTAGTAATACTAACGAAAATAGAATTGTAACAAACAAATATAGTTGGATTGTGATTTTACTTTTTTAAGAATTTTTTTATAAAATAATTTTATCTCTTCAAAATTATTAAGTGATGATATAAAATGAGATTTAAAAATTTTATCATTTATGAAAATTAATAAAACTACTGTCCTTTTATCTCAAAAGGATTTCAAAGGAATTAATTTGTGTGGTCTTGTTTAAAATTTCATAACAAAGATTTCAAACAAGCTAAAATTATAAATAAAAAAATATTTTATATTTTAACTTGATCCCACAAAATTAAAATTCTTGTTCCGCCACTATACCGAAGAATGCGAAACATGAATGAAAATCACGCTAACAGAAAGTTTCTCTCATGCTACGATTTTTTGATAAACCAATTTTCGTGATTTACCTTTGACATATCCTAGGCCCCAGAAAAAGAGTCACTATAGAAAAATATAAGGGGAAGGAAGTTGCGCCTCGCCGAGTTTTCGGATTGTCCTTATTTGCATCCCAAGCAATTTTGGAGGCATCCGCAGGCCGCGTGTAAACATAATTTCGCATTTCTGTCTTCAAAGCCTAAAGACCCAACGATATATATCCCTTCTCAAGTCTCTGGCTTTCGGCCTATTCGCGGAGCCAATGGCAACTTAACCGGATGATCCGTCTACATCATAAAGTGTCATCGACGATGGCCAAATCCATTTAAGCAGACTACTGCAGGCTAGGCCAAACACCTGACTTAAAGAAATGCATGCTTGCTTCCTAAATCCCCAATATATAGCACTGTATTGTTAATTAACTTATTCCGCAGAATGATGATACGGGAGAGGTTGAGAACTATGCATGCTAGCTGCACGCTGTTGAGAGAAGTAGCAACGGATTCCCTTGGTAATCCTTGTTACAGAAACAAAAGCAGCATTCAAAACTCAAATTACAGAAACAAAAGCAGCATTCAAAACTCAAAGCGAAAAGAAAATAGATTAGTTCAGTAGTTTTTTCAAATTTGAACACAATAATTTTTCCTCTATTGTTCTCAAAAGTTGATAAAAATAAGTTTATTCCAATTTAAAACCCCACCCAGCAAGAAATTTAAAAAATACTTTCGTAAATTCCCTATTAGTTCTTTTAATTCCATCTAAATATATTTCAAACAGTCATTTAAGATGTTTCCATTATGTTTTGGATGGATCAACGCAGTTAAAATTTTTTAAAAGAGAAAATAAATATAATTACACATACACTTTTTTCGTTTTGCTGCTTTTGTCCAAAAATATTTTTTCATCTTTTTATACACCTAAACTTTTTATAAATAGCTTCAATTAACAAATTGTTACAGTCGTAACAAAATCTAGAATCTAAATGTACGTAATCTGCACGTTATATCTTTACAAAAGGATAATTTCGACCATTTACCCTTTTTCCTTTCCTCCCACCAGTCCAACCCATCCCATAAAAATTATTTTTCCCTCAAATCCCTAGCTTCTGGACAGACAAGTTTAGTGTTGTGATCTTTAACCAAAAGACAAATATCTTTTTCATCTCTGTAACTCGGCCTTAGGACCAGGATTAATCCATCATTCCAAGCCTAGTACTTGACGAATTATTAGATATTATAGATTGGAATTACTAGTCTTTTAAAACCACGGGGGAACGTGGCATCTCAAGAGATTATTGCCTAATGTTCTTAGCAAGCATTTCAGCATGATGGTTTAGAATTACAGTAGTAGTTTGTATACCCAGAGATAATGTCTTCAAAGGTGACAGTCTTTGCCACACTCGCGAACATGAGGCAGGGAGTAAACACCGTGAAAACGATTTGCAAAAGGCGCACTGACGTAGAGGCCTGTTTGGAAATGATACAATTTGAGCAAGAAGTTAGGGATTTGAGGGGAAAAATTGATCTCTATGGAATGGGTTGGACAGTTAGGAGGGAAGGAAAAAGGAGTAAATGCTTAAAATTATTCTTTTATAAAAATATCACGTGCAGGTCGCGTTCATTTGAATGCTAGATTTTGCTACAACTGTAATAATTTGTCAATTGTAACTATTTGTAAAAAGTTTATGTGTACAAAAGAATAAAAAAAAAATTTAGACAAAAGCAGCAAAATGAAAAAAATTTATGTGTAGTTATATTCATTTTCTCTTTTTGAAAATTTAGAGAGATACAATTATTTATAATAATTCCTTATCTGTTTTAAAATATAAAGCTTTTTTACTCTTTTTACAAATATTAAGAAATAATAAAATTATTGATACTCCACTCATCTACATTTCTTTCTAAAGATGTACACAATTAATGTCTATTTTTCTTACAATAGTTATATATTTTATCTAAACTTTCATTAATAATATTTTAATTTAAGAAAAGAAAGTTTCACTAACACATGTGCCTTACAACTAATATCTTTTATTCTCTTAATTTAAAAATTTTAATTTTTTAATATGTAGATCTTATCATTAATTTCTTTAATTAATAAAGATATTATAATAAAATTTACTTCTTTATTTATAAATTAATTTACATTTTTTATTTTCAAATAAAAAATTCTCAACAAAAACTGGTCTATAAAGTTTAGCGAAAATTCCCTCCATATTATGAAATTATTTATAGGAGTCTTATTCTACTTATATTTTTATTCTTATATTTTTATATCCATAAATTAAATTGGCATATCAATTTATGAAATGTTGCTCATCCGCACAATAGTTTTTATTGAGATTTTTAATGTAATGAAACATTAATAATAATTAATAAATGTAATAAGATTCTTGTAAATAGTAAATGAGTAATTAAACAAAAAAACATGTGTCTTCAGTTTTTAGAAATTAATATATTGGTAATCGGTAATTAAAAAAATACAAAAATAATTTTATACCATAAAATTTTAAAAATTTTAAGTATAATGAAACTTTTGTAAATAATCGGTGAATAACTACAAAAATGTTTTTAAAAATTTATCTTTCTATCCAAAAATTTTGAGTTTGATTCATATTTTCTTCACTTAGATCTCAACATGGTAATATAATAGTTTAATTGTAAAATCAATTCTTAAAAATAAACGGTCCTAAGTTGGAATTATATTCTCGCTCTCGATGGGTGAAAAAAAGGAGTTTGGTAAGGACGGCTCTCCCTTCTTTTTTTTTTTTTTAAGTAAAATTCCGGGGTTTTTTTTTTGGGGGGTCGGAAAAATTCTACGATAAATGCATCTTATGCCGATCATTGTCCCATTATACCGATCGGAAACGAAGCCCTCTTTAGGAAGGCCGACTGCGAGGCGTCTTTCTTCGCGGAGACGGGGGTCTGAGGTACTTTTCTTTGCATGCAATTCTTTTATAGTTTTTCCCCTGAATGAAGGTATTCGAAAAAATTTTCCGATCTTTTGCTCTTTTACGGAAACAAAATTTCACGGATTTGAGCGAAGTGAAGCATAATTAGCTTGACCGAGAGATGATGAAATAATGATGTAAAGTTGTTGCCTTGGTTAAGTTGAAAACAGGACTGAGTTATCAGTTACACTCGTAAAATTACCATAACTGTTACCTTTTTATTTTATCCTGACCCTAGCAACCGACTGTTTTCAGTTTCCATGAAGCTATTCGTATAGGGAGGAAAGGAATTGGTGATGGAAGTTCGGATGGAATTGTTGGAAAAAGAGCGTGTGAAGGAGTTAGAGATTCTGTATAATGTTGACATTCAAACCGATGCGGTGGACCAAGCGTGCAGCATTGTTCTGAGATATTGCAATGGTTTGCTATAACCTTCTTTTTCTCTCTCTTTTTTTTTTTTTTTGTGGAGCTATTTGGGCGGGGCTGTTGCTTCTTGATTTTTCTGTTCACCATCCCCATTTACTTAATCAGCTATAATGTGTAAAGGAGAAGAGGCGCATCACTTTGCCCCTGATGCCGAGACGTTGAAGATGGAGGCGTTTCAATTGCTGGAAAAAGCCTGTTTGGAACTGCATGTTAAAGATGAAGAACTGGCACGCTTTGACCGGGAAAGGCATCTGATGTTTCGCAATCTTGTCGAGCTATCGGAGTTCAGGAAAGACATGCCTAGGTTTAGAGACCGCGATAGATACCTTTCATTAGTAAGGGCTTGATGTTATTACTTGCCTTCACCTTTTTACTCTCAATACTGTGGATATAATTCTTATTACCTTGTTAAAAAAAGGTGCAGCCTATAATAACATGTTTTCTTGGTGCCAGCTTGAAAGGGAAAATGAGATGCTGAGGCATTCGTGGGATCAAATTGTGGAGAAATGCAAATCTGTGTTGCTGTGGCAGAAAAACCCTCAAAGAATGGTTCAATTAGTACAACTGAAGGAGCTCGCGTCCAGGATCCTCAAATCAGAGATTACTGGAGATGAAATTATTACTTTAATGCAAGACATCCATAACCTTCTGTATGAATATAAAAGAAGCATTCCAGCATCCATTATGCACTATCGAACAATTAGTCCAAGCATGGTTGCCAAGGCATGTATCGCACACATTTTTGGCTTATGACTATTTGATGCGATATTTTGTAAAAAAAAAAAACAAAACCTTAAGTAAATATTTGTACTTATTGCAATAATAGATGTTTGGCCATGCAGATTGCAAGCCCTTTGACTGGTGTTCCTACTTCGTGGCTCCTTAATTCTTTTCGACCACCTGTCACTTGCCTGGGTGACAGATTAGCAAGGAAGGTGGCCGGTCAGGATTATGCTATGAAAAGATTTGTGAATATTTTGTTAAGGCCTCGACCTCAAGATCGTGGCCCCTCACCTCTTGCATCCTTTCTCTTCCTGCTTGGTTCTTCAATAGGGATAAAAAAGATCTTTAAATCTCTGGCTGAAGAGCTTTATGATAGCAAGGACCGACTGATATGGTTTGACCTCCGAGTGCACTTACACGGTCCAAGCACCTCCGGCATGGACCTAGGGTAACCATCTGAATTTTATCTTGCCATGCCATTTTCACTGCTGGGCCAGTTTTAAATCATGCTGAAATTGTGTGCAATTTTGGAAATTTTGTGCCTTCGCTTAAAAAGCACACCTCTGAAAAGAACAGAACGTTGCAGGGCCAAATGGGATGCAATTGAAGCAAAGGTGCTTGAGGTTGTTAAGAGCACACCTTTCTGCGTACTGCTGTTTGAAGATGTCAATGGATGTGAATATGCTTCTGGATTCCTGAAACGCATACTGAAGTGTGGGAAACTAGTAGACAATCAGGGTAACACATATGATCTCTCCAACACACTGATTATCCTGACTTCGATCATGTATGTTGGTCGCCAAGAGCGCAAGGCTTTGTTTTGTAATTGCAAAGAAATGAATTGCCCAATGGTGGAAGACGAAATGAGAACAATATCCTCCAAGGATCCTGAATGCGATAGACTCGCTTCGCACAAAAAGGCAAGATGATTGTGAATATTTCTTCTGACAGTTTGTCTGGCCAAATGTTTAGCTTGTGTTTCCTTTTGTACTACTTTACAGCTGTTAGGTTCCTTGTGGGATATCCATGAGCTGGTCGATGACGTGTTGGTTTTAAACGGTATTCCTGCTGTTTTTCACGAAATGGTTGATATCAGAGTGAAATTGAGGAAAGCAATTGATGCATCCAGAGAAAACCAACAACTAATCCTTTATCCTTCTGAGGCTCTTGTGCGTGATATTGCTCGCGGATACAGAGCAGTGAGTATTTTCATTCTTCTCCATCCTATTTGCTTATTTTCTTCCCTTGTTTTCCTTTTTTTCGTTATATGATAGCTCTGTTTCTTATTCAGACCTGTTTCAAGATTAAACAGGCAGGGTACTTTTATGAGTCTATTTGTCCTTTCTACATTTCTTTCTTAGTGCAGCAATCATATGTGGTATGTACTGGGTCCTAATGCTTTGTCATTAACTTACCCCCAAAAAAAAAAAAAAATTCGTCATTAGTCTTGCATTGGATTAAGTTTCAGTGGTTGTTTTCTGAAAAGTCCTTAAAAAGCTCTTTGTCCTCTTTATGTTCCATGTATAGTTCCAGATTACTAGTTTCTTTTTCTTTCTAATTTTCTTTTGGTACCAGTACATCCTATATCAGAGCAGGGCTAAGTATCGTCTGAAACGTTATCTCAAGAAGAAAGTTATTCCCACTATTCTTAGCGGCATTAATCAGATAGAAGCTGGTAATATGGCTATCTTCCGCATAGATGTCCTTGTTCGGGTATGTGAATTGTATTACAGATCATTGGAGGTTGATGGTGCTTTGGCAGCTTTCAAAGAGTCCTTAAGCCAATGGAGAACTGTATATCAGAATGAGAAGGGATTCGCCGAGGAGGTTGTCAAATTGATGACGGCGTGCTCTGGATTGCTATCTCAGGTACAGAACACAAAGGAGCCACATCAGGTTATGATATGGTTAAAGAATATGGAGAATGTTATTGATGGTATCATCTCGGATCCCATTCTTTCTAGCAACTTTGTCTCTGAGCAATGCTTGGTGAGTGCATCAACGTAGATTGTCTTGTCATTTTCAGTACTTCCTCTGGGATAAATTTTGGATAGGTATGTGAGGAAAACTTAAATTTGACTGGTTGGTTGTGTGTTCTGGCTAGGTGCCACCGAGCACGATAGAAGCTAGGATGGCTTCTCAACTAACAGATTGTTCAGATTCAAGCGTTGTGGATGATCTTATAATTAAGTTCTCGAGTATTCTGGGGGAGAAGTACAAGCTGCTTAATTTGGTCGCTGATGCAATAACTTTCAATGGATTGAATGGGCCACTTCACCATCAACCCAAGTGCTTCCTTTTTCTAGGTCTAGCAGACGATGCCAAGGCAGAGCTTGTCAAGGCTCTTTGTCATGTTTTTGAATCTCTCTATGGACACGAGTCCATCATTCAAATAAATGCGGAGGAGTACGCTGAACGCAACTCCGTGACGAAGTTCTTGGATAGCATTTCTGTGCTTGCTTTGTGAGTGCAACCAATCTATGTTCCCTGTTGTTGGTTGCTTATTTGATAGTTACCTTCAAATCTTACGATCAGTAAAGGTTTTAAAGTCTGTTGAATTGATTTTTAAGCTTTCGTTGTCTGAAAAATGTGCTCATGTAGCTTTTTTTTGTGGTTTTTTTTTTTTTTTTGGGTAGAGGGGCAAGGGGTTGTTAACATTTTTGGATTGTCAAATTATAGAATTAATTATGATATCAGAAAACATAAAAACTTGCTTATGGATTTCCCAAATGAGAAACTCACTCTCACAATTGAAAACAAAAAAGAAAAAAGACTAGTTTATCTGTTAGTTAAGTTTCATGTTGTTGATATTTGTTTCTGGGTAGTCTGCCAGTACATGCTGATTGTATCTTAAGCACATGCACAGCATATGTTATTTGCTTAACTGGGAAGAAATAACCATGCAACTTATACAGGGATGGCTTGTCTAGAAATGGTTCAAGTCTATCAGATTGCACTCTGACTAGTCCTTGTCGAGTTATGCTGATTGATTGTGTTGGAGAGGCCCATCTTTCTGTTTTCAGTGCTATACTCTCATTGCTCGACCGTGGTGCGTTGAAGAATAGAGAGGGAGCATTGGTTGATTTCTGCAGAACTGTCGTTATTATCACATCAGATTTGGGAAGGAAGGACGTCTTGGCAGGGCTTGCGGGGCATGATCTGGGAAGCATAATCAAGGAAGGGAAAGACAATCAGGTTGCTAAAAGTCATGCATCTTTATATGGTGTTTAGTTTTTCATGATGCGATGCTTTCTTTGCAATGTTGTTGAAGGAAAATAGTTTTGGCATTGCTCGAGTCCTGTCTTTTTCTTGTTCTCCTCACTAAAATCCCATGCTTATTGTTTCTTTAGAGGACAGAGAAGCCTTTTCCGTATGAATTGTTGAATCGGGTGGATGAAATTGTTATGTTTGATCCTCTCCTAGAGCCACAACTTGAGAAGTTCTTCCATATAAAAATTGAACAAGTCCGGGAGCAGAGGCTGGATATACTCGGATTGCTTATGCTCTTGTTCTTTGATTCTGATGATGTTCCCGTGAGTTTTTCCTTGCATATTAGTTATCTAAGCTGTACCCCAAATTGAGCTGGTGAGCGATTGACTCACCAACCTTTTTGCGTTCTGTAGGCGGAGAAAAAAAGTCTGATCTTTTCGATGGCTGTGAAGAATATCTCATACGCAATTGCTATATGCCGGAATGCTGCTCCTTTGACCAAGAGAAAGTATTCGGAAGCGTGATCCTTAGCTTTTCCCCGCATTGTCTTCTATTTGCAAGGGTGGAGACGGTTGGTTATCATGGTGATTTGGTTTTTATGTATCTTATAAACTTGGTTTTGGTCAGTATTAATACTCTGCTGGAATCCCTTTGTCGAAAGAATTGCTGATTTTCTTTATTCAACCTTGTGGTCTAGTTATTGACTAGTTCTACAATTGATAGCTGGCAATTTCAAATCCTTTCCACCTCTCCTTTGCGAATGTAATCAGCAGAATTACAGGGGTTGCATCTGGGGGTGCCAAGTTGTTACGTGATTGACTTCAGCAGTGTTTCAAATTTGAGTATTGCTTGATTTGATGTTAAGCTCAAATTGCTTGATTTGATGTTTCATGAAATCCAGCTATGGCAGCTTGATGGGTGTATTATTAAGGATTTGTAGATACTCGAACCACCTGGGGGTCAAAATAATTTGGTTATGATTGCTGTTGCAATATATATATATATGAAGCCACCTGTAAAAATTTTTAAATTTAGGTTAATTCTAATAATGTCAAGTTTAATTTTAAAAATTTATTACTTTATTGATTAATGTGTTCATATGAATTTATATCTATAAATAATTACTTTAGTTATGGTAAAAAATTTTTCAGGAAATATTATATTAATTAAATAGTATCTTAATTCTTTTCATTGAGGACTGTTTTATATACAATGGATTGAACATATTAATTTTTTTCGTTGAGAATTGCTCCTCATACAATGGATTGACATAAATATTTCAATGTAGACTTTTCAGATTTTTTAAAAAATAAATAGTTGAGATAGATTTTTTTGATTCATTAATAGAAAAATATGATTTCAATATGAGCTTATATAAATATTTCAAGGTAGACTTTTCAATTATTTCACAACATAAATAAGTTGAGATATATCTCTTAAATTTATTAATAGATGATCACTGAGCAACATCTGTTGTTCATCTATATATACAAGAATACTCTACTACATTGATAACTAAATTCACTGAAGCAATTAACAATTATCAATAGCTAATAAATCAATCATATGACATAACTAATTGACGTTTTTCAAAAGGATTGCTTTGTTGAGTTAGCACGAAACTATATATTCATTTAAAGGGCATACGAAAAGGCTTAGATGAAATTTAATGAACCATGTCGTGATTGGAGGAACATTATAGCTTCCATTTAGATCTATATCTGCAAATAATAAGGTAAATGTTATTATACATGAAATTCTGAATTCTTAAAAAAAAAATCTGTTGCAACACGAGGAAAGAAAAGATGCAGTATGTATTCTTGGATCAGTTGAGTAAAGAAAAACAGGACAAGAGAGTTTTGGTTTGAGTTGTCAGATCGTGGAATATATACAATGCACAAAAACCTGAGGAAATGGTGAGTATTGATTTGTTGATCTTGGATGAAAAGGTAAAGTAACATGTTATGTAATTTTTGGTTGTTAGTAATTTCTTGATGACGTGCGTGTTGTGAAAATGATCGAAAATAATTTCATTATGTAATCTTAGGTTGTCCGTAACTTGATGATGATGGATGGATTCTAAACATGAGTAATATTAATTTCATTAGGCAATATGATGTTGCAAACCTTTGTTGAAGTTGTTGATCACAAAAAAAAATTGAATATATACCATGTGTTAATTTGATTCATGTGTTATTTGATTGCAGATTTTGTTCATCAAATTCCGGATGTTTTCCATAATTCTAAACATAAGGAAATCTTCATAAATGTTTAAATGATCTGTCATGTAGAATTTGACTCCCTTCATAACGAAATCTTCAAAAGAAAATCTTCATCAAGAAATCGTTTACATTCTAGTGAAAAGAAATTTAACTCTGAACTTATTGGCAAATAATAGACATAAATCTTTAATCTTATAGCACCTCCCTTTCGTTCTTAATTGCTCCTGCTTCTGAAATAGGAGAAAATATGGAATTAAGAACCAAGATCTCGAATTGTCAGCAAGTTAAAACAGAATAATATCACGGCATGGACTTTGTGACAGTTTAAAGTAGGCATTTCATTGCCTAATTCCAACAGCCTTTGAATCCCTTACATACTAAATCGTAAATAAAAAAATGATAATTCAAATAAATAAAATACATATATACATGCTGTAATGTTTTGTTATCTATTGTATTGCTCTGATTTTTAATTCTTATTATAGACTAAGATGAAACATTGCACTATTAAAAGCAAGTTTATTCCTGAATATCTTGATTCTACAGAAGAAAAAAATTTCTACCTATTGAAGAATTTCATTTTGCAAAATCCATAATCACTTTATAGAGTCATAGATAAAGATCTACCGATATTGATTGATGGAAGTACTTATATCGAAGAAGTTATCAAGGATATGCCGGACATTCCTTGCATAAATTCATATTCAAAACATTTGATGACATTGAGATACATGCTGGAGATTTAAGGGTTTTAGTAGGTAACATGTGTCTACAATATGAATTGATAGTAATGCTAATTGATTTAGAAACTAACTGATCAAAAATATATTTGAAAATGTAGATGTCATAGGAGTGATCTATGGTATCTCACAAGTACAGGATCGAATAAGTAAAGGACACCATGAAAGTTTACAATCAGTGACAATTTGATATCATAGGTAAGTCAAATATGACAATTTTGCAATTTAAACCCCCCCAAAAAATATATTTGATAGTTTACATAACCCTCAAAAAATGTGTTTTGTAGAAACAAAACACCGCGTGTGACACTTTGGGGAAATTTAGCGAATATGATACAGCCATCTTCTATTCTGGATAGCGAAGAAACACAAATTGTGATTTTTACTTCAATGAATTTGAAAAAAGAAGACACTTAGATGTCTATTGGAAGTAGTAGTGTGACTAAAATATATGTGAATTTGGACGATTTTGAAGTGTTTGACTTCCACAAAATGTAAGTGCAAAAAAAAAAATTATTTCCAAAAAATATGCTTTGATTCCTTTTCTTAAAAGGATTCAAATTTCAAGGTGCGAAGAAAACAAAGCTACTGAAAGAGCTGTTGAAATTAATGTGTCATATGTTGTGCTAACAAGACAAAATTATGAGGTAAATAAGAAGACAGTGACAGAATAAAATGAAATAATTGAAAATAGAGATAAGATGGTATGTTTTTTGGTTTCATGCAGATGAATGTAAAAAATTATTTTCAGTAGATATACATTTCACTTTACTTAATCTAAAATATGTAAAGTTTTAATAATCAATCTACTTTTATTGCAAGACAAAACATACTACATTTATGTTGATATTCTAGATATTGATACTTACGGTGGTTGGCGATACAACTACTTTACAAATGCAGGCACAACCTAAGAGTTTTTGAGACCAAACTAACTTGCGATAGTTGCATTCGTACGGAATAATTTCCTGGGACAAGAAAAAGCAAAATTTAATTCTGATTTCTATTCAAATGATGGTATTATAAAGAGTATGAGATATGAAAATTTACACCTTTAGAATTATAGATACCGTGTTAAGGTATTAGTTGGAGACCATACTGGTCAGAGTAGATTTGTTCTGATTAATAAGGATGTGGAAAAGTATGTTGAGATACAGGCTGCACAACTTGTTGGAATTGTTGCAGAGGTATTGTCATAGTTATAAGAAAGTTATCCACTTTCATGCATCTTTACAATTAATGAAGAACAATTTTATATTTGAAAATAGGAAAACATTGATGATCTTATTCCAGGACCACTGAAAAAGTTGACAGGGAGAAAAATAATATGCCAGGTGAAATTTGATGAACAAAGTCGAAGAACATTACGAGAGACATATACAGTCAACTGTACATATGATGTTTTTGAGATAGTAGAAAAACAAAATGAACCAAATAAGATCAATATTGGCATAATTTCATCACAAAATTGTAACATACATCACAAGAAATCATCTCATGTAGGACTAAAAAGATTCAATAGAAAAAGGGCAAATTGGAAGTGCATCGATGATAGAAGGAAAAGTACTGATTCTTACATTTGCATTGCAAGAGGAGAATAGGAGAAAGAGCAGTACTAAAAGATGTAAAGAAAGTGAAGAAAAGAGTAGCAAGAAGAAGAAATTAGTTCTAGGAAATTAGAAATGATTGTTATTTATACTATAATCTCATATTGTAAAAGACAATAATACTTAATACTATTTGTTTAAGATAATGATAAATTTCAAAGATTTTTAAAGTTTTGTAATAGATTAAGACGTATCTTCAAGTTATTTTTATTTTACTTGAATCGTACAGTGAAAAAGCCTATCCTAAAAATAAGTAATTCCAGAGTCGTAACTTGCATAGAATAACTGTAAATTAAACTTTTGGCTAATTTAAAAATAGTTAAAACATTACAAAAAATATTTTCCAAATACAAATACTAAATTTATATTGTTATTTTCATTTTAGATGAATAACTAAGACAATTTTATGCATTCGATACCTGTTCATATTCTAGAGCAATAACTAAACATGAGTAATTGTAAATTACAAAACAAGTTGATTTCGTTCTTCAACACAAGGAATAAATACTTTACATCATTAAAGAAATTAGATCATTAAATCCATCAAAGTATAATATTGATTCCAGTAGTTTTCAGAAAGAGACAAAGTAAAATAGAAATTTGATACTGATTAACAAATATTTTCTCATAAAACCTAGCATATAAAGAGTCATTTAAATGACACAGGAAAAACAGATTGATTTAATTTGCTTTCAATTATCCAATCAATTAATCATGAGTTTTGACCATATATGTCAATTAACAGAAGCAAGATAGAAATTTGATACTAATTAAAAAATATTTTCTTTATAAAGTAAGACATATGAAGAGTCATTTAAATGACACAAGGAAAGAACAAATTGACTTAATTTGCTTTAACTACTTCATTATCTAACACAATATATTAATATTGATTTTGAATAAAGCATCCAATCAATTAATCATGACTTTGACTATATATGTATTAATTCATGGCTTTTGATTATTCAAATTCTATAACCCAAAGCCAATGTACTATAAGTAAATTACATTTAATTACTTTAGTTGTACAACAATTTAGCCATTTAAAATATCAATTCCAACAATTTAAAGAAACAGTTAACAAAAGCAAAATAGAAATTTGATACAAATTAAGAAATATTTTCACATAAGTATGTCATATGAGTAGTCACTTAAATGACATGGGAAAAACAAATTGATTTAATTTTACTTTTAATACTTCATTATCCAACACAACATATTAAGACTATATTTGAAACAATCATCCTATCAATTAAATATGACTTTTCACTATATATGTATTCATTCATAACTACTAACTATTCAAATTATATTTCTCAAAGACAATATACTATAAAATATCTAACAAATTACATTTAATTGATTCAGCTATACAATAGTTGAGAACATTGCAAAAAATATTACAATGTAAGAAGCAGAAAGTACTTTCAGAATTCATCAACTACAAATTGTTAAAAAAAGTAAGATCCAAATTACGTTTGAAATCTTTCCAATTTAAAGAAACATACAACTTTAAAAATCCTAATATATCAAAATACATCACTGCAAAAAAAAAAAAAGAATGCAAGAATATTATTCAGAAAAAGAAGATAAAAAAAATCCAATTGCACACTATACAAAAGATCAAATAAGGATAGCATATTTTATTTCCTGTATACATTATTTGTGGTGTACCATTTAAAAATGAAACAATCAACATTACATTATATTTACAGAAAGCAAGAGAAGAAGAATAGCACGCATGTTAATTATCAAAAGTAAAAGATAGATGCACATAACAAAGAAACAAAGTAAGTATTTGAGGTTTGTCATAAATAGATCAGAAGAAATGAATATTGTATAATCACAATTATTCTAAATAACTACTAATGGTAATATTGTATAATCATAATCACAATTATAATCAATCTGTCATTCATTAATGAAGTCAATGCCTTTTCGCTGGCACGAAATGGGCTTCGGGGTAGTTTGTTAAAACGCATTTTACCGTTTCCAAAATGCAGCAAAACTGACATTATTGGGGACCATTTTGGGATCTAATTAAGAATTCAAGAGTAAAACTAAATTAGTTTTCGGATTGTCCTTATTTATATCACAAGCAATTTTGGAGGCATCCGCAGGCCGCGTGTAGGGGTGTTCAAATGGGTTACAGTTCGGTTTTCGATTTTACTATTCAGTTTTCGGTTCAGTTTTTTTTATTTTTTTAAAAACCAAATCGAACCGTTTTACTATTCGGTTTCGGTTCGGTTCAAAATCGAAATAAATACAAGAACTCATTACCATAATGCGTTCTTATATTTATTTTTTAAAAATAAATACAAGAACTCATTACCATAATGCGTTCTTATATTTATTTTTTAAAAATAAATACAAGAACACATTACCATAATGCGTTCTTGTATTTATTTTTAAAAAATAAATACAAGAAGTCATTACCATAATACGTTCTTGTATTTATTTTTTAAAATTTTGATTTTTCAGTTCGATTTTCGGTTGGATTACCTAAACTGAAAATCGAACCGAAATATACAAAAATTTTAAAACCGAACCGAACCAAACCGAATAACTACAAAAACCGAACCGAACCGAAAAATTCGGTTCGGTTTGGTTTTTGAACACCCCTGGCCGCGTGTAAACATAATTTCGCAGTTGTCTTCAAATGGCTCATATTCCTAAATACCCAACAATATATATCCCTTCTCAAGTCTCTGACTTTCGGCCTATTCGCGGAGCCAATGGCAACTTAACCGGATGATCAGTCTACATCATAAAGTGCCATCGACGATGGCCAAATCCATTTAAGCACACTACTGCAGGCTAGGCCAAACACCTGACTTAAAGAAATGCATGCTTGCTTCCAAAATCCCCAATATATAGCACTGTATTGTTAATTAACTTATTCTGCAGAATGATGATACTAGAGAGATTGAGAACTATGCATGCTAGCTGCACGCTGTTGAGAGAAGTAGCAACGGATTCCTTTGGTAATCCAAGTTACAGAAACAAAAACATCATTCAAAACTCAAAGCGAAAAGAAAATAGATTAGTTCAGTAGTTTTTTTAAATTTAACACAATAAATTTTCCTCTATTGTTCTCAAAAGTTGATAAAAATAAGTTTATTTCAATTTAAAACCCTACCCAGCAAGAAATTTAAAAAATACTTTCTTAAATTCCCTATTAGTTCTTTTAATTCCATCTAAATATATTTCAAACAGTCATTTAAGATGTTTCCATTATGTTTTGGATGGATCAACGCAGTTAAATTTTTGAAAAGAGAAAATAAATATAACTACACATAAACTTTTTTCGTTTTGCTGCTTTTGTCCAAAAATATTTTTTCATCTTTTTATACACATAAACTTTTTACGAGTAGCTTCATTTGACAAATTGTTACAGTCGCAACAGAATCTAGCGTCCAAACATACGCAACATGCACATGATATCTTTATAAAAGGATAATTTCGACCATTTACCCTTTTTTCCTTCCCTCCCACCAGTCCAACCCATTCCATAAAGATCATTTTTCCCTCAAATCCCTAACTTCTGGACAGACAAGTTTAAGCACAATGCAGTTAAATTTAAGGCTTTAGTGTTGTGATCTTTAACCAAAAGACAAATATCTTTTTCATCTCTGTAACTCGGCCTTAGGACCAGGATTAATCCATCATTCCAAGCCTAGTACTTGACGAATTATTAGATATTATAGATTGGAATTACTAGTCTTTTAAAACCACGGGGAACGTGGCATCTCAAGAGATTATTGCCTAATGTTCTTAGCAAGCATTTCAGCATGATGGTTTAGAATTATATTAGTAGTTTGTATACCAAGAGATAATGTTTTCAAAGGTGACAGTCTTTGTCACACCTGCGAACATGACAGTCATATCCATAAATAATCACTTTAGTTATGATAAAATATTTTTCAATAAATGCTATATTAATTAAATAGTAACTTAATTCTTTTCATTGAGGACTGTTTTACATACAATGAATTGAACATATTAATTCTTTTCGTTGAGAATTGCTTCACATACAATGGATTGAACATAAATATTTTAACATAGAGTTTACAGAGTTTTTAAAAAATAAATGAGTTGAGATAGATCTCTTTGATTCATTAATAGAAAAACATGAATTCAATATGAGCTTACATAAATATTTCAAGATAGACTTCTCATTTATTTCACAACATAAATGAGTTGAGATAAATATCTTAAATTCATTAATAGATAATCACTGATCAACACTTGTTGTTCATCTATATATACAAGAACACTATACGAATTGATAACTAAATTAACTAAAGCAATTAACAATTACCAATATCTAATAAAATCAATCATAGTACATAGCTAATTGACGTTTTTCAGAATAATTGTTTTGCTGAGTTAGCACAGAACCACATATTCATTTAAAGGGCATATGAAAAGGCTTAGATGAAATTTAATGAACCATGGCGTGATTGAAGGAACATTACAACTTTTGTCTGGATCTATATCTGCAAATGATAAGGTAAATGTTATTATACATGAAATTTTGAATTCTAAAAAAAAAGAAACTGTTGCAATATGGGGAAAGGAAAGATGCAATATGTATTCTTGGATCAGTTGAGTAAAGGAAAGCATGACAAGAGAGTTTTGGTTCGAGTTGTCAAATTATGGAATGCATACAATGCACAAAGACTTGAGGAAATGATGAGTATTGATTTGTTGATATTAGATGAAAAGATAAAGTAACATGTTATGTAATATTTGGTTGTTAGTAATTTCTTGATAACGTGTGTGTTGTGAAAATGATCGAAAATAATTTCATTATGTAATCTTAGATTATTTATAACTTGATGATGATGGATGGAAAATGAACATGAGCAATATTAATTTCATTAGGCAATATGATATTGCAGTCCTTTGTTGAAGTTGTTGATCACAAACAAAATTGAATATATATCATGCGTTAATTTGATTCATGTGTTTATTTGATTGCAGATTTTGTTCATCAAATTTTGGATGTTTTTCATAATTCTAAATATAAGGAAATCTTCATAAATGTTTAAATGATTTGTTATGTAGAATTTGACTCCCTTCATAAAGAAATCTTCATCAAGAAATCTTTTTTATTCTAATGAAAAGGAATTTAACTTTGAACTTACTGGTAAATAATAAGCATAAATCTTCAATCATATAGCACCTCACTTCCATTCTTAATTGCTCCTGCTTCTGAAATAGAAGAAAACATGAAATTAAAGAATCGAGATCTCGAATTGTCAGCGAGTTAAAATAGAATAATATAACGGCATAGACTTTGCGATAGTTTAAAGTATGTAGTTCATTGCCCAATTCCAATAGCCTTTGAATCCCTTACCTACTAAATTATAAATAGAAAAAGGATAATTCAAATCAAAACAAATATATATACATACATGTTGTATTCTTCTATTATCATAGAATTGAAAGCTTTTGTAGAAATAAATACCAAAGTTCAGATTATGTTGAAAAAATGAATTCCAAAATCAAGAATCGTTTACATTCTAATGAGAAGGAACTTTACTCTGAATTTACTGGCAAATAATATGCATAAATCTTCAAACCATGCAGTACCTCCCTTCTG
The DNA here is from genome assembly GCA_030512225.1 of Rauvolfia tetraphylla. Lineage (NCBI taxonomy): Eukaryota > Viridiplantae > Streptophyta > Magnoliopsida > Gentianales > Apocynaceae > Rauvolfia > Rauvolfia tetraphylla. The sequence goes on along the minus strand of JAJQKT010000076.1, from coordinate 839,191 downwards.
CTCTTCTGAAATAGAAGAAAAGAATGACAGCATGTTAAAACAGAATAATAGAATGACAGGGACTTTGAGACAGTTCTTAGTAGCCAGTTCATTGCCCAATTTCAACAACCTTTGAATCCCTTACATACTAAATCGTAAATAGAAAATGGATAATTCAAATTCAAAAAAAAAATACATACATACATGTTGTAATGTTTTGTTATCTATTGTATTGCTCTGATTTTTAATTCTTATTATAGGATAACATGAAGCATTGCACTATTACAAGCAAGTTTATTCCTGAATATCTTGATTCTATAGAAGAAGAAAATTTCTACCTAATGAAGAATTTTACTGTACAAAATCCAAAACCACTTTATAGAATCACAGATGAAGATCTACAGATATTGATTGATGGAAATACTTATATCGAAGAAGTTATCAAAGATATGCCAGACATTCCTCAGCATAGATTCAGATTCAAAACATTTGATGACATTGAGATACGTATTGGAGATTTAAAAGGTTTAGTAGGTAACATGTGTCTACTGTATGAATTGATATTAATGCTAATTGATTTAGAAACTAACTGATCAAAAATATATTTGAAAATGCAGATGTCATAGGAGTGATCTTTGAAATCTCACAGGTAAAGGATTAAATACGTAGAGGACACCATGACAGTTTACAGTGACAATTTGAGATCATAGGCAAGTCAATTTATGACAATTTTGCTATTTAAACCCACCCCTTCCCCCCCTCAAAAAAAAAAATATCTGATAGTTTACATAAACCCCAAAAAAATATATATCTGATAGTTTACATAACCCTCTCCCCCTCTCCAAAAAAAATGTATTTTATAGAAATAAAACACTGCGTATGACTCTTTGGGAGAATTTAGCGAACATGATACAACCATCTTTTGTTCTCGACAACAAAGAAATACGAATTGTGATTTTTACTTCAATGATTGTGAAAAAAGAAGACACTCAGATGTCTATTGGAAGTAGTAGTGCGACTAAAATATATGTGAATTTGGACGATTTTAAAGTGTTTAACTTCCACAAAATGTAAGTGCAAAAATAAAATTATTGCTAAAAAATATGCCTTGATTCTTTTTCTTAAAAGGATTCAAATTTCCAGGTGTGAAGAAAATGAAGCTATTGAAAGAGTTGTTGAAATTAATGTGCCATTTGTTGTGCTAACAAGACAAAATTATGAGGCAAATAAGAAGACAGTGGTAAAATTAAATGAAATGATTGAAAATGAATATAAGATAGTATATTTTATGATTTCATGCAGATGAATGAAAAAACTATTTTCAATAGATATACATCTTACTTTACTTAATCCAAAATATGAAAAGTTCTAATAATCAATCTGCTTTTATTGCAGGACAAAATATACTACACTTATATTGATATTCTAGAGATTGATACTTACAATGATTAGCGATACAACTGATACACAAAATGCAAATGCAAAACTAAGAATTTTTTAGACCAAACTAACATGCGATAGTTGCATTCCTTTTCCGCACCACTTTTGTGCGGATTATAATTTTTCTCCTTAATTTTTTCTTCGGCATTTTCCTTCATAACCAATCAACGAAAAACATTTTTTGAGAAATTTTAGAACGGTTGAAACTTCCATTTGTTATGGCTTTCTCCCCGTAAGATAACTTTGGCCGTTCTCCTTATCCCACTGAAATCCCATGCTTACCACAGGAATGCATTTGTCGCTGAACGGGGGCGGATGAAATTGTCATGTCTCCGGTAGCCACAGCTCCACAAGTTCTTCCAGTTGCGTATAAAGATTGAACAAGTTCTCGAGCAGAGACTGGATTTATTCTTGTTCGTGAATCTCGATATCACTGTCCTACCTTACATTTTGTCAGAAATTCGTTGTTCGTCAGACTGTAATGCCGGATCAACCAAACGAAAGAGTTTTGCATAGGACCCTTGAATTTCCATAAATTTGGCATTCCTTTTGTTCGCTCCCCTCTTCTTTTCCTGCATGAGATTAATATACGCAGCTCTGATAGAAAACCCTTTCGCTGAGAGTTTTCGGCGAAGTTGGTCATTCCTGTTTTCAAGCTCTTCCCCTCCCACTCCGGCGAACCGGTCTAGATCAGCCTTATCCATCCCAATGCTGCACCAACATCCTCCAATCCCACCCACTTCATGTATGTTTTATACTAGTAACATTAGCCCTTTGCCCATAGTTGTGCATGAACAGGATAAAACAATCTCTCCTTTATCATATGATACGATACTGGAGCGGCAGTTAAAATTCTCCTTTATCATGATAATGCACATGTCCTAGAAAGGCCAGCACTACAATATTAATAGGTAAAGATAGAATTATCACAACATTATATATTACCGTCATTACTGAAACATATCAAAGCAAACTACACTGCCAAGAGTGAAATATTTATCATGAGGTTGCAAGCAATAAAAGCACTCAACTGCAACAGAGGTAGCAGAAGCCACGAAAGGCTAGCTTATTTATCTAGAGAAACAGCGTAAGGTTGAGATGTCTTAATTACAGAAATTAGGAAGCCTTTCAGAGCACATCTAATCTTTCTTTGGAAGCTCTCTGAGAAAATCCTCACTGTCAACCAGAACCTGCAAGGAGGGAGATCCAGTCATTGAGATGTAAAATAAATGTTGCCTCACAAGAATTAGTATTGCATAACAATCATCTGTAAAATAAATCAGTATCCGGCTCAGTTGTTGATGGCTCTTTCTGCAACTTACAGTTTTCCATCCATCTGGATCCAGAAAAGAGACAATCTTGGTATTGATTCCAGGAATTGGGCCAGGTTGCCTCGTTACCTTCCCACCGAGCTCTTGAACAACGTGATTCACAACTTCCCCACTCTTGTACACATCATCAGTGCTTCTAGCAACCTAGATCGAACACATCATCTTTCAGAAAACCTTGAAGACAGAGGTCAATAAAAGAAAGAATTTACTAAAGTTTCCAATCCAGTAAACAAACCTGTGCATATGCATTTCCTTTGGTGTATTCTGTCACGCCATAGTTATATGTCAGCTCCAACAGAGTTGTCCCATGCTCGTTGGCATATCCAAGCATTGCAATTGTGTACTGAACCATAAAGAGAGTATTATTTCCCATGATCGCTATGATAGTTGAACCCCAAAAGAGAACTTCAAAATTAATATCACCTTCTGCTCAGGCCTATCAGTCTTCATCACCACTCTCATACCCAGTGCCTGTACAAAGAGAAAAACAAATAAATTGTGCATTGAAGTAAAAATACTTGAATCTCTTTCCCTTGCTGGATATAACCTCAGAAAATAAGTCGAAGTGATAAAACATCTTATAAAATGACGTTAAACTGACAAAGTAATTAAGATACCTTTTCATAGAACTTGATAGAACGCTCAAGATCACCAACACGGAGCATCACATGGCAGAGTGGATCAGGTGTAGGTCCACGCTGAATAAGCTCAAAAAGGTAACCATCAGGATCTTTGACAAAAGCAATGACAGTTGAGCCACCTTTAACAGTACCAGGCTCCCGAGTCACAGTTCCACCTTTGGCCTTAATGTCCTCCACCATTTTGTAAACCTTGAGAAACCATCAAAGAAGACCAGATAAAGACACAATAAAACATGGCAAGGTAACTGGGGCAGTGAAGGACTACTTACATCTTGGGTTGCAATAGCAAAATGGCCAAATCCCGTACCAATGTCATACTCGTGAACTCCATAGTCTGCAAAGTATTGAAGAAACCAAAAAGCATGAAGATCAAATGCTATTCTAAATAATGGAAACATCTTCCATCTCATGACTTCATAAGATTTATTTTTCTCTAAATGTGCAATCAGTTAAAGGTTGATTCATTACTTTCTTTATCATTCACATTTTCTAACTTTAGAGTTGAATCATAGTGATTCAGATAGGCATTAACAAAAAAATTCCTACAATGCTGAAACATGAAACCAGAAAAACAAACTGTTAACTAATTGAGAATATGGTTCCACCTAGAGCGATAACTTAATCTGATATGCAGAATCGATCAGCAAATTAAACCGAAAAACACAAACGGCTGGCAAAACACAAAACATACTGTAAGTTAATTCAACCACAAAGTGAGACTCTTCAGGGCCAAAACCAAGAAAAGCATTTGAATACTTCTCCTCTGGGACATCTCTCTTCCTCAACAGCTGCATCCCAAAGCATTCTGTATAAAACCTGTTAACACCAAGTTTATAATGCTAAGTCATTCTAAAGTCACATTTCAAGTCAAGTAACTTTTAAGCAGTGAATTACATACTTGATGGTGCGATCAAGATCACCAACACGATAAACTGCATGTAGAAAGCGGCGCTTATCCTTCTTTGGCCATTCCAACAACTCATCACTTGGAACTACAGATGCGGCAGCCTCTGCCATGGCCTTTCAGCTCTGTATAGCACATAGACATAGATAGAAATATCCCATTAAGGCAACTATGAGACTTATTAGAAAGGTAGAAATCTGCAGTGCCCAGAACGAAACTCAGTCATAGCGATAAGATCAGAAATTAAAAACCTTTCAAACTCCAGAATAAAAAAGTAAGCCTTATTATATTTCCATTTCCGTTATTCAATACCATCTACGGAATAAAAAAATATGGGTTCCGTCGACGGAGGAAGAAAAGTAATTTTTATTAGGCTTCTGTTCTTTGCACTTGTTTTTCTCGAGCGGCAACATCTTTTTCATTATCAGACATCGGAAGTTCCTAAAAATCCCAAACTCAGCTAAATCCGCGAAATCTCTCAAGCTTAAACGACTATTTTGAAGAAACACACATGTAACGGAAAACAGAACCGACCAATTTCATGAAAATGTCAAAACATGAAATTACAAGGACTAACTCCCAGAAATCAGTTGCTTGATTTTTGAAGCAAAAATCCCAGGAAAAAAAAGAAAGTTAATTACACTAACACAAAGATATGCTCGATCAAAACCCACAAATTTCAAGAATGAATCCATAAACAAAAATTAGCGAAGAGAGAGCAGAGTGTACCAGAGAGTGAAAGTGCAGTGACTAGCAAAGACAAAAGCGAAGCACCTAGAAAGTCGTGGTTTCCTCAACTGTGACTTTGTGATCTGCTTCCCTCCTTATATATACTCGCATACCATATTTTACAAGTGAAATTAAAAAATATATAAAGTTAAAAAGATCTCGTAACTAATATGATCTTAAAAAAATTATGATTATTAACGAACGCTTTCTTTTAAGAGCTAAAATTAGATAGAATTTAAAATTAAATTTTTATATTAAATTTTATAAAAAAATAAAAATTTTACATTATCTTTAATAACAAAATATAATCTAAATACTCACTTGAATGTTTTGGACAGGCATTATCGATCCTTGCTTTTCGTTTTTGCGGCCGAAAGAGTGACGTTTCATGGAAAAGGCCATGCTCCCGTTGCTCCCTACCCCGATCATTTACCCTTTTTCTCAGCTCCTTTTTTTTTTTTTTATATATCATTTTTCTCAGTTCAATCCATATACTCGAGGGCTGATGGATCTGCTAAAGCCTAAAATAACATGAAGTTATTTTGGGCTCAACTTCCCGGGATCTATTGTCCAGTCCAGTAGAAACTTCTTAGTAATAGGGCCCATAATTTTCGAGCTATAATTTCGCTAAAGCCCAAACCCAATTTAAAATCCCGCCCGAGATAGGGCTTTTGTCAAGAAGTAGCGCAGCATGGGTCCCCTCACGTAGCCCACTAATTCATTAAATAATACGGATAACCTTTAGATGCACAACAGAGCTACTGAGATCACTTTGACCCCAAGGGGCAGATCCTGTTTTCCTTCCCATTTTTTTTAAAGATAAGAGAAATTTGGAGTTTTATTTTTGTCAGCAAAGCAAATAGGCACAATTAAGCTTGTGATTTTGGCTTAGAGTGCGTCACAATTAAGCTTGTGAAAATAGTTGCAATTATTACAATTGACTTTCATTTCTCAAAAGTTTTAAGATTGAGAAATAAAAAAACTTTTATGTGCAATTGAGAGATTGTTTATCAATAATAAGGTTTTAATGCTTAGAAAGAAATATAATATGTAGAGATTTGTCATCGAATTTAAATATAATAGTTAATATCTAATTTAACCACAAAATACATACCTTAGTGATTAGACAGAGTTTGATTTTAAAACCAAACCTAAAATTTTAAGTATATAACTCATATATTCTCTCATAAATTATTTAATTTTTACGAAACTCAAGATAAAAATTTTTAAATCAAACTATATCTAATTACAAAAAAAATTAATAAAATATTTAAACACATCATCTCGTAATAATTTCTTTTAATCGGTTGAATTATTACTTTATCCTTGTCAATACAAACTTGGACGCGCATATATCTAATAAAATAGTCAACACAAAGTTGGATGAGAAAATAATATTGGATTCACAAAAGTTAATAATTAGAAAGCATGTTTCAATCGCTGCCCTGAATGGCATCGCCTGCTTTTTTGTGTAAGAATAAATGAATAAATAATTGGCGCCTATCAAAGTTGAAAGTATAAACTCTCATATTGATTAAGGCGAATTTGGATTGGTTCGTGGAGAAATAAATATTAATTTTTTATAAATAATTTATTTTTATAAAATATAAAATAAAAAATTTTAAATTAAGACCATCATAATACTACTTTTTGATTTATAAATAAAATGGACACTGGGCAATTAAAAACTATTTCTTCTTGCGGAAAGAAACACGATACGGAAGCCAACGTAATATTCCAGCATTATTAATTAATTACTATTATTTTATTATCACCATTGTTGCACCCTTTTCCTCCCCTCATTGTTTCGTCGCTTAGCTGCATGAATGGTTTAGTATTTTTTTTTCATTTGAAATTAGATATTTATTATTTTATTTAATTTTGAATGGAAAGAAGTATATATTTTCTGAAAAAGTTTATCCCAATTCCCAATTTCATGGTTGGCTCTTATTTGTTTTCCTTTCATTTTGGACAGTTAACTCAAACCACAAAGGTCAATTTCACAAACCCATCAGTCACAAACAGTACAGCAATTACTCCCTTTCCTCATTCAGCCACCAAAAAAAAAAAAAAAAAAAAGATGCTCCCTTTTGTGATGTCACTTCCCATCCACAACTATGCTTAGAACTACCAGTTCTACAAGGAGGCCTCCGTGAGGAGCTGGCTACCTGCTTACCTATCGCTAATTCACTATATTTGTTTCATTCACAAAATATTGTCATTTATATATATTTTTTATAAATTTTATATTTTTTAGAAAAGAAAAATTTGACATGTAATAGGTTGACAAAAAATAATTTAGATGGAAATAGAGGATCCATGAGCGGACGTATAAAGTCTGGTTTTACAAGAGAGGTTAAGAAAAGTAACAGTGAGCTTGAATTGTAATTTAAATTTATTTTTATTTTTATTAGTTTAATTTTTCTTAATTTTTTATAAATAACTTATTTTTATTCTTTTTAGTAAAATCTTAAAACAGAGCACAATCCGAATGCAATCTAATAAATAGGACATGGTTGTTAGTTTTATTGACCAAAAACCCGAAATAGTGGTTAGTTTTGATGGGCGGCGCACCCCAGAAAGAAAAAACAAAAGCAGAAGAAAATGATGGTGATCTCTTCTGCTTGTTACATTTTTTGCCTTTTTTCATACTAACATTTTCAATTTAGATGGCTTTGGTAAAGTCTTTTTTTTGTACTTAATTTTTGAAATTATGAGTAATGCACTTAGATTGAGTATAGGTTAAATAGTGATGAAGACTACCACAAAAAGCTAAAGAATAAACGAAACAAAGAAATCATGACTCCATTTGAGGCTACAAATGATTCAGTGACTGAGAAAAAGGTATCCCACAAAAATAAAGTAATTTAAGAAAAACAGAGCTGTGTGTGGTGGGCGAAAGTTAAGTTGATCGAAAAGATCCAAGAAGAATCTAAGAAGGTACTATATTCAGCCAAAAAAAAAAAAAAATCTAAGAAGGCGGGTGAGGCTTTGACTGGTGACGAATTAGTACTCTCCCCATCAACTTGTCCACGGCTCGCCACATGACGAAAGTGCTGACTGCTCCTCAAAATGACCAGTTACTCCTCCACCCAATCAATCTCCGCCACGTCGGATTTTAAGGCGACTCCAGAAACACGTCCAGGTTCAATGAACCTGAAATCCCCTACTTTCCTGCCTCTATTATATGTGCCCCTTCTCTCTCATCGTATGCAGCTATCTGATCCTTCAAACACTTGGGAGAAAACATCCTAAGAATTCACAAAGCCCAGAAATCCTAAATCCTTCCGCGTTGGCGTTGCAATCTTTGTTTTGTGCTTTTGCTTTCTTTCTTGATTCGTTCATAGAGGATCTCAGAGATGGCTTTGGCTTTCACTCCTTCGACTGCAATTCATGGCTCTTTCGAACAAACCAAAGGTACTCCGCTTCGGAACCTAAATTTTGGTTCAATTCACTATGCTTGTGCTCTTCCTCTTTCTTTCGATGTTTGCGATTGTCTTAAGTTCAAATGGGTTCCTGTAATTCTGTAAAATCTGTTTGATTTTGTCCATTTCCTTTTCCTGTCTCTGAAGGTGTAGTTATTTTTCTGTTTGTTTCTTTTCAAATTCCAGCAGCGACGCAGTTTGGTTCTTTTCAGCCTTTGGATCGGCCGCATACTATATCAACGTCGGTGAATGTCTCTCGCAGATGTTTGGCTGTTAAGCCATTAAACGCTGAGCCGAAAAGGAATGAATCCCTTGTTCCCTCTGCAGCTACTACCGTTGCTTCCGGTAGGTGAATTCTCTTCCAATGGAATATGCCAAGGACATTCTTTGAAGTTTTTATTTTTAGCTGGATAATTAACTGTTTTGTCCCTGACGTTCTGGCGCGTCGTGTTGCAGAGGTTGAAGAGAAAGAGGATGTGGAAGACTATGACAAATTGGCTAATGACCTTGAAAATGCCTCGCCTCTTGAGATTATTGACAGGGCCCTGGCCAAGTTTGGCAACGATGTTGCTATTGCTTTCGGGTAATTTATCATTATCAGTCAGTCAGCTTTGTTACTTAGGATGCCTGTTGTTCGGTTCTTGCTTTTCATTTGTTCGTACTTTACCTTTAGCCTAATGTGATGTAGCATATAGTTTTCCTTTGTTGGGAAGTTTTTTTCTTTGAAATCTCGAATTTCTATTGGACCAAAGTTTATTCAACGTGAGAGCTAAGGTAGAACGAAATATATTTTGGATTGGAATAACATTCTTTGGGAACAGGGCCTACTTTGTCTTGTGAGGGTGTTCAAAGTACCTGAATTTGGAAATCTGAATCCTGATTCATTATACGCTTATTATCTCTGAACTTTTTAGCTTTTGCATGGGCGGTTGGTCCTTCGTCTTGGTGGAAGTGAATGTAATTTGGCAATATTAGTCTCAAGTTTCGTGCAAAATTCCTAGCATTGCTTCAATCTAAAACAAATCTTAATATTTGTAGTGGTGCTGAAGATGTTGCCTTGATAGAGTACGCACACTTGACTGGTCGACCATTTAGAGTATTTAGCTTGGACACTGGGAGGTTGAATCCGGAGACATATAGATTCTTCGACACGGTTGAGAAGCATTATGGCATTCAGATTGAGTACATGTTTCCTGATGCTGTTGAAGTTCAGGCTTTAGTTAGGAGCAAGGGGCTCTTTTCTTTCTACGAAGATGGTCACCAAGAGTGCTGCCGTGTGCGGAAGGTCAGGCCCCTGAGAAGGGCCCTTAAGGGATTACGTGCATGGATCACTGGGCAGAGGAAAGATCAGTCCCCTGGCACTAGGTCTGAAATTCCGGTTGTCCAGGTTGACCCTGTTTTTGAAGGAATGGATGGTGGAGTAGGCAGCTTGGTGAAGTGGAATCCTGTGGCTAATGTGGAAGGAAAGGATATCTGGAACTTCCTTCGAGCCATGGACGTACCTGTGAACACATTGCACTCGCAAGGTTATATCTCGATCGGGTGTGAACCATGCACAAGGCCAGTCCTGCCTGGGCAGCACGAGAGAGAAGGAAGATGGTGGTGGGAAGATGCTAAAGCAAAAGAGTGTGGACTGCACAGAGGCAATATCAAGGAGGCAGCTCTGAATGGTAATGGAAATGGGAGTGCTACTGTTTCTGATATCTTTGATACCAAGAATGTTGTGCACTTGAGTAGGCCTGGAATTGAGAATTTGCTAAAGTTGGAGGATAGGAGAGAACCTTGGCTAGTTGTACTTTATGCACCTTGGTGCCCCTTTTGCCAGGTAAATGATAATTTGATGTGAAACTTGTTCCTGTTGATATTAATTTGGTTGCCATCTGATCATCGTTTGTGTAATGCTGTGCAGGCAATGGAAGGATCATATGTTGAATTGGCGGAAAAGTTGGTTGGTTCTGGTGTGAAGGTGGGAAAGTTCCAGGCAGATGGTGACCAGAAGGCATTTGCACAGCAGGAATTGCAGCTGGGTAGCTTCCCTACGATTCTATTCTTCGCCAAGCACTCAAATAGGCCCATAAAATATCCATCAGAAAATAGAGATGTAGATTCATTGATGGCTTTTGTTAATGCTCTCCGATGAATCCATTTTAGTTTCGTGTCGCCGAAAATCTGGGTTTTTGGTTCATTCTTCCTAAAGACAACTCCCCTTCCCTTCTCAACATTTTGGAGTCACAGTGGAGAGGAAAATGCATAAATGGAAGGCGAAGATGGCTGGAGTCGATTCGTTTTCAACTTCTCCGCGAGTTCACTGCTTCTCCAGAGCTTGTATCCTCTCTACATTTACAGTCTTTTTGGGTATACACATCGATATGTAAATTTTTTCCTAGTCCTTGTTACTTGGTGGTGATCACATTGTCCTCCATTCTGATACTACAGTAGTTGGTATATTAAAATGAACAAGCTGGACAAAATTGTGCTACAGTAAAAAATTAAAAAAAAAAACTCGTGCCGAGCACCCTGCTGCAACAAAGCGGCAGATGTATTATCAAACCCATAGTATGAAATAATTTACATCATTACCATCTCAATTTTCGCGAGGCTCTTTGTACCTCACCGTCAATTTTCTTGTTACTCCGAAGATTCTCCCTCGTATTCCTCTTTTTTTTCCCCATATTTTCTTCCACAGATTTCTCCAAGAATTTCAGGAAAATTGGTTTAAAGAGCAAAAAAATATTTGCGTTCATCTGGGCAGCATTGACCCCCCCTAAACTGCAACCGGCAGTATTTTGTAATCATCGGTGCGCATTATCCCCTCTCTTTTAATTGCTTTGATGCTTTGCATGAAAGTAGAATGAAATTCTTACCCAAAAGAAAAAAAAAAGGTATTTGCGTTCTCCTCTCTTGGCACATGGCCCACATCGAGGCCTCAATGGTCGTACATGGTGAAAAACTGAGGGCCCAAACACGGAAGAGAGCCATATTGAGCAGTCTTCTATTTCTGTCCAAGAAAAGTAGATCGAAGCCTACGTTTGGGACATGGAAGACCCACTCCCTGGGCTTGTCAAAACTCTATTGGGCATTTGGCCCTCATCGGATTGAGTCGGTGGTTGTCTTTGTCTAGAGTTAAGTATATGGCCACCGAGGAAGTTGTGGCGCCAGGTTCAAGTATTCGGAAAGAGGTAAACAGAAAATATCGTTTTCTCTTCTAGTTCCAAAAAGGAAAAAAAAAAAAACAAAGAACGTCATTTTTCCTGAAAGCAAAAACGTTTCCTTTTTCATTTTTCCCCCTCAAATGACATTCTTCGAATGATTACGTAGTGCGAGGACGACGGACAATGACGCACCACAATCCTACTTGAATAGTAGCGAGAAATTGTGACGCACACGTGAGGTATTCAGTAGGTTGTCGTCCACCATTATTTTTCATCCTAAATAAGAAATTAATTAAGTTCAAACTTTTCTAGTTCTTGTAAGACAAAAGAAATGATCAGAGATTGCCTACACTTTTCTGCTTTCTTTCCCCTTTAACATTGTTGTCATGGATTTGTAGGCATCGCCAGAACCGGAATGGGACTAAGATTACGTTTTCAGTTTCTGTTTCATCCCCAACTCACCTTTTCGCTGAGTTTAATAACCATACTCAAGCGGAGCACTGAGGTAGACGGCTGCAGGAAGAGGCAAAGGCTTCACCGAGAGAGCCAGCCTGGACTTCCAGAACGATGCTACGAGAAGACGACTCCAAGTAAAGTCGGCCTCCAATTATTTTACACCGCACGATTCCAACTTTTTGCACCAAACCATCATGTAAAGCAGAAAGTGCTCCAAGGTACTACGCTTTTTCACCAATTTTATTGTCGGTCCACAAGGTCATTATAGTCATTTACGACCCAAATCAAATCCGACGCTTCAACTCTTCACCATTTGCTTCTTTCACCCAAAAAAAAAAAAAAAAAAAAGACACACTTCGCTGTTTTCGCTATAACACGCACACACACTCATAAAAACTTCTAGCACCAGAACCACTTGTCTCTCACTTGACCATCAATGTTTTCTTCTCCTACACTTCCAACGCCGGCGCCTGCTAGTCAACACTACCTCAGATAATGCAAGCTTTGGCTGAACCTGAACCGGAAGATGATTCAAGAAGATATCAAGATCCTCGTTAATGGCAAATCCTAAGCTAAGCTTCTTTCTCCTCTGTTTTGTCTCCCTCCTCTGGACTTCCTTCTCCTATTTCACACCAGGTAAAACCAGCTTCAAAGATTTGATTTTGATAGTGCCCAAGTTGTTTTTCTGTGTAATGTTTGTGAACTGGGAGTGTTTTTGCAGAGATTAAAGTGCAACAAGGTCAAGATGAGCCGTATGTGGGAGTGAACTTAGGCACGGATGTGTCCAATTTGCTTTCTCCGGCAAACTTAGTTTCTTTTCTACAGGTGCAGAAGATCACCCACATTAGAATTTACGATGCTGATACTGATATTCTCAAAGCACTTGCTAAGACCAAGATTAGAGTCATTGTTAGTGTGCCCAACAACCAGCTTCTTGCAATTGGGTCCTCTAATACCACCGCAGCCACTTGGATAGACCGCAATGTTGCGGCTTTCTACCCGGAAACTCTCATTACAGCAATTACAGTTGGTGACGAAGTGTTGACTACGATTCCGAGTTCAGCCCCTTTGCTAATGCCTGCAATTGAGTCGCTGTACAGTGCTTTAGTGGCTGCAAATCTGCACTCGGAGATCAAGATTTCAACACCAAGTGCAGCTTCAATCGTTTTGGACCCTTTTCCACCTTCTCAGGCCTTCTTCAATCAATCCATGACTCCAGTCATATCTCAGCTCTTGCAATTTTTATCAAGGACCAAGTCACCACTGATGATGAATTTGTATCCTTATTATGTCTTTATGCAGAATAAAGGGGTTGTTCCTCTAGATAATTCGCTTTTCAAGCCTTTGACACCTTCTAAAGAAATGGTTGATCCTAATACTTTGCTTCATTATACCAATGTGCTTGATGCCATGATAGATTCGGTATATTTTTCCATGAAGAATCTCAATATCACTGATGTTGTCGTCCTTGTTACCGAAACTGGTTGGCCGTCAAAGGGGGATTCAAAAGAGCCTTATGCCACCATTGACAATGCGGACACTTACAATTCAAATTTGATTAAGCATGTGTTCGATCGTAGCGGGACTCCATTGCATCCTGAAATTACTTCTAGTGTGTACTTATACGAGTTGTTCAACGAAGATTTGAGGTCACCACCAGTGTCCGAGGCTAATTGGGGGCTCTTTTATGGAAATTCAACACCAGTATACTTGCTTCATGTTTCTGGAAGTGGTACATTTTTAGCTAATGATACTACGAATCAAACTTATTGCATAGCAACGGATGGAGTGGATACAAAGACTCTGCAGGCTGCGCTGGATTGGGCATGTGGACCTGGAAGAGCCAATTGTTCAGAGATTCAACCCGGGGAAAGTTGTTACCAACCTAATAATGTGATGAACCATGCTTCTTATGCATTTGATAGCTACTACCAAAAGGATGGAAAGGCTGCTGGTTCTTGTGACTTCAAGGGGGTGGCCATGATCACTACCACTGATCCGAGTAAGTATTTCAGTAGATACTGGCCTTGCACATTATTTGTAGGCAACATTATATTTATTACATAGTGAAGAAAACTTTTACATTCTGGATTTGTAAATTTTCATGTCTAGTGGTATATTAAGTAAGAATAATTGGATTTGAAGTTGAATTAACAGGTTAGATAGACAATGTCAATGATATAGAAGTGCAGGGCAGGTGTTTGGTGCTGGAACTGTCTTAGGTACCTTATTGTTTGCATAGTAACTTCTACAGCTTGATAGATCATTCTTGTTTGATTCCATCCCAATATAGTCAGGTCGAGTGGTAAATAAATAGCTCTACTGCAGAATAGGGCAATACTTGAATACTACAAACTTGCAAAATCTAATTAGTCAAAAGTGGACGTTCAATTTAGAGGGGAACTTCAATATACTTTTAAAACACGCACGTTATTGTTATTTGCAGCTTGAAATCAAAGCTTTGTAATTTCTTTTGACATTACTTTCTCCAGCTTGCGGATTAAAGTTCTAAGATTGTCCATATTTCTAAGGATTGGAACTGCATCCTCCTTTCCACTGCTAATTTTAGATGTACACAAGCAATATGTGGCTCCACTCTTTTGGCTTCACTCTTCTCTGTTAAATAATTGTCTGAATGAGTGTCTCTCTTTTGTGGGGAATATTTTGCAGGTCACGGGAGCTGCATATTTCCTGGAAGGTGAGCTGATTTCTCTGCTTTCTTTGTCTTTATTTCTCCCTTTTCACAACGATAATTGGTAACTGTAGCATCAATTGCAAATGCAGAAGAACATGTGCTTAAGCCATTATTCTATTGGCATTTAGCTTTAGATCCTTCACCTAATCTGTCCGCTTGAATTATATATTTTTCTGCTACTGCAGTAAGAAGGTGAGCAATAAAACAAGCCAGGTTGTGAACTCAACAGCTTCAAGTGGTTCAGCTAGAATAGGACTCGTTGGTCTCCATGGCACCGGATTAAATGCTTCCCGCAGCATCTTAGGAATCATCTCTTGGGTCGCTTTATGTTTGTGTTATTTGTTGTTCCTTCTATGACCACATTTAAAGGTATAAATACATTGCTGAGTTACCTTTTTCTTCGGATTGAGTGTTCCTTCAATTCTAATGGACTCATTTCAATTATATTGCAGAAAGTTTCTGATTCTGTGGATGCTTATACGGAGTTTCACATGACCTATATTTGGAGGGCCCTTTGTGAAAAATATTGTATTTATAATGTGATTCTTTGAAGGCTGACAGCATAACAGTCCAAAGGTACTGGGAAGTGGGGTTACTGAGGCCTGCATTATGGAGACATGACCAACCCAGTTCCAGTTGCTTCTCCTGCTTTAAATTTTTTTTTTTTTGCTTCATTACTTTATTTTTTTCCCTGGAGTGACGTGAAAAATGGGGAAAGAATAACTGCTCCTTGTTTTCATTTTGTATGCTAAGGTCTGAGATCTGAATGAAGGAGTAGTTAGTAGTCCAAACTGTCCAATAATGAAGGGATATAAAAGCCTGGCAGTTATTATTGCTTCTTCTTTGCAGCTCTAGATGTCAAGTTCTTATTTCTTTGAGAAAAGATTGGAATAACATTGCTAGTTCTTACTGATCGGGGGATTGGTGATTGCTGTGATCTGGTTTCTAATATGGACCATGGTGCTGCAAATTTAATTTGCTGCTTTTTGGGTTTCTATTTTTGCCTTAAATATAAAAACAAGTAAAGTTGAATGTAATGTCTGCTAGTTGTTTAAACCCTACTGTATGAGGGATTGTGGTATTTTGGGTCTCTAAAGAAACGCTCATCCCTATAAGTTTAAGAAAAAGAAAAAGAAAAAAAAAAGCCTATTACAGAGAACTAATCAATGGAATCAAATCCCCTTCCCAGTGGTATTGATCCAAGTGGTGATGAGTGCTTTTCCTTGAAAGTTGAAACCTTTTTCACAATTCTTACCTATTTTTCTGGAGAGGTTTTGTTCACTTGGGTCTACTTGGATTGGTTTTACACGGAACCCACTACAAATTTTTCATCTCATATCTCATTTTTTTTCTCATAAAATTTTCTCTCTCTCAAAATTCAAGATAAAAAATCTCAAAATCAAACTCTATCTAATCACACCCTTGAGATATTTTTAGCGAAGTAAGACTTCCTGTTTATCAATTCTGGTGAAGTGCCTACGCTTTATGGCAATGAAACAAATACTCGAAGCGATTTTCGTTTTAGCTATTTTGGAAAACGTGACAGCCTCTGCGACGCAAATAAAGCGGCAAATGATTTAAGGTGTAGGGTTGCAATTCAAAACGAGAAAATGAGGTTCTCTTCTGTGTGCAAAACCAACCAAGCACTTCTCTCCCCCTTCCTTTGGAAAAGCCCTACAAAGGCCCGCCCTTTACAGATGTCTTGGACTTGCTCAAAATGCACTTTCATCAATCCTTCATCTCAAGCATCCGTCTGCGAAATCTGTCTTTCTGCCAAAGCATCATCGTCGTCCTTATCTTCTTCACCGTCTCCGACAAAGCCCAAGTGGGCGTGCAAGGCGTGCACTTTCTTGAACCCATATGATGACACAAATTGTGAAATCTGTGGCACTAGAAACTCTGCTTCTTTGCTATCAACACTTGACGATGATGATCTTGAGGAGTGGGGTTCTTCTGTTGGCGACATTTTCTTTCCTCTGAAAGCTTGTAGTAGCAACAAGAATAAGAGAAAAGTTAGGGGAAGCCCAGATGTTTCCGAGGACGATAATCAGCCAGATACTTCCACAGGGTCTAGCTATTCCAAGTCCATAAGAAAGGAACCTAAATCAATGGGTATGCTACTTTCTGTTCCTTGTTTGTTTATGGTCACTAGTATCATTTAATTTCTCAATGTTCCCGTTTGAGTATTAGGAGTTTCTTTGATGAAATTGCTGTTTTCTGTCTTGCTTGGCGACAAGATGATTGCTTGCCTTCAGTTCTTAGGTTTTCATTCAACTGCATTTTTGTGACTGCCAGTCATCATTGGAATGAAGAATTTGACTATTTTAGAGCATGTCTGTTTCATTATTCTTTTCTTTCTATCTTTTTTCTGTTCTTATGGATCTTTGGGTGGAAACTTTGTTAGAGAAAATTAACCTTTTTTTAAAATTTATATTGGAGGGGGCGTGGTGGTGGTTGAGTCAGGGTCGGCGGGTACTAGCTAGTTGAAATTCTTGATATTATCCCCTGGTTTCAGTGGAAAATAGGATTGATGTTACTGGTTGATATGGATTCTGAGATTGTCCCCATGGTGCTGAATTTCACTGAGTCTGTGCCTTTCTGATCTTGACGATTGACTTTGCTCTATAAGATATGTTGACTTAAGAAAAAGCTGTGATTTTTAATGAATGTCTGGCCAAAAATTATGAAAGGGAAGTCAGAAGTTGGATGCATTTAAAATTTAGCATAAAACTGCCACTTTCAGAAGATTGGATACTTTCTTTATATGCTAATTGTTTTCGGAAGAAATTGGGTAGCATTGGAGTTCTACATATTAGAACTTTTTGTAGCTACTTTGCTTACTATGGGATGATGTACTAGTTGAGTTCGGGTTATTATAGAGTAGTTGCATTATTCTGAACCAGATGCAAGATTTCTTGCTTGAGAAAATTACCTAAATCACTGTTTGTGGTGCCTGCTAATATGGGGATTATAAAATCTAAAGATATTGCAATTCTAAGATTTCCAAATCAAGAAATTTTGGTTTTGTTCTCTTATTCTCTAATCATTTTATTTGCCTTATTCTCATCTAATTAGTGCTCAATGAAGCTTCAAGAGAATCTATACCTTTGAAGATCTTGAGCTATAATATTTGGTTCCGAGAAGACCTGGAGATGCATGCAAGAATGAGAGCTTTGGGTGAACTTATTCAACTGCATAACCCAGATATTATGTGCTTTCAGGTTTTCCTTAACCGTACTTTGGTTTAAAAGTGAAAAGCAAGAGAAATTTCCTAAATGAAACAATTTGATCTAAAATGAATGCTCTGCAGGAGGTTACTCCTAATCTCTACAATATATTTCAGCAATCCAGCTGGTGGAAGTTGTATCATTGCTCAGTTGCATGTGACGTGGCACTGACGCGGCCATACTTCTGTATGCAGGTTAAATTTTATCATCTTCTATGAGCCACCAAAATCTTTCCCTGTGTGACAGATGGAATTCTTATATTTGGATGATATGTACTTTTTTTATGTATCAAAAGTGTGCAAAGTGTTACTGGTAAAGATCCTTTGGCTTACTGCATGAACATTAAGTTGTTTGTAATGCTTTGAAATAGTGAAGATGCTTCAATCTTTGCTTTGGTCTAGCAGCATGCCATTCTGAGAGACTGACCAAAGAACACCATGACAGTAGTCACCCACCTCCTCAGTTTTGGAATTTGCATGTATATGTTGTGTCTGTTTTCTTTGTATTTCTTGTATTGTGACACATTTAAGCAATCTGCAGTTATCTAAACTCTCGGTGAAATCTTACACTTGTAAACCTTTTGCTAACTCTGCAATGGGAAGAGAATTATGTGTTGCTGAGATTGATGTTCAGAAAGACAACACTCTGGTGGTTGCAACTAGCCATCTTGAAAGTCCTTGCCCAGCTCCTCCGACATGGGACCAGATGTACAGTAAGGAACGTGTCGAACAGGCAAATGAGGCTATAAAATTTCTTGAGAGAAATGCCAATGTTATCTTTTGTGGCGATATGAACTGGGATGATAAATTGGATGGTCAATTTCCTATACCTAATGGTTGGCTTGATGCTTGGGTGCAGCTTCGGCCTCTAGAAAGTGGATGGACTTATGACACCAAGTCAAACAAGATGTTGAGTGGTAACCGAACCTTACAAAAGCGCTTGGATAGGTTTATATGTAGATTTCAAGATTTCAAGATAAGTGAGATTGAGACGATTGGGACGGATGAAATTCCTGGTTTATCATACTGCAAGGAAAAGAAAGTGAAAAAGGAAGTTAAGCAATTGATTCTTCCTGTTTTACCCAGTGATCATTATGGCTTACTCTTGACAATTTGCCCTAATTAGTGCAGTTTTAGAAAAGGCTCCTCTAAGAAAGTCTTGCTACCTTTTGGTTTGTACTTTTTTTCTTTGTCTTCTGTGTAGCTTTAGACATGTACAGAAGTAAGACCTTGGAGATTTGAAGGGCTTAATATTTCTTCTGGATATGTCAGTTCCAACACTGGTAGAACTTCAAATTGTTGATTCAGACGTGATATATAATGGGTAATGACTTCTGCCTTTAGTTATGTTCTGATGAAGGCAGGTACGTTGTATGCATAAAGCAGCAGCTTTATTTGACAAGTATTATGAGAACTTCAATTTGTAACATTTACATAAAAGATTGCAAATTTACATTCTGCTTTGCAGGAAATTTCAGTTTTGGAAGAAGGTTCTAAAAATATATAACACAACTGTTCAGAATGGTAAAGCTTATATGCAGAAAAAGAAAAGGAAAAAAAAACTGCCAAAGGTCTTGCCTGTTCATGCAAGCTGAATCTGCGTTCTTCTTCTATTTGTTTTGTGGAGCTCGGCAATCGATGTATTTCGTCATTCTGCTATATGATCCAATTGAAATTATATCAAAATGCTGTAGTTTTGCCCCCGTGGTTTCCATAATACCGGAGTAATACTGCATACTGGTTTCAGAGACTGCAGCAGCTTCCAACCGAATATAATCATAGATGATCCCACAAAGTGCATCTCCACCCGAGTACAAAAAATGGTATTGTCACCCTTGATCAGCAATGAGGAAGAAATGTCAATGCTGAAAAGACGATAGAGTCCATGCATTCCATGGCGAGAAACTGTGTTGTCATTTCCTATATTCATTGCTGGGAAAACTAGGTTTCGTAGACCGATATCATTAACGTGGACCTGCTACAAGGAAGAGCAAGAAATGTGTGAGCAAATCATGGGTACACCAGAAAATCATAAACGAGGTTTCATGTGGCAGTACATTTAGGTCAGAACGGTTTGCTGATGCCATAGGCAACCTCAGTTTGTAAGTTCCGTGCTTTATTGAACCAAGGTTAAACTGGATTCTCCAGGTTGATGGAAGATATTTATCTTCTCCTCTCCTATAAAGAGTTTTCAGTCTTGTGAGGACATATCTGCTCTAAAGGGCCCAAGTTCAAAGGTAAGGTAGCTTCGTTCCAGAGCTTCACGTAACTTTATGACAACTCAAAAAAGATAAAGAATACCTGTATACATTAGCAAAGAACCAATCCCTCTTTGGATCGCTGATGCCTACAGTAAAAACCAGATTAGAGTGAGGATGTACGTCTGTGTATCTATCCCAGAGTCCATGTTGCCTGAACCTACATTTGTTCCAAATCAATAGAAACAACGCATCATTTGAGATTTCTCAATCCAGAAAGTAGAGGATCGACATCTGGGACACAGTAATCATTTCCCATGCGATTCGGGAATCAAAGTTCCCATATAGTTGGGACCATCTCTAGTGGGGGCATGGATCCGCTTCCCAAGTTCTACTTCTGACCCTAAGGAAGATAAATTATTACCGGCAAGATTTCTTAATGGTGATTTGTTAGTACGGCTAGGGCAAAAAGATCAGAAATTTAACCATCATTGACAACTGCAACTCCCTCATCATCTCAAACATTAGCAGCAGATGGGATATTATAAGAGGGTACCTGCGGATACTATAACAGATTTCTCGCTGAGGTAATCACCAATGAACCCAGGCACACAACCAGGAGAGCATACGCCCCTCCCGCAAATATTCCATTCAGAAATAAGGATAGAATTTAGAAGACTAACAGAAATGGTAGAGAAAGACGTATTTTCATAATCAAACTTGCTTTCTGTTTGCCAGGAACCCGTGGATCTTGCAGCTGATAGACCAACACATGCATATTTAGCAGGGATAAGGGATCCAGACACGAAACTAGAAGAATTCAGGTCAAATGATAAAGGAAAAACCGGCCTCACGAATGCTACAAAATATGAATGAGCTATACTTGAAATCCTCTGAAGATCAGGAATTTGCCCAAGGAGTATGCAATGCTGTATCTCTTAGATGATTTTTGTTAGTTATTACTAGTATACATGAGAATCTTCTGGTTATACACCTAGACTAACGTCGACTTCAATCCTTGAACCCCAAGGAAGAATCAATAGTTTTCAGACTTCAATATCTGGTGACTGAAGATATTGAAGCCTTATGCTATGGAACGCGGTTCAGCTTCTGGGCAGTTGTTTGTCGAAGTCAGGTGAGTCTACTACTACCTTTGACATTTTAGTAAATCCCGCAAAATGCATAAGTTGTGAGCTTTTGAGACGTCATTGGTCGCATCAGGTACGTGAAAAAGGGGCAAAATACCTTTCTCCAGGTCTCTCCCACTTCAAAGGGCGCTACCATGTCATCCCCAATGTAGTGGCATCCATGGACCCCAATGTGGGTGCATTAATTACCACCTGCGACCGATGAACTACTCCTCGAAATGTTATGTGGAGAGGCATCAACGATATACAAAATTCCTGTCATATTATGAAGCACTGATATATATTGGTAGCAAAATGTTGGGCATGTAGAAAGAGACATGGTGATATTATAACCCAAAATGAGTGAAGACTCGCGGCCGTTACCTACCGATTTCACTTTTTACTGCAGATGGTAACGACTTACAGTCGGTGAATGCAGCAGTAAAGTGTCCAATAACATGGAATGGGATAATTTCCACCAATTATTGGAGCAAAAGAGTCTCCTAGTATTTGTAAAGTAGTGAAAGATCATTTTCCCACTTTATTAGTAGTAGAAGCTAGCCAAGGGCATGTGCTTTACTTTTCCTAATTGCTGCTGTTCTTTCTTGGATCTTCTCCTACTTCCTATCTTAACAACCCTTTGAAGTTTGAACGGTAAGTTTGTTTAATCTCCTCAACCTGATGAATCCTTTCTTGTTTCATGTAATCTTGATGAATTCGTCTTTCCTACCCGCAGGGCCCTTTTGATCTGGAAGAAATTAGCTTCACTAAGAAACTGGTACAAGTGTTATGAGCTTCTGATTACCACAGATTTGCAATCAGTGGGTCTCCTTGAAGATCAAGTCAGAAAAACATGGATTATGAGTTTGGGTTAGAGGATGAATCCACTCTTGCCAAGAAACTTCAGCTGGAGACTGAGATCAGGGCCACCCAACAGGGAGAGAGAAGCATACAGGAGCTGCACCATGCTATGGTTAGTTTGTGGGACCAGATGGCAAGATTAGAACCAAATGACTTGACTAAATCAAGCAGTTACAGAAAAATTCAAGAGGAAAATCAGCTTATACAATTTCTCTTGGCCCTGCGTGATGAATTTGAACCATTCAAGAAGTCGTTGCTTTGTAGGCATCTTGGTCCCTCACTTCAAGAGGTGGTCCTTGAGTTAAAAGCTGAAGAGGCAAGACTCAGGTCTTCATCTGGATACACAAAAGGCAAATTTGCAGTTGATGAAGATAGTGATGGACCAGTGTCTAATTTCTCCTCTTTGTCATTGAAGAGGGAAGAAAATCTTGAACCTGCCCCCTCCGGAGGTGTTGTCGGCAACGTGGCCAAGTTTGCAGCAGCTTCACTTGCGGTTGCGGGAGTTTCTTGGGCACTCTCTGATTACTTCGGTGGTTCTGGTTAGGTTTCTTTGAACATTCTTTTCCTAAGTTAGATAACCTTTTCTCTCTTTGTTTCTTTACCGTCTTAATTTGTTACTCTTGGTGAATTGCATTGCCTTAGATGCCGTAGCCTTATTGGAATTACTAAACCTGGTTTAAGGTGCTAGTGATTATCCTTGTTAGAAGAACTGTCAAACCCAAGTCCTACTGTGGTGGCTGTGGTGATGATTCACAGGCTAAACAACCTAGCTAAGACTGGACTCTTTTTACTTGATTTGAGAATTATTGCCCTATAAATTGTGGATTTTTCTGGCAATGCTTGTTGGAATTTGACTCCCTATATATGTTCCTCAGTAGCCCTAGAAGGGCTGAGCTTTGTATAAAGTTTTTTGAATGGCAGAGGAATCTCACTCCGGTAAGGATTCCAGTGTCCTCAAAATTTTGACTTACAACGTTTGCTTCTGGGACCTGGAGCTGCAAGAGAGAATGACAGCCATAGGCGGCCTCATTCGATTGCACGCCCCCGATATCATTTGCTTCCAGGTCTGTTGATGTCTTTCTGATAACTCGTGCAATTAGTCCTCAACCAAAGATATGAGATTACCGTAACTGCTGCATAACTATGTAGGAAGTCACATCAAACATCTACCACATTTTCAAGCAGTCCAATTGGTGGAATGCATATTACTGCTTAGTTTCCCTTCAGGAGGCCAGAGAACGTTCATATTTCTGCATGCAGGTTAAATATTTACTTCTAGATACTTCTGTGATTAGTAATTCTGAAAGCACAAACTTGCTTGTGTTCACTGAGAAAGGAAAGAACGAGCGGGGAAAAAAGTAATAATCTTTGTGCTACTCTGCCTAAATCTTTGATAATTGCAGCTGAGCAGACTGCCAGTAAAATCATTCAGCAGCAGGCCCTTCAGAAATTCTAGGATGGGAAGAGAACTATGCGTGGCTGACATAGAAGTCTGCAGGGATAAATCATTGATTGTTGCCACGAGCCACCTGGAGAGTCCCACCCCTGCCCCTCCCACTTTTGATCAAATGAACAGCGAGCAACGAGTAGCTCAGGCAAAGGAGGCTGTTAACTTTCTTCAGAGTTCTCAAAATGTGATTTTCTGCGGCGACATGAATTGGGATGACGAAGCAGACGGACCGTTTCCTTTACCCCAAGGGTGGACTGATGCCTGGCCAGAGCTGAGGCCATGGTTGAAAGGGTGGACATACGACACCAAGTCCAATCAAATGCTGATCGCAAACAGGCCCTTGCAGAGGAGATTGGACCGATTCTTGTCCAGATTGAATGACTTCAAATTGGAAAAGATAAGCATGATTGGGACAGAGGCAATTCCAGGAGTCTCATACTTGAAGGAGAAGCGAGCGAGGAACAGGGTGCAGACTTTGGAGCTCCCCGTTTTGCCAAGTGATCATTATGGGCTGCTGTTAGAGATTCGCAGCCGGTAATGCTACAAGAAAAAATGAAACCTAGTTCTGTAATAACGTTTGATATACTTTCATCTACATATACTGGCTGGATTTGTGGGCTAGATGGGACAACTTGCTTGTAAACCTCTTTGCATGTCTTCTAGGCTGAGATTGCGAAGGGCATCACACAGGGATTACTATCATGGTGACTCATTTCGTCTACATAAAAATTTTAGTTCCAGACGATTATTAATCAGTAGGTTATGCGAAGAATTTAATGCAATTCACGCGATCTCAAGAGTAAATAGCAACTATCCTCGAGCCCGTTCTGTCATTTTCATTAAGCAGATTCCTGGTACAAATTGCCCGGTCGCGGCAGTCCACCGGCAACAGTGAGGAGCAACCCTCATCTTAGGTGTTAAACCAACAAGAAGTAAAACGGCTGGCGGTTGAAAACGCTTATAGTCCTTTGGATTAATATATTGACTATATCTACATGGGAGGCCGGAAAAGCTCAAGCTAACGGGTGTTTAATGGGTTTAAAGTAAAAATGCTTTGTGAAAACATTTGCGGTGAGCGTGGATCGAACACGCGACCTTCAGATCTTCAGTCTGACGCTCTCCCAACTGAGCTATCCCCGCGGGTGCTCAAGAACCGTAGGGTTCTGTCTACTCTGGCTTTGTCCGTCCCAAGTCAAGCCTAGGATTTAAAGAACAACCCCAAAGCCGAATGGCCCCAAAACTACTTTTGAGCCAAAGTTTGACTATGACTTGCCTGAATCAGAAGCTCTGTCCATATGAACTAAACTCCAACTGACAGCCACTTTTTAATACTACTCTCTTTCTTCATTTCGGTAATGCAACTTCTTGCAGACAACCTTTTTTTTTTAAAAAAAGAAAAAGATAAAAAACCGAGCTTCGCATTGTTGGTGATGCCGGTGGCCATCCAGAGTTGTATTCAGTCAACTCCAGTTGTAGGCTTTGCAGCCGTTCAGTTACAAGAGAAACTACTTAGCCCAAAAAAAGATTTAAAAGAAGGGCGCAAGAGAAAACAATGAGCAAAATACACATTACACTATACTAGTACTAGTGGCTAAGATAACAAGCCCATATGGTACAGTTGGCCACCCTATGGGGTACATTGTAATTGTATAGAAATGAAATTAATAGAAAGTTTAAAAAGATTTACGATATTTTTATAATTTATTTTTTAATAAAATAATTATATATATATATATATGTATATTTTTTTTTTTACTTTTATTATATGCATGTACTCGGATGCTGATTGACCTTTTCCTCACCACTTTCACTTGACCAACATTCTAATTATTGTAGCAACATGTGTACCGAAATGCAATAATCTTTTGAGCAAGTGATCAATGCCTTGTTTTCTCAAAGGCATTCCCTAAATCCTTGATCATTCGGTGCATTAGAGAAGATTTTCACATGCAACAGTCAATGCCCCCATGCCATTGCCGTACATTGCGGCTAATTGTATACTTAGATCACGATATCCTAATATTTCGGAGTTACTACTTTTTTTCCCTTTTCTTTTACCACAATAAATGATTTTTTATTTTTTGAAAAAGTTTAAAGGAAAATGCATTGTTTAAGGAATATCCGTACAAAAACAGGGTACGAGTAGCATTTAAGATGATACCGCGAACCCGCCCCGGACATAAAAGGCCAAAATGAAAAAAATAATAAAAAGAACCAGAGCGGCAGTATTATGGCGGAAGATGCCAACCGAGTCATGCCAGTTCAAGCCGCACGTGACAGGGTCAACAGCGTCATTTTGCGTTTTGATAAATTCTTGAGTTTAGGCGGGCAGATCAAAAACTCTACCATTGGACGCACAATAATTTGCCGTATTTTATTAATCCTTCCTTTCCCATCTCACTCACTGACATTCTGACACTTCACAAGCCATCCATATTTGCCTCTAGGCTCTGTTCTTTCCCCTGCGCTGCTCTGCCTTACGAGATTTCAAGAAGTCCCCAGAACACGAGCAGAAGTAGAAACCATTTTGCTTGTTTAGTTCGCAAATTTTCTTCAAGTTCTTGTGAGATTTGGTTAGAGGCAATTAGCAATAAGATGGGAGAGTACATGGGTTTGTATTCTCTCATCAGCATTCTTCTTCTCCTTTGTCTGCACGGCGCCAGTGCTGATAACCCTTATAGATTTTACACTTGGAGAGTCACTTACGGTGACATCTATCCTCTGGGCGTCAAGCAACAGGTAACTAGCAGGACATCCCTTTCTTCGCTTCTTTCTGTTGTAGTGTATCTCTAGAAATGCATGGAGATATTGATCTGTGGGTAGTACTCTGCGCAAAACATAGAGTTTCTTGATTTTCTTGAATCTGTTTGTGGTCGGTCATGAATGAGATCTTTTGCTGCAGGGAATCTTAATAAACGGGCAGTTTCCGGGGCCTATGATTGACTGCGTTACTAATGATAACTTGATTATCAGTGTTTACAACTACTTGAATGAGCCGTTTCTTCTTTCCTGGTAAGATTTCTAGATGTATAAAAGAAGACTTCTTTCTTTTTACTCCTGAATGTGATTCTAATTATCTCCAAAACAAAGTATTGAGTTTGTTGTCAGATCTGTTTAGCTTCTCCCTCTTTGCCCTGTCAGTTTAAACAAGGCTTAACCGTGTTAGGAATGCAACGCCGCTCTAAAGAGAACTAGGAAATAATGCAACTTTTTGTCCTTCTCGTGGAGTGTTTAGCTTTACCTTTTAAGCACAGTTAAACTCACCGGATAGTCGGATTGAGAGACTAGGGCAATAATTGCGGTGTATATTCTTGCTAATTTTGCACTTTATATTGGTGAATAATGGCGTGAGTTACAAAATGCAAGTGGTGAGGATCTAACTCAGGCCAATAGGTTGCTGTCTGGTTAGCCCCTACTTCTAGACATAATGTATGAAGATGCTGGTCCTTGTTGCTATGTCCTTATAGCGAACCATATAGTGTATAAAGGATCTCACTCTCTGCACATGCGAGATCTACAGATCTCAGGCTTCTTCATTTCTGCAATCAGTTCTTTATGCTTCTCTTCATTTTTTTTTAATCAAATAATTCAAGAGGTGACAGTTGCCAGTGGCATATATTTTTGTGAGACATGCATTACAATATGTGAAGTTAAACGTCTTCTTGGGTATAAATTAACTAATTGAAATCTTTCCCAGCAGAACCGCTTGATAGACTTAAATTGTCTTTGAAAGAGAATGCTTTTACCTTGCTAACATTTTCAAGTTATCCTGTTTTAATCCCAAGATTATATCCAAAGAAAAGGAAAATATGGTACTATAATTGTTCTATTTTCCTCATTTCTGGGGATAGGCTTTGCAAGAAACATCTTTTACGCAGGAACATAACATCTTATTTCCACGGTATAATGTATAAAAATGTAAATGTCATTTTGACCTCAAAGAATATTAACTGTTTATCAATAAATTTTCTACCCAATTTCATATTCTCCATGACTTAACCTCCGGTTCAATTTCTTACTTTCATGGTTGCCGTGCAGGAATGGTTTACAGCAGAGAAAAAACTCATGGATGGATGGGGTTTATGGCACCACCTGTCCAATACCACCTGGGAAAAATTTCACATACATTCTCCAGGCAAAGGACCAGATAGGAAGCTATTTCTACTTCCCATCACTTGGATTCCACAAGGCTGCAGGAGCCTTTGGTGCAATCAGAATTTCAAGCCGTCCTAGAATACCTGTACCTTTCCCCCCACCTGCCGGAGATTTTTCCATATTGGCTGGGGATTGGTTCAAAAGAAGTCAAAGAGTAAGCTGGTTCAGAATTCTACCATACATAAAATGCAATCAAGGAATATGCAGTTCCTCTATTTTGAAAACTTATAGTATTCATAAGTTGTTTCCTTTGGATTTTGCAGCAATTAAGGTATATCTTGGATTCTGGGCACAGTCTGCCATTCCCTGATGGGCTTTTGATTAATGGCCGTGGATGGAATGGCAATACATTTACAGTTGATCAAGGTTCTGATACTTCCATAACCTTTTAATCAAAATTTCTGCTTGAATTCTTAAGTTTTCCGCCTTAGCTACTCATTAAACAAAAAGAAAATTTGCAGGCAAGACGTATAGATTCAGAATATCAAATGTTGGGCTCGCCACTTCTATTAACTTCAGGATTCAGGGACATACTATGAAACTAGTGGAGGTAGAAGGATCTCACACCCTACAGAACACCTACACTGCCCTTGACATCCATCTAGGACAGTCTTATTCTGTCTTAGTCACAGCCAACCAACCTGCAAAGGACTACTACATTGTCGTCTCTTCACGCTTTACCTCCAGAGTACTGACCACGACTGCTGTTCTCCACTACAGCAATTCATTTACGAGGGTTTCTGGTCCTCCCCCTGGCGGACCTACCACCCAAATTGACTGGTCCCTGAACCAGGCTAGATCAATCCGGTAATTCTTGATTGCTTAACTTCACGTTGTTAAGCTGTGCAAAATATATATTTGCATTTTCCAATACACATCTGCAACTATCTTGGATTCATTTCAGCATTTACAGTGTATGCAAAGCTGCTTCTACGTGTTCAACTAATGTGGTACATGATGCTCTTTGTTCTCAGCTGGAACCTGACGGCAAGTGGTCCGAGGCCTAATCCACAAGGTTCTTACCACTACGGAATGATCAAGACTGCTCGTACCATCATCCTTGCTAACTCTGCTCCATATATAAATGGGAAGCAGAGGTATGCGGTCAACAGCGTGTCATTTGTTCCCGGAGACACCCCTCTGAAACTGGCTGATTACTTCAATATAGGGGGAGTCTTCAATCTCGGAAGCATTCCCGATCGACCTACATGGGGAAATGGCTACCTTGCAACTTCGGTAATGCATGCTGATTACAGAGCATTTGTTGAGATCGTTTTCCAGAACTGGGAGAACACAGTCCAATCGTGGCACATGGATGGCTATTCTTTCTTTGTTGTTGGGTAAGTTCAATCCTTGCTGGCTGCATTACATTTCTTATTTCCTGTATCTCTTGCTAACATAAAACGATATAAATCAGCATGGATGGTGGGCAATGGACACCTGCAAGTAGATCACGCTACAATCTAAGAGACACAGTTGCTCGGTGCACGACTCAGGTGAGCAGAAACATATACCTAGTATACTGCTTAAATCTTGATGTGCATTTATCACTAGTAGAATTCTGATCCGTATCTGGTTGGAATGTATAAAAATTCAGGTATATCCCAAGTCGTGGACTGCAATTTATGTGGCATTGGACAATGTGGGAATGTGGAACATACGGTCTGAGAACTGGGAGAGGCAGTACTTGGGACAGCAGTTCTACATGAGGGTTTACACTCCTTCAAAATCATGGAGAGACGAATATCCTATTCCTAAAAACGCTCTTCTCTGCGGCCGTGCAAGGGGTCGCCATACTAGGCCTCTTTGAATTAGTAGCAGCAGCCTCTAAATTCTGTCACGAGAGGGTGACAGCCAAATTTCAACTAGGTATCAAGTATGGGTTGGGGGGCGGATGGGGAAGGCGGTAGGATTAGATCAGCTTTACTCGAGCAAGGAGTATTATTTCCGCGGATTTTCCATTTTAGATATCATAATTGAATCCTTTCTCAAGTTCTTTATTTCACGATATGTATTAATGTGAATTTTTGGCATTTGAATCCATCAATAGAAATAAAAGTGACAAAGAGTTTCTGAAGATCACATCTGTAACTACGACTGTAAACAGACTCGAAGCAATTCTCCAAACAAGCCATTTGAGACTAGCGAAATTGTAAACGGGCTGCGCTTTTGCTCTTAGTATTGGTCCTTGGACTCTAGTGGGGCATTAAGCTCGCAATTATATGGATTGGGCCACAGCAGATGGGCGAGTTCATCAGAGGATGCCCACTCACGAATCTTTTCTCATTAATCTGTTATGGGCCTTTTACAGAACAGTCGGGGCAACAGCAGAAGCTGCACTTGCCCTAAAATTAACCCGCAAAGATG
This sequence comes from Rauvolfia tetraphylla, assembly GCA_030512225.1. Taxonomy (NCBI): domain Eukaryota; kingdom Viridiplantae; phylum Streptophyta; class Magnoliopsida; order Gentianales; family Apocynaceae; genus Rauvolfia; species Rauvolfia tetraphylla. The sequence goes on along the minus strand of JAJQKT010000076.1, from coordinate 809,055 downwards.
TTCCAGCGCTGACTACGCGTCTCTTGACCGTAACGGTGATTTCACTCCGTATGTATTAAGTAGTATCGGCAATACGGATAAAGAATATCTTGAAATTTGTGTGCAGTTTTTTTATTTTTTTTTAAAAAGAAGTATGACCGTAGTCTCAGGCCAAGTACTCTTTTCTTTTTTAGAGTTTCTGCAGTGAATTCGTGTTTGGTGTGGTATGAGAAAAGGAACGTGTTGCCAAACGCTCTCCTCTCTGCGCTGCTACCTTCTTTTTTTTACACGAATACGAACAACAGATGATGGAGGGTAGCAATGAATGCAAGCACGAAGAATTTGACCTTTCACTCACCGAATGCTCCTACTCGTAGTTTTACCTCAAGTATAGAAATTAACCGATGAAGAATTCTTGTATTTGGGTTTTTGCCGAACTGCTCATCTTCTCAACATCTCTCCGTAGTTTGTTCTCATTCCAACAAACTTCCATAACTCATGCTTACGACATTCCAGACACCTGTCCATGCTTCTGGCAATCCATCCAAAGAATATTCCTCATTCTGAAACTGCTTCTCTGCATTTTTTCTCCTTATTTTCGTCAGCGGAGGATGCCCGCATAACCCGACATCCTAGTTCTCTGTTCACCCATTTTGGAATTTGCTGGAGAAAAACAATATTACACGAAACGTGTATATCCTCCCCCTCGCCTTCAGTCTTCATTGCAAATGTGTATGTGTGCGTGCGCCTATTATTTCCCTCAAGAATTAAGGTGCCACCAATAAACATGTAAACTTTGGCCAGACGGAGACGTCTGTGACGTCCTCCGGCCGTGGACGTGTCTTCGTCGCAGGAATGTGTGACATGCGGAGGATGTTCACATCCTTGAACTTATGAGTCAACTTACATCATCGTCCGATTCGTCCTATTAGGACGAGTAACGAACGTAATGAAAGCCAATCTTTTATGCAGTCGTGGCACGGGAATTGTGTTTCTAAAGGAAGGAGGCATAAATTCTAGTTGTCGTGCAAAATTCCGGCCGGATTAGAGGGAATTAATTAGAGCTCTGGAGTCAATGAGCCATGGCTACTTTTTTCCCACATAGATGTCTGCTTTGTCTATTCAGTTTGGTCATATATGAAATTGTTATTCCTATAATATACAATAGATCCAGTGCCATTCCATTGAATCTCACTGTTACCAAGGACCCACAATAAGGAAGTAATAGAGTATTTCTTAGTATATGCAGAAGTTACTAGTATTCTGAATCCTAGAAGCTTATTAGCTGCATATGCGTCCCTTACCCTTTTCGGATTTCGCCGTCATCAAGAGAAGACATATTGTACACGCGGCCTTAAAATCTTTTAATATATATTATTAATTATAATATTTAATATTTAGAGTTTATTTTTTAAAATTTATAATTCATTTTATTTAATTTAATATATATAAATAAAATTTTTATTTGTAAAAATATTACACAAAAGCATTTTAGAGAATCAATCATTATAGACTTTATAGAGTTGGAAACAACATTCAAAGTTGATATGTAACACAAAAAAGAATTACCCTTTGATTTGCTTTGATGAGCTTTTGAAATGGAAAAATTCATTCTATACCTCCGTTGTGTCTTTTTCCTGACAAATTATCTAAAAAAATAGCTCAAAAATTTGACAGAATTATCACAATTCATAACTTACCCACTAATCTATGGAGTAGATGCGGAAAAGGAAGCAGTCTCTGTCAGGGTCGTCTTTTAAGCTAAGGTGATTCGCTATCTCAAACTGGATTTATGCTTTGCTACCAGAAATTCTAGTAGAAAGTAATTATATCTTCCCAAAATAAAACACAGGAATGTCTTGATACTGACCTGAGCAAAGAATGTCCTAAGAAGAGCTCATATCATCATTGGGAACCCACTGCCCTGCAACCCATTTTTCCTTCTTGAACTCCCACTTTCCTCAGCTCAATTTTCACCAAATCATGAATGCATCTTTGAACTTGTATCAGACAGAGGAGTCTGGAATTCCGTGACGATTTTTTCCGCTGCATAATCAAGATTTAGAGACTAAACTGACCCCCGGGAGTCTTCAAAAAGCTGCAAATAAGGACAAAACAGGAGAACAGTCTCAAGAATATTTATGCCATCTTTGTTTTGACACGGACCAACTCTCTCTTTTTTCTCCTTCTTTATGTCCATTGAAGACCCCGGCCAGGTGCTTAAAATTCTCCTTCTCAATCCTTCTCCATTTCTGGCCCGGCAGGTAGATATCGGTAATTTTCATCTATGGCTGGTTCACGGCAGAAGATCACGGAAAATGCCCTGTCACGCGGTAGTGTTCGACCTTATGTTAGGCCTTACTGTAGATCCAAAATGCCCAGACTTAGATGGACTAATGATCTTCACCAGTGTTTCGTGCATGCTGTCGAGCGCCTCGGTGGAGAAGACAGTACTAATTAATCTCCCTTCCATTCTGTGTCCGTGTGTGGGTTATTAATCATGTGCATAACATGAATAGAATGTGCATGAGAAAGAAATCATTTCAATTATGACTTTTGCTAAATTATAAATTAATTAAGATGTTTTCCTCATCATTTTTTACAGATTAATCATTTTCTGTTTTGTGGTAGGAGCAACTCCGAAGGCAGTCCTGCAGTTGATGGATGTGAGAGGCTTAACCATATCTCATGTTAAGAGCCACCTTCAGGTTTCACACAAAGCCCTCTCATCTTGATCATCACTTCAAACTGAAAGACCTAAAAATTTGTTAGAGGAGAATCAGTCTTGGCAGAAATTTTGGCAATTAGTGTTCTCCGTTGTTTTGTCATATCTAACATCTCATTCGAAATGATTCAAATGAACAGATGTACAGAAGCACGAGGCATGAGCAGCTGATAAGAGGTATGCCTGTAATTCAGTCACTCAATTTTCTTCATCTGGGCATCTAAAATCATTCCTTTCTTGAAGGAAAACTCGATGCGAAGGGGGAAGAAAAAAGGTCCTTTTCCATGATTTTGTTCTTCAGTTATTTCAAGTTAATTACAAGTCTTTCTATCACATAAAGGAGTACAAATGGTTCAATTTTAGATTCTCAAGTGTAACCACAATTTTATCTATCACATTCAGAATATAGAATAATTGAGTTCTACATTTTTCAACTTCTTCTGGCCTTGTAAGTTGATTCTATTCTTTTTATGGTTAGAAACTTCTCGTTTTATATGGAATTTCCTAGTAGATTTCTCACTGTTAATTTTGGTAATTGAAGCATTAAAGTCTGAGCAGTTCAATTGTACGGAGCCTGTCTTTTCCTTTTCTTTTCTGTGCCTTTTGCAGGCCTTCAAGTGGCGGCTTTTTTCGTGTTTTAGGAAAAATATCTTTGTGTCAGTATTATAGTCCTCCCCTACATCAAATAAATGGTATAAAGAAAAGTTGGAGACAAGTCCTTATTTCTTCTTAGACTAAAAGTTGCTCCAAATGTGACAAGAGAATTATCAGGGATCATCAGCTAAAGCTCCATTTTCTACTAATTTAGTGCATAATTCTCGATTCAGAAGCGGAAGCAGCAGCAACAAAGAATGCCAAGATGAAAGAAGTTCACCAAGGAAACTTCCTCCTGCACTCCAGCCCTTCCCAAACACAGAATCATCAGCACCATGGACCTCATTACTATAAAGAGCTGGCACCTACTCGCATCCCTATTACGTGGTTTGTAGATTTTCCCTCGTAAACTTTATGTTTAATCATATACAAAGTGGTTGCAAATTTCTTAGAAACGAACAAGTTAATGCTCGTGTACTATTGTTAATATATCACTCATTGTTGAGCGAATTATGGTGGAAGAAGGCACAACAATCCCATTACTTAGTAAGTTACCAGTGTCATATTATCACAAATTTTCTGTTGCTAATCACAATTACTTTTCCGATGTATGATTGTATATGTATTTAGTACATCAAACATATGCGAGTATTTCTTGCTAGATGACTGTGACAATCACGGCTATAGATAACAAAACTTCAGTGGGAGTAACATGTACTTGGGTTTTGCTAATTGATTCCTGCGTTCGCATTTTGGCAGGAATGAGGTACCAGTGCTAGGGAATCAAAGGAAACTAGTTCAGCCAATCTTCTATCCAGAGGGAGCAAGCATGACAACCAGTTCACCTTACAAGGACCTTTTGGTTGGCAACATTAGCCATGTAATTATTCTCAATTTCATTATTTCTCTCTCTCTCAATGTTAACTGGAAATGCAGTTAAAGATAGGGATTTCTCATTTAGAGTTCGTGTTGCTTTAAGCTCAGAGAGGAAAAGGGAAAGAAGGGGAAGCAGAAGGAAACATTTGCAAGAACAAGAATCCAACTTCTTTCATAGAGAAATCAAGCTGCACAATGTCTTCAAAACCTTCAGGATTATCTCAAATATCTCAGTCTGCCACTGCAGAATGGAACGATGTCTCTCTTGAGCTCACTCTCGGTTAACCTTTGTGCAGCACTATTTCAGACTTTACAATTTGTTTTGACAACCTTCTATAGGCTTGCTTTGAACTAATGCTTAGCGTCTAACTATACATTGGACTTGCTACTGGAAAGCTGAAGACAAATTAGTGATTCCAGGCCCTTGACCTAACTAGGTGCTTTCTTTGCCTTAGAAAATTAAATGCACAAACCCTGGTTTTTGGCATTGTCTTTATTATCCATTTTTCTTTTTATAACTTTCATCATCCTTATGTCCTTATGCAGTTACTAGTTGCATTAATACATACTAGGAGTAATTGTAACATTTTACAATGTTGGGTTCATACACATGTATCGTCCCACCGCGAAAGCACAAACCCAAGAAAGAAACTGATGGTCATATACTTAAGAAAGAATTGGACAGATTAATCTTCAAGGAAAATAGGTACGTTTTGTGATGGACTATCATGTTTCATGAACTCCCTCGTCAGATACATGTCTGGAATTGTTGACGGACCTCATACTCGAAAGTCGAAACACTGATTGCATAAGCCTCATCCTACGGAAATTACGTCTCTTAATTCACAAGTTTGGGATTTATATTTCTTTGACGCCTGAAAGATTGACAAACCAAACACCCCCTGCCCCAACGCCAAAGGAGAAAAAGAGAAAGCTAGAGATGGATGTGTATCCGCATGATCGAGATAAAAATTAGGTTACTCATGTAGATTGTTAGGGTAGCTTTGCTTTGCAACTTTTTTTTTGGAAGAGTAGCTTCGCTACTGTTAGAACACGGATTGTTGATGAAAGCATGCAACATTTAACAACGTTCCAACCTTAACCATTTCAATTCTCGAACATCTATATATATACAGGCTCCCTCGTTTTATCTTCCTCAAACCATATTCTCATTTAACGATCCTGTTCAGAACAAAAAATGGCAACTAAGATTCTCTCTCTGGTTATTATAATAGGAGCAACCCTTACTAGTGCTAGAACAATGTCGATGGAAAAGGATTCCCTTGATATGCAGAAAACTTTCTTTCCTCCGTTCTTTAATCCAGGCCTACGTCATGGCATAAATTTTGGAGGTGGCAGGATCCCTGGCTTTGGTGGAGGTCCAGGAGGTTTCCCAAGTACTACTCCTCGAGTCCTAGGTGGGGGTCTCGGTGCAGGGTTCAGCGCCGCAGTTGGGAGCACAGCTGGTAATCCTTTCAGTCCTAGTGGGGACGCCGTAGTCGGTGGAGTAGTTGGTGAGGAGGAGAGCGCCGGAGCTGCTGGAGGTGCTCAGCCATGAGCACTCCGCGCGTTCCGTACTAGTATCACATTATACATTCAGCATGAGAGAAGCGGTTGATTTACCGTGATATTAACATGTAGTACCTAGTAACGATTTTCGTTTCTAAATTTTATGTGGCCATGTCTTTCCTTCAAAGAGAAAAATAATCTTCTGCATACAGAATTGTAATAATATTATTCTCTACTTGATTACATATATCAATCTCTGTCTTTAAACTGTGAACAAACCGTAACAATGTTAAACTCAATACATGACAGAGAGCAACGGTGTTGAACTAAACCGAACATCAACGGAGAACAGGGAGATAGAGAGAGGGTGGGGGCGGATTGGATAAAGAAAAGAGGGAAATTTTGGAAAAGAAAAGGAAATCAGAAAAAATCATTTTTTCCCATTAACTTATTATTCGGGAAAAAACGCATTTTCTTTTGAGCACTCATTAGCAAAGGCACTGTGGTTTTATGAAACTATAAATCTGATAAGGCAAAATCGGTAAAATGAGAATGTTTAATTGATGGGTTTTTTTGATTTAATTTTTGTCCTTTCCATTAAGGACTAGTTTGGCTGTGAGGAAAAAGGAAAGGAAATAAATGAGTATTTTATTTCTTTTGATTGGAGGAAGAGAAAGGAGGAGAGTAAATTTTTAATCATTTCACTTATGAAAGGATTGAGAGTTATTTATTTGGTATTCAAAAAATTATATGGCTCAATTTTTATTTTTATCATAATTAAAAAATTTAAGAAGAAAATAAATTTATAAATATGATAAAATATTATCTTTTTTCCTCTCACTTTTCGTACAACTAAATAAAAAAATATTTTTAATTTACTTCTCTTCCTCTTGTACTAAATAAAATTAAAATAAATATAAATATATCGCTTAAGACAAATAAAAGGTGCATCTTTCACTCTCCCTCCATCTTCTCTTGCGAACGAAAGTAGGCCTAAGTTGATTATTGTGAGGGAAAAATAAGGGAGAAAAGATAGATAAACTTTTGAATTGAATTAAGGCCATAACGGGCACAAATTTGCCTCGCCGAATTGGGCCGCCCGTATTCTTAAATGAAAAAGCGGAAGAGGCCGGTTTTTTTTTTTTTTTTTTGAGAGGATAGGATTATCTATTTTTCTCTATAAAAATACCTCCGCTATGATTTAAATTATAGGATATGTATATTTGTTATTTTTTTCAATCTTTCATGATTTTATTTTCATTTTGTTTCTTTAAAAGGAAATTAAGGGAGCTGCCCTTATATATAGATTTTTCGCATCCTAATTACAAATATGTGACCACCTTGGTTGTAGAAATTGCTGAATCTCTCTAACATTCAATAATTGTGATAAATACACCCCTTTGTTTCAATAATTACCGTAGTGGTTGAGGTGGTCAAATAGGTTATTTGTACCAAAGAAAATATATTGGTTCATTTGATGGTTGTAATTGCTGATGATGTGAAGCCATGGCTAGCTCTTGGAAGACAAGCCTTTCAGAACATGCAGGATCCTCCTAGATACCGTACTTCACTCTATATGCAATGCTATGATAATAGGTCGTATCAACTCCAATAATTGCAGCAAAATTTAAACCTTCTTTATCCTTTGGATTCCATGTGCCATATATATATAATCCATTACCACTTTCCCTGGCGATACTGGAAGTCACTACAAATTTTTAAAATCAATAATTGGAATGAAAATTAATTAATATTAAGTCGCTGAAGTGGGAGTAGTTCGTCCAATTGTACTCCAATAGAAGCTGCAAGAAGTAGCTTCACTTTTTGTCTCTAGGAAGAAAACAAGATAGGGCGGCCCTTAAAAATGCTTCCTCTTCTCTTATGACATGTTCTTGCGGTGCTCTCACGGTGGTCGCTCTAAAGCATGTACGCGATCGTATATATGATTCCAACAAAATTATGCTTTACTGCTGCGAAGCTATTAAATACTTCAAATATACGCTAATCATATGATTTTCTGGCTTCTAGGATACTGAAAAATTCCACACATTAACTATAACATTAGCAGACTATCAAGAAATGACCAGTAGAGGATATGCTGGTTGGGTGGCATCTACCCCGACGAGCAGATGGATATGTATACCCCACCCTCAAGAGACAAAGTTGCTGAATCTGTACGTTCCACATTCGGCGACATGCAAACCATTACTGGCTAGTAGATTTACAGGCCATTGCCATGAGTACACTTCGAGTTTATGGGATATGCATATATGATATATGTGCCACCGTACCAGCAATAGAATAAATTCTTTTCCACAATTGTACTCACATGGGTTGCACAATGCGATATTTAACATATTTCTAAAGCCATTGGCTGCTTTAAACTTTGTACGAAGCATAATTTGCTTCGAGACAACAAAATATCCAATTCTTATATATAATCTTTGTAAAGACAAAATGACAGATAGTAATCAAAGAATTTCTTGCATGGAGCGGCACGTGGAGATACGACCAACTCTTTTGCTTCCATCTTATTATATGTCCATGAAGATACCGTTACCAACTCCACTTCATGTATTTCGATAATTTCTTATCATAATTGGCTTATAATTACTCTTGTGCAGTGCATATTTAACTCGATCCTTCGATGCATTTCCAACTTTTTGAGAGTGACATAGTAACACCATTGGTTCAAGAAATTTTTAGGCGTGGATCGTCTATATAATCTGCTCGGCAATCATTATGCTATTCATCGGTTGAATTAATTCACCCTCAAATAAATGCAATCAACTTTCGTGTTTAGGGAAAAAATGGTTACATGACAAACTTTTGGCTCCCATATTTCGGAATGGTCGAAATACCCTGAGCGTCGCCAAACTCGAAAGGGAAAGGGGTAAAAAAAAAAGGAGTATTTTCTGCGATAAATAATATTTTGCCTGCCAGGACCAAAACAAGACCAGATGACTTTTTTAAGTTCAGTGTGCCGTCAATTGACGACATTTTACGAAACATGCATTATGGAACTTACTAAATAAGGTTCTCAGTGTTGACCACAAGTCCACGGCCGGGTTGACGAATGGCTATAAATAGAGCGGGTTCTCAATTGTAGAGAACCAAGACAGGAAACTCAGCGTCTTGAGTCAGAACACTGACGGTTATGTTGAGAGCTTAACTTGTTTGTTTTGATCTTCAAAAGATTCATGGCGACTCTAACAAAATCCTTATGTATGGTCATTCTTATTCTGAGCGGCGTAGTTGCGTTTCTTGACCCATGTTATGCAGAAGATGGTGATGACTATTGCTACTACGGAAATTGGCGAGGCTGCAAAAGCTTTTTCAGTCATTTTCCCAAGGGCGGAGGAGATTCTGGAAATGAGGAAGGATACGGTGCTGGTGGAGGGGGTGGAGGTGGACAGGGTGGTGGTGAAGGGTATGCGGGTGGTGGTTCTGGTCATGGTGAAGGTTTCGGAACTGGAACTGGAGTGAATGGAGGCGGAGGTGGTGGTGGGGGAGGCTCGGGAGGTGGTGGCGGCAGCTCAAATGGAGGTTACGGGCAGGGACGTGGTTTTGGTGCAGGTGCAGGTTTAGGAGGACGAAAAGGTGGATCAGGCTTTGGCGGAGGGGGAGGAGGGGGAGAAGGAGGGGGTAGTAGTGGTTCCTGGGGAGGATCAGGTCATGGGAGTGGATTTGGAGCTGGAGGAGGTGTCGGAGGCAGTGGAAGTGTTGGAGGTGGAGGAGGGGGTGGAGGGGGAGAGGGAGGAGGAGAAGTTGGTTCTGCTGGAGGTTCGGGTCATGGTAGTGGATTTGGTGCTGGAGGTGGCGTAGGAGGGAGAGGCAATGGTGAAGGTGGAGGAGGAGGAGGAGGAGGAGGAGGTGGTGGAGGAGGTGGAGGTGGTGGTTCAAATGGTGGCTATGGTCACGGTAGCGGGTTCGGGAAAGGAGTTGGTCTTGGTGGGGGTGGAGGTGGTGGTTCTGCAGGAGGAGGAGGAGGAGGTGGTGGTGGTGGTTCTGCCGCAGGAGGTGGTTACGGCCATGTTGGAGGAGGAGTAGGAGGCGGTGGTACTGGAGGCGGTAGCGGCGATGGCGCAGAGGATGATGATCAAGGTTCTGGAGAAGGGCATGGACATGGTGAAGGCAGTGGATTTGGGAGCGGAGGAAGTGATCAAGAAGGCAGATTTGGTGGGAACAGTGGTGGTGAGGGATCCGAACATGGTAAGGGTTATGGCGGCAGCAATGGGATGGGTATAGGCTTCGGCATGGGCATCGGTTTTGGATTTGGAATGGGGACCGGCGGCAGCAGCAATTCTGGTGAAACAGACAACAGTAGCAATGTTAAAAGAACTGAACCTTAGATATCCGAATTCTAAGACACGAGCAGACCAATATAATCAACGTGTGCATGACGAGCAAAAGAAGCATTCTATCAATTCATGTCTCAAAGAGGGATTCCGCAAAAATTGAAGTATTTTCTTCATCTTCCGAACAGAGAACTTTAGGGTACTTTGTTGGAATAAAGGTGGTAGACGCGATCGACTAGTTTGCATCTTTCGTTGAATTAATTCCATGTGGATTGTTTGAGTCGTTTTTTCTGAAATTTCTTATGTAAAACTAATATGGTTATCGCTTTTAGAATTCCTTTCGCTGGCTCCGGGCGTCAGATTTTCACTTGATTTCCCCTCATACAATAAACTTGTCCAACGCCCTTCTTTAATTAACGAGCTTAGATTACTCCACAAATTTATAATTTATATGATTTTTATTGAGGGTTACATTTGACTTCTATGAGGAGAAGAAAAAGAAAAATAACTGAGACTGAAAATATAAAAATAATAAAATGAAATTTAATTGAATAAACATAAATTATTATTTAAACGAAATAATAGTGTGAATCGCCTAAGTAGAAAGTGATTTGGGGACAGATTGTTTTTGAAAATCCATTTTCTCTGGAAGATAGGAAGTGGAATCGGTACGGTGCCTCCCATTAGTTGAGAGAAGGCCCTAATTGAATTCAGAATTTTTTTTTTAGATTTTTATATTTTAGCAATATATATTTTTTATTTTTGTGAAATATACTAAAAATTAAAAAAAAAATTAAATTACAATACAAATGCCAAGCGCTTTGTTCTATAGAAGAGAGCCCAAACCCATTAGAGACAAATAAACTCTTGCAAGGCATACTGATTACATCTATATAGATAGGCCCAATGAAATAGAAACCCGCAAAAATAGCTCTACAGCGATCGGAGTCTCCGAAATAACCAAAACCCTCCGCTCCCAAAACCCACGCCGAGAAAGAAAAACGGAGGAAAGAAAGGAGGGGGGAGGAAATGGCGGACGTAGTGCAGTACAAGCTCGAGCGGATGCTCGATGAGCTGGACGACTTAGAGCGGCGCGGCCTGTTTAGTCGGCGAGAAATAGCGGAGATAGTGAAGCAAAGGCGCAAGTTCGAGTATCGGCTGAAGAGGCCAAGTCCTCTCAAAGAGGACTTCTTGGAATACATTGACTACGAGAAGAAGGTCGACGAGCTTCGTCTGCTCCGGAAGACAGCCTTCTTGAAACAGCAAACGGGGAAGAATAAAAAGTGGAAGAAATCTGTATCCGATTTTGCTGGAGTATCGAGAATTGTAGAGATTTATCGACTGGCTACTAATAGGTTTAAGGGAGACATTCAGCTTTGGTTTCAGTTTTTGGAGTTTTGTAGGCAGCGGAGTAACGGTAGAATGAAAAAGGTTGGTGTTTTTGGTGATGCTAGTTTTTGAAAGAGGATTCTTTTCCTGATTAGTATGATCATAATAAGTAAAACAAAGAGGATGAATATGTGATATATGCTGCTGTAGGTGTATACGAAGCAATGTGAACAGGAAACAAGAAAATGGATTAGGCACTATTTGAAAGTACTAAGTCTTTGGTTAGGTGTAAAAGTATACTGGTTCCAATATTGTAGTTAGTTAAGATATTATCTCCTTCTCAAAATGAATGTCGCACTGGGTTTTTACTCTGTAATTTACTGTCGCTGAAGTACTTCCAGCTTTGTTACCCTTCTGTGGTGTTCTGGGGTTTTATCATAAATGGGGTATAGGCATTCTTGTTCTGCTATTTGCCTTGGATGATCCTGGTATAGAATTGTATATAATAGGAATACAATTGCATACACCCACCAATGCGCCCACACAATTGCATTGTTAGGTTACTAGAACGTAGCTGACTGTGTTACGTCCAGTTCTGTTATAATCAGATACAGATGCAAACATGCATAAGGGATTAGTGCCAGTGCATCATGTTCGTTCTTTTCTCTGTCTTGTTTTTGGTTGAGAACAAGAATTTGACAAGAAACAATCACTCATACATGTGTTCATAAGCTAAAATTTTTCTCAGAAGCATTGTTGTATTATAAAAAACAGTTACTTTAATATGTTTCTACCTTTCTTGGGTTATTTCCAGGGCATAGTATCCTACCTATGGTACTGAAGGTGGTCTTTGTTTTGTGTGAGTGTACATGCTGACGAAGTCCCAGACCGCGTATCTGACCCCTAGAACCTAAATGCAGACTTTGGCGAACTTCTTATTGTCAAACCTCATTATATAATGTGTTTGCATGTAGGCATCTACCTGACTTCTGATTGGTAAACTTTCCTTTCTTATTATTTCCCTATAGGCCCTAGCTCAGCTGATTAGGTTTCACCCAAAAGTGCCTGGGGTGTGGATTTATGCTGCTGCTTGGGAGTTTGACCATAACTTAAATGCTGCAGCCGCTCGTGCTCTCATGCAAAGCGGCTTGAGAGCATGCCCAACTTCGGAAGATATATGGGTAGAATATCTCCGTATGGAACTCACATATCTTAATAAGCTAAAGGCTCGCAAGGTTGCCCTTGGGGAGGATGAGGGAACATTGGTTCATAATAAACCAGAAGCTGATGAAAAGCAATGGAGAGATGAGAATAGAGAACTATTTATGGCACTAGATGAGAAAACAGAGGAGGACCAATCATCTAATGTCCAAGATTTGGAGTCAAAAGAAAATTTGGATTTGTTTCGAGAGCAAGGTTTGAGCATTCTACGAACAGTTTACAGTGGGGCAATTGAAGCTATTCCCTCCAGTTTTAGCCTGAGGACAAGATTTATTGAGATTCTCGAAGCAACAGACTTGGCTAATTCAGATGATATGCAAAAAGCAATAATTGCTGACTTAGAGCGGGACTTTTCAAAAGAACCAGAATATTGGGATTGGCTTGCGAGACATGGATCTATGGAGCAAAAAAGTAGGCAAACCATGGTTGAAGAAATTTCAGCTGATCATTTGAGCAACACAATTAAGGTACATTGATTGGTATTGTTTTTGGAATGCAGCACCATTTTTACAGAATTTTTGAATTGCACAATAATAAATTTGAAGTATAGATCATCAGTATTAATCCATATGTTACGAATCATTTTGAGCTAGGATCAGGTAGAACTTTCTAAAAGTAAACTGGGTTGGAGTCTTAATAGTTCCGTTGATTTTCTTAATATACACTGTTTAGAATGCGCAACTTTTTAGCTTACTTGGTATTTTGAGAAGTTGTGCCATATTATTTTTCTGACATGTTATTCTTTATTGCTTTTTCTGAGATCTGTAGGTTTACGAGAATGGATTGAAAGTTGCCCCTTCAGCAAGAATGTTTGATCTTTATGCAAAGTTCTTGATGGATGCCATTAACAAGAATTGGGTTGGCAAGGGTTCTGAGCATTTCAGCAATCATGGACAGACCATGAATCCTATTTCTCATCTGTTGAAAATATATGAAAAAGCAGAAAACATGGGCTGCGTTTCTGAGGATCTTGCTTATGAACATGTTTCATTCCTATTGCAGTTGGGGAAACTAGATGAAGGTAAGATGCTTGTGGAGAAACTTTGTACTGACATCTTTTCAGATTCCATACAATTGCAGGCTTTATGGCTTTCAATAGAACTGAGATGTGTTCCAGATCAATCTCATTCTCCGAGAAAAGCAAGCCTATTATCAATATTTGATCTTCTGATAAATGTTCTAAACAAAGTTGCCATTTCAGAAGCAGAAAGCTTGTGGCATATGGTATGCAGAAATGATTACAAATCATTAAAATTTAGAGCTGCATTAATTTGGTCATTTATCATTTGGCTATCGGAAAGTGTCTTCTTTTTTGTTCTATTGATCAGTACAAATTACCTTTCATTTTTTCATCTTTAATCTTTCTGGGTGAAATTAATGCTTTCTGAGTGCCCATTTCATGTGGAGTATGGGAATAGGGTAAACTATTTTAGAAATTTTTGTATTATGTAACAGTGTAGTTTTCTAGATATAAATGATTAGTATAAAAGGAACAAATCTTCTGATTGTGCTCGTAAGAGGACATAAAATATCTTTCTTGTGCACATAAATTGCTAGGAAGAAGGTATGAATATAACTTATTCTGGTATTTTTCGCTTATTTTTAAGCTTCGCCTTTTCCACCTTTTTCTGAGGGGTTGGGCTGATGATTGGTGCTGGGGGTTTTGCACATCTTGGTTTCTAGTGGTTCTGTCTTCATTATCACCTTTGTTTTATCTGAAGTGTCTCCTTAATTTGTTGAGCTGACTGAGTGATAATTTCTAATCCAAGTATATTACCTGTTTTCCAGGCGTTGAAATGCTTTGGACATCGTAGGCATTATTTTGACAGGCTTGTTGAGACTTCCATGGTATTGTTGACTAAATATGGTGGTAGGGACAATGGATTTTCGCTTTCTTCTATTATCATCAATATCCTTCTCCAAAAGGATGGAATTCAGAGTGCCAGAGAGATGTACAAAAGGTATGTTTCTGAATTTCCTGTAACATTTCTAGAAAACCAGTGCTCTCACATATATCTGACATGGATTGGTGTTGTGGATGCAGATACCTTGGTTTGCCTCATCCGGGGCTTGTGCTATATAGATACTGCATCCAGCTGGAATTGAACCTTGCATATGCTGGTAGCACTGATGGTCTTGTAAATGCTCGAAAATTATATGAATCTGCTCTTACAACTTATGACCAAGACGTGAACTTGTGGCGAGATTATTATTTGATGGAGGTTAAGGTAAACCCTGTTAACCTGTTGTTCTGACATCTGGAGGTCAATTTTCTCAACTTTCTCATGTGGCTGTACTAGGTTCTTAGGGGACAGTAGAGGATCTATGATCAACTAGTTTACCATTCTAGATTGCTTTGTCTGATCTCTAGTGAAGCAAATATTCCTTCGCGGTGTATAAGTTTTCACTAATTAATGTAAAATACCCTAATGCATTTTCTTAACTACCCAGGAACAGAGAGTTTGAGAGTTTCTTACACTAAAGTTCTTTTGGATACCTTTCAGATGGGAACGTCAGAAAAAGCTGCAGCTGTTCATTGGCGAGCACGAAAGACACTCAGGCAAACTGTTTCACTTGCTACGATCGATTTGTGATCAACAATTGTGCATGTCAATATCACTCCTAGTTTTGTTTTCCTTCTACAATTGTTATTGTTGTATTCTGAGATAAACATGAAAATTCTCAATTCTTTCTATAAATTCTATAAAGTTTTGGCTATTTAGATGGATTTCGTGATTTTTATTTTAACCAGGCCCCAGACATCTTTCCGGGCTCAGTTTTCTTTTCTCGAGCCTTTTTGCGTAAAAGCATTGAGCTGCTAGAAGGGTAGAACAGAAAAACAAAGCCAGAAATCAGATAATCCATATCACTTATATAGGAATACTTAATTGATGTAGTCTCCGGACACTGATACATTAAATTTACATTATTTGCAAATGAGGAATCATTGTCCAATTCAGCACAACAGTAAGTCTACACTCTTGGCCACTGTGGACTCACAACCTGCAAATCATGTCCAGAAAGTGAAATGCGTGCAAAAATAAAACAAGAACTCAACATCCAATATTACATAGAAGCAAAATCATCTTTGTGTACAACTTTCCTTGGAATATTAGACTGACCTCAAGTGTGCTAAATACTAATCTCATCCTGCTTGCAACCAATGATGGCTCTTCAGCACGACCAACCACTGCCATCTGCTCCAGTTGAAGAGTTTTCACAGGAAGCCTTGAGAAATAGAAGATATTATGAGCTTACTATTTAGAACTTTCAAGCATATTCAAAACCTCTGAGCAAAAGACAAAATTCAGTAAACATAGCCAAATGAAAAGCCAACAGTAACATGTACAAATAGTTTAGTGAATAGGAGAAGATGAGTAGGATTTAAAGTTAAGTGAATAGAAGTAGATGAGTAAGAGTTAGGCTCTTCACTGTTCAGGGAACCTTCCCAAGAGCGAGAAAACTAAAAGGTAAAAGACCTTCTCTTGAACAATCAGATACTGGATACTAGCAGCTCATACAATTCAAACAAATTAGTACAAGACTGGAATCAGGAACTATGTCACACCATGCCATTCCTCTCATGTAATATGCATTTGCTATAATTGCACAAAAGCCTTTCCATTGAATCATCATTTCCTCTGACACAGGTGGCGTTGATGACCATCGAACTATGGTTGGTTGTGGGGTGCACAAGATGGTGATGAATATGATGCTCAGCCACAGAATACACTCATCAACCTGCATCAAGAAACTGCTTTAATCATAACCAGGTTCTAGCATATATCATGAATGCGGAAGTGAAATAATTTTTATTCTTAAGAATCTTTCTTATCAGAATCTTTGAAATTAATCCCTTGTCTAGTTTCCCCATCAAAAACAGTATTGATAATGAGTAATGAAATAATCCAAAAATTACACTTTCATTTTAGACAGTGCTTAGTTCTCCTCAAATGGTGTCTTGTCAAGAGTTAAAAATAAGAGTAATTCGTAGAAAAAAGTTCTATAACTTTTTTTTTTGTTTTAAAGATATCGCTTAACTTTTATTTTTATAATATTAGTCCTAAATCTATTTTCTTTCAAAAAAAAATCCTATAATAGAGTTCAATTAAAATTCACATGTGCACATAAGTTCAATTTGAAGCACAAATTCATCATTTCTTGCCTAACACTCTCTAAAACGGTTGGAAATAAATACTACGAGCATTTCTTACAACTATACCACCAGCAAATGAGATGATTCACAATTGAATTTGGAGTTGAATTAGAATTGTAGATTGGATGTAGTACTTATGTGCATGTGTTTTTATGGAAGCGGGCAAGATATGACAAATTTGTGCTTCAAATCGAACTCATATATGCGACATATGTGAATTTGAGCCTAACTCTTCGTGGGTCTAGCAGCAAGGACCGTATTATTTTGAAAAAAATATATTTGGGACTAAAATTACAGAAATTAAAGTTAAAAGGACATCTTTAAGACAAAAAAATAGTTATGGGACTCTTTATAAATTACTCTAAAAATAATTACCTCCTCACTGAAAATTTTGGATTTAAGACTGGTGCTTCCACCATATGTTTGCAATGCTTCAATTTCGGCACCTGATTCTTTCAATTGAGTAAGTTCTTTCCTTAATCCTTCATCAGTACATCCCAGTGCATATGCATTAACACCGGCGCTGATGAACTCCTGCAAGTCACCATATCCATATTATACTGAAGAAAAGCAATGTGTTGAGCTTACACATTAAGGAAGTATGATATCAAATATACTTTTAAGTTGTCACCTCCTCCACGCTCTACGAAACTCCTATAGCGGCGGAACAAGCTGATTGCAATGTTGCGCGATGAGCGGTACTCGTCATCAGCTGAAATAGAGTCTTGTGATCGGCACTAAAATGATTATAATTAGAATTATCGGTGAGAACCAAATAATAAAGCAGAAAATGCTTAATTGAAGAAGTTAACATAGAAGGCATAAAAAGCATACGCAAGAAAATGCTTACCAGCCATATCCTTGAAGGATGATGGTATGGCAGGTGATGGATCTTCAGATGACTAAAGCAATCTCGTGAAAAAGCAAAATTCTTAAGTGCATTACTGTGAGTCCCTCTTTGAGGCCAAGGGAAACTAACATTACAGTTCAAGGGATTAATATGTCTGAGTTTTCCCAACAAAGCCTCATTCAGTACAATAGAGTCCAAATGCACTCGGCAGTTGTTAAAAGTTCCCAGCATGTCAACCGTCAACATGGTTGAACCATGATATTGTTCACTACAATACTAAACCCCAAAAAAAAAAAAAAAAGGCATGTGAGCTTTATAGAGCGTCAAGGCTATTCCAACAAAAAATCAAGATGCTAGCGTAATCCTTTGTGATTTAGAACCCCTAAGCATTGGAAATTTTAAATCTATGAAAAACTTCAGTATACCATGGAATACACAATGGCACTGATCAACAAAAGTTTTAATACTATAACCATTTGTCTTGTCCTTTCTTCTCTTCTATTTTTCTCTTTGCAGTTTATGCTAAATATAAGCTGCACTGTATAGGCTTAAATACAGAACCAAAAACTACATCTGTTTCGATAGCAAGATGAAACAAGTTGCTGAAGCCTCCATCCCGTTGCAAATGTGAAATGCTTTCCTAAAATTGCAGTCCAGGAATCATGCTACTTATAGTATAAGGTATAAATTATTGCAATGAGAAGCCAATAATAGTATATCAATCAGAATCCTAACAGCCCGAAATTGGAAGATAAAAAAATTCTTTTTATTACTTTATCAGCATCAGACAGAACATCATAGACCATCTTCTTTGATCACGCAACAACAAAAACTATCTTCTTATTGAACTTCACCCTTTCTTAGTGCATCATTGAGCATAGTTTGAAGACATATGGTATTTCCCAGATACTTAACAAAAAAAGCACAAGACCACACGTTCACACGGTTACCAACCCTGAGTAGACAGAAACAATCAAGGCTGTAATAACTAACCTTATTCAGGAATTAGACGCTCTCATCTGCAAAAGAAGAAAATACCCCTCCAAGAATAAAGCTTAGCTTGGATGAGTTCCAACGAAATGAAGCTAACAGCAGCCAGAAAATCAAGAATTTGACCGCAAATATTTAGAGATTTTAGTGAAAGACACTGCATGGATATCAAGATATTTGCAGAATCTGAAAAGGAATTTACTGGGGGCCACGAATTTCACGAATGGTTCTGAAGCTTCTTGTTTGAATTACCAGAAAGAATCTTTTCAGGAACTGAAAATTTCTGGCTATTGATGACTGTAGTTCCGCGGGGGTTTTTGACTAAGTAGGCCTTGATTTCCCATTGCTCTCCGTGGAGGATAACGCATTAGTATGTGCGTTGACGCCCTTAGTGCAGTGCGCCTGCATTTACGAACGCACTCTTATTGAATGCGTTGCATCCCAGTTCCTTAGGGCACAAGGATTGCAGCTAGGGGTGTGCATTATTTGGAGAAAATTTAAAAACCGAACCGAATCGAAATTTAATTCAGTTTTCGGTTTGGTTTTTTAAAATTTTGGTTTGGAGAAAATTCGGTTTTTCCTCTACAAATTAAATTTCGGTTTGGTTTCGGTTTAGACCAAGCCAAACCGAAAACCGAATTTTTTCTAAAATTCCTCCAAATTAATAATTAAGTATAATTAGAAATTAATAATTAATTAAACTAATTCTTAATTAAAGTTATTTTAAATTTTAAAATAATTAATTTTTGTATATTTTCAAAAATATTATTTAAAGACTAATAACTCAAACTAAATTAGATTTTAATTAAGATTATAATTAATATTATAGCATAATTAATATTATTTTAAAATTTAAATTCTTAATTTTATATATTTCAGTTTTCTTCAAACCGAATTTTCGGTTTGGAAAAAATTCGGTTTGAAGGTAAATTAGGTTTGGTTCGGTTTTGAAAAAAAATGAAAAAAATTGATTTTTTTTTAAATAGTAATACTGAATTTTTTTACCGATGAACACCCCTAGTTGCAGCCTGGACTGTCAACAAGCTGGGCTGGGCCTTGCTATTTCATAGGACCTTTCTAGTTCGCCATTGTTACGAAATTAATTGGTTAAGGTCATTGGACTACTACTAAATTTTAGTCCAATTTAACTGTTTTGAGGTTTAATTGAGTCTACAATTGATTTTTTTAAAAAAAAAGAACCACAATAAAAAATGTAAGAGAAAAATAAATTTATATTTGAATTGATGCAATTCAATACCTTAAATATTTTTGTTCCTTTCTTAGCACGAACTTGAAAATTAAAAGTTATGGAAGATTTATATTCATAAATACTTAACGCAAAACGATTTTACTAATACAAAACAATGTTTATATAATATTGATATTTTTATTCTTTAAATATTTTATAAAATTTTTAAATTATTTGCATGACACTTATTTTATTTACTTTATAAATTATAATTAATTATAATTAAAATTTTAAATATTAATTTG
The DNA here is from genome assembly GCA_030512225.1 of Rauvolfia tetraphylla. Taxonomy (NCBI): domain Eukaryota; kingdom Viridiplantae; phylum Streptophyta; class Magnoliopsida; order Gentianales; family Apocynaceae; genus Rauvolfia; species Rauvolfia tetraphylla. The sequence continues at coordinate 789,034 of JAJQKT010000076.1, read as the reverse complement.
AAATAATTGTAAGTAAATTATAATTTTAAATCTTAATATAAAATTTAAAAACTCAAAAATTAACTATAAATTTAAAAATAAAAATTAATAAAGTAATATTTATCAAATAATAAATTATTAATTTTTTTAAAAATAAAATACATAAAAAAAGAAAAAAGAAAAAGGATTAGGCACTCAAACTCAGCGGCTCGTGTTACTTTTTTTTTTAAAAAATAATAATTTATTATAAAATTTAAAATTATCAAAAGTTATTACACATTAGTAAAATCATCGTATATCATGTTGGGTTTAGAAATTTTATTTCTTATATAAATCAGATGGATGATAATATAAATTTGGATTTTAAAATATGATATAAAATGTTTTTCTATAAGTGAATTAGCATATTACAAAAGAAAAAAGAGTTGAGAATATTAAAGTGATTACTATGTTTGAAGAAAATATTTTCTTCGCATATTGGAGCATCTAAATACCCAGCAAAAAGAGAAAAAAGATTGGCGCGCCCAAACAAGAAGCCCTTGAAAAGGATTTTCCCCTCGCTCTCACTGGTTCCAAAGGCCTAACCAAATATACTCCTACCAACCGCCAAAAGAGAGAGAGAGAGAGAGATTGGATATCCAAGTTCCCAGCACCACTCACTGGCGATGGATCTCGATTTGGAAGAGAAAGCCTCCTCCACCCACCAAATCCCACCAAACATCCCCATCCTTTAGTACTCTTATTTTGCAGCAATATAAAGTACTTCTGCTACTATTGTTTTTGTTATTTCCTTTACAGTACCACTTCTGAGCTAGCCCCTCTACATTCATAATCATAAATAAGGACAATCTTTTTTTCTCTTTCCTTGTATACTTATGCAGTATCTATAACCTGCCCATTTGGGCTCCCAGATATCGTTTCTCAAGACAAAACAGCCTACGGGTTTGAGCTTTCTGAGTTGTGAGTATTCTGCAATCTCATTTTCTACTTCCCGTATTTGCATTTTCACGTTTTCTGATGCATAAAAATGTATAAAGTTTGTATCTTTTGTGTTCCGTGTCATCCTTTGCTTCGTATGCTTGGTCCCTTTTATCGATTGCATCCGTACTATTTCTGGGGTGGAAGATCTACATGGCGATTCGATTCATAAGAAATCATTGCTACTTGAATATGGCTTCTGTTTGTTGCATCTAAATTTGCTAATTTTTTGTTTTCCATGAGGAATGAAATCAAACTCTCATGATTTGAAAATGCCGGAAGATTCTTGTGAAGTAGGGCGAAGATTGCGTTTTGTCGTTTTGAATTGCCTAGTAAACTTTTGAAGATGAATATAGATGTTAGAATTGTGAAACGGTGTAACACATACTGTAGGATGCTTTAGTCCACTCTCATGGTCTTCATGGAAATTTCATAGTGCTAGATTACGCGTATAGTTTATTGATTGGCATTTCGTTGTCCTTGAAACACCCTTTCACATTGAAGATACTTGCGTTGCGTAGATGTCCGAAGATTTGATGTTTTTCTGCATCGTCCGGTAGTATGTTTACATCATAAGGCAATTGGATAAAAACTGCAGTCTTTTAGTCATCTTTCCTTTTTGGCATCAGCGGAATTATGAATTTCAATTACCAATGAAAATTATAATGATCCTTCCATGCGGTTTCTTTTTGACGGTTCAAGCACTCAACTGTGATATGGAATAGGTGTCTGCAAATATGAGAGGAGGACTCTGGCAACTTGGCCAATCAATTACTCGCCGTTTGGCTCAGGCTGATAAGAAAACTATAGCTCGAAGATGCTTTGCATCAGAGGCTGATCTGAAGAAGACAGTTTTGTACGATTTCCATGTTGCAAACGGCGGCAAGATGGTGCCTTTTGCTGGTTGGAGTATGCCAATACAATACAAAGACTCAATAATGGACTCCACAGTGAATTGTAGGGACAATGGAAGTCTTTTTGATGTCTCCCATATGTGTGGACTAAGTCTTAAAGGAAAGGATTGCATTCCCTTTCTTGAAAAGCTTGTTATTGCTGATGTTGCTGGACTTGCCCCCGGAAATGGGACTTTAACTGTTTTCACCAATGAGAACGGAGGTGCAATTGATGACTCAGTGATTACCAAGGTAACCAATGAACACATGTACTTGGTTGTAAATGCAGGATGCAGAGATAAGGACCTTGCCCACATTGAGGCACATATGAAGGCATACAAGTCGAAAGGTGGGGATGTCTCTTGGCATATCCATGATGAGCGATCTCTTCTTGCCCTTCAGGTTGGTTGCCATCATGGCCATAGATGGTTAATTTAGTTATTTTATCATGCAAAAAGAATCTGACTATTTTGTGCCTTTGCTCGGGTGCTTTAGTTGTATCTCAGAGTTGCTGCAAAGATATGGTTGTTAAAAAAGCTTATATCAAAATTAAACTAATATATTCAGTGAAAGGTTTTATCAGCAAAAGCTTTCTCAACATAGCAGCTTTCGAAATCAGTTTTCTCAGTGTTTTTAATCTAAAAGATAAAGAAAGATTTCTGGATATAGGAAAATTGGAATTTGCTTACTTTGAGAAATTGCAGACAGGGCCACAGTTTTTGTTGTTATTGAATCGCGTAGAAGGGAAGAAATGGAGGGAATGAGTGCAGATGATCCAATATCTTAAAGTTCATCAAGTGCAATCAGCATTAGTTTTCGTAAACGATCTTCTTCCTTACCCTAGTGATAAGCTCATTTACAAAATGAATTCATGGTGAAAACTAGTGCGTTGTGGTACAGAATAATAGCCAAATAACTTTGTTTTGCGTGTTTCATTTGGTTTTCGTCTCTCGGTATTTGTTTTTGCTTCTTTTCCTCACAAACTGTTAGCCAGACCAGTAGTGTTTTATTAACGAAGTACATCTCAGCTTTCTAGTGGATCCACAAGTATATGCATTATCAAGCACTCTCCTTGCTCTCTGACACTTCTACCCTCTACCAGGGTCGTTTCTAATTTAGGTTATGCCTGCTTTTTTTGTCTGTCATGTGTCCGTGTCTTTACTGCTCTAATCTGTGCCCACAGAATTTTCTATGCTTGATCTTGATTTTTGTAATGGATCTCATGGAGAACTGACCTAATTGCCCCTTCCCTCCTTTTTTTCATTTTTTCCTTGCAGCTATCAACTAGTGCTGAGTCATACAAATATTTCCATAAATAGATTATAGACGTGGAGACTTTCATGTTTTTATAATTCTGAAGCACCCTCAACCCCTATGGCTATGAGGAACTCGTAATTATTTTTTCATTAAAGTGTGTTTAGGGTTCTTTTCTTGATATAATTGGTGCAGGGTCCACTTGCTGCACCAGTTCTGCAACACCTGACTAAAGATGACCTAAGCAAGTTTTACTTTGGGGAATTTAAGATGTTAGATATCAATGGGGTGCACTGCTTTCTCACAAGAACAGGGTAAATCTCTTTCACTTACATTCTTTCTGGGATGCCTGTTGACTTTTCTCGCACAGGGCACTGATTGATTGAGAATTTTCTGTTGCGAGTGATAAGTTGAGTTACCTTGTTACTGGCTGTAGTTTTGAAATTCGTTTCCTGAAAGTTATTCTGATTAAAGACTTGGATAAATATAAGAAAACTTTTCAGAACTCATTATGATCTGTGGCCTGCAGATTGTGAATTTCCATGTAAATTCACATAGAGTTCCAATAAATTTTATAGTACAGTAAAGTTGAACTGCCTGAAGAAATATGACTCTTCATGACATTTCTGCCACAATAGAGCAGGCCTCTTTTATTCCCTGATTTAACCCAGTAAGATCTTTTTTTTTTTTTGAGATTGTCGCAGAAATGTCCATTTACTCGATGTTTCTTGAATTTTCAGGTATACTGGTGAAGATGGATTTGAAATTTCAGTTCCTTCCGAGCATGCGGTTGATCTTGCAAAAGCAATTCTGGAGAAATCTGAAGGGAAAGTCAGATTGACAGGTTTGGGTGCTCGAGACAGTCTTCGGCTTGAGGCTGGTTTGTGTTTGTATGGCAATGACATGGAGCAGCACATAACACCTGTCGAGGCTGGACTTACATGGGCAATAGGTAAAAGAAGAAGAGCAGAAGGAGGCTTTCTTGGTGCTGGTGTGATACTAAAGCAAATTGAAGAGGGTCCATCAATAAGGCGAGTTGGCTTTTTCTCATCTGGTCCGCCTGCCAGAAGTCACAGTGAGATTCAGAATGAGAAAGGTGAAAACATCGGGGAAGTTACGAGCGGAGGATTTAGCCCCTGCCTTAAGAAGAACATAGCCATGGGATATGTGAAATCTGGGTCACACAAGGCGGGCACCAAAGTTAAGTTCCTTGTCCGAGGAAAGATCTACGATGGAGTAGTTACAAAAATGCCTTTTGTACCTACGAGGTACTACAAGCCATCATAACTGCCTCATTTCGAATATTTCTGTCTACTCGAATGCTTCAGTTGACTCAGATCCCTTTTTCCAAGATCATGGATTTACTACTGATTTCCCATTTGGGTTTTCTAGTTGATGTCACGAGTATGCAAATTCCTGCTCTTTACATTCTGCACTTCCTATTAGCTGAGACACTATCAGCTTTCTCTGCTGTCAAATGATTGTTCTTGTGATTTTATCATTGGAAACAAAATAAAAGATGAGAAGGGAAGTAGAATAATTCATTTGCAAGAGGCCAGAGCATCTGCACATGCTCTCACTTGTCTGCATCTCTGATTTATTTGATCTGAAACTGCTGCATCAACATCGTTAAATATTGCACTAATCTGTCATGCCTAATTAACAACAAATGATTCTCTTATTCCATTTGAATGGAAGCTTGCTAGATATGGCTATTGGTTTCTTGAGCGATGAACAATGATGTATTACTATATTTTACCTCCATAATATAATTTCTTCTAAAATTAGTGCATTTATAATTCAATACCAACAAATTACATGAATCATTTGTCAAAACTAGCATGAACCGAAAAAATTTAGAAGGATTCTTATTGAATAGCATCGTACTTTGTACCTTCAATTGGATTAACTTTTAATACGTAATTTTTTCATTTTAAATCTCATATTTTTTATAAATAATTTTTTAAATAAAATTTAAAATAAAAAAAATTAAATACAAACTCTATATAATCATTACCCCTAAAATGTAGACTCATATGCCTTTTTTTACTTTTTTTATCATCAAATATTTTATTTTTTACTTACAAATTTATTTTTTTATTATATAAATATATAGTACTATTAAACGGGCCAGCTTGTTCCTATTATAACGAAAACAAATTCAAATGCATAGCACTGTTAAACGGGCTAACTTGCTCCTATTATAAATTGTCTCTTAAATGAGTTAAAAATGTTTAGCACTTTTTCTCACTGAGTTATAAAATCTCTAACATATATCCGCCCCTATCAAGCCTAGGCCTTTTTTTTTTGCTATGCTTTTTTTAATCTTTTTCTCTTTTTTTCTCTATTATATAAATCAATGATTGAGATACAAAAGATATTTAACCAATCACTAATTTTTTAAATAAAAAATATATCATTCTTGATATAAATAAATTTATATAAGTAAGATATTTAAAATAAAATAAATTAATTAACCTTAATTATGGACATAATTAAAATGTATAATAGAGGTAAATTTAGAATCAATACTGCTATTCATTCTTCTTTCAATAAATTTAGAATCAATACTGCTATTCATTTTTCTTTCAATAATATTTATAATACATAAGAAAAAACGAATTAACTCCCTACTAAAATGCACCTGTACTTGCCAAAAGAGGAATATGGTGGGGCCGCGGGGATGCAGCGTGGAGTTCAATAAGGAGATCCAGGTTGATTCCAGATCTATGGGAGGGACCCGTGTTCGACCCATTTCGATGAAATCGAAATTAAACCCCTGGGTTAACTTCAGGCAGGACAAATAGGAAAAGAATATACTGCGAAGGGTGAAGGTAACGGACTCGTGAATCACGGTAAGTAAGGATACTTCTGAGGAAATATATGGGACGTTCCGCCTCACCAAACCACGTGGTCCTTCAAAAATCCATGTTTTGATATTTTGTTTAAGTAGTCTTCCTCAGACCAAGTAGGCAGAAAAGCGCAGACTCGGCCAGGCTTTGAGGAGACTATCGTTTTCTCTTTCAGAATCCACAGAGTGAAGGAGTGTCAAACATGGGATCAGTTGCCAAGAAGAGTCTGCAGCAGTATATGTTGCAGCTTCAGAGGCACCCGCTAAGAACAAAGGTTTAATCTTGACTTTCTCATTTTGCATTTCTTGATGACATTTCGGTTCTGTTACAGTGAAACAGGTTTATCTGGTTTATATTGGTTGATTTTGAGGTTGATGAATGACCTGGGTCTTTAAATTGTTTTTGGATTCTCGAATTATAGGTGATCACTGCAGGAGTACTGTCAGCAATCAGTGATATAGTGTCCCAGAAGCTCTCTGGCATTCAGAAGCTTCAAGTCAAACGCATCCTTCTCAAAGTGCTACTATTAAGTAGTAGATCTTTTGTGTTTAGGTTTTTTTTTTTTTTTTTTGAGTACATGTGTTTAGTTTGAAGTTAGCACTAATTTCATTTTGATATGGTGGTTAAAATTTAAATGTTTTAAGTTTGGCCTTCGTTTCATCGTGGTTGGCTATTCACCTTTTGCTGAATGACTCGTGTAGCCGATACTTGGAAACATCAAGAATTAAAAATGTTTGCTGAAAATTTGCTGATTCCCTTCCTTGATTGTCTTGAACTTTTAGCCCCTTAAAGCATATCAACTACTGTTTTATCATAAGCTGCTACTGTTTTAGAGATTTAGGCATAAATGCCTAGTTGAGGATTTTGCGGTTTAAACTGGCAATTTTATTATTCTATGCCGTAATTTGCCTAATTTGACCTCTGAAAATAGTATGTGGCTATATGTTCTTATGTATGGGTACATTTTCAAGGTTTGACCTCTGATTTTCAGGAGTGAAAAGGCACAATATATAAATTTTCATGTGTGTTCTGTTTCGGGGAAAAAGAAAAAAAGTTTGATTACCAATTTAAGAGTACTACATTTTGAAAAGATGCAACAAATGCTAAAGTTGAAGTATTTTCTTGAATACTATTGTTCTTCAAAATTTATCTGCCAGGAAATAAATTCCTAATATCAAAGGAAGCCTCGAACATCATGAGAAGCTGTCCTTCTTTAATTATCTGGTTTCTTTTCATCCAAATGAATGATCTTTTCTGTTTGCCTTTCTTCCTTTTCCTTTTGAAGTTGTATTTCAAGATAAGGTTATTACACACACACACATATCTCTGTGTGTGTAGGCACACATCTATTTTCCTGGTGCCGGTTTCCATTAAAGGAATTAGATAATGGTGAGTTAAAGAAAACTAAACGGGTGTGGTTCTTTTAAATCATTAGATTGTTACCATTTCTTTCCGAATTTTTAGTTCTTATCTCTCCAAAAATTTTGGCTGTTTACGCTCCATCTGGAACTTGTGCACCATCAGTTGGATTGCTTGGTTTAGATTGTGCATGTCCAAACGTGATTGAATAATGTTGCTGGACTCTCACTTGCCGACAGATTTGTTAATTTCTGTTTTTGATATTCCTCGTTGCAGCTTTTTGGTGCTGCCTATCTTGGCCCATTGGGACACTTCTTTCATTTGATGCTAGATAAAATTTTCAAAGGCAAGAGAGACACAAAAACAGTTGCCAAGAAGGTATGCCTAGGTTATGACTGTACAATTGCGAAATTCATTACTTGTTTTTCGTGCAAAAAGAGGATCAACCAGTGTCATTGTTTGTAAAACTTAAGTTGGTCTTCAACTTCATTGTGGTGGCTCAAAGGACCTAATTCTCATTGCTTCTTGTAGCTTCAGCCTATTGTTTTTGCCCTATGATTTAATTATGAAATGTTTGGAGCAAGAAGAAGAGATGTAAAAAAGAAAAGGGTTATCTGATGATGAAATATCAAAAATATTTTCAGGTTCTGCTGGAACAAGTCACGGTTTCTCCTCTGAATAACTTGCTTTTCATGATTTACTATGGACTAGTGATTGAGGGTAAGGCCCTATTATAACTTCTCAACTTGTTATGATTTTTTCTGCTGAAATTGCACATATAAAAGGAGAAAAAAATGACAAAGAGATAGTTGTAATGAATTTCTATCTGAATATACAAATCTTTGGGCCAGAGGAAAGGGAAGATGATTCTATTTGTGAGACGTAAAGTTTCGTCCGACCAATTATTATAAACATCTAAGATCTCATGCATTTTTCTTTTATTATTTGAAGCAAGCTTGGGAAGATTCCTGAAGGTAAAAATTTGTAGAGGCCTTGTATATCCAAGCCAAAATTAATAGCCTTAAAAGCTTAAGTGTCTATTCACTCCACTCAAGCCTCGCCATCTTTCATACTGCCAAATGATCACAGGATCTGATGACACAGTAATAGATGGTTGATGGTGTCCTGATAAGGCCTACACAATCTCTAAGGGAGCACTAATGTTTGTGTTTTGTAGACGGTTAGAGAAACCACTTGAGTAATTCATACTACTGACTCTTGCTGAATCAATCTCATGAAATGCACAGGAAGACCTTGGATCCATGTCAAATCTAAAGTGAAGAAGGAATATCCAACTGTACAATACACAGCGTGGACAGTATGTTAAACACATTCTATTACCTTTGTGTTATACAAGTAGTTATCTTGTCACCACGTGAAAAGGTAAAGTAATATTCGAATGACTTAAGCATTAAACATATGCAGTTTTGGCCTGCGGTGGGGTGGATAAATCATCAGTATGTGCCACTGCAGCTCCGAGTTATCTTCCACAGTTGTGTGGCATTTGCATGGTACTGCCTTTTCACAAAAGATGTGAATCTTTTACTTAATGATCTCATTCAAGTGTTTCCCTGAATTTGTTTCCTTTTGCAGGGCAATATTTTTGAATCTGCGAGCTAGGTCTATGGCGTTGACTAAAAGCTAAGCAAATGAAAGGGATCAGCAGATTGTATCCTCAGCCAGTTCATGGACGATGGGAAAGGATGCTTATTTCCAAGCTATAGCGTCTTGGAGAGTCTTCTCACTGTACTCTCCTTTATTTGTTTTTTTTTTTTTTTCATCTTTCCAACTATCAAACAAGTAAATTATGCCTATTCTATTGGAGGTATATGTACTACATGTATGTATTGTTTTATTACTAAAAACCAGTTGAACTTTTTATTTGCTTAACTTGATTCTTGTAATTCATTCTGAGAAGTGACCTGCAACGAAGGAGCCATGCGCTTGGTTGGGGGGTGTTTCCCTGAAGCATTAAGCATTGAAGTTTTCCAGTCATGACCGTCAATAATTCAACTGTGATGTCTTAAGAAGACCAATTCAGGCAGGCAAGTGGTGACTAGAAAATTAGCTCTTATTACTTTGTCGGCTGAGATACTGACGAGGAAGCAGTCGTTTTCAATCAAAATGAAACGATCTGAAACGTCATCCAGCTTCCAAAGTCTTTCCATTCTTCTTGGAGTCCTCTTTTTGGGTCTTGTATGGCGGACAGGTATTGGTGGAAACCCTCGTGAAGAATTTAGCATGGACTCCCACGATCTTTTTGGTCCGTTAATCAAGAAATACTTGTATATCAAACAGTTCGAAAATTTTCTTTGTGTTGAAGGGAAAAGCTTATGGGCAGACTAAAATATAGGAGGGGCAAAAGTTCCAATTCCTGAATTTGTATAAAATATGAGGATCAATTGGGGTAAAATTGCTCCAATTTGAGCGTTTTAGATGGAGGCATCTTTGGGAATAAAATTGATGTATTATAGAATTTCAGCCTGGGTAGATTCGGACGCATTCATAAACTCGTTTCTTTTCTTTTCTTTTCTTTTTTTTTGAAAAAATACACTCTCTATATGAGCAATACAGATGGAAAAAAAACCATAAAAGTTAGTGCAAGAATGCATGAGGAACTGCTAATGACAACCTTAATTACAAATTCATATTTGATGATGACTTTGAGAGTTTAATAATACGAAATGCTGAAATTAAAACTAATCAACGACGTACGGTTCCTATAGAACACATTTTCATTTACGATGCACTTAAAATTGTAATATTAATTTAATTAAGTAAAAATACTTTTAACAAAAATCATAAATTCTAAATTCAATCACATTTACATTTTTCTTTTTTATAGCATAATATTTATAATTATAATAGTGGTTGCTACCGTATCGGGTCTTCAGATTTTTTTTTTAAAGATAATTACGTGTAATAGAAGAAAATGTTTGATTTGGGTAGATCTTCAGCCAAGTTAGTCAGCCCAAAAAAAACAAAAAAAGGCTTCAGCCAAGTTAGTCAGCCAAAAAAAAAAAAAAAACTTCGGCCAAGTTAGTCAGTCAAAAAAAAAAAGGGTTTGGACAACGTTATTCAGTAAAAAAAAAAAAAAAAAACTTCGGCCCAGTTTACCTTGTTGGCCGTTTCAAAAGAGTGACTTTGACATTAAATACGAGGAGAAACAGTCTAAACGACGAACCAATTCAAACGTTGAACTTTTATTTTATTTTCTTTCGCTTCAACCTATGTTTGCGTTGTCAACTTCCTCTGTATATATATATAGATGCAGCCGCTCCCATTTCACTATAACTCAATACTTCACAACAACTACAGTACGGATACAAAAGCACATTGCAGAAGGCCGTAATATCCTTCCCTCAGCAGCCAAGCCAAATTAAAAGCTATTTTTGCACAACTTACACATATTGCTTTCTGATAAGAGATCACAGACGAGTTAAACATGGCAACTTCTCATCTTTCAGGCGTCTTTTATTCATCTTCCTGTACCCCCAGGCTTAGCCAGAAAGGAAGCATCATAGCAACTCTGCATATTCCAAAACCAACAATATCTAATGTTTCCCTTTCGAATCGCCCTGCCAATGGACTGGCTGAGGAGCTCAAGTTGAGCAGAGGTTGCTCATCTTCCAGTTCTACCTTTATCAAGAAACCTGCTAATTCTGTTGTCGATGATAGAACCTGTGTCGCTGATTCGATGGCAATGGAAAAGCTTTACGCAATCCTCGAAGCAGTTGCAGACCGGGTGGAGATGCACAAGAATATTGGAGAGCAGAGAGACAGCTGGAACAGCCTACTTTTGACGTCCATCAATGCACTTACGCTTGCTGCTGCAACAATGGCTGGCACTGCTGCAGTAAGTGTTATCGGTACTCCTGTAGCACCACTGAAGCTATCTTCTACTCTGCTATATTTGGCAGCAACCGGCATGTTGATTATAATGAACAAGATTCAACCATCTCAACTCGCAGAAGAGCAACGAAAGGCTGCAAGGTTGTTCCAACAGTTGCAGAATCAAATGCAGAGAATTATAACGATTGGGAATCCCACCGATGGCGACGTGAAGGAATCGATAGAGAAAGTCTTGGCTATTGACAGGGCCTATCCACTTCCTCTGCTCGGCGTGATGCTGGAAAAATTCCCATCTAGGGTGGAACCGGCTGTCTGGTGGCCTCAGCAGCAGCGAAGGCAAGCGAAAGAGCCTGCTCTTAAGAAGGATTCAAACGGTTGGAACGTGAAACTGGAGGAAGAAATGAGAGAGATTATTCGGGTTATAAGGAGAAAGGACAAAGCAGACTATCTGAGGTTGGGTGGAAAAGCCTTGAAACTGAACAAGTTGTTAGCAACAAGTGGGCCTTTGTTAACCGCGCTAGCAGCACTTGGTTCTGCATTTGTGGGCTCTCCTTCTCATGGCTCCTGGGCAGCAGTGCTTGGAGTTGTTGCTGGTGCACTTGCAAGCATAGTGAACACAGTTGAACACGGTGGACAAGTTGGCATGGTGTTTGAAATGTACAGAAACAATGCTGGCTTCTTTAAGCTAATGGAGGAGTCCATAGGATCCAACTTGATTGAAGAGGAGGTTGAGAGAAGAGAAAATGGTGAATTACTGGAAATGAAAGTGGCTTTGCAACTAGGAAGGAGCCTGTCAGAGCTGAGAGATCTTGCATCTTCTTCTTCTTCTCCTTCTTCAAGACAAGAAGACCAAACCAAAGAGGAGTTTGCAAGCAAACTATTCTAAGTCACGCTCTATTTTCAATCTTCCCAAAATCTTGATCATTACATACTGGCGTAGATAAGTATATAGCTCATAACCAAATCTGTAAATATCCTGTAACACGAGAAATTAAGTTCAATTCTTTTATTGATTATAAAGCTTCTTGGAGGTCAAGTTATACTGCTAGTAAATTCAATAGCCTTTCTTGTATTAATACAAGTTTGTTTTCTTGATTGGATAATTATAATACCGTATTTCGGAGAAAAGTTTCAGTCAATCTCTTGGAGTAGTATACAAGTGAAAAAATGTGGTTATTGATGTTGTGTCGCCATTGGCTTTGTAATTTCAAGAACCTGGCAAGGCTTATGAAACAGACTTGAGTTATAGGGTGACGTGAAAGATTTTAAGCATTGAAAAATTCCATTCATGACTGTCAACACTTTGACCAAGAACCCCACCCGAGTCTTCGTAGAGAATTTGCGCAGTTTGCCGGTTCCAATCAGCAACGGAAACCAACCTGAAGCATGGTAGGCATTAGAATCCTTGCCGTTCGTTTGGAGATTGCCTTTCTCACTCTTTTGTTGGGGCTAATTATATCATGTCACCCATTAATACCTCCGTACTCTTATTGATAGTGATGAGTTTATAGCGATTAGCTGTTGGTAACAGTTGGAGTAGTATTGAACAGCATAATTTAGCTGTCATTCAGATAGGTTGTCGCTATTAGTCTAATCAAATTTCAAGGTTGAAAAAAGAGAATAAAAAAACAATAAACAATAATAAAACAAAGTAAGCAATTCAATTTATCTTAAAATTTTATTTAAATTTTAATTTTTACCTTTTAATTTTAAAATAAAAGATTTATAATTTTAAATAAACATCATAACTTATTATTCTGTTTATGTTTATTATTAAATAATTAATAAAATATGTCATATAACTTGTATATATATATTTTAAAAATATTTTAATTAACATAATTATCACATTTTTAAAAATTAATTTTTTTTCTTTTTCTTTATCTTTATTTTTTCTTTTTTTTTATGAAAATTTTTCTTTTTATCTCTCCATCAAATAGCTTATCCATAAATTATATGTAGCAACTTTTAACTTCAATAAAAAAATTTAAAAAAATTTAAAAAATAGTCCTCTTCATCAAACTCTAAAAGACTAATTTTTTTATTGAATTAATTTTGAAATTAATTTAAATTCAATTTTAAAAAAAATTAGAATTTTTTTTGAAAGTAAGGACATATTTAAATAAAGAAAAAAATAACATCCTTCCTAGAGATGCCTACGTCCTCGTTTTGTTCGCATCTCATATGAAGGAAAAATTTATGAATATATGCTACAAACAGTTCCATTCATCTCTAATTAATTATTTCCACTTGTGCAAAGAAAAAATGAGAAATCTTATCTCGTCCAAATAATTTTTTGGAAGGTACTATCACGTCCGTATAATGAATTAAAATTTTTGACTTTCCTTTCTTTTTTTATTTGCCTTATATTATTTTCTTTTTTCTCTGAAACAATATTATAGGATTCCATCCATTATTTTTCGGGGAAAGAGGGGCGAGGGAAGATCTCAATACTTTGGTGGGAGAACTCTCGCCCCATCCTTCATAGTCTCCGTCCTTGGGGACCTACACGCTACATTATTTTTGGCAAACATCATAAATATATAATTAAAAGCGCGATGTTCTTTTTGGGGACAAAGATAATTATATAACCGTATATTTTTTCTGCTGCATATCAGTAAGCGATCATCAGCGTAGAGAGTTTTCGTAAAGGACAAACATCCAAAACACCCGAACCACGTTATTCATTTTGCATGGCCATGTGGTCTGTGGCCTTCTACGCAATTGCCGGTCTGCCACGCCTAGAGGTTTGAGCTTTACCGTGGTTTTAAGTAATTAATTTTAACTCACCAGTTGCTTTTTGCATTAATTACTCAATTTCATTTTAGTTTATTAAAAAAAGTAGAATATTTTATATTTCTGGTAAAATCTTAAAAATTAAAATAAAATTATTATATGGCAGAATCTGAAATACTTAATATATAAATCTTAGATATCTTCATGATATCCTAGAGAAAAAAAGCCAAGGACCCATCAAAGGGGGGAAAAAAAAAAAAAGAAAAAGCCCAAAGGAGTAGTTGAGGAGAGAGAGTTGGTCTTCTCAAACTGCATGCACCACCTCTTTGATCATGTTGAAAGTCATTCAGCTGCTTTTGTTGAGTTGAATAATTAGTCTACACGTGAAACCCAGTCAAATGTTCAACATTTTTTATTACCTGGTTTCACCGTGTTGTCGTCTTCAACTTCTCCTATATATCCCCTCCATCAATCCTCTAATTCACCTGTAATCTATAACTTCAATCTCGAAAACTTATACAGCAACACATTTCAGATCACGTACCATTTGTAGTATAAATCCTTCTTGCTCCCTAACCACAGCATTGATCAAGCTTTAGGAATTTAGACATGGCTACCCTTCAAGCTTCGGGGTTCTCGTTCTCATCCCCAAACGCTTCCAAGCTATGCCTCCGAGGAAAAATGACAAATGCAGGCCTTAATGTCCCAAACTCACGACCGAGAAATGTTTCACTTCTAAATCTCTCAACCAAAGGGTTGGTTGAAGAGCTTGAATTAGGTAAAAGCTTCAGAGGTTTGCCCTCTGGCATAATCCAGAAACACGTTGTCTCTGTTGATGAAATTACTGCAGGTTCTGATTCGCTGGTAATAGAAAAGCTTTATGCACTCTTGGAGGAGGTTGCTGACAGAGTGGAGATGCACAATAATATTAAAGAGCAGAGACAGAACTGGAACAGCCTTCTCCTATCCTCTATCAATGCAATTACTCTTGCTGCTGCGACTATGACTGGTATTGCAGCGACAACAGCCGTGGTTGGCGCTCCTGTGTCTGCTTTAAAGCTCTCTTCTACTCTTTTGTATCTGGCGGCAACCGGGTTGTTGATTATAATGAACCAACTTCAACCTTCTCAACTCGTAGAAGAGCAGCGAAATGCTGTAAGGCTGTTTAAACAGCTGCAAAATGAAATTCAAAGAATTATAGATATTGGTACTCCTACTGATAGAGATGTAAAGGAGGCGATGGAGAAAGTTTTGGCTCTTGACAAGGGCTATCCACTTCCTCTTCTCGGTGCAATGCTCGATAAATTCCCCTCTGAGGTAGAACCCGCCGTATGGTGGCCTCAACCATGGCGAAGGCATGATAAAGAGCCTGGTCAGGGAAAGAACGGGAATGGCTGGACCCTCGAATTGGAGAGGGAGATGAAAGAAATAGTTAAGGTCATGACGCGAAAGGACAAAGAAGAGTATCTGAGGCTGGGCCGAAAAGCCTTGAGACTGAACAAGTTTTTGGCCGTCACTGGTCCTTTACTAACCGGTCTTGCAGCACTTGGTTCAGTTTTTGTGGGATCTGCTTCTCATGGCTCTTGGGCAGCGGTGGTCGGAGTAGTTGCCGGCTCACTGGCAAGTGTAGTGAACACGTTTGAACACGGCGGTCAAGTTGGGATGATTTTTGAGATGTACAGGAGCAATGCAGGTTTCTTCAAACTCATGGAAGAGTCCATCGAATCCAACTTGGTAGAAAGAGAGATGGAGAGAAGAGAAAATGGCGAATTGCTCGAAATGAAGGTAGCTTTACAACTGGGAAGGAGCCTATCAGAGTTGAGAAATCTTGCATCGTCTTCTTCGAATCAAGAAGAGGACATTGACGAGTTCGCAAGCAAGCTATTCTGAGATTTTTAAATTTTTTATTTTTGCAAAAATCTCGAGCACATATTCGTATAAATGTAAATATATTTTCTACAACCTAACTCTGAAAAAATTTTGAGAAGAGTCGGTACTAGAAGTAGATTATTCTATTCTTTGTAAATCGTGGAATTGAAAATTATATTTTACATATATTTGCTCATCATATTACGTGGATAATTAGTATATTTTTGGATAAAAATGGTATTTTGCTCATTGAAAAGAGATACTACTTGACTTGGTGAGGCGTCTTTAATTGATCAATAGTTTCATGCATTGATTTCGGGGATCGACATTTTGTCGTATTCTTCAATTTGACTTTGAAATATTTTCTTAAAAGACATGTATGCTATAAGCATAATATTCAGGGTAAATTTTATTTTGTCTTAAGACGCTATTTTTATGTCATTTTATTCCTTTTATTTAAATCACGTTAGTAATTTTATTTAAATTAATTAAATATTTTATAATTTTTATTTTCACCATTGAATTTTGTTGATTTTGAAAAATAATAATATAATTAAACTCCTTTAATGTTTGGAGTCATTTTTATTTTTACCTTATAATATTATTTTTGTAGAAATAAGTCACATCTATTAAATTCAATTCAATAATTTCATTTACAAAAATATTCAATAAGACAAATTTTCAATGTCTAAAAATTACAAAATAAATCCAAAAGAGGATTGAGAACATAAAGTGAGATTGAGAGGAGATCATACGTGTTCATTATTTGGTTTTAACCAAAAAATAAAACTAAATCAGATCATACTTCTATTTTTTTAATAAAAATTTGGTTCAATTGTATAAATTAAATATAATATCAAATTATAATTTTTTTGTTTTGATTTATTGAAATTGCAGTGGACCTAAATATATCTATGAAATTTTCAAAATTTTGGCCTGGTTCAACATCGAATTGGAATAGGAATTTTATTGAATAATTCATAAAATTATTTTTAAAAATTAAATAGAAAATAATTTTAATTTAAAATAGAACTAAATTAATTTATTTATGTTTGATTTTAATGAAAATTTAGTTTGATTTTCAATTTTCATGAAAAGTTTACAAAATCAAATTGAAACTAAACTTTCAAACTGAAAAATCAATGAACAAATCTAATAGAAATTGAGTCGAAATAGAAGTAGGGCATTACTCTAATAATGGACATTTAGTGGAGTTAAAAGTGACAAACTTGAATATGAGAGAAGAGAAAATAAATTTTAGAATTTATCATATAAAATAAGACATATTAAACTTTTTTGATAAAAAATGAAAGATAATTATTTCATTTTATCTCTTTGTTATTTTTATAATCAAATTTAATAATTTATGAGCTAAGTAGACAAAAAAATAATATTATAGAGAAAAAAAGTAGAACTTTTTCAAACTTTAATGTAGTTAAGTGATATTATCTTTAAGGACAATAATGATATTTTAAATATTCGTTAATGATAATTACATTTGACTAATGATTTATGAGATAAAATAACATAAAGATAACATTATAGGGTCCAATGAAAATAACCTGAAGCGTTAATTAAAGTGATTTTGTAATATTAATCCATGTTTACTCTGATTATTAGTAATTTCTTAAGTTTCAAAACAAAGCTGTTAATCAAAGTAACTAAGAGTCGAAAACTCCAAAATAATATGTTGGGACCTTAATAGTGGCTAATGCGTGATTTATTTTCCTCTTTAGATTAATACTCCTGTATTTAATATAAACAGTGTACTTCATTAATGTAATGATAGCCACCGCTGTGTGACTCTCGTAACCTTTCAAAGAAGAAAGAAAGAAGGTCAACCTGCGTATACGGTGGTATACTTCGCTGTGTTTGTACTGTGCTATGGGTAAGAAGGTTGAAAATATCGAGTCAAACATGTTCTAATAATAGAATTTCAACACTGTAATAAAATTCCTTCTTCGTCCAAAAAGAACTCTTATGCCCTTTCTCATTGAACACGATTTCCCCGACCAAGAACAAGATACATGTGATCAAAATTAAGAACTTGATACCCTCTTATACCAAGGCTAAAAATTCTAAGTACAATTTGATTAGAGTGTCTTTTATAGCCATAAGTGTTTCGTCCAAATACTATTTACCACTCCCTCAATTCAAAATGTATAATGTTTTAGATGAAATTTTTTATTTTATAGTATAAATCAGTTTACATATTTCAATAAATGTTGGTTATGTTTTTTCTTTTTTTTATTATTTTTTCTCTCTTTATTTATTTCTCTCTCTCTCTCTTTCTAATTATTAAGGGCATAGAAGGCATTTTTGTTTCAAAGGTTTTTTATTTTCACAATACTTAATTCATGAGTCAAAGACTAATTAAACTATAAAAGTTTTTAAACGCAGGAAGTAGTATTATCTAATTAATAAATCTCATTTGCACATGTAAATGTTTAAAACTTATTTGTCTCACTACCTAATTGGCGTCTACTATAATTCCTAGGCGGCTATTATAGGATAAATTTTGTACTAAACATTCTTTATTAGTCTTGTCTTACCTTCTCCTCATAATATTTTCAGAAACCCTATTTGTATTAAGTCCAACTCAGCGAACCCTACCTATACAAGTAAGGGCATCTGAGTTGTGACGAGAAGGTAGTACCAGGACTACTAAGAAATGTGCAATCGCAAGCACCTATCCTTTGGAGCAATCTAACACGAGCAATAAATTTTGTGTAGATGCTAATTTAATCCATCAATAAATTTTTGTAATTTTTTTTTTGAAGTTCGTTGAGGTTTGACCTGTGATTGAATGAAACGGTTTCCTTTTCTTTTAGAAAAATAAAAAGTGGGTTATTATTATCTTTTTTTTTGTTTACTTTGTCATTATTATCTAAATTTGCGCATTGTTTAGATGATGAAAAATAGTGTGGGAATACTCATAATCAAGCTTGTAAGAAGTCAAAGACCTAAATTTAATTTAGTAAATTTTTCACAATTACGTGTGAATTAAACATCAGCTGAAAGGGAAATACTAATGTGTAGTACGCAATGCTTATATCAGTGGCTGCAACATAATAAGAACAATCACAACTCTCAAAAGATTTAAGAAAATATTAAAAAATTAATATATTAAATTAATATTTAAAAAAAAAAAAAAAACCTCGAGTCATGACTCATGGAAAAGTATAGCGAAAAAAGGGCTGAGTTGGTCTTCCCCGCGCAGGGCTCTTTCAAACCTCCATGCAGTATATACTATATTTAGTACTCCATATAAATGTTGACCGTCCACCCATGCGGGCAGGAGCCAAATTTCGAAGAGTAAATGATCAAATTACAAGAAACAGTCTAACCGTCGAACCCATTCAAACGTTGGACTTTCCTTTTCCTACGCTGTCAAACTTCTCTTATATATATCCCACCTTCAATCCTCTCCAGCCCCCAACTCAATACGCTTCATCAAGATCATACACACATTTTCTTCTTCTAACGCAAATCACTTCCAACACATCCAGAGCAAATTCAAGGCATAGGGAGGGCAGACATGGCAATGGCAGCCCATCAAGCTTCTGGCGTCTTATGCTCGTCCACCTGTGGCCTCAGAATCCGGCAGAAAGGAGGGTTGACAAAGGCAACTCTTAATATCCCAAACTCGAGGGCAAGGAATATTTCACTGTCAAATCTCTCAAACGGAGCGTTGGTGAAGGAGCTCGAGCTAAGTAAAGGTTTTGGAGGCTTGCCTTCTGGCATTATTGAGAAGCATGCCTTCTCCATCGATGAAAAAGGCAGTTCTGATTCATTGGTATTGGAGAAGCTTTACGCAATCTTGGAGGCTGTTGCGGACAGAGTAGAGATGCACAAGAACATTGGAGAGCAGAGAGACAACTGGAACAGCCTACTCTTGACATCCATCAACACAATTACTCTTGCTGCTGCGACGATGTCCGCCGTAGCGGCCACAAGTGCCGTCGACGATTCTCCTCTAGCATCATTGAAGATGTCTTCTAGTCTCTTATATTTGGCAGCAACTGGGATGTTGGTTATAATGAATAAAATTCAACCATCTCAACTTGCAGAAGAGCAGCGAAACGCAGCAAGGTTGTTTCAGCAGCTGCACATCCAAATTGAGAGAATTATAAGAATTGGCACTCCTACAGACCGTGACGTAAAGGAAGCGATGGAGAAAGTTTTGGCTCTTGACAAGGCCTATCCTCTTCCTCTCCTCGGTGCAATGCTCGACAAATTCCCATCAAACGTAGAGCCTGCCGTATGGTGGCCTCAACAATGGAGAAGGCAAGCTAAAGAGCGCAGTCAGAAGAAGGATTCAAATGGCTGGAACGGGGAATTGGAGGAGGAGATGAGAAAAGTTGTGGACGTTGTAAGAAGAAAGGACAAAGCCGAATATCTGAGATTGGGTGGAAAAGCCTTGAAACTAAACAAGTTGCTAGCCATCAGTGGTCCTTTCTTAACCGGAGTAGCAGCAGTGGGTTCAGCTTTCGTGGGCTCTCCTTCTCATGGTTCTTGGGCGGCAATGCTCGGGATGGTGGCCGGCGCACTGGCTAGTGTTGTGAACACAGTTGAGCATGGAGGCCAAGTTGGAATGGTGTTTGAAATGTACAGGGGAAATGCAGGTTTCTTCAAACTCATGGAAGAGTCTATAGATTCCAATCTGACGCAGAGAGACGTCGAAAGGAGAGAAAATGGCGAATTATTTGAAATGAAGGTGGCTTTGCAGCTGGGAAGGAGTCTATCAGAACTCAGGGATCTTGCATCAGATTCTTCAAGTACTAGTGTCCCTGAGGAGTTTGCAAGCAAGCTATTTTAAGACTTGCCTATCAATCTTGCAAACAAGTGGACTACATTCTGGCGTACATATATGTATAGCTAACCTTGGTCGGTAAATCAGTTACTTGATTCTTTCATTCTTGATAATGAAATACAAAAAATTCTATTCTTTCATTCTTTGGCTTTGGCTTATGTGAACTAACAGGAAAACGTAAGTGAATTTTCAATTTTCATCAACTTAGGATGTACGTACCCGCGCCTAGTAATGATGAATTCACATGCATATTTATTTAATATTCACATGCCCAAACCGTACCCGAGAAAAAGGAAGGAAGTACCGAAAGTGAAAAAGTCCAAACCTAGCGCGATGAGTTCAATGTTACTTATTATTATATTCGATATTTGAAAAGAAAGCATTTTTTGATTGGTTTTTTTATTATTTTCAATTTTTTTAGAATTTACCACTGTTGACTATTTTGAAAAAAAAGGTGAAATAAAAAATGAACAACTTTTTGACATAAAAGCCAATCCATGTTAAGCTATCAAAGAAGCGATATTATTTCCGGGCTCCACGAGCGAGGGTAGTTGGTGAAATTAAAAAAGGAGCAATTATCTTGCGTGAATGCAAAGGAAAGACCGCTGGGGAAATTGTTCACCAGATTGGAAGATGTTAAAAGGTTAAAATTTTTTATTTTAAAATTTATAAAAATAAATTATTTATAATAAAAAAAGTAAAATTAAAAATAAAGAATCCAATTCAAGCGTAACAAAACTATGCTTGCTTATACATACCATAGCAGTATAACTGCTGCAACTAATCGTCGGATGCGGATTACCAAACAAACAATTAACAAAACAAGAGGCCGGAAAATGGCAAGGCAACCAAACTTGAACTAATCACCAAAAATTCTTGGACCGCGTCTACTACTCTTAGGGCAGTGATGGACAACTATATATATATATATATGGGTCGGTACTGTTGGTGGGTGTAAAGTTGTCCAGTTTGGGTGAATCTACTTGGAGGGATGCGGGGTGGGTATTGGACAAATGCGTATAAACCACAGTCTCCAATAACTGAGGGAAGAGAGAAGCTACCAAGGAGACATTCAGATGGTGAGAATGGAACGGCGATGGAGGTGGTAGAAAAAGAAAAGGCTCACTTCCTTTTGGAGATGGGAGAACAGACCTTTGTCAACTTCACGAGTGTAACTGCAGTATATCCAATTAGGTTCTAAGAGTATCCCGCAGACATTGATAATTAATTTTGCTTGATTTCTACGATGTCCTTGAATTGTTTGATTTGAAAATGCAAATAACATTCTACACAAATTGGATTTTATGGAGATTACAACACATCTGATGTAAGAATTATTTACCTTGTATATTTTTTTATTTAATTAAAAAAGTGTAACTATTAATTTAATTTTTATAGAGATTTGACATAAAAATTATTTATCATGTATATTTTAATCCATGCAAATTAACTTTTGAACACGCATTCAAAAAACTCTTCTCAACACGCATTTTTTCTTTTCTTAACTATGTATAAAGATTATATTACAGTAGACTTATAGTCATGAACCAAACATAATTAATTTGGAACATTTTCTATTGGGACATAAGAGCCCATTCTGAGTCGCTGACAATTTATATTCACCTCGCATCGCATGTAGGGCTGTAAACGAGTTCAGGATACTCTGTTTTAGATTTGGGCTCAATTAACTATTATTGGTATCGGATCCGACCTGATTACTCGACGGATCCAAATAAAGTAGACTCGTACCCTATCCTATAGGGTCTCGTGTCGGGTCCGGATAGACCCGATAATATATTTTAATATAAATTTATAAATAATTAACCGTTGGATTAAACACATTTAACGGTTATAAAAAATTTAAGTATATAAAATATTTATTATTTAAAATCTAATCGGATAATCGGGTCCGAAACTTTATGAACCGTACCCGTACCTATTTAGAAAATGTACTATCAGGTTCGAATCTGGATCCAATAAGCGTGTATAAATATTGTTTCAGACCCGAAATTATCGGATCAGATCCGGACATAATCCGGATAAGATCCGACCCATTAACAGCCCTAATCGCATGTGGAAGCCTAACAAAGAGTTAGGAAAGGCTTAGGACTTCTTTGATAAAATGGACAAGACAAAGGATCCCAGTGTAAATAAATGGAATTTGAAGACCCGATTAACAAGTAACAAGTCTTTCGCGGCAGTACTGGCAGTCGAGGGAGGAACAACTACAAAAGCCAGCAGTAAGCTACTTCTACTTCTTCCATCTTTTCTCTGTTTGCCTCCTCCTTCTTTCCACGGAACGAGACTCAATTAAGCCCAGAACTTCCAGATTCCCCAATCCATCACAGGAACTTCGAATCCGCTCTAAAAACCGGACTTTTAAAGAGTTTAATTGAAATGATTCAATTACTTTTCAGTTTAATATTTGCAGAGATGGCTCTGATCGTGATCTTTGTGTTCAAGACTCCGTTAAGGAAGTTGGTGATTCTAGGGCTCGACCGTGTCAAGAGAGGCCGAGGCCCAATCGTAGTCAAGACTGTCTGCGCCACCGTTTTCGCAGTCATGATGTCCAGCATTTACAATGCAATGGCGATCCAAAACCGTTGGTCTCAGGATGGCGATGTTAATCCAACCGATCAGATTCTGCTTGCTAAACACCTCCTCGACGCTTCTGTAATGGGTAAGTTAATGTTCTTGCAGCATACTCTTCAGATTCTCAATCACTGATCGGACATGAAGGATTCGCATATTTGTTCTTGTTTTTGAAATGTTGTAACCCGCATCTTGTAATATCCTCGTGCTGTATTCCTAGAGGCTGTGTAGGTCCAACATATGAATATCGAGGTTTTGGTTGTAAAATTACTCGTGAAAAGGTTGATTTAGATTTCTCCCCTGTTTTGTGCTGGACGATTCCAGGGTATATAATGTGGATTTATGCCAATCTACACTCAGTTCCAATATACTGATGAATCCAAAAAATTCACTTCTTACGGTGATATTAAACTGCCTTTAGCTCTTTTTGAGTTTAATTAATAGAAATCACGAGTTTCTTCTTGGAGGGATAGGTTTCTTTGTTCTATTGAGGAGCATATATATGATCTCCTGGTTTGAATCTTTAATTTTGACTTTTGTTTCAGTTGTGGTGGGGACCGGATGGTATTAGGGAGTTTAAGAGGCACTTTTCGATTTCTTTGCAAGGGTAAGAGGGGCTACTGATTTGCAGGAAAAGAATAAAGTCTGCCTCCAAATATGCACATTCATGGTTTGGGCTTCATTTCAAGGGTTATTACCCCATATGACCAATATTTCATCAATTTTTAAGTACACAGTCATCCATTCCTGAATCAGTTTGGCTATTGAATTACGCTTGTATTCACCTTTGCTTGATTCTAGATGATGGGTATTATTGGGCATATTTGTGTATTGTATGTTTTATTCATTTGAGATATGGACATTCTCAGAAGCACATCACATTGAACTTTCTGCTGATTTGACTCATGGCATCCAGCAGCCAAGATCAAGTTAGTGTGCTGAGAGGCCTTTTAGAATTCTTTCCTCTGTGAGTTGTAAAATCGATTATATGAAAGCTTTTTTCGATACCTTCACTTATAAGCATTTCTGCCTATATGTTTGAGGATGCATATAGAAAATAGAATTCAGCTGTTGCATATATATATATATGCAATGCTATGCAAATTCAAATCTGCTTTTCCAATTATGGCCAACCTGGAATTGCTGTTACCTTCCTACAGCACGCTCAATTCTCAGGTTATATTCTTATTTCTGTTGCCTTTTTTTCTCGATTGTACTAAATTTTACATATGCAATTTTGTGCAGGATTTTCGCTATTTCTAGCATTAATGATTGACAGACTACACCATTATATCAGAGAACTTCGCATGCGGAGGAAGAGTATGGAAGCTATAAAGAAACAGAACCGAGCTTTTGAGGATGGGAAAGCAGGTTTCTCTGAGGAAGCTAAAGCTTTGGAAGAGGAATTAAGTACATTGCAAGCTAAGCTTAAGAGGATGGAATCCGAGCTTGAAGAAAAGACTAAAGAAGCAAGCAGTGCTGAAGCAAATGCATTGGCTTTAAAAAAGCAATCAGAAGGCTTTCTTCTCGAGTATGATCGTTTGCTAGAGGAAAATCAAAATCTCAGAAGTCAACTGCAATCCTTGGACCGGAGATTGTCACGTTCTGAGAGCAAGAAGAGTATGTAAGGAATAACTCCTAGTGGGTTTCTTGGTGGTTTTTCTTATGGGTTAGCTATTATCTCAATTCTTAGAAAGCTGTGGTAAAGGTAGAAAGTGTAAAGAGAAAAAGAAATAGTTTTTGTGTTCCAGATTGGCACTTGAAGGTGAGTGATTTCCTTGATTCAATAGTGTTGACTACATTGGGAAGGGTCAGAATCTGAAAAAGTGGAGTTTTTGGGATACCATTTCTGAAATGCTGATTCATTGATCTTTACATGTTATGAACTTTATGCAATTTTTGGCGATACATGCTGGTCAAGAGAAGAGCATTGCAATTTATATGGTAGCATATGCGTATGGCTTTCTTTTTCATAGTATTTATATGTGATACTATATAAGTTCTTTGAGTTTTATGAAAAGAAACTCATTTTTTTTAATGCAATAATGGTACTTATTCACATACGAGGTAAACAATTGGTGCCATGTAATAACTTCAACTTTGGTGAAGGGAGAATACTTGATCCAAATTCTCTTTGAAGAAAGGAGGAAAAAGGAAAAGAATACTTAACCAATGCAAACAATCGGAGTGTGAAATCTACAACAACAGGCCTTCTGTAGTTTTGGGGATTGGGAGTTCGGCATTTGCGGGGATTGATATCGTCAATAGTTCTTTTGTTCTGAGTTCGCTCGAAAAGTTAAAAAGCTTCTTGCCCAAACTCGAGTCACTCAGACGAAAGAAAAGAGAAAAAGACACGTCGGGGATCTGAAGGTCAACTTATGCAACAATCGAACTGTTACTCCTGTAGAGTTTTTTTGCTGCATTTAGATTTAGTTACAGAATTGAGGTGTTACTTCCATGGATTTCTCCCTGAAATCTAATTTGTAAGGATTTTGATTTTTCATAAATCAATTTTTAGTGAAACTTAGAATAGGATCACTTTCCCGCAAAAGTGTATCGGCATTGATTGCAGTGCAAACCATCAATCCAAGAAAAACTAGAACCGAGATGACGGATAGCAGGAGCATTAACAACCCAGGAGCAACAAAGCCTTTAATCTGCTGTGCATATTCTGCGGAGGCTAGAGCCAGCAATGTTATAGGAAATGAATAAGCCCACCATGTGACATTATACTTCTTCATTGATTTCTTGAATAATACTGGTCGACATGCCTGCATATGATGATGAAGAAATGATTCAGTCCACACAAAACAATACAGCAGAACTACTACCTTAGGAATGAAGCCTAAGATTAGGACTTATTTTATTCCCTTCATTCGAAATTGAATATTTATATTTTTTTTAAAAATTATAGTTAAATATTTATTTTTTAATAATAATTATATATGTTATGTAAAATTTTATTAACAATTCTTTCAATTTAAGAAAAGTTAGCTTCACTAACGCAATAAACTCATCATAAATATTATTTTAAAATATTTAAACTCTATTAATATTAATTTATTTAATTAATAAAGATATCAAAATAATTTTTTAATTAAATTATTTTTATTAATTTTATTTCAAATCAAGGACATTTAATTTCGAGCAAGAGAGTACTTCCCAAGGTAGACACAACATACCAGTGAAACGAATAGGAATAGGGAGAGGAAAAACAACATTTTGCAGGATATGTCAAAGGTCCCAGAGATGGAGCTCCAAGCAAGGCTGGCGGTGCTGGGTGCAGCTACAAACAGAAAGAAAACAGGCCGGAGCATCGCTGGAATACGATCGGCACCGGATAAACGCTGATAAAGTGTGATGAAGACTACCAAGTAGTGTGCTGCACCCAGTGTAAACGTGCAGACGGCACTCTCTTTCCATCCCATTTGAGCTGCTACCCAGGCTGCCACCAAGTTTCCTATCACAGACATCTGGCTGGTTGGATTTGCCACCAAGGAAAGGAAACGCTTTTCGGTGGTAAACCATTGTCCGTAAATTTTTATGTCAAGAACAACCACCGGGATGACCAAGGACCACCACAGGATTTCGTAGGTTATAGTATCTGGAACCAGGAACGGCACTGACTGGAGGAGAAGAAGCCACGATATCCAGGGTGCAAAGAGGTAATTCACTCCGACATGGTGTGAAAATTCTGCTTTAACCATGTCAAAGTAAAAAATGCACCTCAGAAGGTAAAGAAAAGAGAGCAGAATCAGCGTGCATAGAGCAAGCCACCAGAGCAGGAGGAATGCTGTTGAAGGGAGACTATGCAACAAGTGGTGGAGAGCTTGTGGTTGATTCCTATGTTGGCTTAGAACCTTCCACAGCAATGCCTGACTGCCCATTGAAAGGCTTACTCTGAAATAGCCTGCGTGAAGCCTAACCAAAATGGAAGCAAACGGCGTTTCCTTGGCGGAGTCGCCTGTTTGATGATCATATTTATGAGAATCTTGTTTGGTGATTGCTGAAGCATCAACAGTTACCTTTATCACGGCCTCAGAAACCTCCAGTGCCATCGTAAAAAGAAAGATATAAAGGTACGATGAGTAGCAACTGAATTATAAGACAATGTCCATTCGCTGGGGAAGGAAGTTGCATTGCTTATATAGGGATCTACAAGTGAAGAAAGGTTTTAGATCTTATCCTGTTTGGTAAAAAAAAAATACAGTAGATTTTGTAACACTCTCAGATATAACTATGGTTTTCTGTTCATGAACACATGTTGGTTTAGTGACAACGGTGGTCAGGCCCACTAATTATCATTTTTCAACTATACTGTAACTCCTGATGGAGACAGAATCCAGATATTGAAGAGGTGGCCACCCAGGAAAACTTATTTCATGCTGTTGTGTGCATTTTCACCATCTGCAAAATTTCATAGAAAAACACTTTCCCGTCCCTAATGCCTAGTTTGGTTGCAAAGAAAAGAGAGAGGAAAGAGACAGAAAAGTCAAAAAAAAAATGAGCTTTACTTCCTTTAAAAGAGAGTAAAATATAGGTGTGATTGTATAGAGTTTGATTTTGAGATTTTTTGTCTTGAATTTGGGGAGAGAGAAATTTTTGTGAAAAAAAAAGTGAAATGTGAGATGAGAAATTTGCATTGGATTCATGTGAAACTCAATCTAAGTAAAGCCTATGTCTTTTCCTCTCTTTTCTCCGCTCCTCTCCCTCGCAAACCAAACTAAGCTTAAACCCTAAAAATGGTTAATACAAGTACAAAAGATATGGGATAATGTAACTAAGAAAAAAAAAAGAAAAGTCCAGCTTTCAATTCCTTTACCAATGTTCCAGTAGTTCTTGTCCTAATCGCAAACGTCAGTATTTTGGGATAATGTAACTTCGGAAAAGAAAAAAGAAAGGTCGTGCTTTCAATTCCTTTACCACTTTCCCCAAAGCCTCAGCTAAAGTTTAATGGAAAATTCTTTATATTAGTAAAGAAAGAAAACAAAGCTCAGCGTCAAGGACTGTGGCTTATCTTGGACCAGAAGAACGCTTCCGGTGTTGACGATATGGACAACATTAGACGAAGAAGCGAGCAAATATGCATGCTTTTTGCGGCTAAGCATCATCGGTTAAGAGAAGAATGATAGGCTTTATGAATGCTGGGTACAACTGAAACCAACAAAATTACACATGATGCGTTGTGGAAGGTAATGTATCGACTCTTCAAAAAGGGCAAAGAGTGATTGGTCGAACATATTAAACCCATTCACACCAGCACAACAGCACCAACTCCTTTATTTATATAATATCAAGACCAGTACTTAGTGAATGCCTAGCAGTTTAGTGGCTTTATAACTCATAAGCTGAAAGGGGAAAACTGTTTTTGGGCATTCGATTTCTGTTTTCTGGGAAAGCTTTTAATCTCTGCTTTTCCTAACCAACAGCGTCACGATTTGACTTTTGAAAGTGCTCCATATAATATTGTCTGAACTAATGAATCAGATTGATTTGTGATGCCCTTTGCTGCAAGGTGCAAAATTTGACCCTAGGTGCTGCGAGAGGATGCATTTAGAGGGCCGGAAATGTATCAAAGTTGGAGTCCACTTTTCCATTGAAGTTTCTAAAGCACGATTGTGGTTTTCCGCCTCAGTTGTTTGTGGAGTCGGTCCATCTATCTTATGTATGTTCTCCGTTCAAGAATGCGGTTGACTTAGATCGGAGACTCCAGAGGATTGGTGTTTGTACGTGGACTTTAGTTGGGAAGATGCTTATCTGCTGCTTCTTTCTTCCAAATGCAAGTTTTTTAGGGTTTATAAGTTTACTGGGGGCAGGAGACAGAGAGGTTGCCACATCAGAACAAGATTTGCATGGACGAGGACGAGGTAGACTAGAGAAGACGGTAGATGTGACCTCAAAGAGGCTCTTAAGGAAGCAATATTTTATCCTCCCATTACTTTGCCATTTTTTTTTTCCTTCTTTCTAGCGAGTCATTTCTTTGCTTTGCATATTTCGGAAAAGCTTATTCTCTTTGCCGTACAACGTGTGTCTCTCTGTGCATAGGCAAATCCGAAGGGGCACCACTCAACTCACCAGACCTAAACTGCACAACAGCCAGCAACCCCCCCCCCCCCCCTTCTCCCACCAAAGCCATCATCTTACTGCCATCTCGAAGTATTTACAGCCCCATTGAGATAAGAACCTAAAACCAACAAGAAAGATGAGATTATGAAAGCCAGCACTTTAGTCATTCCCATGGATCAGATAAGCTGAGGAAATGCCCAGTGATGTTCTGCTGTCGTGGAATGCATTGACCTGTTTAGTGTTTGTTAGGTATTTGCTTTCCTTTTTTTTTTTTTTAACTTCCTCCCCTTTTCTAATTTAAAAGAACAGAGATAAGTGATAAAAAAATGCGTTATAATAAGTGGGTTTTATCACCTTTCTCCTAATACACAATTACTTGTAACATTAATGGTTTCTACCACCCAACCCTTCATGCCCTCCAAGCTTTATGCTGCTACCAAACGAAAAACTGCATCCCTATAGACTTCCTTTTCTTATTTGCCCTCACCCTCTACCCCGGAGAATAATAAACGACTTCTCGCACCACGGCATGCGGTAACCAATTTCATACTCCAAAGCCCGAAAACGAACATTGAAACCTCGAGACGAAGAACGCGACACCTTCAAGAAGTGAGTCATGAGTCACGACGCACGCTCAACCAAAAAGCATAACAATCTTCCGCATGCTCATGATAAGAGTACGTCAACCATAAGTTACAGAGACATCAAAAAGCCTGATAAAAACTCCTGTAATTACGAGTGCTGTAAGGCAAATCTGTCTTCTTGTCACTTTGTTACAAGGAAAACATCATCATATGATACTTTGACTGCAAATCGAAACAAAGGAAAGGAAGAAATCTGAAACCGAGAAACCACAAGGACAATCATCACCTACGCCGCTTCAGCAAATCCAACTCTAGAACGGCCGAAATCAAATACGGTATGGTAGCGGCCCATAAACACATCCCCCATAATCCTGCACAGCAAAATCACAAAATGTTTCACTCTTTTCTGCGCATGATAAACTGCCAGAAAATACAAATATGATATTCCACGCATTGGAGAACGGAAAGCACTTAATACAAGATTGAAGAAACTTTTACCAAAGAGGACCACGGGGGGGAGGAATATCCAGCCCGGTAAAGCCACTAATGCACTGAGCAGCAGGACCTTCGCCAACCTTCAGTATATACTGTTTAGAATCAAAAAAGGTTTCTTAGTTTACTTACAAGGCCAGCTACCTCAGGCAAGTGTGCAAATCAAACAATCATATATCACCACTTTGAAATCTTTATTTGCTCATTGGTAAACAACAAATAAAGTGAAATAATAAAAAGGCCAGCTACCTCAGGCAAGTGTGCAAATCAAACAATCATATATCACCACTTTGAAATCTTTATTTGCTCATTGGTAAACAACAAATAAAGTGAAATAATGAAAAGTAGCAGTAGGAGTAATAATAATATGGTAATAATAATAATAATAATAATAATAAGCTAGTCAATTTGAAGGGAAGGTGGTGCTTGGCCAATTAATCAAGGTTTGACAAGCTTTTTCCCTGTAGTTTCAAACCAACCATCAGAAAAGGAAAACAAAAGTCAATAGGGGACTGGCTCCGAGAAATATTACTATCTTACAGTTGCAGCACGAAGAGTATCTTAGGGATATGATCCTGGTTTGAGAAACTTTATCCTCATTGCAAACTACAATATCAATATATTTTCAAAAGATAGACACAGGATATAACCTATTGGAATTCAGGTGTTATAGACATGTTCCAGAGATATGCGTCTGAAGGGTCTCCACTGTACTTACCTAACAGTACCAACAAGAGAATGAGAATAGCTAGTAACAAAAACTCATGGAATCATACCTCTTCTGGGGTTAGTTCAAAAACTTTTCCACCAATTGTGAAGGCAATATTAGGCATTGAAGATAGTCTTCCACAGTCAACAGCAGATTCTCCCATGGGACTAGGCAGCCGCTCACAGAGCTGTAAAGTTTACGTTGAGCAAAGTCCACCAAAGAGGAAACTTCAACAACCCAAGAGATTAAGGAACTAACTCACCTCACTGGCATAGTCCAATATGTGTTCTTGAGTCTGGTTCTGTCTGAGTTGATTCTGCATCCATACAACTGCCATTTCACAAGCTGAGCACATGGCGTCATGAAGCCCACTTGATCTGCCAGCTTTATCATCTACTACACTCTCGATACCCTTACTGTTTACAAAAATATCAAGAGAAACAGAAAACATCAGGAAAACAAATTCTAGCAGAAATGAACTCAAACGAGACAACAGTTCTAAAGCCCTCAAAATAATGCGTGCAGAAACAAGAACACGGGAGAGATTGACAGTGCAACCTAATGCCATGAGTGCCGTCGAAGGTGCACAAGCCAACCTGGGAACATATCCTATTAGGCTGTGCCTGCAGAAAAAGAGAAATGCAAAAAGAAAAGCGTATGGTCAAAAGAATCTGAAAGAAATGTCTAATTTGAAAATGAAAAAGAAAAAGCAGAAAAAAATTATTAGAAAAGGGGCCACTAGGGAAGAGAGAGAGAGAGAGGAGCTGGACAGACAGGAATATAAAATTAGAAGAAATACTAGTACCTCTGCAAATAACAAATCCATGATTGTCTGCCCATACTGTTGTATGACCGCCTTGCATTCTTGGCTAACTATACCAGAAGCTCCAATAGCCTGATTGATCATAGTAACTATGGTCTACAAACACATTGCGTGCAGTTGGATGTCAGAAAGAGATATAAAACATAGCAAATGACATCAATGTATGCTAGATCAGTCATTTTGATAATGCATTTTGCTTCAGACCTACTCAAGTATGCCTTCATATTATGCGAATCAAATAATGCAACTCATTCTGAGTTTCAGGGATCAAATACAATACAAAGAAAATAAAACAAATGAACTGAGTAGTCCAGCTAACTGGCATCAGTAATTTTGACACTTACTGTTGGACCTGCCAAGAGTGAAGTCCCAGAATCTGCAATTGCTGAACAGCCTCCAGCACAGTAACCTAAGACAAGAAATCGAAGTTAAACAAACAACTGGCCGGGAAAAGATGGCATCTCCAAGGACCAGATCAGTCGATCATGACACACTCATCTACTCATCTCCCTATTCAGTAAATCTATGCATCCAAGAGAGCATACCAGTTGGTTTATCACCAATCAGGACATCACCCATGTCAAACTGTCAAGCACAATGTCATAAAGTTAGACCCATACACCAGAAATCATCCACATGCCTATCTGCAAACGATAAGTATCTAGAAAACCAACCTGCCAGTAGCCTCTCTGTGTTACAGGGACATAGGTGTGTTTTCCCTTGAAGTGGTTTGGGTCAACTCCACCAAACACAATCTCACCCCCTTCTTCTGCCTCTGCATTTCGGTTGAGCCAAAATGAGAACACTTGCTCCTTCAGAAGTCCTTGTTTGACCATGTTATACCTTTCAAATATCAACGCCATTGAAAGTCAGGAAAAAGGAAATAGAAATTGCTTGTGGTTAAGGAGAAATATGCAATGAGTAAAAAGTTGAAGCATACCAAACAGGAACAGAATTTCCAACTGATATCTCTTGGAAACCAAGACCAAGGATGCCATCAAATTTGGCCACTAGAAATGTAACACTAGGCTCCCGTGATGCCTCAATAAATTCCTGCCAAGGTTAACAGAATTGAGTTATGCGTTTAACATGGTCAAAGGTCAAATAGAATAGAGAAGTGCCAAATCACCTGATTCTTAACAACTAGGTCACCAACTTTGACATTATCCTGGCTAAAAAAGCCGGATATAGCTCCAGTGCCATAGTGAATTGCGGCTGATGTACCTACATTGACAGGTAGAAAAATTTACAGATTGAACAATAGTTCCAACTGTTCTTTAAACTCCTGATAATAATCGATCCTGCTAAAAGTGAACTACAACCAGAATGGATTTAATAATAACAGTGCAGTTAATTAATTGTCCTGCACAAGACTGCTTAATGTCAACTCAAACTGTGTGCCTTCCTGAACTCTGCATAAACATAGATTCAGGACTCAAAAGAAACATAGCGAAGATGCAAAAAGCAACCATGACAGGGCACAGTACTGAGACAAAATAAGCAGGCGCAATCATAAAAATCGATATCTTGAGCAACAATATGCCAATCAAAAACAGTACATAGCAAAAGCATGGGTAAGTGATTGCAGTACTGTGTCTGTTGCCAGAAAAATAACTTTGACTTCATTAGCATGCCCATTTTTGTGATCCATTTAGACCAGAATCCCAGAAACAATTCTCTACCAAATGACTGATAGCACAATCAGAAAAATACTACGATATGATATGCCTGCAGTGAAATATGAGACAACTATACTTAAAGGATCTAAGACATGCATACAGATTGCCCTACACTATGTCCAGCACCACAAAGTCAACCATTCAAGGAAAGACTTCTCCTTTCCTAGTTCTTCTGTGGGAATTCTGAAGGGTTAGCGGCATAGCCGATTTATTTATTCTCAGGAACATAAAAAAAACTAACGGTTAGCGCTACAAGGCCCACATTCTTCCTACCTATTTGATTTGATTTATTAACAACCAAAAAATGCAGTATCAGTTAAAGGCCGATGCATCATCAAAATGCTTGAAACTACACAACAGGATTAGAGCATCGACAGCAAAAAACTTATTCCATTTTTCCAGCAAGCTGATTCTGAAGTAAATTTGGTCCTAACAAGACTAACACGGATTTTTCATGATAAATTGAATATCTTTCAATGAAATGTGTGCATTAAAGAAAACAAGGACTAACACGAACCATTCTTTTCATAAGTGCTAGATTGGCTTGACTTGTATCTTGAATGGAATAAACATGGCAGCTGCATGAATATATCACAGCATAAAACTTTTCCTGAAATTGATTGGTACAGAATCACAAATTTCCTTCACCTGGTAGACTTTCACAGTGCACTGATTTTGGAAGCTTACCGAGAAATAGCACTTGGACGAAGGTACCCACAAATTTGAACTGCCAGTGTCAAAGATCACAGTAAATTTCTGAGGGGGAGTGCCAATACCAATCTCTCCAAAGTACTGAGCATCCATATAGTTTTTTAGTGCAACAATATCAGTGTCAGCAGAGTCTCCCAGTTTACCGCGAAAACTGTATTTCCTGATGGAAGTCCTCAAAGATTCTCCTTCCTTTGACTCGAGGCGAGCAGCAAGACGGTTGTTTTGATCAAATTTCATCTTTTTCAGCCCAATTCTAATCAAGCCATCATTCGATACTGATAGAGCCGGACGAAGCAACAGCAATGAGAAAAAAAGAGTGACCAGAACAGCTTTTAATTGAATTCTCATTTTGACCTGCACAATGTCGACAACAGCTATATGTTTCAGTAATCTTGTCTGATTAGAACTAGAAGACCCAGATTCATTCGAAAGGTAAAGCATAGAGGCAAAAGTAAGACAGTTGTTGAAAAAACATTAACTCCTGCAAGTCCATTATGAACAAAATGAAGGACGGGGAGTGCAATTATGTAAGAAAACCAAAATTTTCCCTCTGAATCAGCTATGGGCTCCATAACACTTTCTCCTTCGAATAGAAGAAAATATTTAATTGCAGGAAGAAGACAGCCGACAAGAATCACCTTTCTGGTATGCTATGCGAAAATTTTGAATCAGTTTACGATTAGTTATCCAAAACTGAATCTCCTAAATTCAAGCGATAAGGCTGAAATACATAGGAAACGGAAAAGGTATCACCTTTTTCATCTCCATGCAATACTCTCAAAGCCATTAATAAATTTTAGAGAAAGATAATCAACACCCATCGAGTATAACAATTTCATATCCCGATTATGAGAAACTTCAAACATTCTAACTAAACACATGCTGCATGCGTCGAGAAATTGACAGATGACAAAGCGCAAAGTATGCTAAATTTACTCCCCAAACATTCTTAAACCCCACAAAATCATTAGGGCAAAAATCAACAAAGAGAAACGCATACCTCGTCAGAAAAGGAAAAGAATCTTCAAATAAAACCAATAACAGTACCAAAAAACACATTGATCGTCCAAAAGAAAAAAGATATCAAAAATTAAACCTTGAACCTCAGAGTTCCCAGCAAACACAGAAACGTCAACACCTCAGGCACCTCAACGGAAAAAAAATCCAAAAAATAGAAAGAAAACTCACCGGTTTCCCGAGGCAGTGAAAAGAATGGGATTTAGAGAAAGAAACCAATGAATTGAGCGAGTTTTGCATGGGTGCCTTTATAGAAAGGAACTAACTTTCAGAACCACCGTTCTCGAAAAACTCTCCACCGTCGGATTTGAACCAAAATGGTCTAATAGAAGCCGTCGATCATGGATAAAGGTCGCTTTCACAAGGTGCTCGTTTTTTGAGAAGCCTAAAAAGCGATTAATTGCGGAAACAGAAGGAAAGAACATTTAAGTGATAATCTCCTGTGCCGCAAACCATCTCATTAGAATGCATCTAGAAATCTCAGCCGTCGTACTATAAATCGGACGGCAGAGAGAGTCCTGAGGGACGAGGTAAGTAGGTCGGTGAGAAGGATACGTCGGAAAATGACGCGAGCGAAGGGCGTGGGGTCAGGATGTGGGGGCGCTCTGGTGTAACGGATTCGGTGCTTACGTGTCAGCAAAGTACGCAAATAAGTTGCGTAGATTGGCTCCGCACGCGACACCTGCATATCGGTGGCCTTGCTCTTCTGTTTGCTCTGGGCTTTGGGTTTTACTCGTTCTTCTGTACTCTACGGTTTTTGGGCTTTAACTTTTGGGGTTACGAGTATGTTAAAGCCCTTCAGGATTTTTTCTTTTCTGAATTAAGTCTTTAGGAAATTAAGAATTTAACTATTGAACTGTTCTTTCAAAAAAAAATTATTGAACTTTTAAAAAATATTCTTTCTTTTAATAGTTGTTCAATAATTTTGGTTAGATATTTAATACTTTAATATCCTCCTTTACGATCTACTCCTTCCGTGTTAAAATATAAAAGTCATTTGTCCTTTTTACATATATTAAGAAATAAAGAATAAGAAATTTTTTCTATTATATTCCCAACTCATTCTACTAATATAATTGTATTTATAGTGAAAATATTTTTTAAAATTTATAAAATATCAAATATTTTAAATAAGAAAAAATGACTAAAAATTTTATATTTTGAACATAAAAAATACTTAATTAAGAGGTTTTTACCTTTTTTCTTTTTACATTGAAGAAGTAAACGAATCCAAAACCTAATAATTTTAATCGATTTTGACATATGTTATCATAATATATATATTATATTATTGGTCTATAATCTTATTAGATAAAAATGTTGCGTTTTTACAATATTTTTTTGCGCAAAAACTTTGAACACAAAAAATCAAATATACTATTACATATTTGAAAGTGTTTGTATTTTATTAATCTTTTACAAATCTAATCACCAAGTAGGGTTAGTTTTATTATTGAAAACACTATAAAAACAACAAGAATCGCAAAGTAAAATGAAATCTACTTCAAAGTAAAGCTCTATACAAGTACATAGTAGAGTACTTTTTTTTCCCCCACTCTCTTTCTAATTGTCGATTCCCCGAGGTCGTCTAGGGCCCTTTCGCATACTTCCCTTAGTCTTAGAGGATCAAAATGAAAAAGATAACGAGTCCCTGTATATCTATGTAGTGGCAGTCATGATGAGAAGCAATCTAAACGTGGAGTACACTTCAAGGTATAGGACTCAACTTGCAAATTCTAGTAATTGATGGTCAATTATGAATATCAGATGAGAAAGAAAGAGCGAGCAGCGCCTTTGTCGCTTTCCCTTAATTTCTCTAGTACTTTCAAAGCTTTGGAGCCTCGTTATATACCGGCATTGGCTTCGATCGGTGGTCTTTCAATATGTTTCTGCTTTTCCATGCAGGCCGAAGAAGAAGAAAGTGGATCAGTGTAGTAGAGCAGCGCTTGAGGTCGAGAGAACAACCTCCAAGAAACTACACAAACGACCAACTTTTTTTTGTCTATTTTCCATCAGCTCTGGTCTCGACGACTACAACTAATTAAGCAAAGGAGTAGAGTTCAAGAAAGCATATGTTCCTGGGGAGATCCAAGAAAGGGAAATCAGGCCGTGCGGGCAACAAAGATGTGTATTGCCTGCAGGCACAAGTAATCTGTATACAAGTATCTGACAGCGATCAGTCTGTTATGTCCTCCTTATGTTTTTTTTTGGCGAGGGGGGGGGTGGAGGGGTGGGGTGGAGGGGGGGGGGATGTGTTCCTAAAAAGGAGCGTATATGAATCATTTTGTTGGACGATGGAGATCAAATTGGGCTTTACGATAGCCTGCAGTCTTTTTCCGTTATACTATGTTGGGCTAAAGACACCCGTCAGCATAAAACTCACTGTTGGGCTGAAAGCAGGTGTTTCCAGAAGAAAATACTTAACGAGCTTGGGTAGAGATCCGGAGTGATATTTTGCACAGGAAACCCAGTAAATTGATGAGTACCATTCCCGCGCGTTGTCAAACCAGTGTGTGTCTCTCTCTCTTTTCAAAGATTGCGTTTCTTTCATAAATCTTTTAGGAGACTATCGTGCCATTGTTTTTTTTTTTTTTGTGACGATCAGCCTTTATTTTCCTTCAAAAGTAAGCAATCAAATTGAAAGAATAAAAACAAAAAGGAAAAAAGATAGAAGGAAACCTAACTATTAACCCTACATTTGGTTTCTCAATGAACTCGAAGCAACAGCATCATAAAAGGTAATTTGTTTATTAGTACTCAGCATTTTTTACTCGATACATTATATAAGATTATAAAATTTGAGTTTGAATTTTTTTATCACGAATTTTACGAATAAGAATTATTTATAAAAAATGTGAAATTTAAAATAAATTAATAATAAATAAAACCTAATCCAAGTACGACATTTGCTCTCCATCTCTATCCCTTAACGTGCTTCAAAAAACACTTCAACAAAGATCACAGTGCATAAACCACAGCAAATAGTCCAAAAACTCGTCACATTGCATATGCATGAGATCCGCAACAAAGAAAATAAAACCTCAACAAATAGGGGTACCTTACTATGCTGCATCAACCACAAGAAATGGCATCGAAGCTTAATCACCAAATGCATATGCATGATAGCACGTTTTCCAGGAAAAATGTTTTCTGGGAAGTCTCTCTTCTGAATTAGTACTATAGATCGAGATCAGTTGAAAATCCTACTATAATGAAGATCTCAACTAGAATCATTTGACTCAATCACAGTTATAGGCATCATACATAATTAATTGATTGATTATTTAGTATTTTAGAAGATGCCAATCATGAGATTACAGATAAAAGTGAATGTCAAGAAGAAACACAATCCTTTTATCTACACTTGGTTGAGAGCTAAGAAATGCAATGTCCAAACTCTCCAGGGTGATGAAAGCACTTATTTGAGCATTTTTTGGGTGGTATTAGATAGATTTTGGATTTAAAATTTTTTATTTTTAAATTTCGTAAAAGTGAATTATTTATGATAGTAAAAATTTTATATTGAATTTTACAACAAAATCTAATCTAAATACACCCTTAGTAGAAAAGAGTTAATTTTGGATGATTTTTTTGAATTTAAATGTTTTTATTATTTTTCCTGAAAAGAATATATTTTTTAAGACTCTTAACACAATTTTAAATTTGAAATCCAAGAGCCGCAAAAATATGGACAGTGGCTTAAAAAATTAAAAAAATAAATGAAAAATAGAAAAGGGTGGAGAGGAGGAGAAGCGGGCATTGGTCCATCAGAATCACATGGGAAGCATGTGGTGTGGACTGAGAAAATGGGAAGTCGTGGGTAGACACAGTTGTACGGTGGCGGGAGTACGGTGCGACGAGACTCACAAAGTCACACGTTCCTTTACTTTGCTTCCTGTCAAAGTTTGATTGGTGGGACCGGAAACAACCATTCATGACGTCTCGGTGCACGGGAAGTCAACAACGTATCCGACTTGTCCAATAAAAGTCGTCGCGTGCCATTTTCCTTGTTCTCTTTGCAGCAGCAGATGAGAATTAATGGGACTCGGGAATGGGGATGGGATTAGCAGTCCAACACTGAAATAAATAATTTCTTTTTGAGAAGACTTAAATAAATTCTTTTTTTTTTCTATGAATAGAAGACTTGAATAAATAAAAGTCATAAAATAACTATATATGATCCCTAGAAACATAGGGACTAACGAGCAACGCAGGGCGAGCTCCTGATGTTAGATAAAGAAGTGCTACATAAAAGGTGAATTTTCAATGTTTAGGATATTCTCAAGAAAGCAGCAGCTAATTCATTTTCTTTTAGGCGCTGTATAATCTTGAACTGCTGTTACCGCAGTAGAGAAGAAAAGAAAAAAGAGGAGTCCAATTCTAGAAGACATTTGGAAATGGAATTGATTCCCTTCTGGAAACGCCGAGATCATCGTTTTTCGTCAAGTTTTGCAGTCTTATTGTCAGATTTACAGGTTTGTTCCGTCAATTTCTTAACTCTGAAGATATTTATAAGCCAGTAAATAATATGAGATGAAAACTTCATATTTGAATCCATAACTATCTCCATCAAAAGAATACTCTACCTACTGTTTCAAAGGCCATACATAGTTCACATATCTACGTTTTCATTCCTCTACCATTGATCTTCTCGCTAATTTCAAGTCCGCTTTTCTCCCAATTTAAGTATGATTGAATATAGTTTAAATTTAATTTTTTTTATCGTAAAATAAATTATTTATAAAAGTAAGTGAGATTCAAAATAAAAAAATTTACATTATATTTTATAACAAAATCCAATTTATATGCACGCTAATATCTTGAATTTAAATAGAAAAATAAACGGTTAATTTTTTAGACGCATCAAGTAGTTACCAACGAAATTGATGGAACTTTGGTTCAGTGAACCTCAAATTTGATAATTTATTAAAATCATTATACACGGTACAGCGTCAAGAGATTATGATCACGGGGGCTCTTGGATAGACCAGCCGTTTTATGGTATTGAGTTAGAAGTTAACTTCCCCATTCTGCACCTCCTTGTTGAAGACTAATAAAAGCTTGATCTGTTCGAGCTAAAGAACATCTTGTTTTCATTTTTTCTTTCCATAGAATAAGCAAAATGATTTATGCTCAAATGAAATCATTTAAATCCAACTTTTTCTCATAACCATGTTTAACAAATTGATAAAGATTTATACATTAATAGTCTGATTTGAGTATTTAACTCGTAAACTAATACCATAATTATTATTATTACTCAATACACACTATTTAACTTCACAATCCCTTAGTTAATAAAAAATATCTTACATATCATGTAAATTTTCTATTTGAATTGATATTCAAATTGACTTTATTTTTCACTTTAAATTGTATATTTTCTATCACAAAAATCAAAATTTCAGCCCAGCAAAACAAAAAAATCAAAAGGCCTCTCTGCTTCATTAATTTTGAGGTTGACAAGGGAGAAAAAATCAGTCCTTAAGACTTAAACAGGACAATAGCAAGTTGATGCATTGGCACGACTGTGCAATGATTAATGTCATGCAGTTGAAGAATCAAAATCAAGAAGTTGCCGTGAAGCCTCTCTTGGGTCGGTACAGCTCGACTCTCTTGAAGTCTATCCAGACTAATCTATTACGTGTCAAACAATAGTGGCCGTAGTTCTTGACCAATGAAACTAGAATATGCCTTTCAAATGTTGACGTTTGATTGTTATTTTCTTCTTTGTCAATCAATCTTCTGCTATATTGTAGTACTGAATTTCCAGAAAGTAGAAAAGAGAAAGGTATCCACATGGAAAATGGATGAATAACAAGAACATTTACTATATAGAAATCGCGTATATTGGTGGCAACTATATACAGTTTTTTTTTGACTATATGTAGTGCGAAAAATTTTCATTATTTCGTTTTAATTTCGAAGAGTTTCTAAAATTTCTAAAGCGTTCGGATAAAAAAATTTAAATTTAAGAACAACGATTAAAAAATCTTCGCGAAAAAAATGTTAGTTTATCAAATTACTCATAATTTTACATTGATTTAGGCATAAAAACTTAAAAATCTACCTTAAAATGGCCGATTTCAAAATCGGCCATTTTAAGCCGATTTTTAAGTTTTTATGTCTAAATCAATGTAAAATTATAAGTAATTGATAAACTAACATTTTTTTCAGCAAGATTTTTAATCGTTGTTTCTAAATTTAAATTTTTTTCGTCCGAACGCTTTGAAAATTTTTAAAAACTCTTCGAAATTAAAACGAAATAATGAAAATTTTTCGCACTACATATAGTCTAAAAAAAAACTGTATATAGAAATCGCGTATATTTTTCTCTTTTCCCTATGTACTGAACTTAAAAAGATAAGATTATTTAGAAAAGACAAAAGGAAAGAATGAAACTTATGTATGTTCTACATGAACCCCTTCCCCATATGATCAAAAAATAAAAAATATGAACATGTTAATAACTCCTTTTAACCCACCTAAGACATTGCTGAACAAAAAAAACAGAAACAAAGTTACGTAATTAACATCTAGAAACCAAGATAAAAATCTTGAACCCTTCAATTAATTCCCAGGAAAATTGCAAGTCTTGCTGCTGCTACTTGTATTCATGTTGGTGGCGTTGATGGTGGTGGTGGATGTGTTATTATTGTTGGTGTTACTTGGATGAGAGCCGCCAATGATGGAAGTGATGGCTGCAGCAAGGGCTGCAGTGAAGTTAGGATCGGCGGTGATGGCAGCCGTTGCAGCGCTCAGGGTGTCAGCGAATGACGGGTGCTGCTGCTGTTGTGGTACTTGCGGGTGTTGAGAATGGTTTTGTAGTTGGGCTGCTTCGATGTCCTGGGATACTTGCAGTCCTGAGAATTTCGATTGGTTATACAATGATTGACCAAAAGTTGGAGGCATTGAGGACAAGTTCTGAGGATGAGTTGCAAATGGAAATAGATTTTGGGGTCTGGCGAATGGTAAAGGATTGGCATTCTGAGTGAGGTCTAACGTGACTGTTGGAAATGGAGCTGAGGCTGAGATTGTGGCCATGTTAGATGAACAAGGAAGGATAGCTCTTGCTAGAAAACTGGGGTTCATCAACCCGTCTGCACTTGACGTGGAACCAGAAAGCAGCATATTTGCCGCGGCGGATGTCGTGGATGCCATGGCCATGGCAGCCGGAGGCAGTGGATGGTTGTGGCTGCCTTCATATGTGGTTATAAGGACTGATCGGTCCTCTGCACACCTCTGGACCTGTAAGTTGCCATAATTCATCATCATTAGCCTTTGCCCAAGATTTTCAAAGTTTGGAAGGAAGTACTATAAAAAGAGAGAATACGTACTTGTTTGCGCACAGGACAACCAACAGCCATGGTGCATCGGTAGTAAGCTCTCGGACACGGGTTACCTTTAGCCATCTTTTGTCCATATTTTCGCCATTGGCACCCATCGGTAATCTGTAATAAACCGAGGTGGTTCTCTATTAAATCAATCTATGTAATTGCCATGCAAATAGTGTAACATTATTCTTCTCAATGAAA
Organism: Rauvolfia tetraphylla; assembly: GCA_030512225.1. Classification (NCBI taxonomy): domain Eukaryota; kingdom Viridiplantae; phylum Streptophyta; class Magnoliopsida; order Gentianales; family Apocynaceae; genus Rauvolfia; species Rauvolfia tetraphylla. The sequence goes on along the minus strand of JAJQKT010000076.1, from coordinate 746,241 downwards.
TAAATATGATTAATTACCATAGGAGCTTCGGATCGGGCGCGAACAGAAACGCGAGCTTTCCTCATGGTAGCCTCGGCAGCATGATCAACGGCCTTTTGGTTGCCCAATTTGGGAACCTTGCTAGGAGCCCATCCTTCTGATTCGGGGCTCTCTTCCCTGCCAATTCCTTTATTCCTCGACGACTCCATATGGTTACGTGGTGATCCAGAAAGTGTTCTCTCTTCGGATGAAGAATGGGATGGCTCCTCCGTTTCGGTTGCGCAACTAGGCCCCAAGTCCAAGAACTGTCTTGGAACTACGGGAGCTCCATCATTATCTTCTTTGGCTTTCTTCTCAACAAACTGAATGCAGAAAAAGCCAACGCAAGATTAGCATATAGACTCAGCTGAAGATGATGATAAATCCAATCACTTTCTGCAAACTGAAGTAACGAATACAGCAGGATCGAAATCCAAGTTTGTTGCTTTTGATTGCAATCTTGGAAATAATTTACCTCATGGTTTTGCGAGCTTTCTGGTCTCGCATTTTGTTGCTGCTGCATCAATGTCATTAGATGCGCTTGCAGCGCATGGTAATTGTTGCTAACATGCGTCAGCATCTCTCTTAACCTCCGATTTTCAGTATTCATCCTGTCGAGTTCGACTTGCAATTGAGCCAGCTGAAATATGCAAAAGACGAATTGCATAACTACGTCTGTAAATTATGCTAACTAAATAAACTTCAACATCCATCATCTGATGAGAGTTCAATCATGTTCTTACCTCAATTTTAGCTCTTTTATCTTCAACATCAGACGAAATCCCGTCATCAACGGTTGACTGATCGCTTCCGGTGTTAGCAGTAACTAGTTGCAGACCAGTCTGCGGGGGGACAAGAATCAAGGAAGACATTATCAGAAAAGCAGCAATAAAAATATCATTTTTGGACGTTGATATATATATATAAACGCAAGAAAAATGGAGGTGTTCTTGTGGAGCTCCTTACATTTACATCCAAATCCGTGGTCCTGGTTGTGGCTTCACCATAAGTATCTTCCTTCTTAATAAGAATATGATCATTAGCCCTTTTCTTATCGGAGAAGAAGTCAACTTCACCCACCACCACCACCCTTTTGTCACCGTCCGGAGCAGAAGCAGGGTGAGTACGATCTTCCCTTTGATTGTGATTCGCCAAAAAGTCTGTGGAGGCCGGAAACATGCTACCCTTGGCAGGATTCAGCCTGGGACTCAAATTGAATCCAAAAACTGGCTTATTTCCAAAGAAGCCTATTGTATCAGAATTTTCAAGGGCAAGACCCCATCCTTTGTCCATAAATAAACCAAGAAAACAATACCAACACTCCAAACTTTCGTTGAAATTATACGGGGAGCAAAGAATTATTATAGGAATTGGTATAAGAAACCTTCAAGAGAGAGAGAGGAGATGCAAGGGTCTGAAGTCTTTTACAGGCCTAATGGGCAGAGATATAAAAAGGGGGCTGGGGAGCAGACTGTTCAAGATTTTGATAAATTTACGTCAGGCAATGCGTCAGTACCGTGACAGGTGGCATTATTTTAGTTTTTGATTAAGTTACTTATTAAAGAAAAGAAGCAGCAAGAGAAGGAGGGTTTCGTCCGTATTTCGTCAAGACAAGTTTGACTGGTTCGCATAAAGAAAAGAGCGAAGAGAGAGAGAGAGAAATCTACCGGCCCGAGCGGTGCGGCGCGTTCCACGTGATGAAAATGAAAAAGTAAGAGTAGAGGAGAACGTCAACGGATTTGACGGCCAAGCTTTTGGGGAAGCTGCCTGACGACTGGGTGAAGGTATGTTGTGCGGAGGCTTCTCTGTCTGGCGTTGTGCAAGGCTGACTGCATCTAGTTCTAGGGTTTCCATTGCGGGGGGAGCGTCTATGTGTGTGTGATTGTGGGTGTGCACGCACGGGCACGCCAACACGTCTTGGATCTCTCCAGGAACCAAGTCTTGACTGTTCTTATTTCCTTTTGTGATTGGTAGTTTGGGATTGCCTTCCTGGGACCGGGTCATTCGCTAAAACCTTGACTCTCTTTCTTTTGCTTTTTCTACATTTTTTATACTTTTTATTTTGTTTTTTTTGGTGAAGAGGTGATAAAAGCTTGACTTGCCTGATTGTATACGATATCAAATTCAAAAATTTTTATTTTGAATTTTGTGTAGTTTTTTTTTTGGGTGAGATTTGAACCGAGAAAGAAAAGTGAGATCTAAAATATAATTTTATTCGTTTTAAAAAATAAAATTTTTTTTTTGTAAAAGAATTAGGATTGTAAGAATCATAAAATTTTTTTAAAAAATATCTTTTATACTTTTAATAAATAAGGATAGAGAGAGAAAGAGACAAAAATAAATAAAGAGAGAGAGATATATACTCAATGTGTAAAATTATTTATATAGGAATATGAAATAACTTCCTCAATTTGAAAAAAACAGAAGGAGAATGAGTAGTGCTTTTATATTTTTTTTTAATAGAAAAATCTTATGTTGGACATATACTCAATGAACATTGAATTATTTAATACTCCTTAAACAATGATATTTTCATTCTCAAATGAAAAATGATATATAGCGAGAATATAATTCAAATTCTTGAATTCTGATTGTATCGTCCTGTGCTCTAAAATCCAAAGTCTGTACGGTAAATGTGTGACTTTGTTTTGCCGACATCTTTAAATCTGAACATCCGTATCTATGGAGAAAAATCCGAACTGATTGATATTTTTATTTAGAAATTTTTGTTATCAAAAAAAAAAAAGGTTTTCTTCCGATGATTTAATCAATACCAAAAATGGCATCGGGTTCACACTTCCCAGCTAAAGCCGAAAGCGATGGAAAGCCTGGCCCTATATGTCTTCCTATTTTCTTTTCATTTCGGGATCGTCAAAAGAAGGAAAGCTTGCCCGACCAAACGCTAGAAAAGTTTAAAAGGGCTTGAAAATAAGTAGTCTCCATTACGCCGTTGGAATTTGGACATTAATTACAAATATCGTACGGATTTTCTTTGCTGATTGAGTATATATATATATATATATATATATATATATATATTAAAATTGAGGTAAAATTATTAAGTGGTGATATGTGAATAATTTTAAACTTGATTGAATTCTCATTATGCCAAGTCACATTATGTGTATTTATGAATGTATTGATTAATGTGCCTACATAAACTAATTATCTTAATTTTAGTAAAATTTAATTTATGTTAAAATATATGAATCTACTAATTATCTTGATATTGATGATATAATTAATTGTACAACTAATGAATCTATAAATAATAATAAATAATAGACATTTGAATACAATTAATGATTTTAAACTTATCTTAAATCTACTTATTATATATATATATATATATATATATATATATATATATATATATATATCTAACTATAAGATAGATATATGAATCTATTATAAAATTAATACATAAAATTATAATTATTATTTTAAATACATAAGTTAGATATATATGTCTCTAACTATAAAAATAGATATATGAATCTACTATAAAATTAATATATAAATTTATAATTATTATTTTAAATACATAAGTAAGATTAAAAGACTGAGAGTAAAAAAAATGTAGTTGAGAAGACCTTGAGAAAAAATAGAATTTGAAAATGATCTTAATTTAATCATTAGAATTTGAAAAGATTTTTTTTCAAAATTTTAAATACATTTGGATAAATTCAAGAAACAATAATTATATGAAATTTTAATTTATGTTAAAATACAAAAATCTACTAATTATCTTAATTTTGATGATATATAATTAATTCTATAACCAATCAATCTATAAATAATATTAAATAATAAACTTTTAAACTTTTGGATACAACTAATGATCTTGAACTTATCATAAATTTTTTTATTTTATATATATGTCTCTAGTTATAAGATAGATATATGAATCTACTATAAAATCAATACATAAAGTTATAATTATTGTTTTAAATACATATAAAGCACAATATGATACCACCATCAAAGACATAGAAAGAAATTTATGGTAAGTTATGATTAAAAGAATTCGAAACTATTTTATCATTTGTGATGATTAGACCAATTTATTAAGGATACTTACATAAAATGACATAATAATATGATTTTTTAAAATAAAAAATACTTATAATATATTTATCTTATAATAAAAAAAATAGACATAAATCTTAAAATTTAGTATTAATAAATTACCCGCGCGTTGCGTGGGCATTCGTACTAATTCATATATTGTTATTATCCTCGTTGCAATCCTTGTAAAAGTAACATGTAAGAGTCTTTTGATCTTCTGGTCTGAATAATAAAAAATTTTACCAAACAGTGATATAATCCTAATATGTATACACATGTGTTTGAGAATTTAGAGTCAAAAGCTTTAATAGAAGTTCCTCTGTGTGATAATATAATGGCTTCTAAAAGGGGATGATTTGCGACATAAATTAGCACAAGTTAAGTGCAATTGTATTTTTTTTAATTGATCATTTTAAGATTGATTTTCATAATATTTATATGCACAAATATGTAAATATATATATAATTAAAAAATTAACCTTTTGCCGTTCAAACATGAATCAATTTTTTATAGATCATAGTTTTAGTGTTTTGAATATTTAAGAGAGATTTTAAAAATTTAAAGATTGAATAATAAATAATAACATTTTTAACTGTATATAATCTAATAAAAAATTGTATATAATAACGTCTAAAAAGATTGCAAAATATCTATTTTTTTATTTAAATTATCTGAAAAATGGCGCAGTAATCTCATGTATATTTGCTTTCCTGGAAACATCATTTGCCAAAATTAATTAACTAACTATTAACAAAGAAACTATGGTGATTTGAGATGGAGCATTCCTTTTCTTTCTTTTTTTAAAGTAATTTTACACTATTATGAAAAGAGGAGGAAAAGCAATTGAATATGGAAATAAATATTGAATTCAAGACTTCGTAATTTAATATGAAGTATTCTTTCATTTCAAAATATGTATTCTATTTTATTTAATTTGTTTTAAAATATATATTACTTTTTTATATAAATATTTTATTTATTATTTTATTTTTAATTATACCCTTATTTTCAACTACTAATTTAAATATTTTTATCTTTTAAAAAATAATCACTTAAAATATTAACTCTTAATATTAATATTAAATTTAACACGTCAACTAATTATTTTTAAGTAATATATTTTAAATATCAATCAAATATTTTAATAAAATTTTTTAATTTTTTAATACAAAAAATATAAGTATACAAGGCTCTCGTAACAATGAATCATAATTTGAAAGTGTGGAAACGCACGAGTATAACAGTTACTATTGGTTGTATGGTTGGACGTTCGGTCGTAGAATTGGGTGGTTCGGTTCCTTTTGTCAAAGATTTGAGGCTTTCTTTTAATTTCTTCACTGTACTGATAGGCTGTCCAGACATGTCCCTGCATTGGTCTTCATTTACAGCTTTTGGGAAGAATTCTTGGTCGCTTTTTCTTCCTCTTTCCCCTCCTTTTCTACATAAACAAACCTTTCGCCTTTTTATTAATTGCTTCACTACCTGCCGATCTTAAAAAGTAAGCCATCCAAAAAATGAATTCAAAACTCAGTAAAATATTTTCCACAACTAACATTCAAAAATACAAGAAGAAGCACGCGCGTACTACCTGACAAATCCCAATTTCTTTTTTACACGACCAAACAAATAAATAAAAATCATGCATTAGTGTCGTGTTTGATGTCAAATCCTATTCAAATTTTCATTATTTTTTTTTTCAAAATCGTTCTTCTATCCCAATTAAACGTTTAATTATTTATTTAAAATAAATACTTTATTCATTTCAAAATATAATTTTTTTAAAAAAATATTTAATTTTTATAAATTTTAATAATTATTTTTTAAAATTATTATTACCATAAATATAATTATTTTATTATTTATTATATTAATAGATTAATTAATAATATAATAAAAATATTTATTATTATTTTTTAATTTATGTAGAAAGAATTAAAAGTTTTTATATTTTAAAATTGGAGGTTGTGATTTTTAGAATTTTGAGGTTATGTTTGTCACACGTTGCATCAAACGTACGTCAGGGTTTGTTCCTTTTTTTTTTTTTTTTTGGTAAATCAGGGTTTGTTCCTTTTAATAAACGTGAATTTGTGACTAATCTCGAGGTCCGCAAGCTCTGTGGATGAAGTTCATAGAATCGGCAAATTGAAATAATCGTGCTATTAGGAAAAAAAGGTGTTAAGCGTTGGATTAATGAAACATTGACTATGAGTATGAACTGCTGTCGCAAGAAACTCATGAACGCACGGGAGCGTTAGTTTCACGTACGGTCAAGATGAGGCATCACTCGTCATTTTAATCAAATCAGCGCCGCAGTTGCCAATCAGGCTTGCAGACAAAAGGAGAGTTGACTGAGATTTACGTTGACTGGTGATACCAACTCCCACGTGGCTTACTACATGACGTGGAAAATTGGTGTCGGATTAGGTATAATTGGACCATCAACATTACTATACAGCAGCCAGCAGTTGATAGATGACTTCGGGAATTCAACTGCTGCTCTGCTAGAGGCCTTTGCAATTCTATACTTGTGGGATACTTCGTCATATGGCTTGAGAGCGTATTTCGAGTTATCACCCTTTAACCCATCCCATACGTAGAAAAGGTCCATTTAAAAATAAAATTTATGATTTTTTTTATTTTGCTGAATAATAAATAAAATTTATGATTCATAACAAAAATTTTTACCATTTACATGTAATCATTATGTGGTAGAGGTGTAGTTGAAGAATAAAAATACTTTTTATCAGATAAAAAATCTTGAATTATTTTTTAAAAAATATAATCGTATGAGGTTACTTGAGCTTAATCGTTTTAGTTAGACAGAGAAAAGCGTACCATGGGTTTAACACGGCCGTTTGGAAGACTTCGTCTGTTGAGTAAGTTACGTGGATGATTCCTTGACATCGGGGCTAGGCTACCAGAACTTTTGATGGGTTTGTCAAAGAACGTTGGCTTGCGTTCAGTACTAATCTACTAAATTTCAAAATGGTTTCTCCTAATTTCAAACCTTTCCAAGACCGACAAAGTAATCCCATTCAAACTATGCTTTCGAAAAGGATGTAGAAACAAAAGCAAATCCATCATTCACTTTCAACATTTTGGCTAAGTTTGGTATCAAATTTCAATTTTTTCCAGTAGCTTTATTAATCTATAGGCATTTAATGGGCACCGTGCCAGTAGGTTTTCAATTTCTTGAATAACTGGATGCTTGACTAGACGCTAGACGCTAGCTAAGCAATCGTCGTGGGGAAAAGGACAAGCAAACCAGGGAAAAATGGATACGGAAATTTCTCTAATGCTATCAATATATGTCAAGAAAAACATGAGGCGTTGTTTTCAGAGGACTCCATGCTCTCTTATCTGATCGAAATCATATAAATTTCTCTCGTGAAAACTTGAGTTACAACGAAATTAACCTAATATCCTTTGTCTCTTTGTAGTTTTTTCTTTGGGAAGTCGTAAGCTTTTTGCAATTTTAGGATTTTCGACAAGTGAAATCACATCACAGAGTCAAGATCCAAGATGAATTGGTGCCCAGAGGCTGCGTCATTTGAGATGGACTTGAGACGCAACTATAGAAAACTAGGTTTTCAATACCTACTCTGTATTTTGAAAGGCAGCTAACATTGTATGCGCACGAATCTGAGAGTAGTTCGTTGATAAGGAAATAAACGGATAACAAAGAAGGAGGACGTGGAATCTTGGAAACCTTAGAAAGAATAAAGACCTTGTTACCCAATATGATGGCGTAGATATGTGGAAAGGCCAAGAAAGAGCGAGAAAAGAAAAACCAACATATATAGCGTAACAGCTAAATACCGACTTGTTTTTATCCAAAGTGAAAAAAGCACAGAGATTGCTGCAGTGGACGAAGAATGCAAATAATATCTCCACGCTGCAGCACAGCAGAGCCCGGCGTCCAACAACTGCAAAGCAGCAGGCGCCGGCTATTACTTAAATGCCCGCGGGAGAGAGCTGTAAAGTTGAAATATGGAAGCATGGCGAATTGGACCGAATGGTCTAAAGCAAGAAAAACATTGGACTTCTTCGACGCGAATATGCTAATTAAGGGCAGACACTTCCGCCAGAGGTGCCTGCTTTTGGTCATACGTCGATGCCCTTCAAAGATACCTTTCACACCGCCAATTAATTCTAACGGGCGACATCGGCTTTCTAAATTTTACCATGTTCTGTCAGAACTGCGGGCGCTACTGGATATCTACCGGATTATTCTGATTTGATCTCCATATTAGTATAATTAAATAAAATTTAATTTTAAAATTTTTATATAAATATTAAATTATTTATATAAAAATGTATGAGTTTCAACTAAAATTTTATTTAGATTGAGTTTTGAAATACAAATTTTTTATTTTAAATTTTATTTTTTATAAATAATTTACTTTTACGAAAAACAAGATAAAAATTTTTAAACTTAAACATTATTCAAACTTAAACATATAAAATTTTATCTTGAATTTCATGCTGAAATGGTAAGTTAGTTGTCCAAATCGTTTTTTTTTTCTTTTCTCTTTTGGATTTTTTTCCCTGGGTTTGATCTTGGATCTTGATGCTCACATCAAATGGGACAGTTTGTCAATATTTGCTTCTCTTTTTCTCAAAATATTCTCTTTGTCATGAAGAACTAATGCTGATTCTTTCTGAAACACCATAATTAGCATGTCAAGGCACTCACGAGCATCAAAAACTGTCATTTAGATTCATCAAGGAAAAAAGAGAGAAAGAGAACTGTTATTTAGCAGGAAATTTTGACTATGATAGATATAGTTTTGTCAATATGGTCTTTTTCTCCCATTGGTAATCACTGGAGATTTTCCAAAAGATTGACTGTTGCACCTGGTGAAAATTTACCCAAAAAAAAAAGAAACAAAAGAAATGCCAAAAAAAAAAAAAACCTAACCTTGACACTTGACAGTGAAAAAAAGGACTGGAGAGAACTATTAAATTTAAGACTGTTACACAATTGGAAGAGAGCTCGAATACTGGAAGTGTATGCATGTAGTGTCATCGGCTTTTGCTATAAGTAAAAGTTGCGAGCAAAAGCACATCTATTGGCGTGCACCAGTGGTCTAGTGGTATAATAGTACCCTGCCACGGTACAGACCCGGGTTCGATTCCCGGCTGGTGCAGTTTATACTTTTTCTTTTTCTCAAACTGTTATAAAGGGCCGTTGGTGTTATCGGGCTCAATTGTAAGTCCAATAATGGATTTATCTTTCTCGTGCCTCTAGTGTATCGCCTCTGGGCCATCTCTAATAAACAAAGCATTTTTTGGAAAGCAACATCGCTCAGCTTGGCCCGTTTAGAACTCTCTACATAGTTCCCAAAGGACATTTGGAAACATCTATTACAAATGCCCAAACAAATTGTGATCCTGTGCTGCTTTTCATGCAAACCCATTCCGGCCCTAAATAAATAATTTTCGATTCATGCACTGCAGACAAGAGCCCATGTGGCTGAACCATAGTTTAACACGGAAAAAGCAAAAGCAGCAGCAGTAAGCAAAATCATCAAGTAGGAACAAAGTGTCCACTGAGAAAAGAAAAAGATAAAGTGAAAGGTATAAAAGGAACCCCCACTCAGATTCTCCATAGCGAATTCATTAATCTTTCCGTCTAACTCATGCTGAAGCATTCTTGAACTGTATAGATTTAGATTCATACCATCTAGATTGCTTGCATCAGACTAAAATGGCTTCCCCATTCATCCCCGGCAGCACCAAATGGGATCTCCGTTCACTTCCCTTGTCCTCTTTCTTTATTCTGGTCACTGTGCTTTCAATCCATTCCTTTGTAGGCTTCGCAGAAGCCCAAGCAAAACTCTGCAGAACATCGTGTGGTGATATTCCCATCAACTACCCTTTTGGCATTGATGATGGCTGTGGTAGTCCTTACTACAGCCGCATTCTTGTTTGTTCCCATTCAGGAGAGCTTGAGCTCAGGACTCCTTCGGGCCGATACCATGTTAAAAATGTGAGCTATTCTGATCCTCATATTCTAGTTACCGATCCCTTCATGTGGAAATGCCAAGATGGTGAAAATTTTCGCCCCACGAGGCCGTTCAGCCTAGACACCAGCATACATTTCACCCTCTCCCCTCAAAATGATTACCTATTCTTCAACTGTAGTGAAGATGGTGTCATAATGGAACCAAAACCAATCTTCTGCGAGCGATTTCCAGAACAATGCGACTCCACCTGTGACAGTTCTAGTTATCTTTGCCGGCACTTGCCTGAATGCGCATCTGCGTTGAGGGGGAGTTCTTGCTGCTCTTACTATCCTAAAGCAACTGAATCTTTAAGGTTGATGCTGAAGCATTGCACAACCTATACTAGTGTCTATTGGAAAAATCTTGGCGTGACACCTCCCTATAATCAGATTCCCGAGTATGGTATTAGAGTTGATTTTGAAATTCCAGTTACTACACGCTGCCTTCAGTGCCAGGACACGACTAAGGGAGCTGGCATGTGCGGTTTTGATACGGAAACTCAGAATTTTCTGTGCCTTTGCAAGAAGGGAAATGTCACAACCTATTGCAACGGTATTTTTTAGGAGCCCTTATAAACAGAGAGGTCTTTTTGTTTTAGTTTGGATTTTCTTATATTGGTTGCCAGTTTCTTGAATTTCAATAACAAAATTGCATAATTTTGCCATTTAGTTTAACATGAATGGTGCAGCAGAAATCGCATCTAAAGCTTTTCCTTAATTTTTTATTTTGTTAATGCCAAATATGCAGATAGCAAGAATTCTCAGCGTATGAGTTCCGGGGCTGTGGCAGGTAATTTTATTAGCTGAAGGGTTCTCTGTTTTGTGAAAAAAAAAATTGTGCCTTCTGTGTTCTAAACGTCACCTTCTTCGACTGTATCAGGCACGGCAACTGTAGTTTCAGTCGCTGGAGCGTTTGGAATTGGAGCTGGCGTATGGTACTTGAGGAAAGTCAGAGCAACAGCTCCAGTAAGCCATGGCGTTCAAAGCAACGAAAATAGATTCTTTTGACAGCTTCCTAGCTTACAGAAGAAACACAGAAGTACCAGATTTTCTTTACCTTCCTGATCTTCTCTCTTTTTTCCCTTTCTTCTCTTTATCATATTCTTCATGTTAGTCCTTTACCATCATGTCTTTTGGTTCTTAAATCTTTCTTTAAGAAAAACGAATGGTCTTGTAGCACAGATATTATGTATAAAATCTTTGCTTATTGTGTGTTTTTCATGTTGGAGAATTAACTTTCTGGATGGGAGTTATAAGAGAAATTGTCTATAGAAAACCAGGATTCTCAATTGGCTACAGGAAATGACAGATAACATCAATCTTGAATCCTTGATTCCACACTCTGTTTTGATCGACTCAGTATTCACAAAAACGAACAAATACATATACTGAAAAAGTATTTGGGAACTCTGCTAATGTGCTTCCAGCTCAAACTAATTCTTTGCACACTGAACTGGCATTTTCAACTTAAAGAGAAGGAAAAGAAAAACGGAAAAAAATAAAATAGAATGAAAAACCCAGTTTAATGCTTTGATTGATAATTCTAACATGCTTCACCAACAGCACATTTCAGAGGTCCTGCTTCAGAAGTTAGGGAGGGGACTAAGTGCCCTTCGGCAACATGGAACATCTGAGATTGGGAGTAAGATGGAGGGCCACTTCCCACACCTGATGGAACAAAGTAAGCTCCATTCTCAAATGCATCCTTCAGGGTTGTCCATCTCCAATCCTTCCAGTGCCTTCTGTCAGTTTCACCTTTAAGCTCTCTCTTCGTGACCTGCAAGCATGTGGGCAAAATTTTAGTGACATGGATCAGTAGTCTTCCTTAGAAGCTCCAAGCAATCATTACCTGTTTGCGTTCAGATTCATTTGGTGCTATAAAATAGTTGCCTTCGCTTAAAATTGTTGGACCTGAGCTTCCACCAATTGCGTACTCACTCCATGGTTCATAGAAATTGTTGGTGACATGCGCAAAACCATATCTAACCCTACAAGCTGGAAGAAATATCAGTTACTGTTCATTTTGCCGGTTGCTGCCGTCATGCAATGAAAATTTATAGCTGCTTTCGGTTAGATACACGGCTTTGAATGTTGATATGACACACGCTATACCGGTCTGGTCAAAGGAAGAGTATTTACCTTGGTAACCGGCTAGCAAGGCCAGGGCCAAAATGGTTAAAGGCCACGGTGACTTGCAAGATTCTGTCTGCAGTATAGCCATCTTCATGCCCAAGCAGCATCCCCTGATATGTTTAGTTCCAATTAAGTTATAAATCCAAGAATTGTAACCCGTGAGCTCATTTTCAAGCTATGTTTATAGGCATCTAATGGTCGTGAAAGGATGGAATGAGCACCTTTTTATGCCGAGTAAAGTGGTTATTAGAAATGGTGATCTTTGTCGAGGCATGAGTAATATCGACTAGGCCATCAGTACAACTAGCAAAATGGCAATGGTCAATCCAAACGTTTGAGGAAGCTAACACACTGATGGCATCTCCATCGTAGCCTTCGGGATTGGATTTTAAAAGGCCAACGCTCATCCCCTTTTTACAGTCATGAAAACTGATGCTATGTATAATAACATGGTGAACACCGTCGATGGCGATGCACGGACCATAAGCTATCTCAACCCTGACGCCTCTTCCATCAATGGTCTTGTAGCTGTTCACCAGAAGCTCATTCTTGAATGTTAGCACCATATCCTTTCGGAAAACAATCCAAAGGGGTTCTGCTCTCGTTGCACCATATCGCAGAGTTCCTGGTTTCGGGTGGATGGGATCATCTGAGGGGTCAGTCACAACATATATATCACCATCCCGGCCTCCTAGAGCATCAGCGCCGAAGCCTACTGCACAGTCAGCCAAGGCCCGGCGATTGGAGGACCAATTGAGGTTCAAACGCCTGCAAGAGTCAATTATGTTGTGAGCTGCTGATGAAAGACTAGGAGAGGCTAAAATGCAAGAAAGCATTAGAAGGAGAAAGGCAAAATTAGCCATAGCCGGAGTTGTGCAAGAAATTAATCAAAGCTTAGAAGATGGAAGAATTAACGCAGAGCCAGAAGCTAATCAAGCCTTATAAATATGTCTTTGAATTCTCAGTTTGGTAACTCTGCAAAAGTTTTAACCAGAGGTGCATGCAACTTCCCAGATTCTTTGAAGGGGAACTACACATGGATGATTCTTAAGATTGTTCCTCTTCAACCAACCATGCATATGTAAAACCACCATATAATTTAAGGCCAGACTGAACTTAGTTGTGATCCAAACTTTTGTTGCTTTGTTTTTTTATCCTTAAATAGAAAATTTCTTCGGCAGCTTAAAACGATATAGTAAATAAAGAAAGCATTATAGTTAATTATGGTAGAATTAGGAAATAGGCTAATCTCTCAAATATTCTTTATGTTCCTGGGATTGTCACTTTTCTGAATTGAAGAGATTTATAGAGTTCAAATTCACCATGTCTCTCTCATTTGCATGATCAAACACAACGGGAACAAAATTTCAGTATTACAACTTCCTTGCAGAAGGGGAAAAAATTGTTGCGGACAATTATTCTGATTTTTTTTTATGTTTTCTCCAGAAAAAAAAGATAAAAATTAAATTTAGTCAACATAGTCTTGTGCTTTTGACTATATATAGGTAGTCTCCATTAAAGACTCTAATATAATACTTATTGATCTCGGAGCTATTTTAATCGTTTCGTGTTCAAATTAGAATTAAGAAATAAAACTCATAACGTAGAAACTCTTTTTTTTTTTTTTTTTTCTGTTTTGGGCCAAATAAAATGTAGCTGATGGATTATTGGACCTAGACTAACAGAAATCCTACATCCAATAGACAAATTATAAGATTGGTCGTGGTCAATCTCAATACTATGCAGACTAGCTTTCAAGACATGCAAAAATTGTTAGGCAGTTAGATAATTAGCATGTACTAGGTGTGTAATCAATTGTAGGTAGAAAACAGGTCGTATTGCAGGTTGTTCATGTACATTCATGGCCACCCATCTAAAAAAGATTAAATTCCCAGATGACCAATAATTCTAACTTGGCATGCTATTCTTGCCTTTGATGAATCAACAGAAGTCTGTGCATTCTCCTGATCCATCGTCTTAAGGGAAGTTTATGCAAAATTATTCCACGCCCTGGACTTTATTGTTGATAGATTATAAACATGCTCTATTGCGAGTGCAACGAAGGGGGCCTGCATTTGCTGTTAATGCTGGTACCATTGATCCATGAGCTACGGGAAATGATTGAGACCTGCTATAACCGGGTGCACAGCTTCCATATCCAGATTGAACAAAGTAAGCTCCGTTCATAAATTTATCTCTCGATGACCTCCATTTCCAGTTTGTCCAGCCTTTTTTAACCTCTCGCTTTGTAACCTGTAAAAAAGGTGTTCGACAGACTCAAGAATCGCTAATTGGTCTAGGAAGAAAAGTTTGCAATATTCTTGACGTACTTGTTTCGCTCTGCCGTTATTAGGAGCCACAAAGTAGTTTCCTTCACTAAAAATGGTTGGATTTGCACTTCCACCTATTGCATACATCTGCCACGTATCGTACCTGTTATTTGCCACATGTGCATAGCCTAACCTAACTCTGCATACATGTATATGGGTCAATAATGGATGAAAGAAAACTCTACACCCTTGCTATTGAAAACCAGCCAAAATTTGCAAACCTTGGCATCCTCTGGACAAGACCAGGGCCAAAACGGTTGAATGCTATAGTAACTCTGATTCCTTTATCTTCTGCATTTTTATCGTCATGTCCAAATAACATGACCTGCCAATAGACTTCTATTAGGACATTGATTCGATCAAAAGACACACGAAGAAAACTTTGCTTCTTGAAATTTACCTTATCGTGCTGAGTAAAATAGTTGTTGGAAATGGTAATGGCAGTAGAACCATGAATTACATCAATTAGACCATCGCTGCAACGCGCAAAATAACAATGGTCAATCCATATATAAGATGAAGCAAAAATATCGATAGCATCCCCGTCTGAGCCACGACGATGGCCAATATGATCAGTACTGCTCTCCACAAGGCCGGCTTTTCCAGGCTTGCAATCATGAATGCTAATCCCATGGATAATCACGTGGCTTACATGTTGAATAGTAATGCATGGTCCATAAGCAATCTCTACTTGCACCCCTCTCCCATCAATCGTCTTATAACTATTCATTATAAGCTCATTCTTGAGCGTGATCACCATATCCCTTTCAAAAACAATCCAGAGGGGCTTTTTCTGCACTACGGCGTATCGAAGTGTCCCTGGCTTGGGGTTCGTAGGATGGTCTGACGGATCAGTAACAACATACGTCGCACCGTACTTGCCTCCAATTGCATCTTTACCGTAACCGACAGCGCAATCGGCCAATGCCTGACGATTGGTTGCCCAATTTGACTTCGTATGCGAGCACGAGTCTATAACATTGAATACTTTCTTGGAGGAAGGAGGGCTGTAGTTTGCTGCTTGCAATGTGGAGATACTCAAGATTACGAGAAGACTCCACAGGAGGAGGAGGGATTGGAAGGCCATGGCTTATAAGTATGTGATTTACTTGTATTCTTTGAGGCAGAAAATGCATGTAACGGAGACTTATATAGGATCAAAGTAAGGTAGCCGTGACACCCACTATGGCTCCAAGATTCCCTTTTTCTACCCTTCTTGGATGTATACAAAAGACGTGATGGCACGAGCTTGATGTAATATAGTTTGACTTGAACACATCTGCAGAAGATGGACAAGTTTTAGGTGTATAGTATTATTTGACCACAAAGTCTGTGAGGTTTATTTAAATCTTACCATAAAAATTAAATAAAAGATTAGAAAATGTCTGGAGTTCTTCGTTTGACATTCCAACTAGTGAAGAGGAACTGTACCGGCAATTTGGATTACATGCTTGAGTGCCTGTACGGAATTTGGAATTGTTTTTTACTTTCTAGGAAAGGAATTTATCAATGTATTTGGATTGAATTTTTTAATTAAGTTATATTAAAAATTATAAAATTAAATTATTTGTAAAAAGAAAACATATGGTTCAAAGTGAAAAAAGTAAATTTTTTAATTTAAAAACTAATTTAAATGCACCACAATTTTTTAGTGTGGAGACAAATCGGAAAATTAAAATGGGGGTTGTTGTGGGCTGGTGGTGGGGGGAGGTTCCCCTCGTTGCTCTTGGTGGTGGAAAGGAAGAGGAGGGTATCCATTATTCAATTATCCAATTATCAGATCCTCTGAATTTTAGAAAAAATATTAATTACATAGTCCTCTCCTAATTGACCCAAGAACATATATCGTTATTTTAGAAAACCTCATCTTTCTTTGAGCAGATCATATGCAAAAGTTTCTCAGGTGAAAATATCATTCATCTTGCAGGCATAAATTCTTATAGGTACTCAAGAAGGAAAAGTCGAGTTAGTTAGAATGATAATAGATGATTATATCATTTGCCGCATTAGGAGCAAAATAAATTAATTCAGGATTTGGACTTGGTCATATAAGTCTTTTTTTTGTCTTCATAATTTTTGAACATTTTACGCTGTCAGAGTGGTTTTGCCACCACTCTCTTTAGTGAGTTTCCACTGAAAAACTGCAAGCACCGAGTATGTGAAATTTTCATAAGTGCATATTTGTCTAAAAATTTTAAAAAATAGACTATTTTTGTGATAAACTGTTAACTTTTGGAATAAAATAACTATTTCAAAAAAATTTTTAATATTAATTACATAAATAAGCCCTCATAGAAATACCAAGTGCTTAGCGCAGATGCTATTTTCTGGCTGAAATATGCTAACAAGGTGGTTACACATAAAATATTTTGAGACATTAAAAATTGAAAAAGAACTTATAGAACCCAACGATGATGAAGCCTAAACTTTAAGGATGATATTGGTTATTTCCCCTTTTATGGTGTAAATTGCTGAATCCTTAACGTTAACATTCTTCATATTATAAAGTAGTAATTCGGAATATTATTAATATAATAAATAAAATTCCAGAAATATGAATTACACAGGATATATGATTTACTATAAACAATAGGTAACGGAAGGCAAAGCCAATGTAGCACAGATGGCTTTGCTTAGCTTTATTTTATTTTATTTTAACAACAAATTATAGAATTAATCAAGAAATGTGTTTCCGCCTGCTTCTGGCTTTGTTTATACTGAAACATTCTATGCATAGCTACACATTCCGAACATGCAATAGCTGCCTTTGTTGCAATTGTTGTTGCAGCCTCCGCAATGATTCTTGTTTGAATACGGATTCACACACTTTCCTTCGCAACAGATTTCATGGAACTTGCACTTTTTGCCACACTTGCCGCAGTTAAATCTGTCGGTGAAGACATCGACGCACTTCTTCTTGCAGCAATCTGGCCCCGGACTGCCCTTCAGACTGCATATTCTGGGGTATTTGTTGCATGTCATTCTGAATCGTGTTTTCTGTGCGAGGAAACGGCTCGGCCCTCGGAGTGATGTCATTTGCTGAGATTCGGATTCAGATGGTTCGGCTTCGTTGTCATTGTTGCTGTCAACGAAAGCATCCTCTTCATTCCCCGTTTCTGAGCCCGAGACGGCGATGGCGATGGCCATTACCATTGACAATAGCAGTAGAAGCTTAAGGTAGTTCATGGTATTCTGTTTCCGAAGCTCGGGAAGAAGATGGATGAGGAGTACGAAGGCAAATGAGGGATGAATGGAGCTGCGGAACTTGGATGGAGAGATTGAGGTGAAGAAGAAGAGTATTTATAGAGGAGCTCAATTGCATGAAAACTGCGTAGTAGTCCGATGTCAACTGATTAGTGGAGTGGTCAAATTCAACAGGTTAGTACAAAATGGAGCAACCAAAGTTTGGCGCTTAAACGACCGTAGCAGCTGTTCCCTTTAGGAAGATGTCCAATACACTTTTCATTCAATCAAATACTAATGAAATATGCAGCCATGTGTTGTTGTGGATCTTTGTATCTCTTCTCGCAGAGTTTTGATCGGTTTTAAAATATGCAACCGCGTTGAAACCCCACCATTCTTTATTGCAGATTTGCAAGATTTCAAATTTCAACGCCTAATTAATTAGGAGGAGTCAATATGGGGCTAACGGCTTTCTTGAGTATGGACTTGAAAAGCCCGAAAAGCCCAGCCCAGAGAAACTTGTCCCAATTGGACTCCAAAAATCTGTTCCTAAAGCACTTCCTGCCGTTTGTTCTTTTGACTTCCTAGTACTTTACGTTTTAAAATACATGTTATATTTTATATTTTATTTATTTTAAAATATAAGTTATTTTTTAACAAATAATTAATTTATTATTTTATTTTAAGCTTATTCTTATATCTAACTAACTATTTAAATATTTTTATTTTTAAAAAACTATTAATTTTTTAATCAACCACCTTAAATACCAATCCTTAATGTTAACTTTTAAATTCGATACACTAACTAAGAATTTTTAAATCGAGACATTTTAGACATCTATCAAACTTTTTCTATAAAATTTATCAAAATTTTAATTCTCGTATAAAAAAGAAATATGTCATATATTTTTTGAAATGGAGAGAGTATTCATTAACTTGATAAATAATCTATATTGATAAATAATCTGTCTTACAAAAAGGAAAATAATAATGGAAAAAAAACCTGGAAAGCCGGAACAAGAACACGAAATATATTTCTCAAAAAAGTTGGATTTTTTTATTGAAGAAAAAACTTAAGACTAACAGAATTTAATAAACATTTAGAGTCTTAAATTTCAGAATAGTGAAGTATTTGTGTGAAGAAAGAGAAGATTCGTATTAGATTTCACTTCAAATACACCACCATTCCATCGTGCTTTCACAGTTTTTTATTTTTATTTTCTTCCTTAAACTATTTTAACAAATAATTTCACATCTTTCATTTTAAGCTACATATTTTTTCTTATAAAAAAATTAAACATATACTCAATAAAAGCGTCGAAAAATAACTATTTTTTTCATTGAGTTGCAATGCAAGTACATGCTTAATGGTCTGAGCATGAGTGTCCCATGATTATGGCGAAATTTATCTTTGTTTATTTTTTACATATGACGGAAGGAATAGGAAAACTTTCAATTTTAGATCCTTCGTAAAACTCGAGGATGATCCTCACACGTTGGATTGGGGGAACACCGGGAAGTAGTCTAGCTTTGAGGAAGACGGTAATCAAGCTACTGTGCACTTCCCTGCAGAAGAGAGAGCCGAAACCTGATCACATTAACACGTGGGCATATGTAGACAGTCTAGTGAAGAGAACTTTCACATGCAATTACGTGCATTACATGCAAGTAATCAGAGTACAGTGAAGTATAATACATTCTGTGTAGAATTATCACGTTATTGAACGTGTTTATATACATACGTATACCATTAGTATTGCCAGTAAAGCGTTATCTGTGCAGGAAGTTGCAGCGACGATGATTAAACTTGATCAAGCATAGCTGCACATGCCATAGCGACACGACCTTCCTTCCTTGCATCTGTGGTTGCACTTACCGCAGTGCCTTTCATCCCAAGATGGATTCACACACCATCCTTGGCAGCAGACCTCTGAGTATTTGCATTTTCTACTGCACTTCCCACAGTTAAATCGATCGTTCATGACATTAACACATCTCTTCTTACAGCAATCTGGACTCGCACTGCCCCTGGCTGCACAAACCCTGGGGTACTCGTCGCGGGTCCTCCTACGAAAGCGTGCTTCATGGGCAAGAAAGCGATCAATTACCTTACTTTGAGGATCATGAATTTCACTTGTTGGCATACAGAAAACGGTTAGGACCGTGGCCATGAGTACTAAGGAAAAGAGTAGGAGCTTGGAAGAGTACATTTTGTGCACGAGATATATGATCTTATTTGTATCAACTACTCGTCAATTTTATGTGCGTTGCGCAAAGAAAAGAAGGGAAGAGGCAAAGCTATTTATAGCAAAAATTGCAGCAGTTTTACTGCGTGCTTATCTGCAATATTAATGGAGGTCCTTTTCAGCTTGTTACTTGTAATTCAAGTAATGAAAGTTAGGCTTGCGACAGTTTCTTCCATAGTTGAAGCCTGGAAAAAGGAGATGAACCATGGAATAATTATCACAAGGTTGCAGATATGGTCTTGAATCTCGACTGATCTGCAATTGGAGTATTTGTCTGACGCGTTCTGCGATTTTTTTCTCGGGTAGCCCCGTGACAAAATCCCAGCATGTCTGAAATGTGGTCATCAATGGAATTAAATATGTGAATTCATTTGTTCATGGCTATTTTTCCCCTGTAAATAGGGATAGTCTTATTTTCACCAGCAACAATTTATATAATTGTAGCGAAGTAATAGTTTTATTGATTAAAATGCTCCTTATTAGATGAAAGATTCTAATTCAAATTTCCTTAGAATTTATCACAAATAATCTATAAAAAAGAAAAGGAGTTCATTAAGCTGCCTTTTAGTTTGTTAGTTATCCAATGGTGTATTTGAATTATGTTTGGTTGGTAAATATTTTATCTTGAGTTTCGTAAAAGTAAATTTTTTGTAAGAAAAGAAGTGAAACTTAATTGTATATTTGATTAGGAGACACACAATCCAAATGGAGTACAACTTTTTCTCCTGTAATGGTTCTTATAGTTAAACCTAATACGGGAGAGTATTTAATTGCTTCAACCTAGAGGGATTTTCCTCCATTTTTTGCTTAATAAATAAAGAGAAAGAACGCGCGCAACTCCAGTGTTGATTCTTCACTCTAAATTACTACTCCATAATTGGTAATCAATCTTTCACAATCCCAGAAAAATTCAACGTGAAAGTATTGTGTGAATCGTGACGAGATCTTCCAACATTCCTTGAGAGGAAAGTTCGGTGGTTAACGTAAGAAGGATTCTCTCCGTTCAAATCCCCTTTCTGCGGACAGCTAATTGGATCAAATGCCAAGACTGGAAGGACATACAGAATCCTTCTCCATAGTTTTTACTTGGAAAAAAAAGGAAAAATTACTTAGAAATACTTTTAAATTGTTTGAGGGTTCTTTTGTAAATTACTCAGAATAATTTATTTTTGGTACCAAGAAAAATTATCATAGTAGTTTCATCAATCAGCCAGAATTGAAATTTTGGTTGATAAAAGCGGTGAAGGAGTCAGAACAGGCAGCCAAATCAGGTCGTTGGTGACTATTCCGATTTTAATAAACTTGTGGATTAATCCAAAATTTTCTACATTTCGGTCAGTTACATATGCAATTATACAAGTTTTTCATTCTGACAGAGCACCATCTATTTGAATGAAATTTCGGTCACGTATCTGCTCATACTTCTCGGGGCTTTGTCATGTCAATTTCGTCAGCTCCGGGTTTGGTATAACTCCAACCCTATACGTACCAACTAATCAAATTGAATTACAACAATTCATATGACCAATCCAGTCTTGAACCAAAGTTTTCTTCCCTTTGTTTTTTTTCCTTATGTGTATTTTTGTTGAAGTTAGATTCCATTCATATTTCAATTCCGAATGTTAAAAAAAAGAAAGAAAGATTTTTTTAGTATAAAATATGATACACTGATAGTGAAAATTACACATATCAAATAAAATATAACACAATAAACTTTATAAAATGAGAGAATAAATTTAATAAAAAAAATTCTGCACTAGGTAGAAATAATTAGAGAAAATCTCTTATAATAAAATATCAAAGCTAGGAAATGTACGAATACTTTTTATTCCTCTGCCTCACAAGTGGGTTATATTCCTTTTTTCTCCTTTGACACGGTTAAATAATTGTACTTACTGTCACAGAAGTAATTTCTCATTTTGCCTCCTGCAATTGATCTGTGCTTCACCGGATGATTTTCTCTTTGATTGGTTTATCCGGAATGTGCTTGGACTCATGCCATATGAAGTAAAGTCAAGTCAAACTGAAAAGATCAATGGAAATCCCAAATTTGGAGGTATTTAGATTGGTTCACAATTTTGAAATTAATGTAAATTTTTTATTTTAAATTATACTTATTTTTTTAAAAATAATTTATTTTTATAAAATTTAAAATAAAAATTTTAAATTTAAATTATATTTAATTTCACATCAAAGTAACCAAAGATAAAGTAAAATTTCCGATTATTAGTCTCTAAATTTAAAAAGAATACCAATTTTTATATTTTATACTTGAAAATTTTAATTTTTTATTTTAAACAACGATTTTTTTTTATTTTTTATATATGCGGTACTAAAATCACTAACGTGAGTATAATTACATAACTCATGATAGTAATTTTCTAAACGCTATGTGCCCCAAAAATGATGATACATTTCGATTAAGAATTGGTGCTCAAACATAATAAACATCACAATTATGTCGAAGTTATTTTGCCTCTTTAAAATAAAAACAACGAGTATATATATGTATAGCTGCATAATCAAGCATAGCTGCACATTCCAAAGGCACAGACATCACCCTTTTTGCATTTGATGGCGCATCCACCGCAGTTCTTTCTATCAAAACGAACATTTACACATTTACTTCTACAGCAGATTTCGTTGTACCTGCACTTGTGGCCGCACATCCCACAGTTCAAGCGATCAGTCTTCACGTTGACACATTTCTTCTTGCAGCAATCTGGTCCAGGGCTGCCCTTCAGCCGACAAACCCTGGGAAATTTTTTGCAGGTATAGTTTTGTGGAATCTTTTGGGCGAGAAGGCGGCTTAGTCCTCTCGAAGCTAGACTGTCTTCATTATCGGACGGGGTAAAGTCATCGATGGTCGTTGTATCTTCTGCATTTTCCCCTGCATTCGATGCGTTGATTAGATTCGCGGAGAGGAATAGCACTACGGTGAGTAGCTTGAGGCACGCCATGGTACTGCTACTGGACCAAAATAAGAAGGCAGAACGTTTTGGGTGTGATTTTGGGAGACTGGGATTTTATAGAGGGATGCCCTGGGGTAAAGGGTTGACTAAGGAAAATCAAGTTGCAAGCCTTGCTTTTATAAATTGCTGGTGGGTCTTAGTTCTTGTAAATTACTGCTGACTTCCCACCAGAAATACTACTAGTCTACTATCTTCTTTAGAATTGAAGAAAAGTGGAGTTCCAGAGGACCTGTATCTCCAGGACTGAAGAAAACGGCAGAAACAACTCCTCGATTGGCCTGTCCTTGACATTATCCTACTTCTCCGGGTCAATTAGCAGAACTCGGGTCATTATTTTGGGCCTGTCTCAAAGCGAAAAGCGAAGCCCTCCCGGCACTAGATGAAAGCAAAAATATTCCCTCAGCCATAACACCATTATTTTGGCTTTCTTCAAAGCGATAATAAATTTATTTTGGTATAGCACTCGATATGCCGGGAAAAGAAGAAAAATTGTTAAGGGAAAAGGAAAGTCCCAACAACTGGACATTGTAGAAACTGCGTCCGGGAAAGGAAAAGCAGCTAGCTATATTAGTATGCCGTGCTGAAGATTGGAATAAAATCTGATTGTGGTACGCAGTACTTGAGAAATGTTGCTCTCATCTGACAAGCAAGGAACATATTCTGTCTTAGCCAGCCAAACCTGCCCCGTTGAAAGTATAGGGCCACGATTCAAGCCATTTTTTACCAAGATTACATCTTTGATTTGATTTGGCTGCTTAGCTTTAAAGCTCTGACGCTATTATCACAGTTGCGACAATAAGGAACTGATTTGTACTATTAACGGTACAAGGAACTATTGATTTTGGTGTCCGAACTTATTCCGGGTTGAAATATTGATCCTGTCAGGTCATGCCTTCATATTGTCTTATTGTTCTGGGGATGATCTGGTTCTTACCCTCAACAGATGCACAAATATTCCCATACAGCGAACACATTTCTCTCATGAATCGCAGAAGAGAGGTTCTTGTAGAAGAAAAACACTCCAACGTGGGGCAAGACAGGCATCTTACACCCCATCAGAACCCCGATGATGAGACCTTAACACACCTCAGGTCTCGGAGGACAAGACGTCGGCGGCATGGCCTTCGACACCTAAGAACTGTAAGCAAGTAGCTGAATTAAGCGTTTTTGAAACAAAGTTCAACTGTTATGCAATTCACAGTTCTACTAGTTCACCTTAAAAAATTTTCCAGTTTCTCTTTTCTGATATTTCCTTCTCTGGTTAGGGAAGGAAGCCCTTTATCTTTTAAAGCAGTATTGATGATGCCACTATATATGACAGGTACACGGGATTGTTAACATAATTGGGTGGGGAATTCTTTTACCCATTGGGGCGATTGCTGCAAGATACTTCAAGAAACCACCATCGAATAACAGTAATGATGAATGGTATTCCCTTCATATTCTGTCTCAAATGTCAGGGTTCATTGTGGGCACAATCGGATGGGGTCTTGGGTTGTCTATTCGCAGTGCAGCAAAAGAGCACAGAATGAGTTTACACGGCATCCTCGGAACTGTTATTTTTGCGCTGGCTGCAATACAAGTAAGTCCTGCGCTCTTTCTAATCATTCTAAGCATATCATTCTCTTAATTACGTATATGTTTCAAGAAAGAATCTAATGTTCTTCAGGTGACTTTAGGTTTGGGGCTGACAGCGAAGCAAGAACCAGGAATTCGGCAAGAAATTATTCGCAATATGCCATCATCTTGTGGGTTATGCTCTGATTATTCTCACAATTGCAAACATCTTTGAAGGCATTGGGAATCACAGCCCAGGCAACAAATGGAATTGGTCCTACGGTATAATATTGGGGACGTTTTCTTTTGTTGCTCTTGCTTTGGAACTTCAAAGGTGGATTAGATTTCGTCCAATTGGTAGATGGGTAGTGAAGTAAGCTTTTGTTAATTTATCGTGTCAATATTTTTGGGATTTATTTAGAGGTCGAACGTTGCGAATGATTCTCTGTTCATGATTGATGGAAACAAATTGAATTATTTTCCATGTTAGACCTTTTAAGCGGTAAATCTTGCCAAATATAGTATTTGCATTGTGCAGTGAAGTATACAAGGAACACTCTTCTGAATAATTATAAGAAGGGGCTAATTATTTGTGAGTTTAAATATAATTAATAAGCACCTACATAAAATTGTATCTAAAATGAAACTTTCCATTTTCACCAAAATAATATATCTAAGTTAATATATTGCTCCGATAAGTAAGCTCCCAACTTGTCAAGATGGAACTATCAATCTCTACACTTGTGAGAGATCAATTCTTACTGGTCAAAATTAAGAAAACTTCCACTGCTTTAATTTTTATTGAAAAACTTAATATTATTGTAAAAATATTGAACAAATGTCAGATGAATTTTACAAGCCAAATAGAATTTCGTTCCAAAATTAAATTTATAATTTTTACTTTAAATCTGATCTGTAAGTCTTTGCTGACATACTTAATTTTTGTGAGAATTAAAATAAAAAGTTTCAAATAAAAGTTTATATAGGTGAATTCTTTTATTGCCAAAAAAAAAAAAAAGAAAACTTAGATGTATGAATTTTTATATTTTACAGATCAATATTGGTAAGATTTCAAAAAGAATTTACAGGTCATTGTTCAGACAATACAAAATTTATACGCACCTCCGAGCAAGAGATAGGAAAAAACAAAAGTAAGAGAAAACTTGAATTTTTTTTTTAAAAAAAGAGGAATATTAAAGATTTCTCTGGTACATTCTAATTACTGTGGCGCAGTCATTAATTACCACGTTCGGTCATTAAATTCCGCATACTGGACCTGCTTTGTTGTCCGTAAATAACGTAAACGCATTAGACTACATGCATTCGTGCAGCCTGAAAACGCATAACCATGCGTTCAGCGCCAGACACAAACGGCAGGGTCTCAGAAGCGACTGTCATTGTCAATACCCAAATTGCTATGAGTAAGTAATCCGGGATCTCCATTATTATTAATTGATGAGCAAAAATGGAGAATCAGCGAGCAGCAACGGCAACGGTTGCAGCCGAGACCGAAAAATTGGAGACGGAAGCAGTATTAACAAGTGGAGATACTGAAATGTCTGCTTCCTCAATAGACGGCGTGGTTGCGGCGGCGCTGCAGTCAGTGCTGCAACGCGTGCAGCAAACGGCTGAAAGATGCTCTCGCGGGTCGGGCAGGATCCGAGTAGTCGCCGTGAGCAAGACTAAGCCGGTTTCCCTAATCCGCCAAGTTTACGACGCCGGTCACCGCTGTTTTGGTGAGAATTACGTTCAAGAAATGGTCGAAAAAGCCCCTCAGGTTATTTGACCGCCCTCGGTTCCAAGTTTCCTTTCAATTTTCAATGTTATCTCTTGTCTTTGTGAATTCTTGGTTCTCGGATGGATGAAAGACTATCCCGGGATAAAATTCTCTCTTGAAAACTCTCAATAAACGGAGTATGAAATTCAAGGAGCTTGTTGTTTTCGAGAGTAAAGTTGTAATCTTTCTCCGCTACAAAATGCAGCTTCCGGAGGATATAGAATGGCATTTTATCGGGAATCTGCAGAGCAACAAAGTGAAGCCGCTTTTAAGTATGTTGCCAATATCTTCTTCTTTCTCTATATACATGTTTGAGCTTGTGTATACACCAACGCGGATGTCTACATCTATGTGTAAATTACTCACGTGTAGTACTCATAGTGATAACGGATCATCTTCTGTCACCGTATTATTGTTTTTGGTGTTGAACTATACAAATGTGCAGTATACAAGCCAGGAGGATCCAAAGTGTGGTGAACTAAGTCATTGGATCTGGCTAACTTCATTCTAATAAACTTAGGTGTATACATGTATCATGACATACGCATACATAACTACAGATAACTAATGAGTTGCTGAAGGAAATAGGTTTTTGGTTGGTGCAGTAATCCGCCAATTACTCATTGAGATATGCAATAATCTGCCAAGAATGGAGCAGTGGAAATGGAAAATATAATTGATGAAGCTCTTAAAGGTCAATTCGTAATCTCTATAGTAATCTTTTTCTCCTCTCCCTGGATCCAAAGGGCTTTCCTTTTTAAGCTCTCTAAGAGCTGTTGAATAAGCTGGACAACTGGAAGGGCACTCTGTTTCGATTAAGTTTTGTAGCTCAATTGATAGCTAAAATTCTTTGGCTGACATAAATACGTTGCACATTTTTATAGAGAATCTTGTGGCTATGAAATGTTTCTTTTAGATTGGGAGTTGATGATCATCTATTCTCTCTTTCATTCTGCAGCAGGTGTACCAAATCTTGCCATGGTGGAGACTGTTGATGATGAAAAGGTATAGGAACATCAAGTGAAATGTTATTTTCTCCTTGGTTAGTTCAAAATTTTATGGCAAGTTGCATCTTTCCAGTAAGGGCTTTATGCTTTTGACTAGAGTTCGTGAAACATGAAATATAACATTTTATCAATAAATACCTTGGTATATTTTCACATTATCGATATTGGCTGCCAGAAATTATTTGACTTGATTGACTTGAAAATCCACCCTTCATACGTGGATCAGCAATCATCATTTCTTCCTGTCCTTTCCCTTCCCTGCCCTCTTTGCCCTTTTTTGAAAACCAGATGTATGCTAAAGCAATAGCTCCTTCTGTAACTTATGCAATGTTTTAATAGCTGTATAAATGAGTAGTTCTCTAGTCTTTTAGTGGCATGACCAATACTTTTGTTTGTGTTTCACAGATTGCGAATCTCCTTAATCGCGTGGCTGGGACAATTGGAAGAAAGCCTTTAAAAGTATTGGTTCAAGTTAATACAAGCGGAGAAGAATGTGGGTAACTGGAGCATGTCACTAATATAGTGGGACCTGAGTATCTTTAAAATAGTTCATTATTGGCCTGTCCAATTTATTTTGCTGCTTTGCTCTAAACCAAGAAGATGATAGTAATAATTCAGAGAACATACCTGACTCAACCACAAAAGATAGGGGGGAGTAAAATTTGTAGTTCCCTTCGAAATAGAGTTGTAGGGAGGTGACAAAAAGGTAAAGCTAAAGCTACTCTATTCTCTTATTGCAGCTAAATTTGGTGTTGATCCAGCTAACTGTGTACAGCTCGCCAAACATGTTAGTTTGGGTTGCCCAAACCTTGAATTTTGTGGTCTGATGACAATAGGAATGAAGGACTATACTTCTACTCCAGAGAATTTCAAGGTGAGATTTTTTAATTAGTATTAGTAGTCAGGATCTCTATTCTTCCTCCATTCTATTCTTATGTCGAGCGAATCCTGATATCAGTACTTGGTCTTAGACATTAGCAAACTGTAGAAGTGAAGTCTGCAAGACACTTGGAATAGCAGAAGACCACTGTGAGCTCTCAATGGGCATGTCTGGTGACTTTGAGCTTGCAGTGAGTGAGCTTTTACCTGATATTTTCTATATGCACGTCTTTTTTAAACAGAGAACTTTTTTTTTTTTTTTGGGGTGGGGGAGATAACTATATGCAGAATATATTTAGTATTTTTCTTATCCAATTTCTTCATCTTCCTAAGGTCTTGTGCGCTAAGCATTCTCATATTCAATTTTCTTCTGGTAGTGGTTTTTTGGGTTATTTATATATCAAAAAACGATGGGTGTCTGGAATGGTATTAAAGGATTGCTATTCCTTGTCTGGATCTAATAGTGGTTAATAGTATCATACTGCAAACTGATAATTTGACATCAATACTCAGATGAAATTTGTACTTAATAATGTGGTGACTTTTTCAGATTGAGATGGGCAGTACTAATGTTAGAATTGGATCTACCATATTTGGAGCAAGAGAGTATCCAAAGCAGCAGTCAAACTAGCAGCCATTAACCTTCAGAAGACGTACAGCTTGGGATTTGTCGGAGATAATAGGGTCTCATTCTTTTCTTCTCTTCTAGTGGTTCCCAAGGACTCACTGCCGATAAAAGAATCATGGGGCACTTAGGACTAGGGGACGGAGAATGTCATTTTGGAAAGATAAAATTTGTTCGTTGAGGTGGTGGTTGATTAGAAACTACTAGTACAACTTTTGTGACATCACAAGGAAGGAATCTTACGAATTATCACGTGTTTTATTACTGTTCTCTTTCATGACAAGAAATATTCTGTCTTGATGCATCATAAAATAAATATATCAAATACTTTAGGGGCTCCTTCCGTCCCAAATTAATACTCGTTAAAATTTGGATTTTCATACAAATTAAGAAAATGATTAGTTTGATTTGATTTGATTTGTTAAGTTAAATGATCAAAAAATTATTTTGAAATTTTGAATGTAATAATGTTGTATTTAGTGAGTTAATAAATGTGAAAGTAAAACTAAAAAAAATTGTAGGTAAATATTTTGTTAAATTGATAAGTATTTAAAATAAAAATTTGTGTTACAAACTTTGGTTATGTTGTGGTTTGAGTTTTGATGATTGATGCAAATATTCAGTAATCACAGACAAACATAACAAATTTCAAATCTTTCTATGAATTGAAAGGGTCTTTCTGATTGGGGAAATAAATGATAAAATCAAACATGCTTTATTCTAGTTCTTTTTTCTGCTAAAGGGGATTTCAGAGGAATTGCCAGAAGAGAAGAAGCTCCCAAAAAAAAAAAAAAAAAAAAAAAAAAAGGAGAACAGAGGAGAGAGCAGGACCGAAAATTGTAGAGTTGGTCAAACGGAGGAGGAACGCGACCGATTATGAACAAGGTTGGCGCCAAAATTTTCTACGCTCCAAAATCGCCACCGGTTCCGGCAACTCCTCCCTCGGCTGCAACCAAGTCATTCAACTCCATAATCAACCGTCTCTCTTCCGAAGGAGTCCACCATGAAGTCCTTCATACTTACACTTCGATGCTTAATTCGAATACCCCTCCAGACGCATTCACATATCCTAGTCTTATTAAAGCCTGCAGTTCGCTCAAACTCTTCTCTCATGGCCTCTTATTCCATCAACGCATTATAATTGAAGGGTTTTCTTCGGACCCCTACATTGCATCTTCTTTAATCACCTTTTATTCAAGGTTTGGACGCATTAAAAATGCGCAGAATGTGTTTGATATGATGCCTGTTAAAAACATTGTTCCATGGACAGCGATCATCGGATGCTACTCACAAGCCGGTGCCTTGAATTTTGCATTTTTTATGCATAACAAAATGCAACATGACGGTATAAAACCCTCTTCTGTTACTATTTTAGCTATGCTTTCTGGGGTTTCTGAGAGTATCCAGGTGGAGTGTTTGCATTCTTGTGTGGTAAAGTTTGGATTTGAGGATGATTTAGTTTTGATTAATTGTATGTTAAGTGTTTACGGGAAGTGCAGAAGCGTAGGAGATGCTAAAAACTTGTTTGAACTTATGAACAACAGAGATCTTGTTTCTTGGAATTCTTTGATTTCAGCTTATGCTTTGGCTGGGAATATGAGAGAAATATTGAGGCTTTTGTATAGAATGAGGGTTGTAGGTGCACGACCTGATCAACAGACATTTACGTCGTTGGTCCCTGTGATTGCTAAAGAGGGTAATATCAGATTAGGCAAATTGGTACACGGACAGACACTAATAGCTGGTTTTTTGCCAAATTTACTTGTTGAAACAGCGCTTATGACTATGTATCTGAGGTATGGAAATGTGAATGAAGCACTTAAGATCTTTGAGAGAGCAAGAGATAAGGACGTGGTTTTGTGGACAGCAATGATTTCAGGGCTTGCACAGAATGAGTGTGCTGACTTGGCATTAGGAGTATTTCACCAAATGCTAATATCTGGAATGATGCCATCCAGTACTACAATTGCAAGTGCCCTTGCAGCTTGTGCTCAGTTGGGTACAGCCAAATTGGGCAATTCTATTCATGGTTTCATGATAAGGAAAAGAATGGCACTTGATATTCCCTCCCAAAATGCTCTTGTTACTATGTATGCAAAGTGTGGCTGTCTACAACAAAGCTTTTCTGTTTTTGAGATGATGGAGCAAAGAGATGTTGTATCCTGGAATGCAATTGTTGCTGCTAATGCACAGAATGGAAATTTGGGCAGAGCCTTGTCTATTTTTAATGAGATGAGAATCTCTCTTCAAAAACCTGATTCAATAACTGTTGTCTCCCTTCTACAAGCTTGTGCATCCACTGGGGCATACCAGCAGGGCAAGTGGATACACAACTTTGTCATTAGGAGTTGTCTTGGACCGTGCATTATGATTGATACAGCTTTAGTCGATATGTATTCTAAATGTGGCAACTTAGATACTGCTAGGAAATGTTTCGACCAAATGCAGCAGCATGATCTAGTTTCTTGGAGTACAATCATTGCTGGGTACGGTAGTCATGGAGATGGAGAAATGGCTTTAGAGATGTACTCGAGATTTCTGGATGATGGATTTAAGCCGAATCCTGTTATATTCCTATCCATTCTCTATGCCTGTAGTCACAACGGACTTGTTGACCAGGGACTGAGCTTGTTTGAGTCCATGGAAAAGGATTTTGGGATCAAACCAGAAATTGAACACCGTGGATGCATTATTGATCTTCTTTGCCGAGCCGGTAAGGTTGAAGATGCCTATGACTGCTATAAGAGGTTGTTCCCTGAACCATTTATTGATGCTTTAGGCATAATTCTGGATGCATGTCGAGCAAAAGACAAGGCAGAGCTTGCTGATGTTATTGCTGAAGAAATTTCACTACTTAAGCCTGTGGACCCTGGGAAGTATGTACAACTCGCTAATAGCTATGCCTCAATGGCCAATTGGGATGGTGTTGGTGAGGCTTGGGCTCAAATGAGATCTCTTGGCCTGAAAAAGACTCCGGGTTGGAGTTTCATTGAACTGCATGGAACTATTACAACATTTTTCAAGGGACATGTTTATCATTCCCAATATGAGGATATAATGCTGGTTTTGAAAATCTTGAGCAAGGAAATTAGGGAATTAGCATTCAGTCCAGATCCAGACCAGGAAGATCTCTTATTAGATTCTGAAGTTACATAACACGGGTCTTAGCACAAGGAGGCATGAACTCTAGTAGTGTGGCTTTGCAATGATGCGAAAGCTTATGGAAAACTGTTAGTACCTTTTAGAGGATTCGAAGAAGCATGATTTTGAAAAGTTCCAGATGAATTTGCTTGGAAACTCGTTCCCTTCCATGATACCATGAAGTTGGATATGTTTCAGGGTAGATCTTAGTTGCAACAGCAGACATGTACTGACTGCTACACATTGTGGAACTCAAGTGTGCAGATGCTAAGTGGCCAATCAATCGGCAAGAATTGAAGATATAGCCCTAGGCTCAATGGGTTTCTTTGTTAACCACGTGTTGATGGGGGCCATTGTAGCATTCTTTTCTCCTGTGCAAATACAAGCTCACTCCTTACGGAGAGCATTCTCATTCACGTCCAGTATAGTTTTGAGTTCAAGGATGGCATCCCCTGTAGAAGTGCGTGGTGAGGTGGTTCTTCAACTCAACAAGCCTTATTTTGATAAGGGGCACTGCCTTTTGATTCTGACTATGTATAGGGTTGTCAACGAGTCCGGAGCACTTGGGTTCGGACCCGATTGACTGTTAAAGGTATCGGATCCGGTCCGATTATTCGATAGGTTCGAATAAGTTAGACACTATATTACTCAATAGGGTCTAAGTTCGAGTCCAGGTAGACCCTATAAGAGTTTTAAAAATAAAAAAATTATTGACTGTTAGATCAAAATACATTTAACGATTATAAAAAAATTAAGTATATAAAATATTAATTATTAAAAATTTAATCAGGTCTCGTATCTATCAGGTTCGAAACATTACGTATCGTACTTATATTCGTTTAGAATATGTATTATTGGGTCTAGATAAAAGAGGATAAATAATTACTGTACTCGATATTATTAGGCCAGTTTGGATAAAATTCGACCCATTGACAGTCTTAGGCCTACTTCAAACGGAACAACAATTCCTGTTAGTTAAATGTAGGGTAAGGACTTTATTAGCTGAAGCTTTCAACAGCTTAGAGACTTTAGACCCTTCTTATCAGGATGGACACCTTTTGGGCTGGAATCTCAAGTTGCTGAATGGGGAAAGACTACAGTCCACGTCCTACCCAGATGGACAATCTTTCATTTCCCGGGAGCTCCGTAGATGGACAGATTGCCTCTTGACTATGATCCAAGGACAACTCCAACCTAGAGGACTGACAGTCGAGAAAAATGTATCTCTTTTTTTTTTTTTTTGGGTGAATGAGAAAGGCGTTACTATTAGATATCAGCGTTCTTATATCGTTATTCGACAAATAACTGTTGTTATTGCTGGGATAATTTCTATTTTTATTGAAAGGAGAACAACCGCCGTTTTATTGTCATCAATCAAATATTGAATACTTAGCTTAAAAAATACGTGTTATGTATAGTCGATAATATTAAGTATTAAAATGATAGTTATTATTTAAAATAAATATTAAAACTAACCCTTTCACAATTGAATATTTCTAAAAATGTCTAAGCTTGACAAAAAAGATAGAAAGGAATGCATACACTGTGTAAAGTTTAATTAAGTTTTTTTTTAGAAAGTTCAATTAAATTAACTGAGTCATAAAAAAGTTAATTGTCAAAGAATTACATAATAAATTCTCGGTCTAGCTTTACAGACCATGTTCTGCACCCATACCTTCTCCTCCCTTCTCAAACAATAAGAAAGATCAAATGTGCAATAGCCTTATACAATAATTATCTTTGAGATCAAATTGTAGGCATATTTGATACTTATCTTTGAGACTGCAAACTTTACTTCCTTCATGTACGTAGCAGCGAATTGATTGTCAAATGATCAATTCAAATAGAATGATCTCTCAACTGCATCACGCCCGTTTCCCTACCCCCTCTCCATCAAGTCCCTTTAGACTCTTCTAAAAACAAAACACAAAAACTATGGAATCACAATGAAAAGTAATAGTGCATAAACAAATAAAAAATAGCATGCGAAAACCACAATATCTTCTACTAAATGAGATTGAAAGACTCGTATTTACTTTGAGAACTAAATTAAGATTGAAAAATTCGTATTTATTTTTGAGAACTAAAATTAAGTCAATGGGGTCCCCATTGTCAAAATAAAACTGCCAAGCGAAAATCATGAAATGAAAGGGTGAGGATGAGATGAAAATTATAGAACTTCCTAACCAATGAAAACTTTTTAAACTAATAAAAATCTAATTCTAGAAAATGAGGATAGAGGCTTTCAAGCTTTGAAGAAGGAGAGATAATAAAATGTGTATTTCAATATAAATAGATATAGATATAGATAGGTGGTGCAAAAGTTGTGGGATATATGTACATATATTGATGATAGCAATCAGTATGAAACGTTTCCAAGCAGAAAAGGAACAGATATGACCCGTAATTCTCAACTTCCACGAAAAATTTTTCTCGAGCAGGTAATCTGCCTTTTTGTGCTTTAATGAAGACTCGTTCTCCGAATGCTGTTTTACCAAATCAAACTCATTTACCTACTAAAGAGAGTAAAATTTCCTAAACCCATATCCAGATCCTTAAAAGACTCGCGGCAACACAATGTGTAAAACATTGTAGATTTCGAGAGACGAACAGAGATGAATCTACAGCATAAACAACAGAGGACATGCAGCCTCAAGATGCTGAAGCTGACAACCGGGTTGATTGGTACGTGCCTTGCGGGCTACATACTCGGCCCTCCGCTCCTCTGGCACCTTTCCGAGTCCCTGGCATCCGTAGACCATTATTCTTGCCCACCTTGCCACTGTGATTGCAACGATCAGCTTCTTGTCTCCCTCCAGCAAGGTATATCAACACTTGCCAACCTTTTCTTTGAGCTACGATCGTCGTAATATGGCATGCAATGGATTCTTGATTTTTGGCTTACATGAAATGCGCCAAGATCAAAATTTATTTTTCTTTTTAACATGGTTTTATTTCGGGTTCGTTGTGTTATGCCTAGATCAAATGTAAGCAAGTAATCCTGAACTGATTTCTTAATCTCAACACTTTAAAGTGGATGATGCAAATTCGATCCGTTCTACTTTCGCTTCGGCGGTCTTGTGTTACCTGCAATTGTAACGGAAGTGGGTTAAAATATGAGAAAATTTGAAGATACTGCTGTGCACGTCCGGACGTTTATTATTTGTTTCTCTGTTTCTGTCTTAGTCAGAGAAAGATTCAGATGACTTTCTGGTTTTCTTGATGCAGGACTGAATTTCAGTTCCTTCACAGGTCAGTTCCTTCGGTATCCTTTCCGCCTCCTCCGTTTTAACCATGATATACTGTTCGTAGAATTCCTGCAAATTAATTTTGTTGGCGTCTGAAGTATATGAATTTTAGGCATCTACATCTAGCTGTTTCTATTAATCAGATGTGATTTGAAATTAACAATCCGACGTATATGCTACAGTACCGGTTTTTTCCCCTTCATGTAAGGGAGCGAAACTAATATTTGCTATGATATGAAAAGAAACTTCACCCTTCCTTCCTAGTGGATGCAAGTGCTACGTAAGAGTTTATCCAGAAACAAATCGGGTTCATATAAGAAAGATACGGAAGGGATGAATTGTGAAGATGTAATTTAGCTTTCCATCCAGTTTATATTAATTTTAGATTTCTTACTCAGATTGCATGAAGCATGATCCTGACGTGAGTGACAAGATGGAAAGAAATTTCACCGATTTATTGTCACTAGAGTTGAGGATGAAGGAAGCTGAAGCTCTGGAAAACCAGCAGCGTGCTGACATGGCATTGCTCGAGGCTAAAAAGATGGCCTCGCAGTTTCAGAAGGAAGCAGATAAGTGCAACTCAGGAATGGAGACCTGCGAGTTGGCGAGGGAAAGGGCCGAAGCAGCTTTAGAAGCACAGAGAGATCTCAGTGCAATGTGGGAGCTGCGAGCTAAGCAAAAGGGTTGGAGAGAAGGCTTGGATTCAGAAGGACAAGGAAGCTCGGTCGATTTCTAGATGACGAATCATTGATTTCCAGCGTTTCCTATCTACTCTACGTACACAATCTACTTGGAGAAGGTGCTTAGCCAACAAAGATTACGCGTTTTTTGCACCATCAAACTCAATTTTCTATTCGGCATGTTCCTGAGCAACAAGGAAATAATAGCTGGGGTGGTAGATAACCTCCTTGTTCTCATGCAGATTTGAGTTTGAGACACTGGCGTTGCCTGGAAAGTTCCTTGCATGGACTTCTAGAAACACCATCCTCGAGTGCTGCTTCAACCAATCAAAGAATTCGATAATTCTGCAACCACATAACCCAAAATGTAAATGGAAATGGAATTGGAATTACATGAAATTTTGTGTTTCTCTGGTCATCTTTCAACGATTACCTACAATCCTGGGTGAGTCAAGCGGAAAGAACATCAGGTTCAATGACTAAAAACCTAACCTAAATCTCGTTTTGAAGTTCCTGGTTACATCTCTACATTGTGTAGTATCAAAATCCCTTTGCAATCTAACTAGCTAGCATCATTGACTTCCACGAACACCCTACATGCCATCCAGCAAACTTATGGAGGCTGCATCATTAAGACACTGAAATATAACAAACTGGGG
Source organism: Rauvolfia tetraphylla (assembly GCA_030512225.1). Classification (NCBI taxonomy): domain Eukaryota; kingdom Viridiplantae; phylum Streptophyta; class Magnoliopsida; order Gentianales; family Apocynaceae; genus Rauvolfia; species Rauvolfia tetraphylla. The sequence goes on along the minus strand of JAJQKT010000076.1, from coordinate 709,710 downwards.
CATAACCAATAGTCACGGTGGTAAGTCCAGTAATGAAGACATGTCAAATTCACCTACTACTCCCTCACTTAAAAGGTGCATAGCAGCTCCTCGAGAGAACTTCCTAGCAAACAAAAAGCAGGGAACAAGTTTCGAATTATTTTTGCACCACTCTGTCCTAAATTCTGTCTCATAGTACACATGGTTGATCTCCTGTTGAACATCAAAAAGATAAAAGGTTCAGAAAGGAGGAAAAGCCTAAATCAGTAAATAACAGACTACAAAGAAGTGAGATTAGAAAGAACCAAAACATGGATCACACAGAAAATTCAACAACTAATATTATGCAGAAGACAGAACCGAATATGGAAATCATAACGAGCACATAGAAAATTGAACAATTAATAGTATGCACCACTCTGTCCTAAATTCTGCTTGTTACACCATTACGGGAATGTTAATCATCCAGCCAAAGAAAAGAAGGTGAAACAAGCAGACCTTTATTCTTTTGATTTTTTCTGGCCTAGCATCTGCATAGCTGAATGTAATAGGATGCCAGCCCTGTTCGGTCTTCGCTGTGGATTGGTTCCAGAAAGTATATGTGACAGCTCTTCTTTCAAGTTCATCCTCAACAGCATTCATCTGTCGAGAAATAATGAATAGGAAGGGGACATGAGCAGCAAAACTCTTGAAAATACACTAAGAAATATAAACCATAAGAGTAAAGTAACACACAGAATTCCATATAAAATTTGTAACTTACCGCAAGTAGTGTCTGCACATAATGTTCATCTGGAATACAGTTATGCTGCTTCTGAAGTTTCTGCATGTAGTGTTTTGAACATATTATAAACTAAAAATACAACACAATCTATGACTCTACCAGCACAACAAAATAAGTAACATAATTGCCAAAACTAAAAAGCTTGGAGTCACTGAAACCAGAAAACAAGGGAAGCAACAAATTGCAAATGAAAACCTAAGTCTATTATTACAATTCAAGGGACAGTCACTGCGACATATTTTTGCAAAACAAGCAAATTTTTCTATAATATTTTTGTTTCTGCATTTATGTAGCAAGCCAGTCAAAATAACTACCAGTCCCAGGGCACCAGTCCTTGAACCTTTCCCAATATCGGTACCAATTAGTGCCCCCTTTTGGGCTATATACTACTTTTTCAATATTAATATTGAAATCTTTCTCAATATTATATTCTCCCTCCATTCCATTCCATTTGACCGTCTTACTATATTGGAACGTCTCAAAATAATTGACACTTTCCATAAAAAAAAACATTTTAATATATTTTATACTATCAACCATCTACTAACTCCACTATATATTACTTTTATATATTTAGATTTGACATAAAATACCCGCTAGCCTACATGTTTATTACTTTTTATTATATTATATTACTTTTCTAATATAATTAAAACTTTTGCATAAAACTCCATGCCTGATCAAATACTGTCAAATAAAATGGGACGGAAGGAGTACTATTTTTTTCTATATGGCTATGGATGGACTCGAATACAAAACAAGACAGTTTTCAAACTAACCGAAACTTATACTGAGCACAGCAGTGCAAGTTCCTTGTGATTAATTAACTAGAAGAGAAAATAGAGAGCAATCCCAAAAGCTACTTTTGCTCTCTATTATGCCTAGGGGATAAAAAAACATTTTTTGCATTTTGATGGTAAAAACTGTAAAAAGTTAAAATCCAAAAAATTAATACTTTATTTGACATGGAAGAAGATCTAGCTTTTACTCTAAAAGGGAATAGAGCTTCTCTGAGTATTAAAATGCTTCCACTCTATAGCAGTTGAGAAAGATAACTTACAAGATTTAGCTTGCCCTTACTGGCATCTACAGGTGGACGTCTCTGCACAAATCAACATAAGTACAATTAGATAGTTTGGGATAGAAACTTATTCATCAGTTCTTACAACCACAAAGCAAATGTATGGAGACGAATGCAACTATACCACTTCTTAGCTAATCATTTTGTATTTGGGAAGGAAGCCACTTGTTTACGAAAAAACATACGGTTTTGTTTAACAAGGAGTCATGAGTCATTGCATTATGATAAAACAATCGGTGGTTTTATACAATAGATATCTAAGATTAACAAGTCTCTAACAAGTACATCTTCAATAAACCGACACCCATTAGACGTAGCAGCAAATTTTATCAAACAACAGAGAGAAACAGAGGCTTCCGTAGAAGTATCAGGTAATGGGCTTTTAATACCGAAAATTACTGAAGAAGCCCCTTGTCCCATGATTTATCATAATCACGTACTTATATACATTCATGAATTCAATATATAGATAATCACAGCCCGCACCAACCAAAGAGACACTTAAGACAAAAGAAATAGCTTGTTACCTACCTTGCAAAACTTTCCAAAGATTGGAAAGATGATTTTATCCTCTACAACAAGTTCTGCATGCTTTCGGACTAAAGCAATCCACTGAAACAACCAAGTTAAGTCAAGTTATCCAACAGAGATGCAAGACATCTTCCAGAGCAGTTATACAGTTTCATGAACAACAAAGACAGTACCAGCAGCAATACACTGAAACATCAAGTTAACTTAGACAACGGTAAACATTAAACATATTCCACAGACTATATTGGTAACATCACCAACAAAGACGATACTATCAACAGAAGGAAAAGATAATGGAGGCCCATCATTCCTAGTATAATGATACAGAAACTATAAATGATTTGCCCAGAGAAATCAGCTATAGAAGCGGGGAAGTATCAGTTTTCCTGTCAGATTCATTTCTGAAACAAAAATTGACGCAGGATAAGGTTGCATTTCCAGGAAAGAATACTTTACAAATACGCTTAACAGTTATGAGGAGCAAGATGAAATTTGGATCTAGTTCTGGCCCACAAACATACTCTACATGAATTTACATTTCATGCATACAAATAGCAAGAAACCATGCATACACCAAAGTCAAAAAAATTATTAACCCTATTTATGGGTTAACTATCTTCAAGGTCTAGAATGTCAACTGGCAAGTAAACTGTGCTTAGACAGGCAAAATGAAATACAAACATTTTCCATGAAATTATGAAGCACATATTGTTTCTTAAAAAGCTATATATCATCTCTAGTGGCTAATTTTCCACTCAAGGACAGAAACATTATCGCAAAGGCACACAATGGAAACTGTAGAGACACATTGACTATGCATCTTTTTATTTTCAGAGTAAAAGGCATCTTTTGCTTCTCTCCTCATGAACATAGATCCCTCCAAACCAGTCAATGAGTTTAGCTCAATGGGTAACGAAAATTACCTGAGATCCTTTCCGCCATTTGTTTTGTGGTATAATTGGAGACATCTTCGGATTATAGCGGCCTTCTTTTTTATCAAGAAAACTACAAGAGAATGCAGAAATAAGTTTCTGGTTCGCAATGAATAGCCTAAGAAAGCTTACATGGTTAATCTGACAAAAAGGCCCAACGATCAATCTCATTTTACTATGATGACCCAAAAGCCAACCTGAATCACCACATAAATCGTCAAAAACTTAACCCATGTATTTACCTGTCTACAAAACTCCTCGGAGAAGCCATTAGATAATTGTAAATGTAGCTAAAGTTGTACAACGGGACACAGCTGCACAAATTTAAAATGAAGTATGCAGTTAGAGGCAAGACCACACTATTTATAATAGAATAGATTAAACATTCTTGTCATCAGATTAAAACACACAGCAATAGTACCTCCATGGTGCCTAAAAGACAAGCATAATTAAGTAAAGGATGTTCAGCCAAACCAAATGGTGCTCATGTTGCAGTATCAACTCACATCACCAAATGAAGCAAATAGAGTGACGGAAAATACATGAAATCTTTTTCATCCATTTCCAGTTCTTATGCGAAAATTGATGCAGCTAACAAGGTCATTCTACCCAAAATACCAACACAAAATCAGATCCATTAGATATACATCATCCAAAAGAAAAACAGCACTACCTATCAGATAAGAGAACAAATCTCTGATTAGCAGGATCCTCAAGAGCTGCTCCAAGTAACAACCTCTCTGCTTGAATCATGCTAGACTCTCCCCAGGCTACCTACACACCCACTCTTGGTATCAGCATTATCCAAAGTAGATAATTTGTGGCTCAACAGCATTAACAAAAGGAAGAGAAAGATTAATAGGGAGTAAAAAGGAATATTAGACTTTGAAACATTCTCAACCTACAATTCACATTCTTTACCTACACTGTTGTCTATGTCAACAAAAATAGTAACAAAACTTTCATTTACATTTTCTTTCTTATTCACTAAAAGTTTCTAAGAGGGTGACACAAACAAATACTTAATATTCTGCCTCCAATCAAGCAGTCAGTTACCAGAAGAAGATTACCTTAATGCTATTCTTCAATTGGCGATTATAAAAGAAAGCTGACTTAGTGGTTGATTCATCAAACACAAATCCAGGCTCAGAATGTATGTAAATTGAAAAGTTTGCCGCATCAGCATTCTGCAAGCAAAAAACAGGAAAATTGTAAGAAAATATCCAGCGTTTAAATTCACGGGTTAGAATAACAATGACCTCTTCGAGAGTTTGGACTTTGACTATGTCACAATCAAATGCCTCAAGAACATACTGAAGAATAATAATAATAATAATAATAATGGCATCCAACGCAAATGGATGGAAGAATGGAGCTCCATGTTCAATCAAATTTTCAACTTCAGAAGAAATATGAAGGAGACTTGATAAACCATGAATTACATGCATGAAAGCCCATAACTTGCCAAGTTTTCAAGCAGGACAATCTCAGAACTATCAGATGCAGAATTAGCACTCAGAAAAAAAATTTAAAAAAAAAAAATGGTGGCAGCTTCCAGAATTCCAGATATTTGAACATAAAAATGCACAAGCTAAGATAATAATGATATCTCTATTTGTTCTAAATAATGATAGCACTGCGCTGATTGTCGATCAGTTGAGTCTTACCTCGAAGAAACTTCCCCAAAGAAAATCGAGAGGCAAATCCTTCCGCACAAGAAAGAGAAACGCTACCTTGGCACTGCCTTGGAAATCATAACTATCCAAAAAACGCGATCGAATAAAAGAAGACGGAGAAGAGGAGGAGGAATACTGAAACTGACGAGAAAAGGTTTGAAGCCTGAGAAAAGCCATCACACATAGTGCGATGGACAGTGCAATCAGCAGCTTCCATCCCAACCACAACGCATGGCGCATCGACAACGCCGGTAACAACCCTCCTCCTCCTCCTCCTACCGCCACCTTCTTGTTCATGGCTGCTCCCACCACTCCCAATCCCCCAACTCCTCCTATAATATACAATATTTTATGTATTTATAGTTCAAAACAATCAAATATAGACTCAAAAAGATTTCAACACATGCTGCAAAATAGTAGCACAGAAGATTGAAGAGTAAAACAATTACATTGAAGCATTTACAAGGAGAGGAGTTTGCTGTTGAAAGCTTGAATATACTTTATGCTGCCGTCATGAGCTTCGTTTGTCCTTTGCTGCGCTGCGGGGTGTGTGCTGTCCGCTTTGCTCCTGCTGGCGTGTAAGGCTCGGAAAGGAGAGGAGAGAAAGGGGCGTCTACGTTACGGCGTCGTCCTACAAAGTTGGTTTGCTTCTGGTTTCTTCCTTGTGAAATTTGGAGACGATGAGACGACTTTCTTTATTTGAGATCAAAACACCAGCAGGCACTTGGTCTATTAACCGAGGAGAATATTTCAAGCAGAATGTGGGCGGTGAGAAAGCATGACCTTCTCTTTTTTATCACGATATATTATAATCATTTTTACTGCAAAATATCTTAAAAATTAAACATAACGAGTCAGAATTTTAACCTCCAACACTCCATACAATCATTGCCTCCGTACCAAATATAACAACACTTTTGGATATATTGTTAATAACAAGTATGGATCAACTAACCTACAAAAAAACAAAAAAAAGTGTGGATCAACTAACTTCCTAGAGTGAGTATTCATGAGTTGGAGATGAAGGGGCGTTCACAGAACCCTCTGGCTGAGTCAATTTTAAAAGTTTTTTTTTTTTTTTGACAAGCAAAAAGAAATCAAGTGATGACCAAGTTGGTGTATGTATGACGTGTGGTAAAACGAGGCCAACGACCTTTTTTGATGGGGTTCCGGAGTTGAAAGTTGAGGGGGCATCCCCGTCCCCATTGATGGCGGCAGTGGCGGTGGCGGTGGGCACCATATGTTCAGCCGACTCTCTTCACTTCAATCTCTTAAGAAATAAGTGAAGGAACGGATCTAATTCTAGAAGTATTATACACCCAAAATATACAGCCGTGGGATTTTACCATGCACGTTTCGACACTTCCGAGATTATTTAATCTCATGACTCGGAAAGAGCTTGATGAGTCGAGGAGTTGGAGAAATTTATTGCGTATTTTTTAAGGTTTCTTGACCAAATTCTTCCTCCCAACGGCCCTGCCAAATGTTATGTTGAAACTTCGCGTGAAAATGGGCTCTGACCAACAACCTTACCGTGAAAACTTTTGACTCAACCTAACTTGAATGCTGAAGTCCAACAAATGCTTTCCTTCAAATGAGTCGAGAACCTATTTGGCAAGCACATCGGGGGGTATAACATAAGAAACGAAACATCCTTTGTTTTTTTTTTCTTTTTTTTTTTTTTTGGGAGGGGAGGGGGAGACCTGGGGAAATGGAGATCTTGCGATCTTGCGTTGTTCTAAACCTGCAGGAATACAAGCATCATAAAATGCAGAAAATCTAACCCATCATGGCATCCGCAAAACAAGAGTGACTTTACACGAATGCAAACTATATACACTCAACGTTAAAAAGAGCTCATTTTACAGCAAACCAAAATTATCAATTCATTACAAGCAGCAACTAATTATGAGATGATAACTGCGCTACAAAACACCACCCAATTTTTACTCTACAACAACGAAGCCTTGTCCTGGAGGAACTTTATTCAGTAACAGCTCAACTAACCTCTATGTTCAACGCAACGAGCGAGCTATGAACAGTAGAGAGGATAGCAAGAATCAGCACCAATCCTCGAAATAAAGCATTATGTAAAACTCCAAAAATGATGCAAAGTGATTATCTCTGACCAACCTTGGCATTTTGAGCATCTAAGATAACATTCAATATTTTACCAGGAACATATATTCTCTTTTTAACAGTTCTACCATCCAGAAACTTCGATAGTCTTGTATCCAGTGAAGCTAGCTTGAAAGCATCCTCCTCCGTACAGGCTTTATCAACCTGTATTGTACCCCTCGTCTTCCCATTGATCTGAACTGGTAGGACGATAGTTGAATCCTTCAAGTAATCGGGATTTGCCTGCAATTTCAAGAAAGGATTCATTCAATGGCCATAGCTTAGTAGTTCAATGCCAGAGTTTTCTTCAAAACCACCATTCTGAATGGGGGATTCATGCTTCAGATTCAGAAAAATAAAGTCCAAACCAGCGAAAGGTTAGAGGTAAAAATCCCAGAGCTTATTCTATCTACAGAAGAGAAGAGCCAAGCATGACAAGTGCTATCAAAACAACACATGGCACCTGCTTTGAGTCGCCAAGAATTTATTGATTCCCCATTTTCTGGTTGTAATGATTTCACCTGCAAATTACTACTTTTCGTTCTCCTACATTCATTTTCCTTTGTCAAAAATGGCCTAGCACACTAGGTGGCCTCCTTTTTAACTTCCAACTGGCTTAAACAAACCAAGTTTATTCAACAAGACGAAGAAACTCAGCATAGCAACATCAGTGCCAACAGAAAGCATTCTCTAGAGACCAGCCTTAAATTGGCTGTTTATCTTAAACTTGGCTGTTCATAAAAAATTGAATGTCTGCACCGGCTTGTTAAAATTCAGAGCAAAGTATGTTTGCCACATCAGCTCAGCTGCTAAAAGAGAGAACCAAAAGCAAATGATGTTCAGATAGGTCTCAGCACTACCACTGGTCACAACTAAAGTTCCATGGCTGTACAAAAGCAGAGGCACAAATCGACTATATAACTGGTCAGAGGGTGCCCTGACCTTCGGAAAAGGCTCATATGCCAATGAATTTGAGTGCCCCAAACGAGACCAGAGCTCCTCCGCCATGTGGGGTGCATAAGGTGAAAGCAGTAAGACAAATGCTTCAGCAATTGACATCGGAAGTTTGTCCCACTAGAAACTCAAAAAAGAAGTACAAAAATTATATGATACTTTGCAAACAGATGATTGAAGCATAGAACAAAAAATTGAAATATTAGATGGATATGTCTAAAACCTTGAGAGATTGAACGTGGCAATACAACAAAAAAGAGATCACAGAGAGGGAGCAAAAAGAGAAACCTGTAAAAAGACAAGGAAAGGGAAAAACAAAAATGGAGAGCCATGTTTCTCCTTAGTTCTTGCTGGTTTGAACAGTTCTTAACAATACTGGATTTTTACCATAACCCCAGGCAAAACTATAAAATTTTAGACTAGTCATATCATCAGATGTTCCATTATCTTCTTTCACACAATCAACTGTCCCCACTATCTTAATAACAGCTGTTTCATGCCTCATTTATGCATGCAATGAGAGCGAGACAACACCTTATATGCGGCATTGATGAACTCCATCATTGAAGAAATTCCCGTATTGAATCGTGTTGTTTCGATTTCTTCTGCAACCTGTGAAATGCAGCATTGATAAACAATACTTGGCACAGATCATCCTAGAAAGATGCAAAACTTAAGAAGTAAAAAGTTCTACAAGTCTGTTAAAAAAGTTAAGGTCCTACCTTATCAATGCATTTATGAAGACTGCGGAGTTGTTCCATGGAAGGTTTCTCATCCACTGCTACTGATCCTTCCCTAAACTCACCATCAACTGATGGTGAACCAACAATTAATCTCCAAACTCTTGCTAAGAAGCGATGGACCCCTTCAATACCACTTGTATTCCATGGTTTCGAGTCTCTAAGTGCAAAGCATGAACAGTAATCCCCATCACAAAATAAAGCAAGTCAATGAATTATGTTATGCAGTTTTCAGAACAAGAGAGAGGAGAAGCAACTACCGCAATGGCCCCATAAACATTTCATATAAACGTAGAGAGTCTGCACCATACTCTGATACAACATCATCAGGGTTTATGACATTGCCCCTACTTTTGCTCATCTTGTGTGCTCGGGCAACTAATCGCATGCTAGGATCGCCTTTCAGCACAAAAGAATCTCCAGATTTGGTAACCTATAGCACCAACTAACAAGTTTATAGTGAATTTTGTATAGTACAAATACAGACATCAATCTCTTAAAAGTTTATGAGGAAAGTACGGAAGTAGAAGAAATAGAGCAGAGAGAGAAGCCAAGCCACAAATTTCATCTCATCTCCACAAGAAAATAGCAAGTGGAAACTACAAAGAAGTAGGTATAATAACTTGCAAAAGAAATTACCTCCTCTTCAGGTACTCTTTCTTGAGTGTACTCACTAAGCTCAACAGCAGAATCTGTAGATATCAAATTTCCATGTGGATCTCGCAATGCCACATATTCAACCTGCAATTGAAAATATTAACTACTTGAAAGAAAGTAAAGGTTTCATCTTAAAAGTAGTGCAAGTCACATACTTCTCCGAGGATAATTCCCTGATTTATGACACATTTGAAGGGTTCCCTTGTTGATACTACTCCAATGTCATAAAGAACCTGAAATAAAAGTCTACATAAGCTTACTCAAAAGAATTGTGTGGCATTCTATTATGAATTTGAAGTTTCACTAGCTTAAATGAGTGTAATCATGGAACCAGTCCGGCTTTTGGAATTCTCATGAAGTTTACGACCAACAAACTCTTGACTATGCTCGAAATGGTATAGTAACTAATCTGAGTTTTACGTATTATGATACTACTATAGAAGTTAGTGCATATAAAAAGAATCAGTGGTAGTCCTAAGCTGTTTCCTTAGCAAGTTCACCTTACAACTATTGACAGATATGACGCATGAAGATAATGAACTAGAATGATAATTGTAAATCCAGACATGAAAAAAGATTTTGCAGCAGCAGCACCATGAGCCAAATTAAGACTGTATACCTTGTGCCAGAACCGAGCATAAAGCAAATGAAGAACGGCATGCTCAGCACCACCAACGTACACATCAACTGGGCTCCAATACCTGATATGCAGCAGATATTAGGAAGAACTGATACAAAGTTTCGTAGCCCAGAATTATTAGTATAAATCTAACTGAAACACCCTTCAAATTGAAAGAAGAAAAGTCATATGACAAAGGCAGAAGTTACTTTTCTTTTGCATTATCAACCAATGCTTCCGAATTATTGGGATCCATAAACCTCAAATAGTACCTGGAAAATTACTAACAAAGTCATATATCTTTGAATTCTAGCAATCCAACTCATAAACATGAACTAAGTTGTAGCTTATAGTTTACCAGCAAGAACCAGCCCACTGAGGCATGGTGTTTGTCTCTCGTTGAGCAGGCTTCCCAGATAGAGGATCAACTGTTTTTACCTGAAATCACACCACAGTAGAAAAAAATTTATTCAAAGGTATACACAATTTTCAAAAACAGAAAGAAAGAAAAGAAGATAAAGGAGGTGATTGACTCATATAATCGAAGTTTTTATTTGAAGCAAGGATCTCCTCAATCTAGACAATGGTAAATTCTAGGCAGCTAAAAGTTCAGTCTTTATTCTCTCAACACAATAAGGGAAACAATTATAAGTCCCACCAGAGCTCTATCTATTAATTTCCAAAGTTCAACAAACAGAGAATAAAAAGTTCTGAATACCCAAGATGCTGCTTTTGAAAGTGGTGGATCCCCAGTACCGCTAGGAGTAAAATCATCCAACTCTGGGAGCTTGAGAGGCAACTCACTTTCAGGAAGAGGAACAGTTTCACCAGTATCATCCAAAAAAATGACTGGGATAGGTTCTCCCCAATACCGTTGTCGGGCAAAAAGCCAGTCCCTTAACTTGTAATTAACCTAAATCAAACTTCTTTGTTAAACAAAAATCAGTTGTATAATGCTGCAACAAATAACTTTAACTGGCAGGGCATAAATAGCAGTTGCAACTCTAAGCAAGGGCCACTTTTACTACATCTAAAAGAATTAACATAAAAGAATTCCAATTCAGCAACTCTAGAACAGATACTCCCCCAGGAATTTGAGAGCTGTATTGCAATAGGAGCAAGCCATAATTCACTTGGGATAACCAAAAAGCACCAGATAGGAATTTCGAGAGAAAGTATTATTCATTTACACAATAATCAGACGAGAAATACCTTTTTCTTCCCATTTCCAGTTTTCTCAAGCCACTCAATTACTCTGGAAGCACCTTCTTTGTTGGTCAAGCCATTGATGTCAAGGCCTGATATTGGATCTGATGAATTTATCATGGTACCATCACCAGAATAAGATTTCCTAAAACCATTTGAACTGTCATCATTTGGGATCACCACTCCACGAATTGAGATGTTATACTTCAAAGCAAACTCATTATCACGTGCATCATGAGCTGGTACAGACATAATTGCTCCAGTTCCATAGCTGCACAATTTTGTGTAACTCTCTACTCAGAGTATTAAAGGTCTAAGTATAATCTGATCACTCAATCAACCAATTAAACAAAATTCAGTTCAGTATACAACCAGCCCATTTCAAACATACCAGCCAGAAGCTTCCAAAAAGAAGAGGACAAAAGAATAAGGAAGACTGAACAATTACCTTCCTAAAACATAATCTGCCACCCAGATTGGAATAGCTTCATTGTTGGCTGGATTTCTTGCATAAGAACCAGTGAAGACCCCTGTTTTTTCCTTTTGAAGCTCAGTTCTTTCAAGGTCACTCTTTCTACCAGCAAGTTCTTTATACTCCTCCACCTGTAGTCCACGATATTTTACTTTTATTATTCATAGAAACCAAAATTTTGGATTAAGTTAGAGAAATGCATGAGCATACAATTTTGCTTTGGGCTTCAGAGGATACTGATGATAACAAGGCATTCTCTGGTGCCAGGACCAAATAGCTGCACGAAAGGAAGAAAATATATATAAATCAGAGTTGGCAAAAACAGATAATTATTATGATAGGAGGATCAATTTCATACGTTGCCCCGAAAATGGTATCAGGCCTAGTAGTATAAACTGTGATTTTTACATCACTTTCATGACCATCTTTATTAATCACACAAAACTCTATCTCTGCTCCTTCTGACCTTCCTATCCAGTTCCTTTGCATTTCCTTAACACTTTCAGGCCAGTCAAGATCATCTAAATCTTCAAGAAGACGGTCGGCATATGCAGTAATCTTCAGCATCCACTGCCGCATAGGCTGCTTGGTAATAAACAACGAACTGTAAAATCATACAACCATCCAACACAAGAAAATAAGGCGAAAAAGTGCTAAAGTTAATAATACGTTTTAACACTAGAAAAATGATAAAAGACCAAGCCTACCTTCCTAATAACTGGGTGGCCTCCGCGTTCACTTACACCATCCACCACTTCTTCATTTGCCAATACAGTGCCAAGTGCAGGACACCAATTGACAGGCACTTCAGCCTAAATATACAATTGCACAGCTGTCAACTCTGCTTCTAAATAAACAAGAGAAGGAAATAACTTATCACAGAGGTGTACTTGGTAAGCCAATCCTCCCTTCAAGAGCTGCAGAAATATCCACTGCGTCCATTTATAATATTCAGGTTCAGTTGTAGAAATTTCACGGTCCCAGTCATACGAAAAACCCAATGATTTAAGCTGAAGAACAGTATGAATATCAGTGCATCCCTTAAAAATCAAATAGAGTGACGAGACTTAAACAACAAGTAGAATACTTGCAACTACCAACTGGGAAAGAAAACAACAAAAAATAGAAGAAGAAATGCACTGTAAGCACTTCATTTCAACATTTGCAGAAAAAAATAATTCTGAAAACAACATATTTCAAATTTAACCCCTGCAAAAACTTATTCAGCATAAGTTGATGACTGCATAACGGATAACCTTCACAAAAACCAGCAAATGATAACTACAAGCACTAAAATGGCAAACACTATAGAAGCTCTAGAACATGTAGTTCCTTAGAGAACTTGAACCAGTTCAGGAAGCCAAACTAGCAAAATCTCCTAATATGGCAGCAGAGGACACCAATTCTCAAGAGGATGTCTATCAATTCATGCTTGCTTGCTTTCTGTTATTGCATTACCTTTCTTCCAGAAACATAGCTCAGTTTTCCAATGGCCCACTAATTATGAAAACTCAATTGCTAACTTACAACCAGATCAACGCATATTGCAATTAGTACTGGGAAAAAGTTGGAATTACACTGATTGGCTAACTGACTGCAATGTCAAAACATTTATTCAACTATACAGAGCTAGGCTTAAACAACAGAGAATTAATTAGCAAGTTTAGTTCTTGAATTTGGATACAAAGTGGTTGAGAATAGCAATATGAATATACAAAGAGAAAAGTTTTAGAGCTACAAAAGGCACATAATGACCCTATGTAGCAAATATATAAACTATGGGAACACTCAACACAAATCACCTGGGCACGAAAGCGTTCAATGTTTCTCAATGTCGTGATTTTTGGGTGGGTTCCAGTCTGTCAAACACATATACAAAAAAATTGATGAAGACTAACCAGCATATATCACTGTTCACATTATGCAAACGAACTGCTAAGGGACCTGAATTGCATACTGCTCTGCAGGTAAACCAAATGCATCCCATCCCATCGGGTGCAAAACATTGAAACCCTGCATGCGCTTAAATCTAGCAAGAATATCCGTGGCAGTATATCCAAGAGGATGGCCCACGTGTAAGCCAGCGCCACTGAAAAAAACAAATGGGATGCCAAAAACCATTAAAGAAAGACAGGTTAGAAACCAAAAAACATCAACTTTGTAGAAACCAAGAAATTACAGCAAAAATCTGTTCGGAATTCAAACAACAAACAAATAACAAAGTTCTCCACATAACTCAGGTTGGAATTCGCAGAAATTCCTTGCATTTCCTATTTCGTGTCAACTATAATTTCGTTTAATAGATTCATCCAGCACCGCATGCAGTAAGATGGTAATTACAACCTTATATTACACTAGCTGCTCTCTACTAGAGAAGGTTAAATATAGTAACCAAGAAGATCTTGGAAAAAAGTTCTTTCTTTTGGCTAAACCCAAGCTACGCAACTTCACTCCTGAACCATTCCTCCTCCTCGTCAGAAGTTTCGTTTTCCCGATACGAAATTTTTAATTTCTTTCTTCACGTAACGTAAGCAATCACATAAAATAACATTTCGAGAAAGCCAAGAAAAAAGGACCTTGGATATGGGAACATGTCAAGAACATAATATTTGGGCTTAGAGATATCAATGTCATCATCAGGGGTTCTAAAAGTCTTATGCTGCTCCCAATAACGCTGCCATTTTGGCTCTATTTCATGAAATGGATAGGCTCTCACTCGCTTTCTATTAGCCTCCCTTTGCTGTTCGTCAGTAATTGAAGGACTTTTGCTGCTGCTTCCGCTACTACTACTGCCGTTAACATTAATCTTATAAGAGCCAGAAATAATACAATTAGAAACTCTGAGGGGGGAAAGAGAAGTCCACGGTCGGCTATGGAGAAGTGGGCGACATCTGGGGAAGATGAAAAGCTTGCCGCTGGGCAACCAAGGAGGAGGAGGACCACTTTGTGGGATTACAGGGAGGTACGTGAAGGTCTGAATTTGAGAGCACATTGGCGGATTCTGGAAGGCGAGGAGTGTGAGAGAGAGAAGCGGTAACTCGGTGTTCAGTAGTTTGAGGATAGAGGAGAAGATGGATGCCCTTGCTTTTATCTTGAGCTTCGCAAAGAGAGAGAACGCATTGGATGAAGCGACGGCCAAATAAATATCACGAAGGCGTTCAAACAGTTTGTTACAGTTATCTTCGCAATAATCTTGACGCGTTAGAGTGAATGCGTTATGAGCGTGCGTGCATGCGTTCACTCAGCTTAAAAAAGGATCAGACAGCGACACAGCGTCAAAACCCGGATACGTGAAGTACAAAATCAGCCGAAGTCTTTTAGTGGATTTTCAATTAACACCCCGAACCTTTTCTCTAGGAACTTCCTTCGTACGTCGTGATTTTTTGGTCCAAAATTAACCCAGATGGGCAGGTATGGGACCTTCACCTTTTTTTTTTTAAGTACTAGAGAATATTCAATTTTGACTTTAGTCTTTTTTATTAAATTCAAAATTTTTTTAATAAAGAATACTTGTAACTACTAAAATATTACTTTAATTTTAATTTTAATTATGAAAAATTTTGGTGGTGACCTAGATATAATTAATATAATTGTTGTGCACAATGACAAAATTTTCCATTAATGAAAAAATGAGAGATGGTTTTCTTCTCCGATTATTGACCAAAAAGGAAAAAGAAAAAAGCACTTGTGCAAAATGGCAATGTTTATTATTTTTCTAGTTATTGTTTTGTGCGGTATAAGAATTTATCAAAATCTAACAAGGTTTGAAGAGCTATCTTTCTAAATTATCATCATGCACTATAGATGTTACTGAATTAGCAGTTTTGAACGTTGAGCATCTTCTTCAAATATGCAAAGTTTCTCTTTTGGGTTTAAAAGGGGATACTCTAGGATTGTGCTCATAGTTCTCAAAACTACAATCAGTTGTTAAGGTTTGCCTTGCCTAGTAGGTAACTAGATATTAGCATGTTGAAGCCTAGGACTCAAGTATGGATGCCAAGTTAAGGGTGATTGCAAGGAGGTAACCCGTTGGATTGTGATTTTTCAATAAGTATATATTTTGAATTTGATTCGCAAGATATATCTTTTTTTTATCTTGTATTTAAAATAATAATAATAATAATAGTGATAAGAGTGAATCTTATGAAATAACCATCATACCCTCTAAGGGGATAAAAATTCATTTTATCTTGTAAATTTATAAGATATGGATAAAAGATAATGATTTAGTGAAATACACGATAATCGTTCGTCCCTTAATTATCTTTCCAAAGTTCTCTTACTCTTTTTATTTAACATAATGCACAAGATTCAAAATCTTACAATTATCATTTTTAGATTTCTCCAAAAAAAAAAACAATTTTGGGAGAGTCCTATTCTTTATTTTCTAAGTAATATATAGGACTTTAGATTTTTAAGTATTCTAATTTACATGGCAATTTAAGATCCAAAAAGAACACTAGAAATTTAAGATCCTGAACAAAAATTCCTACAACAAAACACACTCTAATTGAAAGTAAATGGCAATTTTGTCAATTGGCCAGCTGGTTTTGAAGCCCTGGTTAGTTGCTGTGATATTTTTCCACTATAAAAGGCAATGTGCATTGACCTTTCTTGTTGTTGGAATGCTTGTTGGTTTTTGGGATAATCCCGTTGAAAGAAAGGTAAGCATGTCAATGTTGATGGTCTACAATTGCATGTTATCTAGGAAATGTTTCACAGAATAATGGGCTCATTCTTTCATACAATGTTTTAGCCAGGGTGAGGTAAGTCCATCTCTCTATAGCCTCTGTTACTCTTTGTTTCTTTCTTATTTTGTGAGTTATAATTTTCAGATGAGTTCGTAAACTCTTGCTTTCAAGATGTCTCAATATGTTACTAAGTGTCTTTTATTTTTTATAGGTATCATATTTTGAGAACTAGAAAGTGTGAATTTGATTCTCATCAACTATTCACTCTGAGTTTCACATCTTTTTTCACAAATAATTTTACTATTAAGCCTGGAAAGGTTTTCAAAATACCAATTTTACGGATAAATTGAAATTAAATTGAAGGTAGTCAAAAAAATATGACCATTATATATGGATATAATGTGTGTGTAAAGGGCCGGCTATATGAACTCATTATTTGTACATTACTCATCCAAAGGACTGAAGAGGCTAGCAACAAAATGCATTTGGAAGCCCACAATAATTTTCAAGAGATATGATCCTTCACATTTATCTTATTTATATGTACTGAAAAGAATTGAATGTATCAAAGTCTAAGTGAAAGGACAGTTAAGCCCGCATTCTGTAAATATGGAATTGGAATCGATGACCTCTGCTATAGTTCCTACAAAATCTACTTCTTGCCTCAATGACTGAAATAGAAGTTCAAGAATAGAAACAGCAGCTACCTGTTGCATCCTATAAAAGTTAAAAGATTTCAAATTCCTCAGCTGGCTGCGATTACCAAGTTTCCATTTTGATATGAATCAGTGTATGCTGCATGAAGACAGCAACTGTTCAAGTTCCTCAGTGGCTTGTTTCAAAGCATGGATGATCATTTTCCTAATCTGTTTAACCGAGTAATGAAATCAGAAAGAGCAATCACGCACTATCTCAGAAAGTAGTACAAGTGACAATTGATGTATACGTAAATACAAGAAAGAGAAATGACCTCCAGTTTGTCTTCTCTGGCCCTATGGTCTTTTGGAAGTTTCCTGAACTCCTCTGTTAGCCGAATACACTCATGTAAATTTTCAGGAGAAACAAAGTCCGCAGCAACTTTGGTACATGACTGAAATTCAGAAAGATTAATGTTATTCTTATCGGGCTTGTATTTTCTATTCAAAAAAGAGGAAGCTTTGTAATTGTGTGAACAAATAAAACGTGAACGTGCCAGATAATATACCTTGAGATTCCGAACTTGGTGTGGGCATCCAGCAGGAATGAAAACTGCCTCTCCAAGCCTCTGTGCAAATGTCCAAGGTTCTATACCTACAATTGTTCAAACAATTTATTTGATATGGGATATGGAGTAATGCTTTTCTTCCTTTGTTCTTCAGGTAATCTGCTGGGACAGGTTTATATGGTGCATCAAATTAGAATGGTCAGATAGTAACCAGGATTAATGGATTATCATTTACCATATTCTTCCTTGAGCTTCTTTTTGTGCTCCACTGTAAGATAGAAGGATTGGTCATGAATTGGATGAGCCACCTATGCAGGTAGGAAGCACCTGAAGCTTAGAATTATACTGCATAGTTAACTGAAACTTCAATCTTTTAATAACAAATACCTGATCAACTGTACAACAGTAGGTGTGTCTAAATTCCTTTGAATGTCTTACAAGATACTCATTCAATTTGGGTATATCTTCCCTCCTGAAAATGTCCCATAGAGCACTGCCGCTTTCATCTCTATGTTCTGTGGATTTGATATTTGGTAAAGGTGGCTCCTCACCTACCCGTCCTTCTGTGCATCCAGAATGCAAATTATTGCATTCTTGCTTCTCCATAATGACACTATTACCGAGTTCTGTTAAATTCTCTTTCTTTTGCCTCTCAAGCTGCTCTTTCTCATCCTGGGCTTTATGTTTCTTCTTCAAATTTTCAATTGCAGTGCGCTGCTCATCACTTATTACTACTTCTGCGGTATGCGTTAAAATATTCACCTGAATCACTTGACAACAACATTAGATCCGGTAAAAAATGTAACTTTGAGGAACAAGATAAAGATGCTTCTTAAAAAAATCATGCCAAACCGCCTACAAAACAGTAAAAGAAAAGAGAGAATAATAGTACTAATAAATAGTGCACTCCATTTGATTATCCTATCTACATAACAAGAAGTTCAACTATCTTATTGAGATTAAAGAATTGGTCCACCAATTAATCAACCCAATGGATAATGAAATGGCTATGGATCATATCTAATTGAAATGGACCTAAAGACACAATGTAGTATCAAACTTGTCACAGTTTCAGCACCATAATTCCCAAACAGGCATGAGACTAATCCAGCAAAAACTATTCTCCACCTAGGATTAGCAGTTACTTCCCAAACAGCTTCTGAAGTATGCTCCCCATCCTCCCCCCAAAATGTTTCTCCAAGTTATTTTTGCATCTGGTTACAGAAGTTTTCAACAGAGACAATCTAAACACAATATCTTTGGCTGAAGGGGAGAAGGAAATACTGAAGGAAGTGCATTTAGGGGCTTTAAAATCTTCGTACATACCGCATCTGACATATCACAATGAAGCTTAGTCACAGAATCCCCTCTTCCAAGTTCCTTGGCAGTTCCATAAGCTATGTATGTCTTTGGACCCAGATCAGGTTTTAAGATATTTGGTGGCAGCTTCACAGCCAGATTGAGAAAACCAGCTTTTGGATCTGTGTATTCCGGAAATGGCAACGCGCTAATGAACTCATCACAATGACGAGGCAAGAGATCATCAAACTTGTCAGACGGGGGCCAGTCCTTAAGTTTCAGCATCTCAGGCCAAAAGTTCTTATATCTTCGCCCTTCCATATAACCTTTAAAGAATTTACGGGTACTAATTTCAACCTGCAAAATGGCAGTAGAATTTTGAAAATGATAGCAAACATAATCACTTGTGGAGGAAATGTGGAAATCAGAACCATGGAGCTATGATAGTGCACTCTGAAACAATTTTGAAATGGGAACTAATTTGCTAATGCATAATGCAGAAAGGTGAGACAAGATACTAAAATTCACCTCACAACCAACCAGGCAATCAATAGCCTTTACTACTGACATTTTAGTGCTGACATTGGAGTCCATGTGCTCACATAATGCACGCCACATAACCATTGGTTCCCAACTTAACCCACTAGTCCTCTCAAGAACATTCCGAACTATAACTGGTTCACCTCTTGCCCAGTGACTGCGAAAATGGAATAACTCTTCTTCCTCCAGGGCATTTATTGAATCTGGGCAATACAAGAAGTTGTCATTGGAACCTTCTCGAAAAGCTGCTCTGCGCAACTTCTCAGGGTCAGCTTCATAGCAAATTGGTGGGAAGATTTTATTGACCGTGTCACACTTCGCAAGAATTGTTTCTGCTTTTCCTTCCAGACTTGAGATCCAATCTTTCGGAAGGAGACGCTTGAGCTCTAGCACACACCTGCCACATCCACCCACTTCTCTTGGGGCACATTTGATACTTCCATCATCCTCGATAGCCCATCTAATAAGTGGTTCTACCCTGTCCTTTGAACTTTCTGTATCATGAGATTCTTGCAGCGGATCTCCACCATGGATGTAGTCAGTGCCCTTATCCCAATACTGGAAAGCTACTTTATTGCCACCTTCTAAAAACCTTTTTTCACGAATTTCATTGCAACAGCTAAGACAAAGCTCGTACGAACAACTTGGACAACTCCGGTGCAGATCAATTATTGAAGTTGAGCAGTGATTGCTGCTTCAAGATGCATGGAAATATGTAACATAAGATCTCAATGGAACATGAGAATAATAGCAAACATTAGCTAAAAAAAAGGATAACATACCAATATACACGCTCATCACCATGATAAGTTGACTGTTTCACATCAATTGAAATTGATGGTACCCCTAAGCACGCATATTCTCAATCAGTAACAGGAATATGTTGAGAGGAGAAAATTGAGGCCTGACTCTCAAACATACGTACCTTGAGTTTGAGATTCCATTTCTATCTCCTTGATTTGATCCTGATGAATACTTCTGAAGAATGGTAGAAGTATATTCACAAAATAGTGTAGATGTTGAACCTTTTTGTGATCACTGATACCTTTTCGCAATATCTTAACATATAAATCACAAGGAAACAATCATAAGGTGCTTCAGAAAATTAGCAAATAGAAGCATTGTCCAATCAATTAAATAAGACAAACCATCAACTTGGCATTGGAGTGCAAGCACAAGTTGCAGTTGCAGTTCCCACAGCAAAATGGGCACATCTCTGAAATTTCTTCTTCTGACAACTTGGGATACCTATCCAATTAAGAGACAAACACAGGTATGACAGAGAACAAGGCAATAAACTGAATTGAAGTAGCCAATAGGTAAGCACTCACCATTCCTTAATGCAGTGTCCGCAGTAATATTTCTTTTTGCACTTTGTACAAGGAACAACATATTTTCTGTCATTCCTCCGGCACTGATGACACTTCAGATCCTCTTTATCAACCTGCTTTTGAGATATTTCTATCAGAAGACAAGTTGTTATACGAAAAGAAACTAATAAAAGAAATACAAAGTAGAATTTACTTTGGTGTTCTGGTTTGTAGATCGATCAATGCTCCTCTTGCCACTTTTTGAAGTTGATGTCAAAGAAGAGGAAGATGAGGAACGTGATGAGTTTGATGGAGATAATTTCAAGAAATCATCATTTTTCACTCTTCTGTCCTCAAGCTTTCTCTTTATCTTCATTCCATCACATTTGCATTTTCTTGTCTTCCTTGAATCGTTTGAATCACTACTACAATTGCTTTCAGCAATTGCTAAAATCAGGTCTTCTTCATCGTCTACCCAATCTCCCACAAAAAAGTTGCTTTCAAAACTGTATTTCCTGTTCGGGGCAATTCGGCGTCTTTCAGACATCCTTCTATTGCCAGAGCTTTCAAATTCTTCAGTTTTCTGGGCCTTCGAACTAACATTTAATGATCTCCGCTTCACCTTGCAGTCATTCCAGTCTTCATCACTTTTGTCTTCCCCTCTATTCGTGGACAATTTAGCCAAAGTAGTTTTTTCATTCTTGGAAGTATAACAAGTCTTCTCCAACTTCCCTGTATCTGTCAATCTTTTCTTACAAGAGCAATCAACTGCCAGAGACCTTCTAGTAGTCCTGTTAGTTGAGATCTTCATATTGCCCTTATACTCCCTCAGTTCATCTCCCTTCTCATATCCCCCTTTATTTGCCTGACATTTATTATAGAGACTAATCTTCTTGCTCGAAGCATTGCAAGAATTCTCTGGATTTCCATTGTCATGTGAAACTTTAACATCTATGGGCATCCTATGTGGACTAATTCCACTTTTTATCGACAATATAGATCCAGCACTGCAATATCCATCAGCATCCGAAATTTGGCCGCCTGTATTTCCAAAAAATGTCCTTCTTTGCTTTAGAAAAATTTTTGATTTTCCTTTCCCTTCTTCCATTTCTTCCCTTCGACAAACAGGATATTTACCTTCCACAGCTCTCCTCTCGCCTGAGACACTCCCAATCTGCTTTGGAGAGCCATCCCTGCAGACTCCTGTGTCTCCAAGCAGCGTCATCCTCTCAACAGAGATCCCTTGCCCGTTGAGTTGTGATCTTGTAAAATCATCCTCGCCTTCATCTTCAGAACTCAATATAAGCTTTCTTTTCCGGCAAGAACGGGCCTTGTTTCTTGGTGTCTTCTGAAGCATTTCAGGGTCCGTGAATATCATGGCTTCTCGCTTTGTAACCACCACTGCCATTGTCAGCACAACTGCAGAAAGAAACCGGAAGCTATCTGTAAGTGCATAAATTCACTGATTCACACCATATAAATGACAAAACGAACAAAATGTATACGGTTTCTATCATGTGAGTAGAAAATGAACTAATTGCGTATATATCCATTTTCACTCCAGTGCTTCACCAAATATTCACTAGATACATATAAACATAAAGGATATATCCATATATAAAAATATTTACTAAGCAACATAAGCATATAATCAGGAGAAAATTCCAAAGCAGGAAAAAATTGACTCGAGTCAACAAAACCGAGTCCATAAATTCAACTCTGATCCGTTTATTGCTAAAAAAATGCAAACAAGACCAGAAGGAAAAATGACTGATTCTTTTTCATTGAAATTCATCTGAAACCGAAAACATTCGATCGATCATCCTCCGGAATACTACCAACCATTCCAATGCAGCAAGAGACACAAAACGAAAGACAAAACAAATGAAATAGAGAAAAATCGATCAGAGAAACACAACTACAGAATCGTTATATAGAAATCAGTTTAGAACAATTCACTCACCCGATTGATCAAGAACGCAAAATTAGAAGAACGGAGCCAGCCTAGCTTTCATGAAGCAGAAAATTTTGAAAGACACGGCTGTAGAATTGATCTTCATGACGCCAATTGGATGAAAATCGGCTGGATTAGACAGTAGAGTTATGAGAACGCAACTGGAGCTTAGATTGAGAGAAAAATTCGACGCTGAGATAAACAAACGTTGTCTCCCCCCAAGAATAGCGGCAATGGGAGCAAACTGAAGCCGTGGGCCGCTTATTTACGGTTTTTTAATTTATTTATGATTCTTTTTACGGGGATTGACTCGCTATTCTTTTATTATTATTATTATTATTTTACAAGTTGATAGCCTTGATGTAATTCCAACACCAAATTTATTGTCAGGAAAAAAAATACTTAAATGATAAGCCATTTTATTACTATTTTAGGTAATCTTTGGCAGTTTTTTTTTTTTAATGTCGTTTTTATCTCTTTGTCCGTCGTTTAGTGAGATTCATCTTACACCTCACCCAAAAAAGAAAAAATCCAAATTGATATAAAGTAACCACTCTTGAAATGAGATAGACTTTTAGGGAAAATTAGGATAATGCTTTATAATAAGAATCTTTGTCTAAAAGGGAGTGTATTTTTCTTATATGTTTGAGAAGATAGATTGAATCTTTAACTTTAAAAGATTCTTTTACTTAAAAGATTTTTTTATTATAAAAAATAATATATATATATATATATATATATATATATATATATATATATATATATATGATGCTAAAAGGAAACTGAGTTAGATATCCTTTTGTAAAAGATCTAGCACTGTTAAAGCAATTGAGGTGCAAAAGATGAATATGTATATTAATTTATCGGTATGATTAAAAAAAATTGTTGATTAACAAGTCGAAATTAATAATTATTTTATACATTAATAGGGAACACAGTAATATTAAATTCAAGAATATACTTCTATTCGATCAAGTTATCGCCTTGTTTATTTTGATTATCAATTTTGTGGACTGAAATTTATTTTGATTTTTCCTTTAAAATTTTATTTTTTATAAAATTAAATTATTTATAAAAAATAAGATTTAAAATAAAAAATTTATACTTTATTCATCTCATTTCTATTCACAGTATTTGACTGTGCACAATACTTTATAAAAAGATTTAAATTATATTATAAAAATAATATTAATATAGTAAAAAATAAATTAATAGATAATTTATATCAAATATAAATATCTATATATATATATATATATATATATATATATTAATAAAATACTTTACTCCCTCTTCCTCTAAAACTCTCAAATTTTCAATCTTAATTTTTAAAAGTTTAAATTTATTTAATAGTTAAAAAATTTATCATTGACTAAAAAATTTTTTTATAATAAAATAATATGAGCATCTTAGTTTATCCAGAACAAATCTTTTAATTTAAATCAAATTCTTAATAACTTCCTACTATTTTTATATAATCTCATCTACTGCCACTTTCTCCACAAATATTTTTTCAAAACATGTATAGACTTGATTTTCTTTTTCTTTTCTTGAAAAAATAATTTATTTTCTTGTTGCTCAATGCATCTCTTATTGTTTAGAAGATGTTTATAAATTTATTTTTCTTAGAAAATATTATTTTTAATTTGTTGAGAACTTCTTTGTGTAGAGGTGAAATGTTTATGAATTTATTTTTTCTTACAGAAGTTTTTTTTTATAGAATTTTTTGGTTTAGAGGTCAAAATAGAATAGTATCTCATGCTTCTTTCTTTATAATGAGGAAAAATGTATGAATATTATACATATTATAGGCATCAAGTACATTTAAAATATTTTAATTTTTCATTCAAATGTGTGTTTTAGCTTTACTATTTTTTTTATTTTGAAACGTATCTTACAGGCTTTTTTAGTTGGATTCTGCAAAATAAGAGATATGCATTTTTTTCTTTTTTGATTTATGTTTTTCTTCTTCTATATGATTTATGTAATTTCTTTTAAGAATAATATATATATATATATATATATATATATAATTTTAAATTTTCTGATCGTCAAGAAATCTAAAAGTTGTTCATGACATTTATATATAATTATACATTTTTTTCCATTTTTGTCAACTTTTTTTATTTTTAAAATTTTATTTTTAGCATCATTCATATCTTCTCTTTCTACATCTTTCATGCCTTTTGTTTTTTTTTTTTTTTGATTAGACTATATACTCTATTGTATATTTTCAATTCTTTTAATAGAAAATTCGTGAGTTTTTATTTTCTTTTGTAAGTTTTGAAGATTCAAACTTTTTCCTTTTTTTTCTATTTGATTGAGAGAATGATTTCAAAAATATTTTATCTATCTAGTCATTGGTATCTATTACACAAATTTGTTCAATATCTATTACTATCTAATTTGATTCTTCATTTGCTAAGTTTTAAAGATAAAAGTGTCTAATTACCTATAAAAATATTTCGCACTAGAATATGTATGATTTTATAGTACATTAGATATGAAATATAACAGACTATAATTTTTTTTGGTCTTTTCACCAAGTGAATATAAAAGAAATAAATAATTTTGTAAAATACAAGAACACTATGGTTTTTTTATGATGAATCAAAAAACACTATTCTTTTGAAAAAATCTTCTCATTTTGGAAAAATCTTTTTTAAAAGTTTTTAATATAAAATACTAATATCTTTTTTTATGTGATTTATTTTTCAAAAATAGAGAGAGACAAGGAAGAGGGCAGGGATTTTAATATTCACAAAGATTTTATCGCAAATATATTCTTTTTTTTAAGAGTTAAAATAAATAATTAAATGATAGTATCGATGATGAATCTTTTTTTTTACGCTAACGGGAGTACAAGGTGAATACGGTAAAAAAATTAAAAGACCACATCGTAGAGTTAATTTATTTTAAAAATAGAGAAAAAAGTACAACTTATAATGTATTTTTTTATTTCTTTTCTATTCATCTTAATTTACTTATAATTAATTATTAGTATATAATTTTTTATTAAACACATAAATTTTCTTTATTCTTTTTTGTGATAACTATAATAAATATTTATATAATAACTTGTATTAATTTTTTTGGTAATTTTTTTAAAAAATTTGACTATCAATAAAAAAAAGAGACTTACTCCTTATCACGTTATTAAAGATATTTTTTAATAATATTTAGAACTAATTTTTCTTTTTAAAAATATATTTTTTTATACACTTATTTTTTAAGAAGTAACGTATATTCCATACAAAATATGAACTTTATATTACTATCAAAATAATATATAATGAGAATGATAATTTATTAATAATAATATAATACATTAATTTTTTTATAAATAGTATTAAATATTTTAAAATATTTTAATATAATAAAAACTATTAATAATAAAACAGCAGAGTTGAATTTTTGGAATACACGGCAGACCACACCAATCCCAAAGTGGCCAGGCGGACCGTTCAACCCATCTTGGCTTTTATTTATGGAAGAACACGTCTTCTGCAATCAAAGTTTTTTTGTTATTTTTGGCTGAACGTCTTCTGGGATTGAATTGTTTATTAGGGATTGTATTGCTCTTTCGGAGGACGTGTGAAAAACGCATGAAAACAAATTTAAGAAAGACACGTAGATTTTTTAACATTTATTAATAATTTAAGACCCTTTTTTTTTCATTAAGTTAGAATTTTCAGATTCATTCTTCTACATAACATGATAAGTGGTTGAAAAAGAACCGGAAAGAGAAAGCACCAAATTCTTGGAGGAAAATTCAATTTGCTCCTAGTTAAGAAAATCAATCAAGTAGTTCTGAATAGCACATCCAAGTGTTCAAGCCTAGAAATTCTGAATTATATACACTGGCTGACTTGAGATTTCTCCCCTTCCATGCACTTCCCCCTACTAAAACCAGCAGTAGCAGAAGCCAGGGTACCTGTACAAATGAGTTCCAACTGTTTTGGCTCTTCTAGTTTTCTACAGCGTCAATGTACCAACTGGTCAATTTCAAAATGAAAGCTCAATGTCATGTACAAAAGGCTCCCAGTACATCTCATGCCTGACTTTGAGGATGTGAATTTTCTTGAATAACTTCTGGCAACGATGGTGAAGATCCACCGCTCATTTTGCTAGGTACCGGCGTGTTTCGTCGCGACTGCCGTTTAGTAGGGACTAGCTCAGTTTCCTCCAACTTTTCAATCATTTCATCATCTTCGTCTTCATCATCGCCTTTGAAAATAGGATGAACATAAGCACTCTGAAGGTAGGCTTTTAGGTTCAGGTGGGGTTCCCTTGCATGTTCTAAAGTATCTTTCCTCATTGCTTCCTGAGATGCAGTAAAAAATAACCTTTAAGAATTAAGCACACATGTTATTATTTAGTATTTTTAGTTTCTGATTGTTGATACCAGGGAGTGAAAAGTTAATCTAATACAATACAAACTGCAAATCCAATTAGGACGGGGAAATTAGGTCACATGCCATCTTGCTTCAACCTTCCATACGCTTTCTATCAGGTAATGCTTTATCCCATTCTCTTCCTCAACAAAGAAACATATGTGGTATTATACATAAATGCAGATTAATTACCAAGCTTCTGCTCTGATCATATGCATAAACAGTATCTCTAAGGACATATAACAGGTGAATTCAGGCCTAACAATGGCTATATATTATTATATAAGACTCACTGCCCCAAGTTAATCTTTATCTCAGAGGCATTTTGGATTTGCTAACAATATGGCTATATATTTTTATATATTACAAAAAGGAAAAAGAAGAAGAAGAAGAAACCTGCAACGGGTATCTAATAAAAGCAGGTTCATAGCGGCCTTTGCAGTAATAGTGAAATGCGATGGTCACAACTGGAAGAGCGAGAAGGAATGGTGTGGATTGAGCAGCATGCTTTGTACCCAACAATCCCATTAGAAGTAGCTGTGAGATGACCAAGGCAGATATTATACGTCCATGAACATCTGGCCAAAATGCTGCGGCACTTTCATACTCTTGATTGTACACATTTATGATCTGACAGACGGTCATACAAATGTTCATAATCAGATATGGAAAAGGGAACTAGAAGAAATCAGTTGGCAAGCAGAATCAGCTAGAGAGTAAAAGATTCCAACATTCATTAAATTCATTAGCAAGAATTTCAAAAAATATGCAATAAAAAGATGTCAAAAAGGAATTCCACGTGCATAAGGAATTCTAGCCAGTTCCAAGAGATAACTCATACATTCCCATCTTGGAAAGGGGGGGGGGAAGAAAAAAAAATTAGAGAATGAGCATTTTCAAGTTGAAATCCTTAAAATCATGAATTCAGGTATACTGAAGAAGCAGGCAATTGAGTGTACAAAATTATGGAAGAATCTAAAACAAAGTCAAGTGCTGGTGATTTCATAATAAAATGAGAAATCAAAGGAAAAATATCTCTCATTCTGTATATATTTACCATATTAATCAAAAGAGAATAGAGAGAATCTACATAATCAGAAATTCCGAGTTGCTAAGTGTGTACATGTTTAAGCATAAATTTATTAAGAGTACATCACAAACAACGGCAAAGGCCAAAGGTGGGTGCTAGTCATATTGAAGCTAAATAGGGGGTGCAAATTGTCCCAGAACAGAGGACATGCAAGATTTTGACTTTTGACAATTCTCATATCTGATGTGCAATTTCACATATTTGTAGGACCATTTGCTGCATTATTTTAGTGCATTCTGGACTCCAATATTAACAGACCATGAGATTCACAAATCAAATGATAAGACTTCATTACCTGATGGCGGAATACAACAAATGCCAGACCAAAGAAAATCAAAATAAATGGAAGTAGAAGTGGTGTCACAACTGCATAGACAAGACCTAGCAGGAAATACAATTGTATTTGTGGTTCCCCAGTATTAAAACCAAGACTTCCTGGATCCATTGCGGCCTCTCTGTCTTTCTCCGTCTTCACCAAGAAAAAGTTCTTCAAATGGTAAAATATCAGTGGCTTCAGCCTTAAAATTTCACCAGCAACACCAGCCCATCCATCAACCATTACATAAGTTATGAAGAAAGTTGCTTTCATTGGGATTGCAACACCAATTGTTCTTGGGATCCTGCAGTAACGTGGACATATAAATTTAGTTGGAATACTTTCAATAAGGAAAAAGTCAGAAAGAAGCACATCATATGATAAACCAAACAGAAACGGTGACAATCTGTTAGAATAACTTACTCGTTTGCTGGCTTGTGAATAAAAGTATTAAGCTGTTGAAAAGCAGTTCCAGTGATTACACTCCCCAGAAAAACATTGACAAAGTTGAAAATATAATATTTACTTGCTGATTTCCTTTCCAGACTTGATATACTCAGATAGCCTTCAAACTTGGACATCATCATTAATATAGTAGGCAGTACTATGAGGAAAATTTTCAAAGCAATCCCGGGTAGAAAACCTTGGATAAACGACTTGATGAAAGGACTGCATGAACAACAGTCATAAGAGAAAGATCATCAACAATTAATACCAAAACAAGTGAAATATAAGAATGCCACATTCTGGTTTCTGAAAATTTTAGTGAACGAAAGAAACTTACATGTCAATTATCACCTTCAGAAATCGTGCTCTCCTCTCAATGCCTTCAATATTTGCAAGGGATTGCACAAAAGCAATCGGTATCATGAAAAAGAATGTGAGGAAAAAGAAGGCAACCGCAATTATAAGCCTCCTGATTGTCAATGAAACATAAGGAATAGCTAAATTTTTCCAGTAAACATCACGTGGCTCTGGAGCCCACTCTGTTAACCATAAAGTTGGATTCCTAGATTGCTGTGTTTGCGCACAAACAGCAGCACCCCACCGAGTTTTAAAAGAAACAAATGCAGCCGGCATGATAGCCTTGGGATCATTCACGACTCTTTCTCTTTCTTCAGCAATCTGCATGTTGAAGCTATCTTTAGAACAGATACGATTATGATAACAAAAATTTGGAGAATTATGTTCCCTAATGACCAAATTCTTTTTGGTGGGGAGGAGGGGTACCAAAACATTTTTCTTTTCAGAGTTTTGTCATCAACTTTTTGTAGAAATTGGTTGGCCCGTACAGCCAGTAATTTCTCACATTTGGTAGCCAAGCTACTGCAATTTCAACAATGATGGTAAAAGTGTCACCTTTTTCTTGGAAATTTAGACATACACCTTTTCTAACTTAGAAAGGATGATAAGATCACAGTAAAACAACGTTTGAAGGTTTTACATTCCAGAATATTCAGGCAAAACATTATTACCTCTTTTGATAGTCTTTCAATTTCTGCAGTCCGATAGTCGATTGCATCAACTTTATCTCCACAGAGGCCGAGAAAACCAGTCTGACAGTTTAAGAGCACAATGGATCAGTGCAAAGATAAAATACCACGTAGAGAAAAGTAAGAATAGAAAGAAAATCTGCAAACAAAAAATAAGATATACAGAGACGAAAATTATAGAAAAGAAGTACCTTCATCATGGGCCGTTGTGATGGATTTCTAGTATATTTTAATTGGTAATAGTCAAGCCAATTTTCCTTGCTTTTCTTTTCCTCCACCAACTTTGCAAGTTTGTTGGCATTGCATACGACCTGCACAATTTGCAATGGATTTAAGAGGCAGAAGGTTTAACATTAACAACAGCAGATTATGTTATTTCCACAGCACGAGTTGTTGGGAAAGAGCAAACTACAGGGGGCAAACTTCTGGTGCAATTCAACGTTCCATAGAAGGTGCAATCATTTACAATATCACAAACCTTTGACACAGTTTCTGTAATTTTCATTAACTATGTTTTCTTGTAGAGAACTACTCTTACAGAGAAGAAAAGAACACATGCAATCTAGTAAAACAATCGACTACAAGTCAGATAATTAGTAGTTCCTTAAATTTCATCAATCGATTGAGTAATTGAAGTATATCAACAAGATAACAAAAGGCATCCTTTTTTATGAATAGGCATACTATCACAGAAGCACAAAAAAGATCAGATATCAACAGAATCAACCTGGTGGGTAAGGTAGTTGTCTGGATGGTTGACAAGGAAGAAGTGTTCAACACTTTCACTAACTGATTCATCAGGGTCTGGTGGCACATTCTGAACAAGGACCTGCAAAGGATTAATTAAGTTTCAGAACTCAAATGCAATTAGAGACCTAGTATGGGAGTTGAATGCAAAAGTTTAAAAATTGCAACAGTTTTGCAGAACTGCACTTCATTCTTTGATGGATAAATTCAGACCAGATGGGAATAGTAAACAGTACTAACACCACCAAATTATGAAAATATTCACATGCTTCATAATGCAATCCGAATTTTAGATTCATCTGTGTTACACTGACAATTAAGGCAAGAATTTAGCATCTTACTGTAAACTGATCTGGACGTCTTCTTTCAGTGGCAATAAAGTGGAAACGCATTGTCGCAACCGTTTCATATTCCTTCCGCAAGACATAGCAAGTCCAAAAAGTGAAGGCATAGGCCATCACAATATGAGTCCAGAACCTGAAAATTTTGGCACATTTTAAGCATGGAAAAAGCATATAGTCTATAGATTATCATGAATACTTCCAAAGTCTGCCGTGTAGTATATATGTCAAGATAACTCCCTCCATTGTGCATTTGTAGCTAACTATCAACTAGATGTACTAGAAAGCTTAAAGTCAATCCAGACAACACCCTCCAGATTGAGTTTATGGAGTTTGTTAAATTTCATTAGGCATCTTAAAGTCAATCCTTTAGAAAACAGCACAAGCAAAAATGATGAGGTAAAGGTATACATATAGATGATCACATTGAGGGGTATTATTTCAGAATGTATGGGGATGGACTTAAGAAGGAACATAATTGATGGAACCATATTAATTCCATGCTTTCTGAATCATATCTGAAAGCAATCAGAGATGTTACACGAAAAAAATCTAGAATGCATGTAGAGATAGGCGCAGACCTCTGTGAACCCAATGGAATGTTTGATATAGAGAGCTTGTCAATCTCGCTATACTCTGCACCTGATTTAGATAAAGTGTTATTTGTCCAGTTAACTGGAACAAGGATGGACCAAGCGAGTAATGTCAGAGGAACAAAAATTTTGAGTCTGCAGAAATTGTCAATAACCAAAATTCAGCACCAGATTATAAGTTTTGACTGTCAAAAGAAAATTCATCTTGGAGGATGATAACTATACCCCAACAAGTAAATCCTTAAATAGACAGCAGAATCTAATCCAGCATGGTCAATAAGCTCAGGTTCTGGCATCTTCAGTGCATCAGGCATCCAGTTTAGAAATCTTACATATGCTCTCCAGTCCAAATTGACAAACTTTTTTACGAAGGGCCCAGAGTGTGTGGGGCTGCTTCTCAACCCTTTAAGATACCACTTTGGGAAGTAAACTCTATCATTGAATGGTTGAAGACGTAGTATGGCAAATGCTACTAAGAAAACTAACGCACTAAGAATATTTATAGCTGCAGAAAGCCCTATATCCCCGAGTGTTGCCATCTAGCACCTATATCAAGAGAAGTGAAATTTCAGTTAGCAAAATTGCAATTAGTAAATTCTCATAGCAATTAGAATAAATACACATAAGAAGTATACTGTGAATATCACAGGGATTGATATGAATACTCAAGACTCCCCTCCTGAAGAAACGAAGCCGCCAATATGATACCTGAGACCTCTGTGATCTCCCCACACCCCAAAAAAAACAAAGAAAAAAGAAAAAAGAAAGTGGGAAAAATTTGCCTGCCAATATTTTTTCTCAGACGATGGGAGAGTTACAATTTCAGGAAAATTGCGGCACAAAAAATGGGAATTCTGCAAATTTAATAGAGGTGAAGTCTATATTCCAAGAACCTGGGGCCCGAACATTAATATCTCTGTGAACTTTTCACAAAAGATCCAGCATCATCTTGCAGAACGAAATAAAACTCAGGGAGAACTTAGACTAAAGGTTCGTCTTTGGTTGTGGTAAGTTCCACTAAACATTCAAAAGCAATATGTTTTCAACTTTACAGACAATTCTCCCAAGGAAAATATAGCAGGAAGACACAATTCAACAAGCCTTTTATTGAACTATACGGAGAAGTTCACATAGAGATCAAAGATATCACCCAAAAAAGAAGTATAAGTATACGACCACCCTTTACCATCAAACCATAGGCATAGACATGCCCATATAGAGATTTTAAACAAAGGGCGTGGAAGAAAATTCTTACTCTTTGCAGCAATTACCTCTAAGAATATCTTCAAGAAGAAAAGACAAAAGGGAAAACCCGAAGCTCAAGAATGAAAGATTACAGAAAGCACAGGAGTTGCCTATCGGAGAGTGTTTGGATCACTTCAAACTTCAAGATAAGCCAAAGAACATTCCCCAATTCCCTCACCCCGCAAATCTCCCTGAGCTCAAGTTAACTCAAGCACAAGCCATGTAACACAAAAAGGGAAAATCTCAAAAAGCAAACTTTATGGCAGAATCTACAAAACTTTAGTGTGATTTAGCTTCATTTGCATACCCCGAAACAGCTGTATGCAATGTGATATTGCTCTGGGCTGTTTTCACCTCGAACGAAACACAGACGGGAAAGTAGAAGAAGAAGGAGAAAGAAGATTTGAGAAGATCTTTGAGACTTTAGCTTTGAGGGGATTGATGTAAACGTTTTGTTGGTGTGGGGACTTGAAGTGATCTCAGGTAACGAAAAGTTTTAGAGTTTAAAACGTTTATTTAATATTATTAAGAGGTTATTTTAATAGGAATTAATTGTTTTAATGTCTATTTATAAATGCCTTGGTAGAGAAACCATGACTTAGCCTCTTTGCTTGTCGGCAAGGCCCCACGTGGCTCGTGCTGCAACGGCTACATTTTGGATTTTCCCTTCGGGTTTAATGGCATCTTATTTATGGTGAGCTTGATTTGTATTATAAATTGAGACATCTTAAAATTAAATTATATTATAAATTATAAAATAATTTATTTATAAAAATAAAATTTAAATAAAAAATAAAAATTTAATTGAAAATAGTCTTTAGTTATTTTAATAAAATAAGATGGATACTTTTTTATTAGGAAGAAAGAAAAGAAAGAAGAAAATAGTATGATTATCATTTTTTTTTGGAGGCAATCATCATATATTATTAAATTGGCCACGTGTTTAATTCACTTTTTTATATTAATTTTTTTGTCCAAAATTGATATTTATCTTTTACTAAACAATTATAATTCTAATACAGTATATAAAATATACCACAATTTTATTACAATGAGTTAAGTTATGTAATGCGTATTATATGTTCTGGAGGTTACAAATTGCTTTTTATTTCCTTTTTGGGTTACAAATTTTTTTTTTTCGGTTCTTTAACGGATATTTTTATTTATTCTTTACATATCCATACCATTTAATGGCACTTCCAATCTATAGTTAAAAAAAAAAGTGGCGCTTGCAATATAAGGGCAGAAGATGTAGAATGGGCTATTTACTAAAAAACCAACGAAGTATTCATCAATTAGAGAGGGAAGATGGAGTGGGGTGAATTGAAAATGATTGTATCTTTTTCATTTTATTAAGCATATAATTTTAAGGTGTTTATAAAATTGTTTCCCAATTTTCAGTTTTCCAAATAGTCAACATCATCGTCCGCTGTCCGGTGGCTGTGAGCGGCGCGATCGCGTGCATGCAGTGTCAGGTGCGCATATTCGGCGGCGGCAAATTTACTGACATTCATTCAGACAAAGATGAATTCAGATTTCTGCGGCTACCGCGTGTATTTTGGGTGTCTCCTTTTTATCTATCGTAGCGTCAATCTTTAGTTGTATTTGACTTGATTTTATTACAAAATTTAATATAAATATTTTATTTATTTTTATAAATATTTTATTCGCATAAATTTTTTAAAAAAATTAAATATAAATTTTATACAATTATATCTTTAAGAAACAAATTAGTCAAAATGAGATGAGGATCAAACAAACAAACAGTTGAGTGGAGAAGATGAGGAGTGTGATTGGATAAAGTTTAATTTTGATATTTTTATCTTAAATTTTATAAAAATTAAATTATTTATGAGAGAATATATGAATTTAATACTAAAAATTTTAAATTTAATTTTAAAATTAAATTCTATTGAAATTTACTCAAAAAGATTACATTGGAGGCATGCATGTAAAATACTACGAATTTGGTGCCCTCTTGGTTGAACTCATTTTTGTTTTATATTGAGTGTACTTGACTTGATTTTTAAATAAAGATTTTTTATTTTTTATTTTAAATTTAATTTATTTTCTTATAAATAATTTTATTTTTATAATTTTTTATAAAATTAAATTAAAATAAAAATTCAATTTAAATATACCCTAAGTAACTTCATTTTTGTTAATTTTAGCAGTACGTACTATTAGATAAATAAGGTAAAATTTGAATTAAAAATATATTGCTAAACCTAATATAAAATTGAATTACACCTTTTTATTAGAAAGATTTAAGGTTTATGAAATTTATAAAAAAAATTAATCTAAATATAGTTCAAATATTTACAAACAAGTGCTCTACTACCCTTTGTTTAAGCAGTTATGATTGGGGAAATCAGTGCAAGTCTCGATCATCATCGTACTCCTTCCGCCTACGTGTTATCGGCACGCAAAGGTTGGAAAGGTCAATTCACTAGTCAAATCCGAGATAAGTAGTAGAGCAAGAAAAGTCCTATTACTGATAACTTAAAAATTTTCAAAAAGAAGAAGTCAGCAATCAAATTCAATGGCCGGTCACCTTTCACGTTGATCTTATTCTAAACAAAAAAATTCTTCCACATTCAAGCACTGAACTTGTAATTTGATTACTTATTACTTTTTTAAATTAAAATAAAATATTTACTTTTTAAATTTATTTTGTATAAAAAAGTAAAAGAATAAAAGATTCTCTCATATTTATTTTTAAAACTATTTATAATCAAATATTTATTTTTAAAAATAAGTATATATTTTATTTAATTTTTTATTATTAATATTTTTAATTTAAAAAAATAACATCAACTAACACATAGACTCATTATTAATTTTTTTAACTTTATTGATTTAAAGAATTTAAACTTTATTAATATATGAGTTATACCAATAAGGTTATGAGGATGAAGTTAATAAATTAAGTAAAAATTTATTTTTAAATTTTATATTAAGTCAAAATAAGATATTCAGTTTATAAAAATAAAAAAAAAACTTGAACTCATTCGATTGTGAAAAAAGTAATATTCTTGATTGTTAAAATATTCTTGATAAGTTTTTTAATAAGTAAAAATTATTTTAAAAATATCATATGGTAGCTTCTAAAAAATTTTAACTTATTTAATTTAAAATTATAATTAAATAAGTAATTGAATATATAACTTTAAAATAAATGTTAATTTTTAAAAAATATAAATTACTTTATTTTAAATAATTAAAAATAAATTAAAATCATCAAATTTCAAAAGAACGGCTAACCCGAGCCCATCAGAGGTCCCCTTAATCCTTATCACAAAACAAAAGGGCGATGTCGTAAAGTCCACCAAGGCACCTACTGCTGGAACCTTATCGAGTTGAATATGTGATCCTTCTTAAAAGCTGTACTTATTTGCTGATTGTTTTGCAGAGGTTCATGGATGATGGCCTTGGACCGTTAGTCCGTTACGAAATAATTAATACTCTATTATTTTATTTTTTAATATTTTTTACACATATTAAAAAATATATATATATATATATATATATTTATTGATTTATTTAATAAAAAATTAATTTAAGACCCATACTATATCACGATACTATAATATTATATATATATATATACGATATCTTTACTTAAAAAATACAATTAATAGAAGATAAAATATTTTTAATATTAAATATAATTAAAAAATAACCATAGCTTTATTTTTTTAAAAATGAAAAAGAAAGTAATAGCTATTAATGGTTACAGCCGACTTTTAAAATGAAAAAGTAACCAAAACGTTAATCTTCAACTTGGAAGGGAAACAGCAGCACTAATGTTTTTGCTTACAACTTGCACCCGATCTCTCTCTCTCTCTCTCTATAGCGAATTGGAAATGTTTAACTGAATAAGAAAATAACATAACCAGAGGAGCATTTGGAAACCAAAATTATCTTCGATTATGGGCAATAATCATCCAAGTCAAATACATTGGATGTAATATTATGTATTTGATAAAAAGTCCCAATTTTATAATTCAATTTAATTATCTGTTAAGATTTTAAGTTTATTTTAAAAAATTAAAATATTCCTGGTAAATAGATTTCAAAATCAAAACTACTTGACGAGACAGTAAAAAAATGTTTAAATCAACAAATCTGAAAAGAATTCTTCATTTATGTCATTTGGAAAAGAAAAAAACTTTATCTTTCTCTTAAACTTTCTATCATTTAAATCATTTTAAACTAACTAAAATTAAAAATTTCAGAAGATAACGATGTTCTTTTACAAAGATTATATTCTCATTAAATTTATTAGCCAATCAATTTTCTCAAGTCTAATTTATCTTATTAAAGAATTCAAAATTATAAGAAATTAGAACGGGAATTTAGACGCTGCAAAACAAAATAGTCATATATATATATATATATATATATATATATATATATATATATATATATATATATATATATATATATATATATATATATATATATTTATTTATATTTATTTTATTATTTATTTATTTCTTATAATTCTAAATATTTCATTCAAATTTCTTAGAGTTTTTACCTTTTTAATTAGTCTATCAAAATTTCATTAGTTATGTTTATTTTTAATTTATTAAAATAACTTTAAATTAACTTAAGTATTAATTTTAATTTTAAATTATGTGTAGTAAGTTACTTTGTAAAAGTATGAGACTTTAATCATTACTTTAAAATTTTTAAAACTACTTATACATTAACTTGAAATTTTAATTTCATATTTTTTTTATAAAATTGAATTATGTATATTCAATTACTTTATAAAAGTCAAATTTTAATTCTTAAATAATTGTCGAGAAACATGAATTTAGTTATTCTTGAGTACTGACTATGTCTAAAATTTTACATTAAGCTTCCTACTATATTATTTTACCTATTTTGTAATTTTTTTAATATTTTATCTTCTTTTGTTTGGCGATACTACAATGACGTGGCTCATAGTATTAAAAGGAAAAAAAATCATATGCTAAGAGCCTAAAATGGAGAAGAAGTTATTTGATATTTTTGAACCAATAAAATTTTAATATTCTGTGTTATTCGATTTGTTCTCCTAAGTACATACATTTTTGTGATGTAAAAAAATATTCATCTTTGGATACTTCTTTAAATACTTGAGAGTAAAAATGTTGGTGCAGTATATTATTTAAATACTTTGGACTTCCTCCACTAATTAAAAAATAGGAAAAAAAAAACATTGGATGATAATACCTCAACATCATTAAAAGTGCTTGTTTGGCTCTGATTATTTTGAGCAATTAATTTATCAAAAGAACTAATCGGAAAGTTACATTCCAAAACTCCAATTTCGTTTTTCCGTCGAAACAAGGGGAAAAAATGTAGAAAGACCTCAGAATTTGTTTGGTTAACCACCGCCGATTTATATTTCCAAATTACTAAACACAGTCTTTTTCCAGAGACAGCTCAATATTAGGTGGTTCACAATTACTTACTAATAGTAGTTGTCGTATCTAACAGCTCTGCAGTAACTGCCAAAAGCCGATTTGGCCATGTGCCTCAGACAGCCCTTCTTCTTCATAGACACCACACACATTGCACCTTTGTGCTAAAAAAAAAAAAAAAAAACTGTCGAGTAATAACTCAGTCTTAAAGACCATTTCTTTCCTTAACTATTTTCAAGTTTAATCAATGAGTTAAACCTTCCTTCTACTACTTCAGCTATTAATTAATTAAGGTCAGGAGGTCCTTTCAGGCGTATTTTGGAAAAAACTTGTGAGCTATCTTAAACGACAAATGATATATGGTAAGTGATAAGTTTTTGGAAGCAGCAGCAACCAAATGGCCCCGTGATTGATAAGCTTCAATTGTCTATTGACCCTTCGTTTCTCATGCGTAGAAATGGATGGCCAATTGTCACATTAATGATGAACTCAAGAAAAAGGTCATTCAGCTCCAAATTCATCATTACAAGTAGCAACTAACTAAAGTAACTGATGTTTGCTGTCCATTCCAGCATTTAGCAAAGAACCACTTTAGCTGGATTTTGTTTTTCTCATCCAATTATAGGAGTAAAACCAGCGATAAAATCCATTCAGTGCTCGTTTGTTGCCCCCAATTGGTTGGTCCCTTTCCCAAGGACAACATCATCATTGAGGGAGTCCGGGAAAGAACCAACAATGTCCCAGTTGTAACTTGTAAGCCAAAACCTTCAAGCAGCCTTTAGTATTCTTTACATTGGCGTAGGCCTAAAGTATATCTCTCATGCAATCATACATATTCCCTGATCATCAACACCACTCTTAACTACATTACTTGAACCCATATTAGGAGTAGAATTTATCCCAAATCTCACTTTATAAGTTAATCTCTTCAGTTGCGAGAAATGGAATCGTGAAGCTCTCCACAATTTCTCCGCAACATCAAATTTTTTTCTTTTTCATTTTTGAAAGGGACAGACTGTGAATTGAATCTATAACTCTGATAAAAAAAAATATATTCTTCTAATAAACATTTACTGAATTGCGGTATCTTGCCCCACTAGCAAAGCTTGACATAGATAGAAACTGTTCGCGTGATGGTGATATTCAATATCCCTAAATCGGGAAATTCAGTCTAATCTCTGAAAAACGGAAAGCAACACGTGATGATGATGCCTTCTCATATTTGATACTACAGTTCAGCAACGGATGTTTTCCCAGATGTCCTGATATTTGATTGGACAACTCCTCTCATTTCTGTTTTTAGAAAATGAAGTTGATATTAAGAGAAAAAGTGTAATTTTTCTTTAATCCTTTGAGAATGATTT
Source organism: Rauvolfia tetraphylla (assembly GCA_030512225.1). Lineage (NCBI taxonomy): Eukaryota > Viridiplantae > Streptophyta > Magnoliopsida > Gentianales > Apocynaceae > Rauvolfia > Rauvolfia tetraphylla. Next base: position 669,963 of record JAJQKT010000076.1, on the reverse strand, counting down.
TCTCATTTTAATTCTTGTGAGTTAATTGGATTTTTTCTGGAAAAAAGAAAGCTGCTTCTTTCTTTAACCCACCTCCAGGAATTCTACATGAGTCCCCTGACTGTGAGATCCAATACGCGGCAGCCAAGTTTGATTTGGTTGGGTAAAGGCCCAAAGACGTACTAATAGGAGGTATTCTTGGGCTCCAACTTTTCTGGACTAGCACTTTAGGCCCAAAGGCTCAGAGATCGTTGTTGGCAAATAGGCATCGGCTCCTAGGATTTTTGACAGAACGAGGTTATGCGTTCAAAGAACGCATCCGGCCATCTCAAATCGAATGCAAATGACGCCTGGAGGATACGTCTAAGTTATTTTTTTTTTGCCAGCCCACAGAAACAGGGCTATTTGCGGGGCTGAATATAAAATTGGGATGGAAAGGATAAAAAACCCGAACTCCTCTTGTCTAGGGTTTTGGCTCTGCTATTCTGCGAAGGGGCTTAGCGCAGCAATATTGAAATCGGAGACATATCGGCACGCTACAGCAACAGAAACGCTGCCATGGCGAGCACGAAAGTACAGCGGATTATGACCCAACCCATCAACCTGATATTCCGGTTTCTTCAGAGCAAAGCGCGCATTCAGATTTGGCTCTTTGAGCAGAAGGATCTGCGGATTGAAGGACGCATAATCGGGTTCGACGAGTACATGAATTTGGTTCTGGATGATGCGGAGGAAGTCAGCGTTAAGAAGAAGACCAGAAAGCAACTGGGAAGGATACTTCTCAAGGGCGACAATATCACCCTGATGATGAATACCGGAAAATAATTTCGAAAATTCTATTATTCTGAGATGGTCTACCCTTGAAAGATTGATAGATTCCCTTCAAGTGATCTGTTTTCTGTAAACAATTTTTTCCATATATTTAATTGACGATGTTTGTGTTTGCCATTAGAATTGTGGTTATGAGCTCAATGCATACCTCACTAAATTATGCATTCATAAGGTTGATGATAATTTCACGTCCTACAGCAGTTGATTGCACTTTGTTTCGTCGGCATTAACGCAAGAGTTGTGCTAAAGTTTGAGGAATTCGTGGATAATTAGAATAAGTTAAAGAAAATGCCTCAGATATTTTACACACTCAATTTTCTGGGGTATACACAGATGATAAGATAGTATTCTAATCAGTTTGCTGCAGGCCGCTATGCGGGAAACAACAGACTTTCTGGGCTAATTCCCCCGGGATGATCAACTCAGCAGCCAAAGAACTATCATGTGTGGTGGAGGATCGACTGGCTAATTCGTCAGATGACCTTCCTTTCGGTCCAGCAATGCAGGATGAGGAGGAAGGTGACATGATCTTATCTTCCAGACGTTAGATGGACCAGACCCTGGTTCTCATAAAAGGAACCAATATCCCAATCCTCAGTTGAGGATGAGAGTGTCATTAGTGCAACCACAATGGACCTCATACTTGGCCTTAGCTGAGGATTTTCGTGTGTGCAAACCTTGGCTAGCTGAGCCATCTGCGTACGAAAGAAGAAACAAGATATTGAACTCAAGATGACCATTTAGCAGCTCTCACTGGGAAGAGATGTTAATCCAGCATTACCTTACGGACGGATTCAATAGGATAATCATTACCAAGCCTGGGATCAACCAGTTTGCGAAGGGCTTCTTGAGGATCAGGCTGATTAAAGGTGTCCTCAAACTGTGTATCAACATTAGATGATTAATCTGTCTTTACTACCTGTATTATACATGATGTTAATGTTAATTGGGAATTTTAAAAGACGTTTACCAAAGCAACAAGACCCCTTGTTTCGGTAACAACTTCACTGGTCTTGACAATGGCCTCTTTTGCAGATATAAGTTCATAAAGAACTACCCCAAAAGCATATACATCAATTTTGGGGGAAACATCACCGTACTGAGCGTACCTGTTTTCATGCAATGCATAAGAAGCCATTCTTGAGAAGAAATTCACAAAGGACCTGATGCTTTTTACTGAATTTCACCAACAAGGACACCAGTATTCAATAAAACTAGCAATTTTGTTTTCTGGGTATCCATATTAGCTTTTAAGTATTCTTTTGGAGGGATTAAGAAAAGAGAGATGCCCTACTCTGGAGGCATGTAACCAAAAGTACCCACTAGACGCGTATGAAGAGAGGCACTTCCAACTTCAGTCAGTTTTGCAAGACCAAAATCAGCAACCTGAACAAGAATCTTTTTTTCATCAGCATACAAGGGATAATCTATGATTCCAGTATTCAAAATCTTTACAACCTTTGCTCGGAAGTCTTTATCAATCAAGATATTGGCCGACTTAATGTCCCTATGGATGTAAACCGGAACTGTGTGCTCATGAATATATTCAAGCCCTCTGGCAGAGTCAAGGGCAATTTGCACTCTGGTAAGCCATGCCAATGGTTCCCTGTCTGAAAATAAATAAATGGACGCGATAGGTGATAACCAGAATAAAGTTGTGCTGTTTCACAATGTTGTAGAAAAATCAGTGAGAGTTTCCCACCAGAACCACGCAAATGTTGAGTGAGGTTTCCATTCTCAATGTACTCATAAACCAAAAATAAAGATCCCTCGACACAATATCCAATTAAACGAACCTGCAACGAGATAAAACATAGACAAGGTGACTTCAGTACGAACCCAAGCAGCTTTAGTTTTGCTCATCATAACGAACAAATAAATGAAACATAACACCTGGAAACTAAAAGACAAAAAGTAGGGCTCAAGTGATTTAAGAGCAATTACCAGGTTTAAGTGATGAACATGGGTTAAAACCTTCAGTTCTGCCAGGAATTCTTTGGAAGCTTGCATATCCATCTGCTTAATAGCAGCTTTCTACATTTTTTCCAGACGTATATTAGTTATGGCAAATTGACGATAGTAGTTTGAAAATTAAACATACAATCCCTCATTAGTCATCTTAAGAAATCTATTTACAACATGTTTCTTTCTCTATTCCAATTTCTTAGCATTGGAAAGGTTGATGAGAAAATGCACAAACCTCTCCTCTTAATTCTCCATAGTAAACAGATCCAAATCCACCTTGGCCTATTTTGTTAGCCAGGCAAAAGTCATTTGTAGCTTTTGCAAGCTCTTCATGCATGAATTCAACTGATCTGTCCACAGTGATACCATTGAGTCTTGAGGATTTGCTGCTGACAAGAGGACCTGCCTCAGTAATTTTCTCCCAAGTCCCCGGACCTGAATTGCAAGAATAGCAAATGATATTATGATGATGAAACAGAACCCACCAAGATATACAGAACGTATTTATATTCTGCTTTACAACCTACCAAGATATACAGAACCTACAACAAACAAAGGCATATATGATGATGATCTCAACATACATAGCTCCTAAAAGAAGTCGAAAAGAACCTTGGACGAACATATTTCACTCACTGGATGAGGTGGGAAGCTGTATGATCTACCAATGCACATCATGCAGTGAAGAGAAAGAATTATTAATTACCATGTACGTGCTCATGGTTTTGATCATATTCTGCTGTTCGAAGAAATGATGATGCTTCTGATATTTTCTTCTCCCTGTACAATAAAACGTAAAAACAGACTGCCAAGAAGCTAGCTCCAATAACTGCAGCAACTGAAATTCCAGCAATGGCTCCACCTGAAAGTCCTGTCGAAAATGATGCTATATCATAAGATCAAGACAAAAGCCCATGCTTATTCCTCATTGCTAGAATCCATAAATTAAGAAAATTATTATCATTCAGCTGCCGGCCGAAGTAGAACTAACCACTTGAGCTGCAAAATCCAAACAAAAAAAAAAGGGAAAAAAAAAGAAGAAAAGAAGACCTTAAATATTAAGAGCAAATCTCAAAGCATGTAATCATTTCAGATTTCGAAAAGCAAAATAAGCTACCTTGACCTCAATGGTGGAAAAGTTCCATTTTGATCTGCACAGATGGATTGCAAAATAATACATGAGTAGAACTTAGAAACATATATTAAAATATCACCTCAATAGCTTTGCTAAAGATCATGCTAGTTACATCTACTAATTGTTCTTTACACTACAATTTAAATTTCAAAATAAAAAAAGAGCTACTTCTCCCCGACATTTTTCCTTTTTGCGTTAATCTCTCTGGTAAGCTTGTGGTACCGTCAAAGAAGCCTAATTTAGTTGTTCAATAATTAAAAGCCAAAGAGGAAAAAGGGAAAAAAAAAAGAAAGAATGTCCTGGCTTGAGATGCGCATCAAAGAAACCCTAAAGAGCTAAATATTCGCATGCTAATATCAATTGACTACTCTATGCTTCTTGATTCAACCAAAATAATCAAGAATAAGGTTTTCCTGAACTAGTTCTATGAAAGGCAGCTTTTTCTCGCAGAAGAACGCGTACCTCTTCTTGGAATAAAAATCAAACCACTTCCACGGCTGAAATTTACACCCGGATTGTAGTCTTCCAACAATCTCTCAGGAACGCCATATTCACTGGCTATTGAAGAAATGCTCTCGCCAACTCGAAGAGGATATGTAATGAATAGATCATAATCCTCTGACACTCCACTATTTCCACAAGAGCAATTCACAGTAACATTCAACTGTGCAGTATCAGGTATATTATTAGCATCATAGATGTTAAACCTCTCTAACATTTCAACTGTCGCGAGATTGGAGTAAATGAGTGTTGCAATTCTTCGATACGTATTTCCAGGCCTGACCCGATAGACAAACTGATGAGCCATAAACTCCCCGGCTAGGCAACCACATGAGAAGGGAACATTGACTCTGCTACCCATCTGAATAAGGTCTGGATTTGTTATTTGAGGATTATAATCAAGAATGTTTCTGATTGTGGTAGAAAGGACTCTGGAAATGAGTGTGAGATTTGATCCATTCCATGCATAATAGGAAGCTAGCGCATTACATCCATTGGTGCACTGTGATTCAACTCCAACCCAGAAGATTGTTAACGCCATAAGGCATGCCAACAACTCTGGGCTTCCGTATTTTGGCAGAATCATACTAGGACACTCTAAACTTGTGGGGAACCAAGGTTGGGAATCTAAAATAATCTCCACAGAGTCCAGATGACAAACGTTTGGAAGAAGAAGAAGAAGTTACAGTAGTGTAAGCTTTGGTATCACTAGCTGAATGATTGAGTCCAATATACTTTGAGATTTTAGATTAAAAAATTTTAAATTAAATTATATTAAAAATTATAAAAATAAATTATTTAAAAAATTAAAAAAAAATTAAATAGAGCATCAATTCAATTATGTAACACGGTAAGCCGCAGCTTACGCAAACGATTTCTTGAATTTTTTATACTACCAAATCGAGTAGATAGGCATCGTTGGGTGCATGGTAAGGTTCTCTGGCCAGGCCACTAGGGATGCTTGGTACGTAACAATTGACGTTGATGTATGAAAGATAGGTTATTACAAAATACCTCAAAGGTAGCGAGTATTAGCAGTTTAGTCCTTAAGCTTTTAAAATAGGCACTTTACCCCCCAAAGATCGTTAGTCAACATTTGAAAATTAAACAACCTTTAGAAAAAAAGTATATGGCAAAAATACCTTTAGTTATAGTTACAGTTCATTTAAAAATGCCCCATTAAATTTTAATATATTTCTTATATGTTTTTCATGACTATTAAGATGACTTTTATTTATATTAATTAATTATTCTTAAAAATATCAATTTTTATATTTTTCAATACTAAGATATGAATTATGCATTTGATTTAATATTAAAAGATAGTGTAAGTTTTAATATTATTTTTAAAGTGAAAATATTTGTTGATACTTATGCACAATAATTAGAAACATATAAGAAAATTAACAAATTAACTATATTTTGTAAAGAAAAATAAACTTATAATTTGAGATGAAAGAAAAAGAAAAGGGAGCCTATCTATGTGGAATGAAAAAAGTACAACATAAGTCAAAAAAAAATAAATAAAAGAAAAGAAGAAGACAATGTGAAGCTAACATCATCCTTTTAAAAATCCTAATAAACATATATTAATGAGTGAAAATAAATTACGTATTTTTTAAAAATATAGATTAAAAAGTTTTATTTCAAATTTTAAGAGAATATTTTGTAATAAATTCTAATATAATTTAAGAATATGTTTAGCATTTTACTTTTGTTCTAATGGTTAGTTAATTTTCCACCAATGACTAATAGTCATCGGGGGTAAAGACATAAAGTGCATCTCTTCAAAATTAAGGACTAAAGTGCTCTTATCTCTAACTTTAAGGGAATATTTTACAATAAACACCTAAAAGACATCATAGTAAGACCTCATGATCGGACGTTTTCAGAAGATCAGTGTACATATTCCCATCCTGGGATGGGGTTGCTGGGCTCCCAGAAGCCAGTCCGGTCACTACGTTTTTTCTGTACATTTTAAACCGTTAAATCAAATTTAAAATTTAATTTAATAATTTTTAAAATTTTTAATTTTTTTTATAAAATAAATATAAAAAACTTATAAAATCTGATTCGTTAAATTAGATTTTAAATCTGATCAAGTTCTGTAAATTCAGGACCAAATTAAAATTCCCCAGAAGCAAAAGGGAACAGGGCAAGGGACGGAGTTGGACCGGACCGGAATAAACTAATAGTTCTTTCTTTTAGGTTGAAGTACTTACCTATTACAGTTTTTCCTCCCTCTTTGCATATCATCGAAGCTTCCCTGTAACTATGGGTAGAAAACCCAACGGCTCCTGACTGCGGTTTCGCCTCTAGATGATAAAGGCCAAATTGAGTTTTCAATATAAATAATTTTTATTATTTATTTTTTACTTTAAATTTTATTTTTTACAAATAATTTAATTTAAAAATTTTAAATATAATTTAATTAAAAAATTCAATCTAAATTCACTCAAATTTTCTTATTAAGCTCTTCCCATCTTATAGTAGAAGTATTTCCTTGATGTCCAGAGAAAGGCAGGCGCAGCCGTCTTCCATTATCTCAAGAGTCAACACAATATTAATATGACTCAACAAAAAAAAAAAATACAAGGTGAGAATTTAAACAAAATTTAATTTTAAAATTAAATATAAAATTTTAAACATAAAACTCACATCTCTTTTCATAAATAATATATTTTTTATAAAATTTAAAATAAAAATTTTAAAATTAAATTCTATCAAATCACACATATAATATTAATATATAATTAACACTAATAATGTCTTATTTATTAATGATTGTATAAATTTTCTTCCTGACCTAATGAATATTTTACTTACACCTTACAAGATTTTTTTTTTGTTTGATGAATATTTAATTAATTAGATAGATCATCTAAATGTCAGTATGTTCCCCATATCACAAAAGATTGCAGGAGCAGAGCAAGAAAGATATATCCAGCTGTAGAGTTTTCTGTCGCTCATTTGACTCGTATACGGGGGGGTTACACCTTCCAAGATTCAAAACCTAGACTAGATGCTATATATGTGCCAAAAACCAAAGCCAGACCGACTTGGTCAAATGATGTTGACATATTTTGAGGTTGAGTTGTCCTTTTGTCTTTGTTACAAGAAATTGCAGGGAAATGAGAGTGCAGGTTTTGTAAGAAAGAAACAGAGTAACTGACAACTAAAGGGCATAATAAAAAACATATTACGAGGTTTAATTATTAGTTGCGGGATAAACGGGAGATTTTGTACGTGAAGCTACAGGGCAAAGAATAATTTATTCTACTTCGTCATCAGACCTACAAATCTATTGTCTCCATTGTCGGTAGGACCACTTCTTCCTTTCTCGCCGTTTTCACTGACCACGAGTGCCAGGAGGAGGGGTATAATATATTTTTTTTTTTTTTTAAGAAAAGGAATGGGACTGGGATCCCTAATACATTTTCTCCCTATATTGATACTGCTATTATATTCAGAAATAAAGTTATTTAGAAAGATGTCCCGTATCAAATTTCAAAATTCAAAATCTTTCATAATAAGTTGATGTTTCTATTTGTTAAAAAATTCTTTCTAAATATAGAAATTGAAATTTCATTCACACCCCCTCTCCTTCCATGAATAAAAGAAAAAGGAAATTGTAAATTTATGTGCGAGCAAGTCCATATATTTAGTATTTGTTAGATGGCGTCAACCCACAAGTTTCTAAACTACGAAGCCCACAACGAAGTTTGAGAGTACGAAAATCCAACATATGTTCACTTTTTTCGTGTAAATTGCTTCGGCCCAAAGCCCAAAGCCCACACTAAGGGTTTGAAATTGTCCATGTAGCCCATTATTAAGTCTGATTATCGTCTTAGTTTCATGGTTTGTGGGCCAATCCAATCATTGACAACGAAAGCTACAAAATTTACTACTTACTTTACTGACCTTTCGCCGGCACGAACACTATCCCAGATCCTGAACTGAAGTCAGATCCTGCATTGAACCTCTGCAGCAAGTCAGCCGGAACACCTGACGCCGTCGCCACCGACGACAGATTCTCACCGGAACGTAAAGCATACGTCGCGAACAGCCCATAATCCTTCGACACATTGCTGTCACCGCACGAACAATTCACTGTTACATTGATGGTTACGAAATCTGGTATTCTGGTCGGGTCAAAAGTGTTCACCAACTGAATCCAGTAGGCGTTTGTAAGATTGGAAAAGGCCATACTTGCAATCTTAACATATGTATCCCCAACCTGAGTTTTGTACTCCAAAGTATGCCCCAAGAAATCACCATTTAAGCAATCACACGAAAACGGGACGTTGATTCTTGAACCCATGGGGATCCTATCCGCACTTGGAACTTCAGGATTGTATTTGAGAATTTCTGGGATCTTTTGGTTGAAAATGGTGCTTATGTAACTGAGATTTGATCCTTCCCAGACATAGTATGAAGCCAAAGCTAGCCCACAGCCCGTTCTACACTTGGCCTCGGCATTTAAACATACAATTGGGAGAACTGAACAAAAACTCAGTTGCAGAAGCAGTCTCTTTCTGTTTAATGAAATGTTCATGGTGGCTGATTGGAGAGAGAGAAGAAAGAGATGTGAGGATTCAAGATGCCATATATAAGAAAAAAGTGCAGAAACTGCATCTCATCAGCTTCTATTAATTTACACTTACACAGCCGTCTTGCAACGGTTGTTTGAGGCAGAGCCAAATTTTTTGTCGCTTCTTCTAAGTTCTCTACAGAATTCTTGAAATGAGAATCATTATTGACTTCAACAGAAATATATGAAAGCAGAAAATGCTAAAGGAATCAAAGACGGGAACATTCCTCGGTAGCTTTGATTCTTTTTGAATTAATCTAACAATTGGATGACTCAGTTACAATATGTTATAGTTACCCAACAAATGGACCTCCTCTATACGTTTCGGCACGTTATGAACCTGTCACCCAGAGAAAAGTGACCAAAAGATCTATTTTCTTGTCTTACAACACATTCTCTGTGATATTCATTCTGCAATTATAAATTATTTACTTTAAACTTGTATTGTTGTATTATTATTAATATAATAATACTGCACAATAAGAGGTTTGTGGGTTTGAATTATTTTTTTCACTAGTATAATAGACTACTATCATAGTTATAAAAAGATATAAAATTCTAAAAAAAAAAGAAGAATCTTAAATAAATTAAATAATATGGTAATATAGTGTAATAAAATGAGAAAGGATGAAGGAGAAAATGAAAAAGAAGATTTTTAGTTGAAGTACGCTATATAAATTTCATAAAATGTATTATTTGTAATTATTTTAATTTGAGAACTGAAATAGCAAATTTATTATCTTGTACTTTTGAATTAAGCATTGCCAATTAGCGAATAATCTAAAGCATCTCAATCCTACCTTATAGTGTTACTTCGATCTGGCTAAAGTGCAGATAATATTTTTTTCAATTTGTACAAATTAAATTTCAATCGTCAAATTTTAATCCAATGGTTAAAAATTTACATATTATTAATAATTATTCAAATCACTATAAAATAATTATTAATTTTATATTAATCATTAAATTAAAATTTAATGATTAAAAATTTATTTTGTATAAATTAAAAAATATTAAATTAAAATTTAACCGGTATTACTTTTGGTCATGAACTGACATGACATATTAGATGGATGTACTGGGATTCATACGCAGAGCACTTTCCGAACTTCTTCCACGTAAACATTTAAGAAGATATTTTGGCATGCACGTCGAGATATTTTGACTGCTCTGCTTCTCCAAGCCTTGTGGCTCTAAGCAAGGTCTCTTGAAGCCAAGGCACATATAACGGTTTAGATACCATCTGCTACCCATGGAGTCCTTCGCAGTCATCCCTTTCTCTGGCACTACCGTTTTCCTTCAACAGCCCCAGGGAATAACTTGCGGTGCTTATCCCTTTAGGCCATGGAATCAGAGAACTTCTCAGCCTACCCGTTTCCGGTGTCAAAAGATGTATGTCCCTGGTGAGTAATCATCACATCACCTTCTTGCTAATCACTACTCTCTGTTTACGAGTGCATCTGTACTATATATGAAATCAAAGTAGAAGAGCTCTAACAATTGCAGGATTTGGAGAAGCATCGCCTGAGAAAAAAGCAGCCAATCACCTCCATGACTTTTTCACATACATTGCTGTTAGAATCGTCATGGCTCAGTTGCAGGTTCTTTGATTCAATGCCCTTTGATAAGCATATGCTACGATTAAGAACGCTGATTTTGAAAAACTAAGACTATTTGCTTGATTGGAGGTAGTAGACTCTTGTTTTGTTTCGATAAATTGTGTTATTCGGCAGCGCAGAGCTACAACCCTGAGGCATATGCAGAGCTGATGGAATTCTTGGATAGGCACTCTCTGAATGATGGGGATAAGTTTTGTGCCGATTTGATTCGGGAATCATCAAGACACAAAAACATAGGTAGTATAGACTATCAACCCGAGGATATTTTCCTCCTAAATTGAGTTTCTGATTAAATCATGGAAATGACTTGTGCTTCTTCTCCTGTCTGCTTTGCAGCTCTGCGGATAATGGAGGTTAGCACATCATCATTCTTGTTCTAGCCTTTTTTCTATTTGGTTTTGGACTCCAAGTTTACCTTCATCTGGGAACTTTGATGTTGCATCAGGTTCGATCTGCATATTGTAAGAACGATTTTGAGTGGGACAACTTGAAGCGACTGTCGCAGAAGGTAGAAAGAAAAGACCTCCGCCTTCGGTCCTAATCCTTCTTGTTGCTTCGTGTATATGATCGAGGTTTAACGTAATTCTATAAATTGTGCAGATGGTAAATGAACACAATACAAGGTTGATGAGGGACTACATCGAAGAGACTACTAGTCATGCGGAAAGCGAAAAGTAACTTTTCCACAGAGGATTGTAGGTACTTAGTAACATGTATTTATTGCTTAGTGCACTATAAACGAATTAAGATACCCTGTAATATACTACGCATCAAGCACACAGATTTTTCTTTCTTCATTTACGTTTCTTACAAACACATTAGCAGGAAAACAACGTTCAACATAAAGAAATGATGTTACACTAGAGCATGCACATAAAGAAACAATCAGATCTGACATAACTGACCATCCAGCAGTCTCCTAATCTCTTGCTTCTTCATTATCCTGCAAATGCCGAAAGCAAATGCATAGCAGAACTAACGTATCTTTAATCTAATGTTTAAGAGGAGGACGAAAAGTATATACTACGCCATTTTTGAATTTTATCCACAAAATTCTGAAATGAAACTACTAGACATGAGGCGAAGGATTATTGGCTATATTCCTGAATCCAGTACGTGTGTTACTTTCTTTAGCTTCTAAAGTGAATAGATAAGCTGATTTCTGAAACGTCAGAAAGAATTATTTCTCTATTATGATACAAATTAAAGCTCATAGCTGGTTCATTAACACTTTACATACCAGTGCACTCTTCTAAATCAGTAAGTTACCTCAAGGTAGCCAGTGACATCTGAAGAAGCCTGAATTTTGCCTTCACTGTAATATGACTGAACATTTTCTTCAATGTTTTCCACCCTGAAACTGAAAACATGAGAGATATTCTAGACAAATTGTAGCACTGACCTTTTCAGACAGAAATTTTACCTATAAATGTAGTTCACCATAATCCCTCCACTTTGTGTAAGGCCCTTTTGAGAGCGATCAGCCATCCAATTCAGTCTCCCAATCATCTAAAAGAATATAAAATCAGCTTACAAGTATCATCTTCCAGGGTTTACCCATGCCTCATATTACATGCTCTACAAGAACACAGAACTATTGCACCTTAAGGAGCTTCTACATCTGTTTTTTTTCCTTTTTTTGGGGCTAATTATTTATTTCCTTTGAGGTTCTATAGCTATGCAAATGCGCATATACCAAAGGTTTAAATTTTCAGATTTTAACTTTTATGTCAATTTTCAGCCTAACATCATTAAGAGGCACTATATTAGCATGGATCCTCCATACCAACAATTGGCAAGAACACCTCCATTGGCCAAAAAATAACATACCGCTCCATTCTGTAAATGGAAATTAGCCACTGAGTCAAGTGCTTTTCCCCTCTTCTTCTCTTGTAGAAGGTATCTGGGATCATGAAACATAAGGCAGACTTAAATAACTGAAGCAACTGCAGATACAGATGTCTGTCTGTATCTGCATTTGTTTCTTGCTTGACAATATGCTGTTTTATCTCAAGTCTTACAAGTTTCAACAATTAGAAACAAACAAAACAACCAAATATGCGTTGCTGTTTATGTGGCTGCTCTTTTCTTTTCTATGTATAAATTCCTTCTCAGACAATATCACTGGATGTGATATACTATACCTGGCACAAAGTCGCAATAGAGGAGTTCTTAATACCGAAACTAACTTGTCCGATTTTGTCCATTCGTAATCAGTTGATGCCAACAAGTTCTGCATCACTTCCGTGCCATTCGTCCCAGAAGTAAATTCTCTGTAGAAAAGGTTTGGAAAAGTGAGAAATATGAATCCAGAATCACAAATATGAAACATTAGAAAGAATGCTTCTAAACAGCCCAAGATTGCAATAGTTCAAAAGTCACATATTCAGCAAGCTGAGTATAGTCCTTGGAGGCTTTGCATATTTATTCAGTTCATCTCATTTTTGAGACTTAAATTCCTGGATTCGGACCAATGGCATCTGGAAAACACCTATGCAAAAGAATACTCACCTTGATGCATCTAAAACTGCTTTTTCTTCTTGAGGTTTGAGTAAGTTTTCCCTAAAGGTGGATATAGATTTCGCTGCCGATGCCAACTTTGATAAAAGCCATTGCATGAAGCCTGGGATAGGACTAAGTGTGGCAAATGCCTGCAGGAGAAATTTTGCAAATAGATATCAGGAATAAATGACTCATAGAACCCAAAGGATGCAGTCCAACTGACTGATCTCCAGATTATAGCAGCAGTAGAGACAAACTCAGACAGACATCACTGAGCAGTTCAGAACAGAGACAGTAAAAGAGTTTTCTTTTCTATAGAAGTAAGTCTGATTGCATACCTTTCTCATGGAGGTCTCAACAAGCTGCCTTCGGTAAATAAACCTCTTATACACTATGGATTGTAGATAAACACTATTCATAGAGATTTTGAACAACTGACAGTGTAGATTCAAAAGCAAATATCTAGCTAATATTATTCTAATAAGAATAATTTAGATGTGGGGGGAGGGGGATAAAAGACTTTTTCCTTGGGAAAGCCATAGGAGGAAAGGTGCGTAACTGTGATTCCAACTGTTTACTTAACAAAGTTGAAAGTCCCATTTGTTTTCGTGATCACCATTTGCAAAAAATGGTAGCCATAAAGATACAGAACTCACAAAAAATGGAGCCTCTGAAGGTTGCAGTATGATCTATAAGTCAAATTTAAGAGGTAGAGCAAAATGATTTATCCAAAAGAACCTAGAGTTCATAAAACATGGGAACAAAGGGACCATCGCAAGAATCCTGGACAAAAGCAACTAGCAGAGATGATGAAAAGATGTAAATAACAAAAACTTTTAGCTTCCTTTTGCATCAAGCCGTTAGTACGACTCAATAACAGTCGATAAATACAGAACTTACTAGTATATATGGCATATCCTTCTTCACAACATCAATGACGCGTTTAATAAGAAACTTTCCAAGGTTGATTCCTGATAAGCCAGGCTGTACACAGAGAGAACAGGTCAATTTACTTGGCAAACAAAAGTTCGCCACAATCACTACAGAAAGACAATTTTTACTATTTAGAAAAAGGAAACGACCAAAAAAAGGACAGAATATGGACTAATCTGGACTCTGGAGACAAAGGTAACAGAACTAGAGTGACCTATTTTTCTTTTCTTTCTTCTATTTTCGTAACCGAGCGGATAAAGCAGAATAAAATAATGAAATCTGATGTGACTTGAGCAGGTTTATTTGACAGGTGAAGATTGACTCAGAAAAAGAAATGAAATCTCTAAAGGCTATTCAAGCATTACTACAAATGCTCAAAACAAAACAAGATAATATACATATAAATCAATCCAAACAGTAAAATATCCCCTGCAGTATTATTTCAAGATGAGTGAAAACAAGGAGAAAATATAAGTGTACATAAATTCAATATAAAATAAAACTCTCTTCGTATGTGATATTGGAAAAGGACTCCAAGTAAATTCTCAATTCTGGGACAAGGTAACCATAAATATTAGAAATATTCAGAAAATAGTGACCACAGAAGCATAGTTGAGATGCGTACCTGGGTAGATGATATGGAGTAAAAGAGTGCACACGTTGCCTCATATTCAGGTATTGGAGGATCATCCCAGAGTACCTCCTGCGATAGATGGTTGACTGATAACTATACGAATAAACAATTGTACTTTCAACAGGGAAAATATAGAGTGTTCACCTGAATTGTCTCAGCCACATTCTTCATCAATGCAACTTCTATGAATATAAGTGGTTCCCCTGAAGGAATAATCAATTATTCAAGCTTCATCAAAAGAACCTCAAATCCACAGCAGTGTCAAGATTATCAAACCTATATAAACAGAGTATAAACGCAAGAATGTTGGCATGAAAAGAATAGAACAAATCCCAGTAAGTATGCTATAGCAGACTAGTGATTAATGCATATGGATCTAGAAACATATCTTACCTGGTATTGCAGGATGTAAGTATCCAAAACAACGACGGCCTACTCCCAGCCTTCTTTTCAAGTCCAAAAGGTTGCTGATTGGATGCACAGCCTGTAAACAGGATGGCTATAAAAGGTATAGACACCTGCAGAAAGTGATAATAGTACGAAGTCTAGGAAAAGTCATCATGGTGAACAGGCAAATAGACCTCATAAGCTACAATCTTCTCCAGCAAAGAAGCCGGGTCATCCCATGTAATGTTGTGAAGCTCAAGGTTTGCAGGACTAAGCCATGTACTTAGCTTCTCTTTCAAGTAAGAATCAAGTGCTCTCAAGGAAGCAACATTTTGCTCCCTGCAAGATTTAAAGAAAGAAACTCTCAATTTGCATAGTCTTCTATCATCTGATAGAAAAGATTTCGGGAGAACTTCCTGTTGGATATGATTACAAAATGATAGTGACAAAAACTGTCAAAGGTACAATTGGTACTATAACGCAAAGCTAAAAAGGGGGGACTTTTCTGAAATACAAGAAAACAACTTAGGAAGTTTTAAAAACTTCAGCTATGTAGAGTCAAAATGAGTTTACTAATAGGAAAACTACAAGGCCCTTCAGAGAATGAGCAATGATGAATTTCAAACAAAGCATGAAAAGAAAATGCATAAAGATATATCACTAGCATCTTCAACGAGCCAACATAAGTGAACATGCCATTGTCAGGAAACTTTAAACCAGTAAAACTTTGACCAAATTCATTTTCAACAATTTGCAACATGATTGTAGAAATGCGTCAACATTTTCTATTCATGCAATCTTACCGTAAAATTTTACACGTTTGCTTTCATCACAATAGTACAGCTGAAGGATATAAAACACTCCAGTATATTGAATCAGAACATAACCTTACGCGAGAAAAGATAGAATATCAGCACGGATGATAGACAAGAACTTTAACCCTCCAGGATGCTTATTCAGCCGTTCAAATAGAACTTCATAGTTTGGCTTAAGGGCATGTCTTAGATTACGTTCAATCCTATAAAAGGCTGAAGGTGACCATTCCTCTACATGTCCACTATCTTGAGCTTTATCACCTAAAATCATAGATATTCAAATCAAATAGAAAGAAGCATCCTGACATGAGAAATCTTTAACTCATAATTCAAAAATAACCTTCAGGAAGCTCAAGGCCAAGATATTGCTTCATTAGTTCCCGAACTCGCATTCTATCAAGATCATACTCTCTCGCAAGTGCAACAAGTAATTTCCTTCTGTGTTCTTCAGAAAGGCTAAAATAACCCTGCATTTTTAAATATACCAGCACGAAAGAGTTATTTACCTTCTAATTCTCCTGTAACATCCAAAAAATTAAGCCATCAGCATCAAGCAAGAATTCACCTCAGAGAAATCACAAAGTGCCGCATCTAGGATCTCTGTCTTGTTCATTGATATAGCAGAATGCATCGAATTTCTTACCTGCTCGAATTCTCTGAAAACAAAACTCAAACTTCAGTCCCTTTTAAGAAACAATAACGATCATTTTTCCATTACACATTTCGGTTTGTAGAAGTCAAAAATCATGTCACCAGTTGAAAATCAAATCGTTATCCATAAATCCTACATTCTTGGCTTAATTTGCAAAGAAATCACATCGCTTATTTACATGAAACATGTGAATTCCAAGAATTCATGGTATTAATAGAACCGCCTAATACATATGTTACCTACCTCTGGTTGCTGCTGGAAGCATTCTGCAATGAAGAAACCTTATTGGGATTCTCCTGAGGAGCAATTTCCATCGGATTGATTTTACTCTGTTAATTCCGAAAGAAGAACCTTAAACCATGGAAATTGTATAACTATTTCAAATCAAGTAAAAGAACACCAATTTGATCAGAAACTGAAATTGGCCGCAATCAGCCATCAGAGTAAAGACTCACGGTGGAAGGAGAGAGAGAGCGCATTTTGGTTCGCATCAAAATTGCGAGGCCTTTCTTGTTCGAAGTCATCTTTTTACCATCAAGCTGAAACAGTCGACAAACAAACTTCGAGATTTTGATCTGCTCAGCTTATGGCATTGAGTGCTGCGTTCATCTCGAAAGAAAAAACCTGGGCTCAAGCCGTTCAGTTTGGAGTGGTATTATTTTGACATGTCAGCAGCGACAGTAACACTAGAAAGGGCTACCCAGGAAAAATAAGAAAA
Source organism: Rauvolfia tetraphylla (assembly GCA_030512225.1). Taxonomy (NCBI): domain Eukaryota; kingdom Viridiplantae; phylum Streptophyta; class Magnoliopsida; order Gentianales; family Apocynaceae; genus Rauvolfia; species Rauvolfia tetraphylla. Next base: position 652,701 of record JAJQKT010000076.1, on the reverse strand, counting down.
CAATGGCAAGGGCTAAGCGTTCGAGCCTTGTTAACGCATCTTCTAAAGCGGTCATTTGTGAATTCTTCTTTACCATTTTGCCGCAACGAGAGAAGCAGTATGAACGCAGGGTATTTCGTTAATTTTGCCTAGAACGCATAAACGTCATTCATGCATAAGTCTGTTCCTTCCTTCTTCCCAGTTTCCCGCTGCTGGCTCGAATAATTCACAAGAGAATCCGAGAAGAGAAGTTTTATGTTGCTGATTGATTAATTTTTTAATACATTATAAATTATATTTAATTCAATAATTATAGATTAAGTGTGCGGTGGATTCTGACATTAGTGAATTAAAAAAGTAATTAAGTTTGAACTCACAGTACACTTAACTAAAAATTATTAAATAGAATGTAACTTATGATTTGTTAAAAAATTAATTAATTAATACTATAAAATTTTTCACCTAGATTAAGTGTATTGTGGGTTCTGACATTAGTGAATTAAGAAAGTAATTAAGTTTAGACTTGCAGTAAATTTAATTAAAAATTATTAAATAGAATATAACTTATAGATTATTAAAAAATTAATTAATTAATACTATAAAACTTTTCACCTAAAAAAATTTTAATCTTCTATTTCGCTCACTATTTAATTTTTTGTTTCATTATTTTTAAGTTGTGTTATATATATATCGAATCTATAAATAAAAAAGTTATAAAAAATAAAATGTGTGAAGATTTATATAAATAGAACAAGGGATATATGAATTGTAAAATGCATAATCTTAATATTGGATAGCTTGGACTACTAAGAGGTACAGACAAAAAAAATGTTATATAAAAAAATAAAAAAATTAAATTTTAAGATAATTAAATGATATTATTTTGAAGAATAATAATAATATTTTAAATATTTATTTATGAAGTAAAGTAATATAAAAATAATATTATAAAATAAAAGAAAAATAACTTTAAAGATTAAGATAGTTTATGATATTAACTCTCATTTTATTATTTTGTAATTGTTGCGTCAAACGCACGAGGTCAAGCTTAGGTCAGGTTATTTAAGGAGCTCGACACGCCTAAACAAGTCAAAAACCACATAGCATTTCCTTCTGTCTAAAAATAGTTCTTTCTCTTTTTCTTTTCGTTTTTACCCTTTAATTTTAGGTAGCACAGGGCATTTTTTTCTTCCCTAATTTATTTACAGAACCTCACTTTAAGATTGCCTTTGCCTGCCTTTTACCTTCTGCTCTCCTTTCTTCCCCTCGCCTCTTCGCCGCTCTCCGTCCGCGAGTCCGCGACGTCCTTCAGTTTTTATCAACCATCTCCACCACCACCATTTATCTCTCATTATTTATTGCAGATAGCTTTGCAATTTGCGGGTCATCTCTGATTTTTGCCGGCGGCGTCTTCTCAATTAGTCAATCAAATCTAAGGTATACTCTCACCACCTACTACTATACAAGTACTGGAGAATCATATAAAATTCTTTGGTTTACGAGTTATAAAAAATTGTAATATATGTGAAATGCGTGAAACAAATGAAAATTGGATTACTCTGTTGTTTTGCTGAACTTTTTTCTTAAATGGGTTTGATGGAACTTGGGAGTTGAGAATTGGCTATCATTTATATCTTTACAATTTCGTCCACGAGAATGGTTTAATTAATTATATGTCTAGTTTCTCTTCCTATCTGGCTCTATTTCTTATCATAATGAAGAAAAGGATGGAAATTTTCGTAAGATTTTAAGTTTCCTGTTTATCATTATCCTTTGTCTTTGTAGAAATTTTATAAGTTTCCACTGCGAGCTTCTAGGGAAGTAGCAAGCTTGATGACTTCATGTATTTTGAGGTCGTGAAGAGTCACTGGAGGTGACATCTCTGTCGGTTGTTGTATCATTAGGGGTTGGGAGTGAAATTTTTATTGTTGCAGTACACTCTAAAAGAGTTAGTGATACACTAACAGATACGCTACAAAAGCTTTCTTTTCTATTACCCTGCCTCTTTTTGTGAGATTAGAGACCTTAGAGACCGTAATAACTGACAGTTGAAGTCCTTCCTTGAATTTTGGAGACATACACTGACTGGTACCTCTTTCAAAGGGAAGAAGAAGAAGAAGAAAAGTTGTTCCTTCCCAGACTATTAGTAGCAAATGGAGAGGACTTATCCCCAAAAATAACCAAAAAATGGGAGCTATTAAAAAAATAAATGTATAAAACAACTAAAAAATCATATTCATCATCTTAATTTTAGCCTGATCAGCAATAAATAGTCTTTAGATTTGTTCAAGAAGGGATATGAATGAGAGAGAGAGAGGGTGGAAATGTGGAGGGTGGTAATGGTAGGAGAGTAAAGACAGTGGGAGAGAAAGGAGTTCAGAACCTTGGGGACATGATGGGAGGTGAAGCTAAAAACAAGAGGCATATTTATTTGAATTTTTTTTTCAAAAAAAAAATCAATTGCTAACTTTTTGCATGTCTTATGAATATTTTTTAACTATTTCTTGTGAAATAAGTTATGGTATTCTGTTTATTTTAAATGCTAATGCCCTTCAAAATTTATTAACAGATGTTGGTCTTGAGTGGTTATTTGTAGTTGGTCTAAATGTGGATGCTTTTCATTTTGGTTAAACCTTAGGGGAAACGAAGCATGGTACTTATTTCTTGAACTCAATTCAGGCCCAATTCTTGTAGTGATTGAATGATTGGTAATTTGATGGAGGCAAGCTTGTAAATTAAGAGTCACTCTAAATAGTGGCTGCTTTCTTTTCTAGGGTTCTTCATCCTTTTTATTGAGGAATATGATGAATCATGCTGCATCGCTGTTCAGAAGATTAAACATCAGAGAACTAGTTTTGAGTGCTCCTATACACAATTCTGCCACTGGTATGAAACCTTGTCTTTCTTCATAGTGGATCGTTAATTTTCACTGTGTAACTCAATTCTTGATTTGGGCATTGGGATGACATTTGAATATACAACTTTAGATGTATCTGGAGAGGGATTAACTTTGATATTCAGGCGTTGGGCCACCAAAAAGACAGCTGGATCAACAAAAAATGGTCGTGATTCAAAACCGAAGAATCTTGGAGTTAAGAAATATGGTGGAGAGGTGAGAAGAACATTTTGCCCATAAAGCAGATGGTAATTTTTGCATATTTATGTGTTCTCTTGCTCATCCTGTTGCAAATTGAAATTTTCATTTGCTGATGTTATAGAGAGTAGTACCCGGAAACATCATTGTTCGTCAAAGAGGAACCCGTTTTCATCCTGGAGATTATGTTGGAATAGGGAAAGATCACACCCTTTTTGCTTTAAAAGAAGGCAAGGTCAAGTTCGAACGTAACAAGTTGACTGGACGTAAATGGGTGCATGTCGAGCCCAAGGAGGGTCATGTGCTTCATCCTGTGTACTCAAATATTGCTGCACCTAAGATGAAGACAACTGCTTAGATGTCATCTGACCTAGGATTTCAGATTTTTAATATAGATAACGAATGCAGACTGCACCTGAGGATAGCTGGACTAGGCCTAAATACTGTTGTGTTGAAACCTAATTTGTCTTTAGGGTCCACTGCTTGTCTTTTAAGTTCAAATATTATGCTTCGCTATGGATTCACTGTATTGCCATCTTCTGTCCTCTCAATTTTCATATTTTTGTCTTAGCAACACGCTTATTACAGTAGCTACTTCCAAAGCAGCAAGTGCAAAGTATGGTTGATTTCAGCTCTGTTGACCTTTATGTTCTTTTGTCGGACTTGAGGAGCAGTTCAATTGCATGATGATGTTAATCAAGATCTACATTAGTAATGATGTGCTAGCCCCGGGAACCAGGCAACCTGGTCAAAATGGGGAAGAGTTGAAAGCCGACTTATCATCTCTTGTCATTTATTGTGGTTTCTTATGTTTTACAATCACCAATCAAATGCGTCTCCCTTTCGTTAGTTGTTGAAAATGAAAACCTTGGGGCATTAACACAGCGAAACAAGGAGCGCACGATTTCGAACTGCCCATGCAACAGCGGCAGGTAGTGCCGTTGTGGCTCGTGCTTTCACGTTCATATGTTAGCGAACGGGATAATATGTACAGTCTAAAACATGGCAACCACCTTCTCGGACGGAGGCATCCTATTTATTCTTGGTTCACATCCAAATTTCCCAATCCTTCGCCATGGCTTACTCAAGTTCCATCCTCCTGCTTTCATGCATTCTCTTGCTTTGTTCTTCAGCCCTTGAAGCTCACAAAATACACATAAATCCAAATGATACATTACATGCCTCTGGTCCAAAGAACCAAATCCCTTTGAAGAAAACTATGAACATTATTGATTCTTGCTGGAGATCAGACCCGCATTGGGCTTCCAATCGCCTAGCCTTAGCTGACTGCGCCAAAGGTTTTGGAAGTGGTGCACTTGGGGGAAAGAATGGTGCCATATATGTTGTCACTGACCCTTCTGATGATCCTGTAAATCCCAAACCAGGTACCCTTAGATACGGTGCTATCCAAAACAAGCCCCTTTGGATCATTTTTGAACGAGATATGGTTATCAAGCTTGAGATTGAGCTCATGGTGAACAGCTACAAGACCATAGATGGAAGAGGTGCCAAAGTTGAGATTGCAAATGGACCTTGCATAGCAATAGAAGATGTCAGCCATGTTATCGTTCATGGAGTTAGCATTCATGACTGCAAACCTGGAAAACCCGGCATGCTTCTACGCTCCCCGGGTAAACTTAGCAGGAGAGAGGGCACTGATGGAGATGGCATCACTGTATTCGCCTCCTCTAATGTTTGGATTGATCACTGCGATCTTGCTAGCTGCACTGATGGTCTCGTTGATGTCATCCATGCCTCGACTTCCGTAACTGTGTCGAACAACTACTTCACCCAGCATAATAAGGTATGACATCTCATACAACTGTTGGGAATCCTGGTAACCTAATAAACGACTAATTAACTTCGATGGTTTCTCAGGTGATGTTGCTTGGACATCAGGATGGCTACACAGGGGACAAAGTCATGAAGGTAACGGTGGCTTTCAACCATTTTGGTCCGGGACTAGTTCAAAGAATGCCAAGGTAAGCTGCAAACTTCTAGCTTAAAGTACTTGCAACCAAGTTTAAAATCCAGGTTTCATATCTCTCCTCCAATAATGATCATGATTTCATTACAGGGTTAGATATGGATATGCCCATGTAGTAAACAATTACTACGAGAAGTGGTTAATGTATGCTATTGGTGGGAGCTCAAATCCAACTATTTTGAGCGAAGGAAACTACTTTGTAGCTTCAAACGATCGTTACGTCAAAGACGTAAGAAAATATGATCATCAGTTCCTGATTTTGGTGCTTCATCTAAGAGAGGAAATGCTGCTACTACATACTAAAAATGTTGGTTCTTTTTTGACAGGTTACTAAAAGAGACGTTGAAGAGGGTCCATTGTTTTGGAAGAATTGGAAATGGAGGACTTCCAGGGATGTATTTGTTAACGGGGCTTATTTTGTTCCCTCTGGAATGGGAAGCTGCGCTCCTCAGTATTACGGCTCTCAAGTGTTTGCTGCAGCTCCTGGATCCATGGCTCCTGCTTTGACTTCAGATGCTGGTCCTCTCCATTGTGTCGCTAACAGATCATGTTCTTAATAGTTCATGTAACCAGCTTGTATCTTACTGGTTTTTTTTTTCCCCCTTTTTCTTTCCTCTTTCGGAACAGATGTTTTGATTTTTTCTTTGCCACTATGATTTTGTAAAACCCACTTGAGCAGGACACAAATACACACCATATTTTGTGTATCTCTCCATTATTACTTTACATATTTATACAAGAAAGATGTTTCCATTATTTCTATCTTGAATATATATAACTCGAGACTATAATTACTAGTTAGGTTCGAACAAAGGCCACCAATATATGAATTTCTTGCATGGATACCGCGTGTAAATGTGTCACAAAATCTTGCCTTTTGAAACCTTTTCAGCTCAATTGTGATGCATGATTTCAAGCATTTCGGTCCCTGCAAATCATTGTGGCTCTTTTTGAGCATGCTGAAAAGCTGTATCCCATCTTGTTCTTGAATAAAAAGATATATTGTCGCAAAGACCAAAAGATTTTTAGCAGAAATTAGCATCTATAGGCGTATTGGTAACTTTCAGCCAAAAAATCTTTCACATTGTTAAATGGGAAAATTAAAGAATGACTACTAAAATTAGATTCAAGAAAGGTGATCACATTGTGTCAATTTCGTCCATAAATATGAACACATGTTCATTAAATCCTCTGAGGATACAATTAAAATTTATCATGTGAAAAAAGATGTTTTAAACTAATTAATTGAATTATTATATTATTTTTAATAAAAAATAATACTCTATTGTTACAATAATTTAGCACGGCGTATACTCTTTTTTCTTCCCTCCTTTTTTCCTCTTCAACAAGACCTCATATACCATGACTGATTAATGAAGAGATTTAGGAATTTTAAATTTTAAATACTAAAAACAGGAAATGTGTAGTTTAAATATGATACAAGGACGGGTGGTTCTTCATTGTAGAAACATTCCTCCCCCGATAACATAATTTTTTTGTGCTTAATTTAAAGTAACTGTAATTCTCAAAATAAATTAAACCAACCATTAATAAATCACTTTCAAGAATAAAATGGATCAAATAGTCATTTGCTGACACCCGAAGCAGTCACCCTTTAGGTAAACTACCTATATCTCATTAACCTAACCATTTCCTGAGTTCAAGACAAAGCAGAAGAAATCCTTCTTATTTTTACTAGTTTGTAGGAGTATCTTGAGTGAAATGCACGGTTGGATTATTACTAGGAGAGTTGAGAATAATCGGTAATCAGATAGAAGAAGTGCAATAAGGACACAATAATTGAGCCCAGGGGGACACAGTGCGCATGATGGAACGCAAGACCTGCTCCCATGAATCACAGCCGCGACTGTCCTCTCTCCGCCTTGTTCCAATTCCCTCAGTCCTTCTCATGCAAGTCAATTTCCTGTTGCTTTCTGCTACCTATCCTTTACCCTAGCCATTGACCAAATAACCAAAATCTTTTTTAAAAAAAGTTTGAAATTTCCAATAAATATATGGAGTAATATTTTTGTCTGGGAGACAATTTCTGCATCCTATAATTTTCAACTACTAACAGTTAATTATTTTAGCAATTATTGGATAAAAAATAATTAGTAATGATTAAAAAAAAAAGGAGGAAGCATCTTCAAAAGAATTATTAACCTTCTGAAGGATTAGGTAGCAGCTGCCTCAAGCTTGTGAAGGATTATGTCCTGTTTTTTCTTTGAGGAATCTAATACAACTCATTGGTGGGAGACATTGCCTTGTGTTCTTAGAAGGGAATAATTCTGAATTCTGATGCTGCCTCCAATGCCAAGTCAAGTAAAGTTCATGAAACATGCAGGGCCCGAGTCCAAGTGTCAAAACCTTTTATAGAACGCATTTTTATGGATTCTGTAACTAGTTTGACCTTTTCTATTCTTCTCCAATTTTCCTTCTATTTAGTTTTAATTTTTAGAAAAACACCTTGACCTGTTCCTTTCAAGGGACCATAAAAATTACAATTGACTTGATTATGGTAAATGACTACAGCCACAATCTTTGACCATTGAAAATTTAGGCAAAGATAATTAAAATAGTAGTTCAGCAATTAAAGCAGCAAAAAGTAAAAGGCTTGGTTATTGACAAAGTTTGAAAGAATAAAACATGGTTCTTATTGATAAAAAAAAAAACAGAAAAGAAAAGAAAAGAGAGAAGCTACAATGAGTGGGAAGATGTCTGTGTTCCTCAATCAATCAAAACTTTTGGATTGTATATTTGTTCACTACCTAAAGAGGAAATGGACAAGTCTCCCCAGCTATAAAAGGCCTAAAAAGTTCACAAGACAACATGAAGGTATGAAAAAGTTTCTCTGATTTCACATGAAAGCCATCTTTGGTCATTTTCTCAAGAAGGCACTCACAATTCCATATTTCGGCCTTGCCCGCCCTGCCCTCAATATTCTCGTCCACCTCGGTCTCGGTCGCCGGTCGGTTGAACCTTTTTAAACGGAAATAGAGGGAACAATAAACTCAAAGCGGACACCGTCGAAGATGTATCGCCTTCTCGCAGTAACAAAGTAGCCACCACCCACCCCCAAAAAAAAAAAGAAAAAGAAAAATGGAAAAGCCTCCCCAACGGCCACCACCGCCTACAATTCTACTTCTCCCCCGTAGGAGAAGTAAAAATTGAATTTAGAATTTTTGTCGATTAAATACGAAGTTTGGTCTATCTCATTCAATTCCAACTTTGTTTCTATAATTTTGGATTGAATTTTTGCCTTAGCATTAAAAGTCTATCTAATTAACTTTTAAATTAAAAGTTAAATATTTCGGCTTAGATAGGATAATAATTGACTTATAGGAAAAAAAAATTTAGTTCTTTTTTTAAATAGAGATGAAAAAAATGTATACACTGTTTATATTTTTGCTTTGAATGATCAACAACTATTCCTTTGTACCGTTTGTTTGTTTCTTGAGGAAGCGAGAAAGTAACCCTCAAAAGTGAGTGCCACACGTTGCTTGCCCACTTCCGACCGAACTTTTCACACATTATTATTATTTTCTCCAAAAGAAAGCCCATTTACCAACGTTAAATTTGTCCTTATCAGAAAGAAAAATCAGCGTTGAATTTGGAATAGAGAAATTGTATCAATAATTATATTCTCCACATTTTACATAAATTTATAACTTAGCAAAAAAAAAAAAAAGAAAAATAAAAAAACACAAAGTCGCTAATCATTAAATTCTTAAATGGAATTCTTTGGTCATAGCCCTAATTGTGGGGTTTCCCTTTAAAAAAAAATAAAAATGATTGTAAGATATATACAATCATTAGATACCAATAAATTCATTGAATATGTAAAATAATTTTAGATAATATGTAAAATTAAAATAATTATCGTAACTATTTTAAATTCCAATTTTAAAAATAATTTTGGATAAGGTATAAGTGAAGAAAACTTGGTTCTAAATACAAATTAAAGCCTTTCACCATCACAAAGATTTTATTTTCTTGAGCAATTGGAATAATTCTCTTCTTTTTAATTATATTTATATTTTATTAAAAAAAAGTAAACAGTGGTACAACAAAGATTGCAAATCTCTTTGGTTCATTTTTTTTCTTTCTTTTTGGCTGAATACTGTTTTCCGATTTTCGCCGACAACCAAATATTGATCCGCTGTCTCTCTCACGCAGGTACTGTGTGCGTGAGTGAGTGAGAGAAAGAGCATAGCTTGAATGGGAGTCCTACTAGCATTATTTAATTTTCTCTCTCTTCATAACTCAATAAGCTTGGAATCTCAGCTTCCCTTTTAACGATGGTGACGCCTACCCTGGGCGATCTCAGCTGCTCCTCCTCCTCCTCTCCCTCTTCCTCCTCTCAATGTGTCTCACATTTTCAGTCTGCCATCATGTTCATTACCTCAGCCTCACCGCTTCAGGTTTCTTTTGACTCTTGAGCCCACTGTTTTCACTCTAAAAGTTCATTAATGGATACAAACAAAGCCAGCTGCCGAGGAAGCTCTATGCATTTCGTAGTCTTCATCTCCCTAATTGTTTGCGGCTTCGTTTCTGTTAGTGTTCAAGGAACCTCTGATCCTAATGATCGTGAGTATCTTTCTTCGCTATCCTTCATTCCCCTGTTTGTGCTGACTGTCACTCTGTGGGTGTCTGTGATCTTTATTTATTTATTTATTTTCCTTTTTCCCCTTTCTTGGGATAATGTAGTTATTTGATTTGTTTATTAGATTGAGCTTGAGCTGAAGGCTCATCAAGTGGCATTATTTCTTTCTTTATTTATCTTTTTCAATTTTTCGGTTCTGATGAGTGTGAAGGTCAGTGCAAATCAAAGATCAGACCTTTTCCCCTGAACGAGGGAGCAATATTGGTTTTATCCTTCTGTGCGATTTTGTGTTTTTTATGTCTTTGTTTTTTTGTTTTCTCCACTTTTTGCAACCTTGTTGATGCCTTTGAGATTCAATGCTAGTCAAGAATGGGTGTTTCCAGATAAAGGAGCAAGCTTGATTCCCCGTGGCATGTCCTTTTTTCAACTTTTGTTGAGGCTCTGCGCGAATGCAGATTTTGAAGACTAAATTATTTCCCTTTAAAAAGTTACAATTTGCAAACATACGTGCATATGCTATCTGCTCACTTGAAACTACGCAATTTTGCAGTTCAAGGTCTTCAGGTTTTGTATACTTCATTAAATAGTCCTTCACAGCTAACTGGTTGGAAATCTTCTGGTGGTGATCCATGTGGCGAGTCATGGAAAGGAATTACCTGTGAAGGTTCTGCGGTGGTATCCATGTGAGTTTAGAAAGTCACAGATAGACTTGGCTTTCCTGGTTCAACAAGGTGTATGATTTGATCTAAAGGTTTTCTTTTTGCTTGAACAGTGAAATTTCTGGATTGGGGGTCAATGGCACGCTGGGATATGCACTGGATACTCTGAAGTCGCTAAAGACGCTGTAAGCTAGCGTTGGGTTAGAATAGTCAAATCCGAAGTGATTACAATTGCTATTGACTGCCAAACTTATGAAATCCTTCATCTTATATTCTGACAGGGATTTGAGTGGCAATAACATTCACGATTTTGTTCCATACCAGCTGCCGCCCAATCTTACAAGCCTGTAATTTTCAAGCATTCATGAAATTTTCATTTCTGCATAAACCTGTAACGTATTTTTGGTGGTTTTATTTGCAAAGACTGAAAGCAAGTCAATTTTCTTGCAGAAACCTTGCAAACAATAACCTGAGTGGGAATCTTCCTTACTCCATTGCTGGCATGACCTCACTAAATTATTTGTGGGTGGCTTATAGTCACGATTTCAATTTTGTTGTTTTCTGTATTGTTTACTTGCAGAATTGGGAATATGTTTGGACTATTCTTCAACTTCTAATTCTATTCTTTATGGTCTTAGGAACATTAGCCATAATTCTCTCACCCAATCAATTGGAGATATGTTCACTAATCATTCCAACCTTTCTGTGATGTAAGCAATCTCATTCCTCTTCTTCTTTTTGCATTTTGATATATGATGTTTATCATAGAAACCAACTTCCTCTCCATTTCCCCAATTTTTTTGTACCTTTTGCTCTTCACGTCCTGTTTTCATGGAGATTAATGCAATTTTTCAATTAACACATACTTTTCCTGACTTTATTTCTCAAATTCAATGTTGAATATTGAAAATCCTAGGGAAGAAGTGAAGGCTGACTTTATCATCTTTAATTAAAGGCCCATACTTTAGCTGATAGGAATTGACATACTTATCTGGTGATCGGTACTTCATCATCATTTAAGCTTCTGAATGTTATTTCATATGCATGCTATTTCTAATTTTAAGTTGTGGAAATTTGTTTTTTTTATTTTAATTGCTTCTATTACTTCCTTAACTTGTTTCCTTGGGCGAGTACATTTAAGCTTTCTAGTAATCTTTTCATTAAAAATAGCTAGCCATGTGCTCTTATTGGGAAGCCTTTCTTCTCCATTGTTTTTTTCTGATCTTTCCAAGGTAACTAGTTACAGGTTTTTGAAACATTTGAAAACCCTTGTTGGTGATACCTTCAGATGGGCATGGTGTAGTAAGCAATTGGACTGGCCTTGTACATCTCTTATTTTATCCTGAAATTTATGCTTTGTTCACCTGATATTTCATACCCTTTTTTGTTCCCGCGGCTTTGACTTGCAAATTCATTGAAGATAGTTCTCTTGGCTTTATTTTATTTAGAGTTGAAAAACCTGCCTATTTATCATGCTGAAGACAATAAGATTAGGAGTTAAGTCCCTGCTATGTCTGGCGATTATATAGTTAGTGGTGGATTGCATATGTGAAGTTACTTTTAAAATGGTGTGTAAGTCCCCAACATGTAATGTTTTGCCTTTTAGTGACAGACAGATCTGTTTGAATTACAAATTACTTGACTATAATGCAGGGATTGGTCTTTCAATAATCTTACTGGAGACCTTCCACCATCATTCAATTCATTGTCAAACCTTTCTACTCTGTAAGTGTAACAAGCTGTTACTTACAGAGATGTTTTCTGTTTATCTGTGGAGTTCTCTTAATATCTCTGTTTTTGCAGTTACTTGCAAAATAATCAATTAACAGGTTCGCTCAATATTTTAGTCGCTTTGCCTTTAACTGATTTGTAAGTGACTCTCTAATCTGAGAAATGACATTGACAGTTGATACGCTTATGTTATACATAAGTTTCAAAGTTTCTTTTTGGCAGAAATATTGCAAACAATAATTTTAGTGGATGGATACCAAATGAACTTCTATCTATCCCCAACTTCAGGTAATTGTGGATCATGTTTTATTAATTTATTTATGCATTATAAAGTCAAGCTGCCGTCCACATAATTTGTTATTTAAAATGTTGCTTTGGACGAACCAGATACAATGGAAACTCATTTACAAATGGTCCTGCACCGCCTCCACCACCATATACCCCACCTCCTCCGGGTAGATCTAGCAGTAACCGGAGACATTCTCCTCCAGCTGCGCATGCAAACCCTGGTTCTGGTGGACGGCCGTCGAGTCCAAAGGATGGAAATGGGAATAAGGGGCTGACAGCTGGACCTATTATAGGCATAGCTCTGGGTTCTTCAGTGGTGGCTTTTGTTGCAGTCATTGCACTTGTTTTCTGCCTTCGTAAAGGCAAAAGGAAGGAAATTGCTGCAAGACCCTCTACTGGAAGTCTTTCTGTTAGCACTGGTACTATCCTTTTCTCTGAATTCTGGTTAATTCTACTTGTCCTACTTTGCATGGTGTTCTAGTATATTCTTCCCAAGCTTCCATTATTATTTAGCTGCTTGTATGATCTTTTATTTTCTTTGATCCTGAGTGTGATGTCAAAATTTTGTTAAGGTTTTTGTGGAATGCTCGATTCCTACTTTCTTTTTCCTTTCTTGTTCATTTACCTCTCCATCTGAGTGCTTCTTGAGGTCTCTTTTGCTGACACTTGTAATGAACATATCAAATTTTTGCGCATTAGTTGAAGGACATTTCACTTCTACATCTTTGTGGCTACATTTTTATGAGAAAGATCTTCTCAATATGCACGTGAATGATACTCATAATTTGTGATTATTAGTCTTATCGTTACACTGTGCTTCCTAGTTCTCAACTTGAATGTCCACATTTGACTTGACACAAATATTTGGGTGAGCTTTTCATCAGTTTAAAGTTCTACAGCTCTCCTTTTAGTGGTAAAATTTTACTTAGAAAATGGAGTTATTTTTAGAAAGTGGACTTTATTTTGAATTTCCCGAAGAAGAAACTGAAACATTTATTTTGAAAGGGAGAGAGTACCCTACTATCTAAATCAAAGATAGCATTAACCACAATTATGTTTTTATTGATCTATACAGCACCATTGAAGGACTACATTTCTGCTTGTTTTAACACGATGAGAATATAACAAATTTTTGGGAGTCTTTTGACCACTATTCCCGTTAGTAAGAAGCATTCTTCATGCGACATCTAGAAGTGTACTTTTCTGCCAATGGCTGTTTTCTGAATCCTGCCTCATGCTACTAATTCTGCAGTATTCCTTGCCAAATTTTCAGCACAGTGTAGTTATCTCTTTCATGTTTTCATGTTTCTTTTAGTGAATAAGGAGATGCAAGAACCAAGGGCGCAAACTGCTAGCATGACTGACTTGAAGCCTCCTCCTGCTGAAAAAGTAGTGGTTGAAAAATTACAAGGGAGAAATGGGTCCATGAAGAGAGCGAAGTCCCCTATAACTGCTACGTCTTATACAGTTGCTGCACTCCAAACAGCGACAAACAGCTTTAGTCAAGAAAACCTTACTGGTGAAGGTTCTCTAGGTCGTGTTTATAGAGCAGAATTTCCAAATGGAAAGGTAATTTCATGTTCTTATGTTGTAACTTTTCAGAAGACCCTTTTGTCACTATAAAAATAAACCAGCCAAGAGAACGCAAACTGGACATCCTAACTTAGCAGCAACTTGGCTATAATATCTTCCATAGACTGGGGCGCTTGTGTTTCTATTGGATTCTTTTTTATTGCTCTTCTTCAAAACCTCCTTTTTGCCCCTTTTCCTTTTGTGGACCTGCTAGTGAATAGGATTGCTTACTTCTAATATCCAATTTGCCTATGATTACTGGGTAGGTAACTCCGAACTTACTTTTCTTTTGGATGCCTAGAATTTTGAGGCATTGACATTAAGTTTTAATTTGGTGGTAGCAAATCCTAATACTTTCATGCCTAGGGACCATGTAAGCTTTCAGTTTCAGGAAAAGCTTAGTGAATCCATGTTATTGGTTAATGACTGCAAAGTTAATGAAATTTCTATGACAAATTCCATATACCATTTGAATCCAACAGAATTATCTACTTATTTAAACTAGTACTAAATATTTTACAATTGTCGACTTATCATTATTATTCATGTTTCTAGATCATGGCTATAAAGAAAATCGACAATGCAGCACTATCACTTCAAGAAGAAGATAATTTTCTCGAAGCTACCTCAAATATGTCAAGGTTGAGGCATCCAAACATTGTTCAGCTTGCAGGATATTGTGCTGAGCATGGGCAACGTCTTCTGGTTTATGAATATATTGGAAATGGCAGCCTACATGATATGCTACACTTTGCTGATGAAAGAAGCAAGATGTTGACATGGAATGCACGTGTTAGAATAGCCCTTGGCACTGCTCGAGCACTAGAGTATGTCGCATGTATATGATTTCACATACATCTCTCTCTCTCTCTCTCTCACACACACACACACACATGCACACACGCACATACACAAAAGCCACATATATGTCCTCAGACCCCTCTACAGGCTAACAAGAGCAAGCAAAGACATGGTTTCCTAAATGATCTGCTCTTCTGTCTTTAGGTACTTGCATGAAGTATGTCTGCCTTCTGTTGTACATAGGAACTTGAAGTCAGCTAATATATTACTGGATGAGGAGCTGAACCCTCACCTATCAGATTGTGGGTTAGCTGCCTTAACGCCAAACACAGAACGACAGGTATCTCCCATGGCAAATGTCATAAACTGAAAGTTATTATTGCCTGTTCAGTCAAGGGAATCTAAAACTAGAGATTTAGTAAGAAATGCATATTTTCCTTCTATCAATATGTGATGTTTAACTTGTCCTCCCTATCAATATGTGGATAGGGAACAAGTCCTTTTTGCTTGTTTTTTGTTATTCTCTCACTTCTTTTTCTAGTAAAAGCTGTTGATGATAGTCTGATAGTTTGTCCTGGATGATTTGCATCCCTGTGAGAGTATGCCCAAGATAGTATTGCCAGAAGCCACTGAACACAAAAAGCTTCCTAAAGGACATCTAACCTATTTATCGTCCTTGCAATTTGAACAGATGTCATCAACACAGATGGTTGGTTCATTTGGTTATAGTGCTCCTGAATTTGCCTTATCTGGAATATACACTGTAAAAAGTGATGTGTACAGTTTTGGCGTGGTAATGCTGGAGCTCTTGACAGGTCGCAAGCCACTTGATAGGTAAACCATGACTTGAGAATCTCATCATCCAACCATTGGTTCAACCTTCTAGTTCTCTTGCCTGCTCTTTTGTCCTTACGTTCAGCTGCTATGTTGTTCAGTTCTAGAGTAAGATCGGAACAGTCACTTGTGCGATGGGCTACTCCTCAACTCCATGATATAGATGCTTTGTCCAAAATGGTTGATCCGACTCTAAATGGCATGTATCCTGCGAAGTCTTTGTCCCGCTTTGCCGATATAATTGCACTTTGTGTTCAGGTAAACTCAACTCTCAGTTCATGTGTTAAGCTGGAAGTTTTCCTTTCGGCAAAAAGCTCCTGATGAGCGAATGCTAAAATAATTCTTTTATCCCCATAAGTTTAGCACTATGCAAGTTAAGAGATTAATGTATTTCCAGTTTGACTGGAAATATTTTCTACAATGGCTCTGAGTTCATAATGGGCACATGTTAACACAGAAGTCATGTTTTGGATGGTTATCCCGCGGGAATGCTACACTACCATGGCTAATACGGTTTGTCATTGTGTTGCAGCCTGAACCAGAGTTCCGGCCTCCTATGTCTGAAGTTGTCCAGGCACTGGTACGGTTGATGCAAAGAGCAAGTGTAGTCAAAAGGCGATCTAGCGACGAGGCAAGTTTTGCATACAAGACCCCAGATCACGAGACACTTGACTTCCCATAGTTGCCCGTAAGCGGGAGATTTCTTGTACTGCTAAACCAAACCACATACAACCTTTGCAATTTTGTACACAACTCTGCAAAGGTGAACTGTGACTGAAATGTAAAAATCATTTCACCTTGCAACTTCGATTGGAATCTTTATTTTTACCGTCCAATTCAATTCAAGGTATATAGTTTTCCAAGTAATTTCCTCCCTTACTCTGTAATTTAGGTCATAAATTTGCTCTGTGTTTTAACATTTAGAAGACCGTTGCGATTAAGAAAAAGTACATAAACTCCATTGCTGAAGTCACTTGAGCAGATTACTTCTCATATGTCATAAAAAAAATTTCGTGTTAAAAAATTTATATTCTTCTTGAGATATCCTTTTGTGAGCTTAATTGTCATATATTAAAATAAAAATATCAAAAAAATTGAATAAATAACTTTATGTCCTAAAAACAATTTCAAAACTCATTTTATTTATATAGACTATTCTCGATCTTTAAAAGAAAAAAAAAAAAAAGCGTCTTTGCATCCACAATCGTTCCTAAACAAACGAAATCCCCGAGACCAGAGGCCCCATAACCCCTATGACTTTGGGAGATGAAATAGGGTTAGTTTTTTCAGTTTTCTAACATCAAACGAAATCCCCGAGACCAGAGGCCCCCTCATCGCCATCTCCAACGTTTACCATCCCGCTGTAGCTCACTTCTCGCGCCTAACATTGCTTTTCCTTTCTCTTTGTTTCTTCGTAATTCATGTTTCCACTTTCATTCTCCTGCTATTCTTCCCCGTTTCACCCGCTCTCCTTGTCCTAAAGTTCCGATTAAAAACGAAAACCTCAAAATTCAACAACGAAAGAGTTGAAATTTTCGAGAATGTCCAATAATAACATGTCCAGTTCATCAGAAGCCAACGATGACAACGACGATCCAGAATTGCGGCGATCAGTAGGACCAGCTTGCAGAACCCGACAGAGCACGCCGTCGCCCAACGGCTCATTTGGATCCTTGCCTGCAACTCGGTTCTCTCTTGGGTCTGCCGTGTCATTATCGACTGCCTCCTCAGCCTCGTCGTTTAACGGGTGGTTTGGGTATGTGCTTCATCCCAGGAGAACAAGTAGAAAAAGGAAAACCTGGTATAGAAGGAGAATGGTGGTGGGCTTGGTTTTATTGGTAGCACTTTTTTTAGTTATGAATTCGTGGATGCTTTATCGGATCCAAGATTCCGGCCGGGTTAGTGGGATGCAGGTTAAGTTCTTGAAAATGAATTCTTCTAGGGTATCAATCAGGGTATGCTTTCAATCTCTTTGGTAATTTTCTGCGTTTAGTAGTTTGCATGCTTGTGTTTTTCAATCCTTTGTTATTATGTTCTTTTTCCTCCGAATAACTTTTCTATATGTTCATTTGCTTGCGTTGTAATTAACTAATATGAAAAAAATTAAGGATCTAACTTTTGGCTGCAGAAACGTAAGGTAGACGAAATCTTAGGAGAATAACACAGTTAATTTACCCAAGAAGCACATATCTAATCATTGAATTGCTGATTTAAGTGAATTCTTGTAAAAATATAGCGAAGGGATACTATGATCGGTATTAAACTGGAAATGAAGAGATCCAATCTTTGTATGGAAACTAAAGAGCATTCAGGTGAAATCCGGAAATGGGAATGCATTAATACAGAGATTTAAAATCATGTGTGCACTTGCTGCTGACAGTGGATTGATGTGGAGCGCATCCATTGTTAGAAAGACAAAGAAAGGTTGAAATGGGTTCACTGGCCTGCTGGAATGACTTTAGATCATTAGAATAATAAGATGGAAACAACTCCACTAGTTAAAATTTCGGTTATTCAGAAAATAAATAAATGGAGAGATAAACTAACTGTGTTGAAACCTCTTATGGTAGAGATCGGCAACTGAGGGGAAAAGCGGAAAGGTCCAATAACAGTACTCTTTTATATGACTGTTCCTTTTATTATTTATGCAATCTTTTTTCATCAGCTTATATACTCATTTAAGCTTTGAAAATTTGGAAAGATTACCTTGTCCAATCTTTTTTTCTTATTCAGACTGTAGAAGTAGTAGCTCGTTCAGTGCCCCTCCTCAGTTGCATGGTTAGAGTTAACAGTTGAAAAGATTGACATTGTCACTGGATAGCTTCAGGAGCAAGCTTCACTGTGAACCATTAAAAGGAGATGAAACTGGAGTGTAGTACAACTGAGGAACAACAACAAGATGAAATACGTCAGGGTAGTCTGAAAGTGTTGGAATCCTCAATTTTCTATATATGCTTAGAAGAGCTAAATATGTTGGAGATGGAGGAGAGACCATATTTTATTCGTAAAATTGTGAAACAACTTAAAACCTCTGCAACGCTAGTTAAAGGTGATAGTTGATTAGCTTATATTTCTTATCCAAAAAGAATTAAGTTTCTCCAATATGTGATTTAGTAGCAGATGCAAGAAAGATAAGTCAGTTTTGGCAGTGCCATGATAGGAAACTTCTGAAATGCTGCGTTTCTCTGTAACATCTCCATTAGTTGACTGAAGTTTATCTTTTGTCAATTGCGCATATTGATTTACGAGGTTAACTTATATCATAAAAGTTGAAGGTTTATCCTGACGAACAAGTTTCTGTTGTATAGTTTCTTAATCATTCTGCACAAGTTCCTTACTGCCAGTAGGCAGTAAAGGATCACAGCAATTCCTAAGTGACTTGAAATCTGAATGGCAGCATTATTGAACGTACCTAAACCCAATTTCTTCCCCTGCCCCACCTCTCTTCGGAATTAGCAGACTAAGGAGGTTGATAATTGAAACTTTTGGTTCCTTTTAATTAGTAGTGATTAGTACCTTAACCCAATTTCTTCCCCTGCCCCTCCCGTCTTCTCAATTAACAGGCTAAGGAGGTTGATGATTGAAACTTTTAGTTCCACTTCATTAGCAATGATTACCACCACTCATCTTCGCAACAGCCCTTGTTTTCTTTGTTTCTGTCAAGCTAAATGGATCCTTGTTCAATATTATACTACTTTTGGCTTACAAATGGGAAACGGGGATGTTCCCTGTTAGTAATTCAATAAGTTTGCTGCAAATAAAATCCTTGGATTTGATAGGTGTTCTGTTATGGATGTAGGAAGAACTAGAGAAGCTGGGTAAAGGAAAAAAACCTCAGAAAACTAGGTACGCGAGGCTGTTAGCAAAAGCTGCCCATGCATTGGCTGAGGTATGCTAAGTAATATGAATGTCAGATAGCTGGTTTAATCTTTATAATAATTAAGTCAAATCAATTGTTTAGTTGCTACTGTAACCTCTCAAAAATGATTCCATCAACCTTCAGGGACAGAACAAACCAGAACCTAAGGACTTGTGGGACGAAACTTATGTCAGTGCTTCTTTCTGGAAACCTTGTGCTGATCAGCGTGAATGGGAACATAGTGGTCTCTCTCTGTCTCTGTCTCTCTCTCCCTTCCCTCTGTCACCCCTTCTTGTGAACATTTGTTTTCAATCTCAAGTATTCATAATTGTCATTGTAATATGCCATGAGCTAATAATGATTCTGTGCGGACTTCTTTAGAGGGAAATAATGGTTACATAATGGTCAGTGCAAATGGCGGAATAAACCAGCAGCGAGTTGCTGTAAGTTGTATCTATTCTTGATTTCCTGATTTTCATGTTTTTTATTCCTGTATGATGGAGATATTTAGTAGTAAGAAGTTTGTGAGATTGAATAGTTCCAGTCCTTCTATGCAGAATACTGCATCGACTTTTTGTAAGAGTAAAGTTTTTCTGACAACAGGTTTGCAATGCTGTTGCTGTTGCTAGATTACTTAATGCGACACTCGTCCTCCCCCACTTTTTGTTCAGCAGTGTATGGAGAGACACAAGGTTCAAGACTACTTTTATATTACATCAGAAATTGTAATTTCCAATTAGTCTTGGAGTACTACTACTTATTGCATATGAAGTTGGATTTTCCCTCCCAATGGAAAGCGGTAGAAAAGCTGTTACTGTTCTACCTTCTGGGAAGTGGACTTCCAAAGAGGGCATTGTTTGTTTTGTATTTACATTCACGTTTCCCTGGCAATTATAGGAGACTGAATGCTCAGAAATCATTTGGGCAGTGTTTTCCTCATGTTTCTTGTTCACTGTCTACACATCCAACTCAAACAACGCAATTTAGCATTTGCATAGTCTTCCACTTTAATTGCTGAAATGTTTCTTAAGTGGAAGATTGACAAGCAAATTATCCACTTTCTTAGCCAGTTTGTAGATATCTATCAGGAAGAGCATTTTATCAACTATTTAAAGCCGGATGTTCAAATAGTAAAAGAGCTTCCAAAGGAGTTAAAATCATTGGATCTAGAAGCTATTGGCAGTGTGGTACCTATTCTGAACAAGTTATATGTTTCTTGTCTAGGGTTAATTGTGAATGATATTGATGTTTTTGCTTTGATTTCTGGTGTTTTTCTCAGGTTACAGATGCAGATATAGTGAAAGAGGCTAAGCCAGGTTTCTACAAGAAGTATATCCTTCCCATTTTACATCTCAATAGAGTTGTTCATTTTGTTGGATTTGGGAATCGTTTGGCATCAGACCCCATACCATTCCAGTTGCAGGTAACTCTTTGATCTTCTCTTCATTGATTGTCAGTTTTGGAAGTTCTTGCCTTAAGTATCAACAACAGTTTCTACCTTTTTCTTTTCTCTCTTTAATACTTCCCTTCCTACTTTGCTTCCTAATTTAAGGACTTCATCTAGAGACTTCGATGCAGATGCAACTTTCATGCGCTGAGATTTGTTCCTATGATACAAGAAACTGGAGCTTTACTCGTTAAGAGAATGCGCCAAAATGTGACCCAACTGGGGCCGTTGGATAATTACCTTCTCGGTCAATTTGCAAAATCAAAAAAGAAGGGGCAAAGTGGTCATAGAGCTAAGGCTTCTAGATACGTGGCCTTGCACTTGAGATTTGAAATTGACATGGTGGCACATTCTTTGTGTGAATTTGGTGGGGGTCAAGAAGAAAGGCAGGAATTGGAAGCTTATCGTAAAAGACACTTCCCTGGCTTAGTGGAGCTGAAAGAGACCAAAAAGTATGTCATACTTTATCACCATTATGTGCTAGAACATTATAATTTGTATGCCCATACACTTCAGCATATCCTTTCCTTTTCTTCCATTATGTGCCCTACCATAGATAGTAAAATTTGTGGGTGACCAAAGGATTTGTTGAATTGGTATCATTTGTGTTCTAGGTTTTCCATACATAGTAGTTTAGAAGTGAGTGAATCTAGGAACTTGAAACCTGTGGCTTTCTTTTAAACATTTCCAGTTTTTAATCTTTAGATGTTAAACCAAGCTGCCGATCCAGATTAGGATATAACTATCAAGTCTCTTTGGGATTTAAATCTTTTTTCATTGAGAATGATAGTTCGGTTGGGTATAAACATTAAGAGTTTCTTCCAGTACTCCTGTTTCTAAATGCCTTCTGAATTTGATTGAGTAATAAAGCCTTCCACTAGTATCAGGTGGTATTATTGGTATTAGTCTATAATTTTGGTTTTTTTTAACATTTACTCTGATGTTTTTCCAGGTTACCCTCTCCTGCAGCAATTAGAGCAGAAGGGTTATGTCCTTTGATGCCCGAGGAAACAGCGCTTATGCTTGCTGCCCTTGGTTTCAACCGTGGAACACACATATATCTTGCCGGCTCACATATTTATGGAGGGAAGTCCAGATTAGCTGCACTAACTACCTTGTTCCCCAATTTGGTTACCAAAGAAAATCTGCTTTCGTCAAAAGAAATAGAACCATTCACGAACTTTTCATCCCAGGTATCATTGCACATTTGGAATGTGCTACTAAATTGTGTAGCTCTTTTTAAAGTTTTTAGTCCCTTTTTTTTTTTCCTGGATAATGGATTGGGTTGTGTTGATCTTAACATCTGAAACTTAACTGCAGTTAGCGGCACTGGATTTCATAGCCTGCACAGCTGCTGATGTGTTTGCCATGACAGACTCGGGGAGTCAATTTTCATCTCTAATATCTGGTTACAGAGTTTATTATGGTGGTGGTAAAATGCCTACAATTAGACCAAATAAACGCAGACTTGCTGACATATATGCGAAAAACAATACAATAGAGTGGAAGGTGTTTGAGAAAAGAGTTAGAAAAGCTGTTAGACAAAACAAACGTGTATTCTCACGCCCAGTCGGTCGTAGTGTGTATCGATATCCCCGATGTGGGGACTGTATGTGCAATACAGAAGAAACAATGCCTAATTAGGTCCAAAGGCCGCTTCTGTGTTGTCTACTTCTTGCGCACAATTTAATTGTAGATGTGTTATTCTTTTATTCTTCCCTCTTCTATATTGATAGAAATCGAGTTCCTGTCGCGATCGTATGTGTTGAAACCTTGTCTCGATCTTCATTCCGAGGACACAACGTTCAGGTGGGATCTGTTTTGTCCTCTCCCCTGAATTTTCAATGTCCATTTGTAAGGCTTTGTTTTGAGCATCAAATGTTTTGATGCTTTCAGTTTTATCTTAATTACATACATCCTTTTTGTAGATTTCCCAGAAAAGAGAAGAACAAGCAAATTTAGATTTCTGTATATATTCAAATTCCAGAAACTATGAACTGGAAACACATTTTATTTATCTAATGAGGATTGGATAAGCACATGCATGATGAAAGACTGTTGTGTTTAATCTCAATAATAAGAGGAGCACATCTTCATCTGAATATGCTATGATTAGTCACACGAGAATATGCCCCATCACCCATCAGGATAGGGAAAGAGGCAAAACTGACACTGGCATTCTCACAATATGATTTAAGCTACCAGTTAGGACAATTTCACCGAAGCTGAAGGCATCAAGAGCTTGGGTTACGGTCAGTTTTATCTCCAAATCTTGGGTTCCTTGTGGAGCAATTGTAAACCAAGTTGGATTGGTATCAATCCTTACTCCCTTTGGAGGTAGCACGGCACATACATAAGTTTCTGTTCTGTTTGCCACATTCATAACACTCCGGTGTATGGATCGCAATCCGACAAGCCCTGATATCGTCACTGAAGGCAGGTTTAGGTCAGATGGATATGCGAATGAGGGTGTGCATGATCCTCCAGTTGCCAATTTAACTGCTGCAGGATCGATATCCGGAAGAGAGCACAGAAAACTAATGTAGGCTTCATATCCTGTTTCACGTCGTGAACCGAAATGACTGCATGGATTAGAAAAACAAGAAATGCTGTATTGAAGTTAATCAAGTCCTGAGATTTCTCCAAGATATTACCAGCAGAGAAAACTAAGCCCGGATCCACGGAGGAAATAGGATTTACGAGGCCAGAACCAAAACCAAATGGAGCAGAGGGATACAAGCTATCAGTGCCAAATCCTTGGGCCATTATAGGATCTCCAAGATTGTCATGGTTAGTTGCGGTAGTTGACATTGCTGAAGCAATCATGGAAGGGGTCCATGAAGGATTATGTTGCTTGATAAGGGCCGCTATGCCTACAATGTGAGGTGTCGCCATGCTTGTGCCGGATATTAGGGCAAAATTGTATCCTGAAATTATCAAGAAGGATCTCGCTAGACTAGATTTTCCACTATTTTCAAAATCTTTTCGTCCGGAGTACTAGAAATTGAAAATTACAGATTGAGACATATCAGTCACCTGCTAGAATAGGATTTGAAACACTCATGGGGCTCCAAGCTCCCCATATTTGATGTCCTGGAGCTAAAATATCGGGCTTAAGTACATCAGCAGGAGTCCTCTTTTGATCTATGTAATCAGGTCCCCTCGAAGAGAATCTGCTTACAACAGGCGCCCGCCCCATGTAAGAAGCACTTCTTCCCTCACCAATGGCTGCTCTTCCACTGTATGCTACAGCATTGCCTCTCTCGTCTCTGGATGTATGTTGTTCATAGTATTGAGAAATGACCTAAAAAGGCCACTGCAATTAAGCTAATGAAGGCTGGAAATATTTCATTCTAGTGTCAGAATGTAAAGTCGCGTACCAGTGCATCACTCGTTTTCGGGATCATTATGCCAGGCACTGAGAAGGGAATAGGTTCAGCTATAAAATCTCCATAACTTGGATTTGCGACAAGTACGAAGCCCATGAAACCGAGAACCTTTGCAGTTTCTATAATGGTCATCAGTGATGAAGTTGCATTATAAAACCCAGCTGAAAATGTGCAGATCACCATGCTGCCTAGCACCACAGCTTGATCTAGTGCCTCGGGATGTTGGCATTCTTCCACATACTGCGGTGTCCTCGGAAATTCCCCATTTACATTGACGGCATCTTTGGCCAGTACCAGCTTATACTGAAGCAATCCTTCTCCAAAACTTGGTCCTAATAGAGGATGAAGAGCTGCATTTAGTAGCCACTTTCAAGATTAATGGTAGTGGTACGAGTAAATTTACCTGATAATCCCACACCACCAATTTTTTGACCGTCGCCTAGAATTAGAACGCCAGGGTAACTTCTATCAGTGTCACAAGCAGCCACTCCAACAGCCCAAGGGCTGTATGACACAATGGAGTAAGGACCAGGACCCTGGTTACCTGCGGCTTGAACGACAAAAGTTCCGGCCTTGTGTGCTGCTAACATGAAAATTTCAAACATGCCTAGAAATGTAATTGTACCTTCTGGTGGTTCATCAGGGCCGATGGAGAGTGTTAGGATATCCACTTTATCCAACACAGCCTGCAAGATTGAGATCAGTTCGAGAGTTATTGATTCATCCCATATTTCTCTTTTCCTGCAATCTCCTGTCATCTCTAATATTAGCTTCATCAAAAGTAGAGTACTAGTTTAATGCATAGAGTTGCTTACTTGATCAATTGCAGCCAAGACATCTGTCAAGGTTCCTATGCTTGGATAAATAGCTTTGTACACCGCAATACTGAAAGGAGAAAAATCAAGACTCAGAGTGGCTAAAAAATACCTACATATTGCAAGCACCTCACTGATGTCAATTTTTTTTTTTTTTTTCATGGATACCTCACTGATGTCATATCTTACAAGGATTCTAATGGTGATGACAAATACTATGGCATTTGAAATTACTTGAGAAGATTCCAATTTACTAACCGTGCTCGTGGTGCCATTCCGCTGGCTCTTCCATAGTAAAATCCATCAACTACAACCGGAACTCCAAAGTTTCCAGCAGCAGTTGAAGCGACATGACTGCATAAGAGACATCCTTTCTCATCTCATCAAAGATGACAAACGTTTAAAGGATACTTTCAGATTCTCTGCTACAGATTCTTTTACCTGCCATGTCCTACAGCATCAAACGGAGAGAGATAGTCGGAGGTATTAAGCGTGGTAGCTGCTTTTGCTCCAGCTGCAAAGAACCTTGCTGAGACGATTTTACCATTGCAGGAGATCTCAGGAAATAGAGGACCACTTTCGCAAGCTCCAGAAAAATGAGAAAGGTTTGTGGTGAAAGGATTATTTGCATCATAAGCAAAGCTAGGATGAAGCGGATTGATGCCCGAGTCTACAAAACCAATCACAATCCCGTCACCGGCATTTCTATCTCCTCCTTGCTGCGTCCAAACTGCTGGCAACCCTAAGAACTGTGGTGTGTAACTTGTCATCAATTTGGTTCTCCTATCCTTTTCTACCCGCTTCACTCCAGGAGCACTTTCAATTTTTTTAATCTGATCGTTTGATAGCTTAAATCTATCAATCAAAGGCAAGTGAACAAGAAAAACAAGCAGACAGAAACAGAAAGATCTACCTGAGAAGGCGTGGTGTGGACAGAAAATCCATTGACAATGTGCTTGAAGCTGTAGAGCTTGTTGTAGCTTCCTTCATTCAGAGTATTTTGAAGAAGTTGATCATGGGAGTTCACTAATTGCTCTGCATGAGCCTTGGAACTTAGAAATTACAAATACGATATAGTCATTGAATTGTTTCCCTGCATTGAACGTTGGAAAAATCAGAGCAAGTAAAACATTCATCACCTGATAGAATCAGGTCCTTTTCCTCCTTCAATTGAAACCGATTCTTGACGAAATGCAACTGGCTTTCCTTCCATTTGGACTAAATAAATATCTCGCTCTTCCGAAATGCATGTAATAACAATCATAGATAAGAAAAACAGCCTAGTCAGTGATGAAGAAATAAGAATGACTCCCATTTCTTCCATGGTTGAACGAGAATAATCTCGCAAAGAATTTTAGGTTCCATTACCCTGACAAGTGACAGAATAAGGATAAAGCTTCTACAACCCATGAAAAGCAGGTGCTTCAGCACATTCTTAGTGTGACAAAAGGCCAATGAGACAACCGTTACAATTCCTTTTCTTTTGTCTCTGAAATCTGCAAGAAGAAACTGCGACTGAAACGTACTTCCTGTTTATCACTGTCACTAATTCACACTAAACAACCTTGTGAGCTCTTTTTCTTCTGATACCTTAATGGCCACTATCTCTGCAGCAATGCTTTTTCACAACTCTCTATGTAGTAATATGATGATTTGATGGTGTGTGTTTATAACCAAATGGAAAAGGAACAATGAGCATATGGAGATGGATTTCGCAGCTTTTGTACCTTGTCAGACATAGATTGACAAACTATGCTTTGAGCCGTAAATAGAGTCCAAGAAAACAAATGGGGATGTCTTTTAGCAACAGGTGCAGATCTGTAACCCGTTGCATCCTTATTGATAAAGAGATAAAACAATTTCATTGTGAATAATAAGCTCAAACTGAACATCTTGCTAAAGAAAAACTCCTCGTTTCATCGTTGGATTTCCATGTCGAAAAAAGTAGCAACCTTTACAACTTTTGTCTTGGTGCAAATTTTGCAAAATATCTCTCTTTCCTCTAACATCCTCAATAGAATGAATCACATAGCTTATATCAGTGACAAACTTAATCAAATCAGAGTCATCATTTTCTCCTACCAAAATCGTCGATCAAATTAAGTAATATCCATCGCTTTCCCTTAAAAAATAAAAGATTCGATAGAGACAAATGCCAAGTGATTCTTCTTGCTGAATAAATGACAAGTTATTCATTGCTTATTGGACTGCAGTCAAGACAGGCATATATAGGAATTGTGTTATCACTGGAGACCCCAAATCTTCCCCATATGCAATTTCTTCAAACAGCTAATTCGCTGAACTGATACAAGGAAATAATGGAGTTCCCAACGGTACATTTCAAGGATTTTACCATCAATTTGCATCTTAGATGTGGAAACCACCCCAAGTACAAGTAATGCACGGAAAGAAAATGAAACAGCCGGGTCCGTGATTGTTTTCTTACAGCAGGCAAAACTACATGATCTGAACAAGAATCAACGAGTACATTTTTCTCCTTCCAAAAGCAGCAGAAGCATCTAATAACTGGAGAAAGAAATACAGCAAGATAAACAACAAGCACACAAATTCACAGAGACATTTCCAACACAGCATAGTATCATTTATTGAAACAAAAAATGGTTCGAGACATGGTCTGCTAAATTTGGTTTCATATTTCTGAGGCAGAATTGCCAATATGTACATGATGAGACGTGCAACATCCTACAAGATATTACAAACAAAGCAGAGAAGTATCCCTGCACTCTACATAATTACAACACTAAAAATGCCAAATATGAGAGAAGCTCTTCTACCACTGTCGTGTTGTGCCAATAGTGATTTACCTCTTCTGTCGCTTGGGAGGCTCCACCTGCAAGAAGGAATGGAAGCTTAATCGCGACATACACGAGAGAAGTGAATAGACTTTTATTCCTTATGACAATATGTTAACCACAATAATACTAAGAAAGAAGGAAAAAATATCCTAGAGAGAGACTATCTCTATCTTTCCTATGGATGTAAGCGTCCTTTTCTTTCCCTCTAAATCACATTGTAAAAATCAAGCCATCTAACATAGATAAAAAATATGTATGTAGCTCGAAAATCACGTTCAGAAAAACGAAGGACCCCAGTAGGAGAGAGAGCATCATAATTCTAAAGTTTTTGCTGACCACCAAAGTAATAATTTAAAGCAGTCAATACAGGTTAACCAAAACTGCGTAATGTTTGGAAAAATGGCCATGTTGATGACAAACAAGTGCAAGTTATAAACTTCAAACAAATTGAAGCATAAATGAAGTCATCTACTCACATCAAGCACCAGCAGAAAACCTAACTCTAGATGTAAGTTCAGCACAAAAAGGAAAAAAAAGGGGGTTGAATATGTATGTTATTGTGCAGTTGAGTTGCTCACTGTACAAAGTGAATAAATCATCTGATTGACAGGAAACTTCATATACTGTCATAAGAATGCACCTTCATTTTTTGACAAGGAACTAACTACAGTTTGTTTATATATGGTAACTAACCCAGTATGTAATACTTGGGAAGAAAATAAAACTCAAGCACCAAAGCCTATGAACTCTTTTCCTCTATTTAGTTCACTATGAAAATTTTCCCTTTTGGGCCAATGCATTTCCCTTCAAACTTCTGCTAACAGTGTGTTGGAGTACTTGAAAAACTCCAAAATTCCAGTAATAGTTGTAGTTTAGGATTAGGAACAGCAACTGAGAGGCATTCTCTGCAAGATGACAATGGTATAGCATGAAAGCAAACCATGCATGAAAAATTAACATACAAGAAATTCCAATGAGGAAAACAACCCGGACCCTGTACTTGGAAGGAGATGCATTACCAGTAATTTGCTCTGCAGCTTTTTCACATCCTCAGATGCACAATCAGAACAAACAAACTTATCCAATTGCTTCGCCTGTTCAATCGTCATTCCTACACAAGCAGGATGATACCTATCCAGGCCAAAAAATAATAGTCAACAAGAAGAGTAGGGTGATAAAGTTAAATGCCATGGGTTGCAATCAAGTTTTACGATACCACTTGAACATTAATCAAACTCTCAAAAGGGTATAATACTTCTCTTTCTTTTCAAATGAGGGACCAAGAAAGAGATTCTAACTTACAGGGATAGCGAAACACAAACAAATATAGGCAATTCCATTGCAAAATCTACAAGACTTTACCTTTTCTCATGTATATCATACATCTTGCATGTGTCGAAACGAAAATGTTAGAGCCAGGAAGATGAAAAACCATCAAACTCACTAAGGCAGAAAAACAACTGTAGCTACATCTCAAAGCCTTTGTAAATCAAACAACCGTCAATGACTGACTCATCAGGAAACATGAAAAATAGCAAAAGGCTTGAGGCTAAAAGATGTTCCTCCCTCCCTTATATTTGCTGCATTACAACCAAAAAAAGGAATAGAGAGTATTTATTTGGCAACAACAGCTCCCTTTCCTGAATCCCTTTTAACAATCTTTTGAAGCTCTGGTGTAAAATTTAATTCAAGATTACCAACAACAATAAAATCACTATTCATTAACAGAATATAAATAAGAAATCACATACCAGTCTTTGCAACTCTCACATTGTATCATTAAATCGTCAGGGTTATAAGGCATCTCACACTTGCAGTACCTTCACACACAAGCATAAAACAGCATTCAGAACTCAGCAGAAAAATAATACAAAAATCAAGTTTAGTCAAGTATAGCCATATAGCAAGCAACAAAGCATCAAACTCACACAGCAACACGGTCTGGAACAAAAGCCCCAGTAGCAGCTTTATATTCAAATCTAGAAAAGTAATCTTCAGGTCCAACATTTTCAAGTTTAGTGTAATTCTTGAAGGAATGAACAACACATTTTCCTTCAATCGTATGGGCACTCTGAGCATCATAATGGTCTGATAAGAATAACTCTTTTGCCCCATGAAACTGCCTTCGGCCTCCGGTTGACTCCTCAGGTCTGTAATACCACCTTACATGTACTCTCACACTATTTCGGTTATCAGGCTCAATCTTTTCCACACGGGCCACATAGGGAGCACTATCATTTTTTGATGGACGCATCAAGACGCAATCTCCAACTTCGAATGCACATGAAACATAAGAAAAACCAATTATTCAGAACAATACAAGAAATTTTCTTTGACACAATACTTTTAAAATGATTCAGGAAGGCAGGTAAATTCGGAAAAGCAATCTCTTGAGACGCCAAATCTCTATATAGGATAAACTTTAAAAAATCAATAAACAAATTGCGTTCTTGACTTGCTTTTATCTTCTCGTTTTTGCGTCCAGAAAGATAGAATTTCAAGTCTCTTCATGAACCACAAAAAGATTGGATAAATAATTTACAGAACGACATTTCATATAGCTAGACATGCATGCGCATAAGATATGGTGCTTTTAGCGTAACACAGTAACAATACATGAAAAACCCACATTCATAACATAACAAAACTTACTAAAAACAGTAGATCCGGTTTCTGGGTCTTGTAAACCAGAATAATTTCATCACTTAAATATGCATTATTCCTAAAACATCATGGGATAAAAGGACATACTTGTTTTTATACATGCATGTTAATAGAATTAAAACTCAATGACTCAACTGAAACAAATAAGATAAACGATCCCAAACAATCACAAACAACACCTCCCACATTCTGTGCATCAAACAAACCCAAAAAGAAATTGAAAATTTTGAAAACCAATATACAGATGGGCATACCTCTCACTACTTTGTTTGTGCCTCTGATGGTATAAGACTCCAAACCCCGCTTGCCAGGCCTGGCCTTGGCCATCGGAAATGGAGGTTCTTGATTCAGGGGTTCAAAGACTGAGTTGAAAAATGTTTTTAAGTGTACTTCGTGTGCGTGTCTCAGGCCTCTGGATAAAAAGAGCAGATACCAGCGTAGATTTAGAAAATCTATAGGTGCATTGTTCAGGAAATTTCGATGGTTCTCGAAAACTGGGGGGTCATCGATGGGATTTTCTGAAATTGAAGGACGCTACCCACAATTGGGGGAAAAAGATTTACCAGTTTTTGAAAACCTTGAACGTCCGGTACCATCTTGAGTTTACAGGCTATAGATATCCATAAGCATGAACACATAGAAACCCGGTGTTTCAAAAAAGAAAAATTATATCTATTAACACTAGAAAATAGATAATAAAATGAAGATTTTGAGTTTCAGGTCACTTATATAATTTCTAAATATCCAATTCAGACTCACATATTGATATCATTTTATATACTTAAATTGTGGTTATACTTGCACTTGTTTTAAAATAAAATTCAAAATTTTAAGTGTCAAATTTACATCTCCTTTTACAAATAATTTAATTTTTATAAAAACTTAAAATAAAAATTTTTAAACTAAACCCTATCTAATTACACCGTATATATTAATTTGACACGTCTTGTCAAAAAAAAAATTGTTCATATAATTTATAATATAAAAAATATTTACTTATCACATGCAAATTGAGAACATGTGATTAATTGCTCACCTCGTAGATAGATAATAAATAAAAAAATTTAATACTCATTCCCTCAAAATTACAAATATGCATTTTGAAAAATGTCTGTAAACTAAAATATAGACAGTAGTAGCAAGTTCATAGATTCGAGATTAAGATGAGTTTGGGTTATGCCTTGGAGGGTAACATCCAAAGGACATATTAATAGGCTTGGAGTCAAAAGTCACAAAAGGTAAGCCCCCCCACAAAAACAGCTCAAATACCAGAGTAGTCATAACGGAAACTTGAAAATATGATGAACTAATCAAAAGGTTAAATAAAAATTTTGAAAGTGTAATGGCCGTCAGCAAATCTTGAAGAAAAGGGTAGTATTTATGAAATTGGGCTTTGAGGCTTTCTTCTCCGCTCAAAGCCAGAACACAGCTGTCCATTGGGCTATTGCGGTCAACGATACATCGAGGGAACTATTCTGGGCCACCGCAGGTGAACAATAAGCCCAGAGTCTAAACCAAGAGTATAAAGGCGTATTATTTGAATATTAAAATTTTTTGAATTGAATTATATTAAAAATTTTAAAAATAATTTATTTAAAAAGATAAAACTTAAAATAAAAAATAAACTTTTTTTAGTTGAATTCGAATTCAAATACATCCTAAAATATTTCTGCGATCACTTCGTGGAAAAAGTAAACTCTTCTTCTATATCAACTCTAAGAGGCAAAATTGAATACTATAATATATTGAATATTTGAAATGCTACTTTATTAAATGGAAGCCACATCAAGGATATAAAAATACCAAAACGGATACAAAAGAAAAAGAAATTAATTGCATTATCATGAGTTAAACTTGAAGTGACATGGTAAATGGACATCGTTCATTGTTGTTCAGGCGCCGATATTCCGACTAGGACTTGAACCTTATCTTTACTCTGGAGAATGGCCAAGGATGTAATTTGCTTTGCTGAATAATGACATGGCAAAGACTCCAGTGTCATTCTGAGAGTGCATATACATTAGAACTAAACATAGATTCCTCGGTCATTAGAACTAAACTTGGGAAAGGAGTGTCGAAAGAAAACGGCATGCAACCATCTCATCTTGCACATACAGTTTGGGAACAAGATATAGATATTATAGAATACGATATCTAGAAACCATGTATTACTTGTCTAGGTTCAGTAATAGGACCAGCAATAACACACGTACAAGTAGAATGGGGCATTGCATGCAATAGATAGTAAACTAGTGTTACATGGCTCGCTAACATGCGATATTAAGATGAGCTCAGGTCCGGCAGTTGCATTAGAGCAGAGCCGGAGAGATGTCCATTGGGAAAGGGTTGCCCAAAACGTTATCCATGTAATAATGGGGATGGGTGGCATCCATCACCACAAACTGCATGTCTTCCGAAGGCTTCCAATGCCGCTTCCTTTGGTTTATGAACCAATTGTTAATTTGCTTCTGGTCTAGACCTGTGGATTCAGCAAGTGCCAGCTTCTGTGATTCCTGTCAATGCAGAAATTTGCATTGCCTAATTAGAGCTCGCATCTAATTCTATAATCTTTCTACAAGTGAAATCCAAGTTCAAGAAGCCCACATCTCTAGCTTCAAATGACATGAAACAGATTGCAGTTTACTTCCTCATAATTATTTGGAGTCATCAACTTCATAGCTGAAAATCAAGCTAGCTAGCTAGCGGAAAGAATCCAATTATTAACATGTTGGATGCGAAGGCCTACTTTAATTTTGTTAAAATATGCAAGTCCAAAATTGTCTTGATCAGCTCCAGAGAATGATAAATACTGCATTGCTTTAGTGAAGATAAGTTGTATGATTTAGTTACCGATGGATATGGCCATTTGTAGTGTTTGGTCCACCACTCCAACAATTGTTGCCTGGCCTCTTTTGGCAATTTTCCTTTCTTTCTTTTCTTCATGAACTCCTGCTTCAGGCTGCCCAGATATCCGCTGTACTTGCGCAAAAGCTGCCCTTTAAGCTCCCGATCTTCTGCTTGAGGGTCAATGAAGCTGTTATTCACATCTACATCTTCCTCAGAGGATCCGTTCCTATCCACAGCCTCTGCAATAGCTGCTTAGAAAGTAACAGAAAGTATAAGTTCCTAGCACTGTATTTACTACCACACAGTACCACTATATGCCAACTGGCCTAAACCCTGATTCAAATACCAAGTCCTATTTATTACAACATTGTTCAGTCAACACAGTGAACCTACTGCACCACTCCAGCATTTTTATTTTTACCCCGAAGCATACGATGCTTAAAATGGATTTAATCCTTAAGCCCAGGAGATAGTTTAATTTCTAGATTAAGTGATGGCAACACTCCAATTATGCAACCAACAAAAAAATTCATTGTCAGAACGCAATCCAGATGTTTCAGTAAATTTAGGCGCATTCCCCCCATCACATTTCCTACACCACTTCACAATAAAATTCATCACCAATAGCAAAATTTTTGGTTAAAAGAGCCCAAATATCCCGGTAAAACGGGAAGAAGCTGGAACTACACAAGCACCTGGTTGGTGAGATCAGTAAAGCGCTTCGTCCCTTTGTGCATTTAAAGTAAGGGGGTTATCAATACATTTGACCAAAGATTCTGGCCTGGATACTCTAGGACTCTTATCTTCTTTCTACTATTATAGAACTCGTGTTAGATAAATGTTCTCTCGCAAAGAGCTGCAAAGTAAATCACAAAGTCTTAAAGAAGACCATTGATGCTTTGATTTGACCTCATGCTAGCTTCTTATCAGGATATGGATGTGATAACCAGACAAGCTCCAAGCAGACAAATACTAAATGCATCAACCACCACAAATATGCCAGGCTTGCGCCAGAAATATCATTACCACCATGGGGAAATGATGGCTTGCGGGCTGCTTTTATGGTTCCTCACGTCTTATAGAATAAAATCAATGTGGAAGTAAAAATATTTCGAACAAAGAACTATCAATACTCAACAAATTAGGGGGAAAAAAGTAGATATACCATTGTTTTCCCATCAATGAAACAAATAGGCAATAAGGTTTGCAAAATGAGCATAAGAAAAGTCCACAACTACAGTCTAATTCATCACTACAATTCTTCAATTATCATGAGACAATTTTTTGTCACTTCAATAATGTCAAAGCTTTAAAATGTCCCCCCCACCCCCAGATAAACTTTGTAGACTATCAGTGCACTTTAGAGAAATTTCAGCACTTTCCTGATGAGGTCTACCCCATATAGTCCAGCAGCAGATTCTTTACAGTCATTTCAAAATATCTTTAAGGGTGAACTAAGATTATGGTGACAAATTTGAATATGCATATAGATGATGGCAATATACTACGTTCCATTTACTTTAAGAAACTTCCTGACCAATTAACTAATGGTTCCAATATTAAGAGAAATGCAATAGCAACTCCAAGAATCGCGAACTTTCAAGAATAAAGACCTATTTCACATATTTACATATGTGTAATGATATTGGCTTCTCACCAGAACTAAGTCTAAGAACTAATTAGACAACTTCAGGAAATAAAGCAAGTTCATCTTTTCACAATTTCATGAAAATATGATTCGTTTTCATTGACATTTAACTGGCTGTTATATGCCAAAGATGTAATTTTTGAGTAGGAAACTGGGCAGAATTCTCGAAAACTTGGATCATGCAATTCGGAAGCCCTAATAAGTCCCAAAATCATGGTAACAGCTTATCTGGCAATAAGCAATAGATACATCCTCTTTCAACTGCAAAAACCTCAATTTTCTCCTTCACCCTGATCTAGTACTGATAAATCTATTATGCTGGCTTAGTCCATAAAAAACATCCATCCATCTATAAGCAATATGATAATTTTTCCATGCGTAACATTACACAATGCATGTTCAGAAACAAATTCAAAGCCCAAGATCAAGTTTGACAACTGAAATAGACCAGATGGTATATTTTTTTCAACAGACAAAAAGAAGAAGAGTCGTTGAAGCAAAAAACTAATGACGATATTGAACACTAGTCATAAAGGAAACTGCATAAAATAAAAAAACGTAAGGCTTAGAAACAACTATCTAGTAATAATTCGTTGAAGTACTTGTTTTGTAACCTAGCCAACTTCAATGGGGATAACTGGACGCGCCAGCTTTTAACTCCCTTTCTTCTCTTGTTAACCATTCATTACAAAAAACACTACTTCAAACTAGGATTACATTTTTGCATTTCCAACCTGATGCTAGCAGCCATTCAGATTATGTGAAGTCATCAGAAAGGTTGGCTCTTGTAGTTTGAAGTAGTCATACTAAAGGGATGAAAGTTGCCCATCAAAAATTAAATAAATAAAAGGTTGAAAGTTGAAGTATACAACCATTAGCTTCCTTGCCATGGACAAACGAAGCTTGATTTATTTTTTGCAAGTATTGAAATAAAGCCAGTTAGTACTATCCGCACTCAAGGAAACTTTTAACTCCCAGTCTATAGGTGAACAACGTGTGGAAACAAGAAACAAGTAAGGCTCTCGTGAAGACACCAACATCGAGAAAGAATCAAGCATAGGCCAATTTGTAATAAGATAAATCCTCTAGGGCTTGGAATTGGTTGCAAAACCTAGCAAACAGTGAAGAAACTAAAAGAGAAAAGGAAAAGGTAAAATTAATTACTAGAAAAAAAAACAAATGTACAAGGAGAGAGAAGAACAGAGATTAAACAATCTAGCCTAGAAACTGCATCTTGGGACAAGCCCTTTCCCGTAGTTAATTAAAACTCGTTGTTATTGGAAACATGCATACGCAGGCTTGTTAAATACAAACAAAATCGACCAGTAAACATGTTGAGAACAGTTTAGATCTGATCTGAGAAGAATAAATGTCACTCCGCAAGTGAGACAAGTTATGGAGAGAGAGAGAGAGAGAGATAGAGAAGCTTTTATCACCAGATTCTGAAGAGGCAAGACTTAGAGCTTTAAACTGGCACTCAATTCTTGAGAGGAAGAGCATGGCTTCCTTGAAGGGCTTTGAGAGTTCTTGCTCATACTTCGTCAGCATTTCACAATAGGCTTCCATAAATTGATCAAGGGCTGGATCTTCGCCAATACAGCTGCTGTTGCTGTTGTTGCGAACCATTGTTGCAGCAGACGCGCAGGCTTCCTCTAGCCTTGCTACCACGTCAGGAGGTGCTCCTATCTGCATCAAAAGTAGGACCGTTTATCAGCTTAGCTCTCGCCAGATAACAACTTGAGGTATTACAAATACTACTGCGACTGTCTCTATCATCGTAGTTTCCAAAAGGGTTTTTATGTTGCCTGCGCATCTTTTTCAACAGAGTCTGATCCCCAGTACCGGTTAAGGTAAGAAACGAGGAACCCGCTCTCTTTCTCTCTCTGTGTGAGATAAAGACATACGTGAAATTTACAAAATGCAAGGGTTTACTTTAAAGAACATATCTTCATTATCAGCCCAAATTTTTTGTTGTAGAAGCACTGAGAACAAAGATTAGTTTCGTTATTTGGTTGCTCGAAGATTTTGTTATGAATTCGCAAGGTACATCGTGTTTATTAACTAAAAATCCCAGAGGAATTCTTGTATTCACCTTCTGGCAATTGACATAGGCAGCCAAAAGCCGATGGTAGTGAGGATGAGCCATGATCTTTGCCTTGACTGAAGAATAACTTCCGTCATTGCAATCCATGAAGTAACAACCTGCGGCTATGTTGTTATGATTGTCTTCCAGCAGCATTGAAGCAGAGCTGGCTTGAGGGGTGTTTAGGTCTTGGTTGCTGCTGCTTGGAGGAGCTGGAAGAGGAAGAAATAAGGTATTGCTGCTGCTGTCTGCATTAGGGTGGGAAGTAGTCATGGGAGGCATCATCATCATAGGACTAGTAGGACACAAAGCGTTACCGTGGTCGTGGTCTCCAAAAGCCATCAAGCACGAAGTGGAACTAGAACCTCCACCACCCTCCATTCTCTCACCTCCCTCTCTCTACCTCTCTCTCTCTCTCTCTCTCTCCTGTGGTATATCTATGTGTGCTCCTTTGCGTTGTTGAGTTCCTATAAAACCTTAACAATATCTCCCTGTATCATTTGTTTGCAAAATCTTTTTCTCTTTTTGAACGCTAGTGCAGTGCTCTCCCGAGTTTTATGCCACTGGTTTCAGCCTTTTTGCAGAAAATCCTAAATAGTAGTGGTAGTGGTAGTCAGACTCAGTGGTGTTAGGGGGGGTGGGGAGTGGGTTCTTTCCTTTTGCTCTTGGATGAGTCTGATCAGAAAGCCTGTTCAGGTTTTTCCATGGAAATGTGTGTTTATCTTTCTCGTATTAGCAGCAGCAGCATTCATTCATTCATTAACTCTGATCTCTGCTGCTGCTGCTACTACTACTATGACTCTCTCTCCTTTTTTATACACGCAAGATAAACTCACTCACCCAGTCACTCGGCGATTCAGGAGAAGTTTCAGAGCGCACGCGGTGGTTGCAGTTGCAGAGGGAGGTGGTAAAGTCTGTAAATATGCTAGTAGCTGTAAATACCGAAACGTAGCAGCCTAAGCTAAACTAAGCCAATAGAGTATAAGTAATAAGGCTCGTTATCATTGAGTGAGAGATAGAGAGAGAGAAAGCGGCAGAGGAGGCTTGCGGTGTAAAGCTTTACCTTCCCGATGAAAACTCTCTCCCTCTTTTCTTGCAGTGGCACTGAGACACTGCCATTACTGGTAAGCTAGAGAGAGAAAGAAAAGAACGATCGATCAAATCGAGGTGCGTGTAGTTTAGCGGTGATGGCTGACGAGAGAGAGAAGGGAGAAAGGAGAGAGAGGTTTTGGGTTTTTGGGCACGGAATCACCATTTCGTTTCACAGCTGCTCCTGACTTGTGTAGGGGTTGTACCGCCGCTGCTCTCACTGCTTCAGAGCTATTTTGTCCACTAATTTCATTATTCCCTCTTCCCCTATTTTTGTCTTCTCTTTCTCCGTCTGCTACGCCCTGCCCCACCTCACCGAGATCAGCTAACGAGGGATCAACCAATTACATTTCTTTTTCATTGTAAATAACAATGGGGTACGCTGACTGTGCTTGTCTATCATTTATCAAAATTTTTTAAAATAATTTTTTAAAAAAAATTTAACTTATTTGTAAATTTAAAATAAAAATAAAAATTTAAAAAAAAATACAAGAAGAACAAGGTTTCTAGGTTAAAAAAAAGAAAAATTTTCTTTTCAATAAGTTTTTATAGACAAGATTTAATTTTAAAATTTTAAATATAAAATTTATATTTTTATAAATAATTTAATTTTTAAAAATTTTAAACAAAAATTTTAAAATAAAAATTTATTCAATTATACCTTAAAAAAATATTAATAAAAAAAAGCTGCCGGAGAGGACGGGGATCGATAGCACCGACGGGGGGCGTTGGCAAAGCACCTGATGGCGTCCTCGGGGTGGCTCCCAACAGCCCTTACGCTGTCGTGCCCGCCTAGGGAGCAATCCTCGATAGAGCCGGTGGGGCGGCTCCCAGCAGCCCCTTCCAATGCTTTCGGGCTACTGTTCTTCTGCAACTTTCTCTTCTTTTTTTTTTTAATCTTTTTTCGAGAAACTAGATGAAGGCTGCCTTCGAAACAATTCCATTTTTTTTCTTTTCTTTAATATTCTTCTTTTATTTTTTGAGATTTAAATAAATAAAAGATAATCAGATTACAGTCAGCAAAGCAAATGTGTAGCAATTTGGGACTAGGTTTGGAGTTTTGTCGCAAATGTGAATTGGTCGTCCATCATGAATTTTGCTTCTTCTTGCACTGATTCCAGCACAGAATGGATCTTTGTCCCCGAATTGTTCTTCATCTTCTCGTGTTTGAATTGGATTTTGTGAAAACTTCACCTTTTTGCACTGTTTGGATTGAATTGATCAAAGTTTCGCGGTTGATTTTTTAAACTTTCAAAATGAACAAATTGTTATCTCCTTCATTTGACTGTAAGAAACCCATTTTATGTACCAATTAGAGAAGACTCAAATGAAAAATCATATGAAAAACTGATCAATAGATGCAGAAGAGAGAGATAAAAAAAATGATAGCATAAGGCAAACCATAAGGGAAGTTGGTTACTTTTGTTTCAAAAAATGAAATGGTTACTTTAAGTCTCATTTTAATTATTTAATATAATAGAATTGAATATTATTTAAGTTTAAAATTTTTTATTATAAGTTTCGTAAAAATAAATTATTTATAAAAAATAAAATATAAAATAAAAATTTTATATTAAATTTCGTAATCAAAGTAGTCATATATTATAGGCAGAAAAAGATAATTATTTTGCTAGCATTTTCTTGTTTATTGTTATGAATTTCATATTCCAAACGAGGCATTGAAGAGAAAGTATGATACTCTGTGATAACCAACAAAAGTTTAGCAATACCTACATTCTGGACACATATAATTTTCACATCGAAATTAAAGAAATTAAACACGTGCTTAATTAAAAAACAATTTGGCATGTATTTGTTTCAAAGTGGAGAGCTTAAGTGCAAATAGTGTCTTCTAAGAGCTAAAGATCTCGCCTCTCTGCGTGAACAATAATTTAGTTGGCATAAATTTCATGATTGATGGCAAAGAAACTAGCATAGCCTAACTTTAACTAGGGGTGTGAAGAGAGGCTCTCAAATTAGGTGATAGGGTATGATTGAATAGTGTTTTGATTTGAAATTTTTTTATAAGATAGAAATTTTTATAAAAAAAATTTATATTAAATTTCGTTACAAAATTCAATCTAAATATATTTATAATTTTAAAATTTTTATTTTTTAAAAAATAAATTATTTATAAAAAATAATATAAATTATATACTTAAAATTTTATATTAAAATTTAAAATAAAATACTATTAAAATACACCTTTCCTGATCATCGTTGCACAAACCCTTTGCAACCAATTAGAAGGATGTAAAACCAGAAAAGGAATAGCAGGGAGAGGTCCTATTTGCTCTCCCTATGGTTAGTTGTTATCATTCTATTATTATAATCTTTCTTCTTGGTGAGGTTAGTCCACTTTGGTGCTTCAAAAGATTTCATCCAAGAGTTATTATTATTGATTAAAAAAAGAAAAAAAAAACCCTTATACTGTATGTATCACGATTGTGTACTCTCTCAATCGTGCAT
The DNA here is from genome assembly GCA_030512225.1 of Rauvolfia tetraphylla. Taxonomy (NCBI): domain Eukaryota; kingdom Viridiplantae; phylum Streptophyta; class Magnoliopsida; order Gentianales; family Apocynaceae; genus Rauvolfia; species Rauvolfia tetraphylla. The sequence continues at coordinate 612,027 of JAJQKT010000076.1, read as the reverse complement.
GTAATACAGTGAAATTGATATTAAAGGGCGTAGAATGGATGTCGGAAGCTGAAAGAAAACTATCGGGAGTCGAATAAGAGTAGTGCAGGCGATGGGAAATCAGAAATGCATGGACGAAACGAGGTTGCATGATTTGTCTCCAATTGCATAATCTACACGGGAAAACACAAAGCTACTAGTAATATTGTAACTTGTTCAGTCTCTCTCTCTCTCTCTCTCTCGTCATCAATCTCTCATCTATCCCATCTAAATCCCAAATAAATTAATTTGCCAAAGAAAAAGTGCAGTTTCAACTACGAAGGCTGAAAGACTGTGGGGCAGTCCGAATGTCTCTTTCATGATCTCTCTCAAGTATAAGCATAGTAGCTCTTAGCTTCTCTCCTTCTCTATCCCGAAGGAAAGGGAAAGAACTCCATCTTAAAACCGAGCTGTAGTACTTGTACGACTGACATATACAGTGGCGTTACTCATACTCTGCTCTGCCTACTGTTACTGTACACTGTTGTGTATGGTATGTTATCAACTTCTTGAACGGACTCGGGACTTGAGATAGAGAGGAAGATCCAGAAGTGACCCTTTACGTACCCACAACGGAAGAAATCCAAAACTGGACGCAGGAGAGGAGAAGGAAAAGCAGGGCAGGTGGTTTCTTTTGGTTAAAAGACGGGACGGCCGGGAGAAGAGAAGTGAGTCGAGGAATCTCTCCACTGGTTATTGCCATACAGTGCACAGGCAGCTGTAAACTTTTAGCTTTCTGTCATGTATGGTTTACCCATGGATTCTACCTAAGGTACCTTTTGGATTTTCCTTTTTCTTTTTTGAGCGGGGAATGGTGGTGTTGAATTCGGACGAGAACTCCCGAGCGAAATGGCCTAAAGCAGTGGTGCGATTCCTCCGACTAAGAATATCTAGGGGTTCTGTTTAGTTACAATAAGCTAGTTTTACTATCACTTCCTCAAGAAATTCCTTGTTAATTACAATCTAGAATTTTTTTTTGGAAAACTAGTTAATTACTCTTTTTATTTCATATATTTTTTATTTTTAAAACATTTAATCTTTTAATAATTCTAAAGATTACTTTTTATAATAAATGTAATTATTTTATTATTTATTATATGATAAAATTAATTAAAATATAATAAAATATTTCCTTATTTTTTATTTTTAACTTATAAAAAAGATTTAAAATGTTATATTTAAAAACGCATGAGTATAAAATGTAGCCCATAGTATAATTTTTGAAGGTGTTAATGATTTCAAGATTCTAAGACTTTACTTGGATTTGGTTTCACATGAAACTCAATACAAATTTTTCATCTCACATCTTATTTTTTCTTTTACAAAAAATTCTCTTTTTCAAAATCTTAAATAAAAAATTTTAAAATTAAACTCTACCCAATCACACTTTAAAAATTGAAACATTTTGGACAAGGACGCGAAGACAAAGAGGGAAAGGGACAACAGCGGGAGGAAAGGACGGGTGTTAGAGCATCAAGCAGTAGGCGCCTATGGCGAGGGAAGCGGCACTTTTGGTTGTTTCTAGTAGGTTTGTCTTATTTTTCAGAAAGACCTTTGAAGTATCATTAACATCATCAAAAACAGAATTAGCTGCGAATCTCTCACACCTTCCCTCCATATTCAGATACTTTTAATCACCTAAATACACCAGTTGACCATCAGAGAAGGTAATTACTAATTATAGAAACTGTAATTTTGTTTTTTTTTTGGGGATGGAAGAATTGAATTATAGAAACTTTAAATACCGTATGAAGATATTTCTGGATTGTAATTCAAAATAAAAAAATTTATTTTTTTAATTTAGAATTTTTTTATAAATAATTTATATTTTATATTTTTTAAAATAAAAAATTTTAAACTAAATAGACACTAAAATTTTCAGTAAATTAAGAGCAGAATCGAATTTAAAAGTTATTTCACAAAATATCTAATATTGTATTGATATATGTCAATATCGCGGTGGTAATAATCAAACGAAAATACAATCATGAGGGTTTGTGCCCCTGTTTTCTTTCTATATTTATTTTTTTAAGAAAACAAAGTTTTGCATTACTTTTTTTTTTGGTTTTTTTTTGGTAAGTAAGTTTTGCATTACTATAATATCTGCTAAAATGGCAGATTGCCAAGATGAAATTTCTCAATTTGTGTGCATAAAATAAAAGACTAAATACTTTTAGTTGGAGGGAGCATATAATAAGGAACGCTAGTACGAGTAGAATTATAAATAAGCTATTTATAATAAAGAAAATGAATTAAAACAAAAAAATGTATGTACTTTTAGGGTATATTTAGATTGGCTTTTTAATCCCAAATATCTCATTATTTTTACTTTAATTTTCACTTCTCATTTCATAAATAATTTATTTTTATGATTTTTAATATAATATGACAAAAAAAACTCAATCCAAATATACCTTATAATTTCAATTAGAGGGAGCATATAATAAAAAATACTAGTATGGGTACAATGAGATATAATTTAAATTTAAAATTTTATAAAAAATAAACTATTTATAATAAACAGAATGATATATGAAATAAAAAAATTATACACTTTATATTTTAACATAAAATATTAAGAGCTAACTTAGATCGTAATTTAATATAAAATTTTTTTATTTTTAATATTTTTATTTTAAATTTTATTTTTAAAAATAATTTTTTTTATAATTTTTAATATAAATAGAAGTAAAAAAACTCAGAATCCAGAGTGTCTACTCCACGCGATAAAGCTAGGTGGTGTGGTGTATGCCGAACTCCTAATTCAAATCAAGCCGTTCGAGATTCGACCCACCCTCGATCAATCCACTCAAAAACTTCTAGTACAATCAAAAACATGGTGGCTGCAAGAGTTGAGACACACGCAGAACTTTTAGCTTAGGGTTAGGGTTTGGGAGGGCTAGAGATACAGTACCAGAATCAGTCAAAACAGCGTAAGAATAAAACCAGACCCTGAGCAGAGGTCGAAAGTTGTGAGATCAGACGTCATAGGTGGTGTGAAGAAGAAGATTTATATGGATTCGATTCGTAGCGAAACCAAAGCTTAGGGTATATGGGTACGTGGAGGAATAGGAGAATAGGAAGCTAATTAGCTAGGAAGCCCTTTCAAGCAGGGAGAAAAGCTCTTATTTCTTGCTTTACGTCATGTCCATGACCAGTGGCCATGATCGAAAATGGCAAAAGGTGGAACAACTCGATGCTACATTGGTACATGGCAAATCACTTTTTCATGTCTTTCTTGAATTGGTCAATAAATGTGGAGCATCGCTAATTAGATCAAATTCACTAATGCTACACTTTTCCAAGTTAATTTTCCCTATATCAACTTACTCCTCCCTTACAAAGCAAAGCCCCTTTCCAATGGATATTTATGGCTTGGCTTAAAAGCCATCTAATCATCAACTAAACTCGCATCTCTGCATGATTAATTAAGAGGCTTTTTGCCGCTTCCACTTTTGGGATTAACTTCGTCTGACCTAATAATCATTACCCACATTTAGTAATCTACCCATGATTTCAAGGACCCAGTCCTCTTCGTCTCTTTCTCTTAATGGAGTATAGCCACTCGAAACTAGTGGGGTTTGGCCAGTTAAAAATGATTACCATGATAATAAAGCATGAACCCTAAAGTCGAGCTTGCTTATAAGACGTTTAAGCGCATTATAGTAGCAAACCGAAGCAATAATTATCCACATGGTGGCAAATAAACTCGTGTATTATTGCAAGTTCAATTTTTCTTTTATCTTTTATTATGTCAGAAAGTGAAAACACTAATTACTCTTCAATCTCCTTCCTTTTCTTTGGGCATGTATGCACCATATATAGTTGAAACTCGAAGAATTCGTAAGTACCAAAGAATTCTTCTCTTGACTTCAATTCCTTCAAAGAAGTACTTCAACTGTAATCTCATACAAATATATATGTATAGATATATATATCAGGGTTTTAATCAAATCATAGAGGAAGTATTGTGTGTGATCTTTTTAGCTTGCACTATGACTTGAAAACTATAAGTTTTGGAATTGGCCAGATGAGTTCTTATGAAGGGGGTCAAGTTGCCCAATTAGCGCACTTATCGCCGCAGAAATGCCAAGGTTTTCCTCAATTATTGATCGATGGATGGACAAAGCAGTCACTACGTCCGATCATATCCTTAAAAGAGTGACAGAGAGTTTCAGTGATGCAAAGCAATATTTGATTGAACAAAAGAATTAGACAAGGAGCTAAATAGGCGGTAAATGTCCGAAAGTAAATGCTGGGTTTGATTGGTCACTTGATGCTCAAGTTTGCGATAAGAAGAAAGATTAATGGTTTCTTTAAGCTTCCATTGAGCATACGCATCAGAGAATGTAGCTTATCGTTTGATCCTAGGAAAGTATGAGTAAGTGGGCTTATTGGTTGCATTCGTTGCTAACCTTTACTATGATATGACTCCTTAATCTCCCTCTTCCACTAGAGACGCTCTGGCATTGGCTATATTCTTGCACGGAGGCATGAGAGGGACCCTCGGTGGACCGAACCCTAGATAAGAAAAATCTTGGGGATGGCAACACTAATCTGGCTTTGGCCGACAACATTCTGCTTTTTCTTGTCTAATTTTATGCCACTATGGATGGACGTCAACTGTTTCACCAAGCGATAAGAGATGCCTCCTCCTCGCTCGCTTGCTCGCCCGCTTACTGCTCTTCTGTGCTTCTTTGCCTAATCGATAGAACAAACCTTTCAAAGAACACGCGGACAGCCAAATTCGATGGAGAGTGACTGTTGTCTCATGCATACCAAATGCATTATAATAGCTGAATCTGGCCCCAGATGAATTGCACAGTGTTTGTCTGACTTATTCCTACCTCCGGGAAAAGTCATGTATAGTGAAGCACCACAATTTACTGAGTTGGTATATTCAAGTCTTAACGTCAAGTATTAATCAGATAAGCAAGTGGCTTATGGTTGTCTGCAAATGTCTGGTTGGTTTTTACTGCAATTAGTATGGAAGCAAAAGTTGGACGAGTCTTATAGAGTATTATAGCCTTACAGGTAATAAAGGGCAAATGAAAAGGAGAGAAAAAGAGGGAGCAAGGATCCGGTAATGGCCATGCAATATCAAGTCCTAGGGGCAGTAGGAGGAGGAATGTCGTGACAGAAAACAGTTTCCCCGGGTTTTTAGGTATTCAATTTCCAAAGTCATGACTGCTAACGTTGGACTTTTGCTACTCCCGGGTCGGTCTAATCTCCTACGCTTTATACGCCCGCCTTTTCATCTTTCATCTTTTAGCAGGAACTCAGGGAACTCAGAGCTCAGAGCTCGGTGGTTTTGGAGACTCGATCGAGACAAGGCCAACCCCAACTGAGAGCAGAGGTAAGAAGCATCACAAACTCCTGCAAGTTATGGACCGGAATGTTGCAGGCTTTCCAAGCCTCCATAAACTGCAAAATTGTGCACCCAGTAGCAGGCACAAGTATCTTAAAAGACTTTGTTTATCCAATTATAAGATTTCCTGTGAACGAGAAGTTCACTCGCATGCTAGAGATTTGCATGCACTAAAAGGTTGCCCCAGTAACGCCGCCTTCTATACATTGAAAATATGCGCCTCCACCAACAAAGTATTAATTCATCTTCAATTACAAACTCTTTTCGATAGTCAATTGTACCTAAAACAAAATCATTGCGACATTGTTTATCATACACTAAACACATTTCTCAGTTTCCAAATGAGAGGCATATTTTGCAGCTCAATATAATTTATATGAAGTTCAAGGGATATATGGAAGACAAAATCAGCAGCAGTACATATTGCTTAGTTTGCTAATAGACGAGCAATCTCCAAGAGAGGGGGGGAAGGCAGGAAAAAAGCCTACGTCCAGTTCAAAACGTACCAAGTAAATAGGACACTTCTAGTTCCTGAAAGCAGCAAGAAACAAGTATGGTTGAAGAATTTTGTGCAGCTGCTCAGATTTTCTGGATGACTACCGAATTGGCTAACCCTGCCTGCTCTATTGTCTGGGTTGGATCGGTCAAGACTTTGGGAGGAAATCCAACTGTTTGTAGTTGATATGTCCCGGTGCCTCCAGGTCTAGATGCATCAATAAAGTTGCGTATATCATCAATAGTATGGTGGAAGTTGAAATGAGCAACCAGGCGGGTACCATCAACAAGCCTAAGTTGAATGGAGGTGGACGGCAGTGATTTATCCACAACCAGTCCCATTGAAGGTGATGGAGCAGTAGTAAGAGGGGCAGTAGCAGCCGGCTCGGGAGCTGCAGGAGTTGATGAACTGCTACCAAGAGTTCTTCCCACACCTTGGAATGCAGCCTGGCATTTCTCAGGTTCCTACAAAGAAAATTTACATTAATTGATCTTGTAATTTTGCATAGTATATCTTATGATGGTGTGTGATCTTGAGAAAGAAAATATGAGAAAATGGTTATACACAATCTCCAAATCTCTCTTATGATCGCTGGCAAAAGAAATGGCAATGTACTCAACAAGTTCCTTTTTCAAAGACATCATAATGCATCAAAGGTATGCAAGTGACAGGGCACAAGAGGTTTTATTGGAAACCCACAAGGTCATTTCTTTCCATTGTCATCCAAAATTTAACCGTACTTACCAATTCCCAGTATGCTGATAGATACTACTACTATAAGGCATCAGGATTACTCATCTGCGAACCTAATGTTATTCTCTTCTTTGCAAGTTATAATACAGGACAATGGAGATAGCACAAAGTGTCAGAGAAAAGACAGGATCTACTTTTAAGTGACGGGAGATGGACAAGTAAAAAGGACTAACAGGACAGTTCTCATCTCTCCTTGTGAGATTGACGTGAACTGAGGACCTCCTATCTGCTGGCTCCAGCTCTCTTGGGCACTCTGATTTTCTAATGCTCTGCAATAAGAAACAACCCTGTCAACATCTTCAATAAAAATTCTACAGACATCAAACTAAACAAACACAAGAGGAAAGGATGAGAGAAATAATTGAGTTCAGAAGGGAATGATATGCAACAGTGAGCCACCAACAAAAGTAGTTTTCTGCCAAGCCAATCTAACTGACTCACAAGAAATGAAGTAACGAAAACGGATCTTAGAGTAGAAGTGACGAGGAGCTGAAAAGGTTGCTAATAGCCTATTATTGCTGACGAATTTTTTCAGTTCTTCCTTACCTCCAGGAAAGGAGCATTCTCAGGATCATCCAACCTCCTCAAAGGTCCATCATTGATAGTGAAACCGTTTCTCCAGAAGACAATGTTGTGGACAACAACCTCTGGCTGTTGAGGAGCAGCAGGGACAGATTCACCAGAAAGTAGTCTTGCAGTTCCAGTAAAGCTAGTTGAACTTGAAGATGGTGGAACATTTTCAAGGGGACCCTGCTGAGCACCCAATTGCCTAGCTTGGTCAAAAATGGCATCAACTTCATTACCCTTTGAAGGATCTTGAACAAGCATACCACTGTAGAAAAAGACGTAACTAGTGTCAGGTAACCAGATCCATATGATTTTTAAAAAATAAAAAATAGTATTTCTAAGTTTAGGGAAAATTTGATCTTTTAGGATCTACAATGTTAGAATAAATATTGTTTCCCAAAAAGAAGCACTTGAAAACATGTGTGCACCTTTTTTTCTTTAGGTGGAAGGAACATGTGAGCACCCTTTGTAGGCAACCAGAAACAATTGAAAGGGTAAAGCAAACAAAAGAAAAGGAAACACCCATCAAAACATTAGTATGAAGGGCAATGTGCAAATCAAGTGAACACTTAAGAGAAAGGCAGCCCTCAAGAAAGAAAGCAGTTATCCAAATTTCTCAGTGATGAGGAGGCCAATGGTGAGAATTATCCCAATGCTTCAAGTCAGGCTCGCTAGATAGTCAAAATGCAGTATTTTATTCAGTGCAATCTTAGACAACAGGTTGTTTCAACATTTCATGTACACATACCACCTGCTGCCACAACATAACTGGAAATTCCTTTGCCATATATGGTCAAAGTAGATTACAAAACCTTTATCACTATCTCCTGTATATCTCTCATGAGTTTATAGTCAAACGCAAGCTTTCTCCAAAAAACTCCTATTCATGGAATAATTCATTTTCAGCTATCTGGGGTACTTGAAAACTATATATAGTCATTACTTCAATTTCTAATAAAAGCTCATCAATAAACGTAAGTATTGGATCATGTTGTAACACAGAAACATGCATTTGGCTGGTCAAGAACTCAAAAGCAAAATTACGGTCAATAAGAAAGGGGAAGAGAGGGAGGGAGGGGTGGTTGGGGGGAGCTTCATTGGTACTAACCCTCCCAATAGCAGGAACAGATTCACCACATCTGTTGGCTCGAACACTAAAAAGAGTAAACATGTGATAAAACATCTCAAGCAAACACATTCTTCTCATTCTTAAGGGATTCAACTTAACTTTTCCATAAAGTTCAACCTGAGCATACCAATGGTAAAAGTACCCGTAGTGACAAGTACTAATCTTCTCTTCCCAGCTCAACCAAACATGAGATAAAAGGAAAGAAGAAAAAGAGACCAAATCTTGCTACCCTAGGGGAGGGGCAATCAATCAAAGTGAGTTGCCTTGAAGTGTACTTAAATTAACTACACTGGGGTTTAAACCAAGCTTCCTTTTCCAAGTTCGATTGATAGTGAAGAACTTAAAGCTTGAAATTAATTTATCTAACCCCAATAGAAGTAATACTTAAAGATATACCGTTCATGAAATATATGTAGAGTTTTTTCCATAAAAGACATTGTAGGTCAAAGCACTCGGCCAAAATCCCCGAATGCCTGTTGCCCATTTATAGTATACAAAATCAGTGCTTGTGAAATAGCAGCCAAAGGCTCTTTCTTGGATCGAATTAAAGCCCGAATTATCACTACACTATGCCCTCAGCCTCTTTACAGGATAACACTCGTAGATATCCAATACTGTTATAACTAAGAAAATTTCTTCAACCTAGTACAGTAAATTCATATTAACAGCGCTACGGACAAAAACATCAAGCCTCTCGTCGAACAAGTCAAAATAATATCAGGGTCCAGTAAGGAAAGACTTGATGGAATCGTGATTAATTACATTCCATAAAAGAAAGGTTGAATCCAATTAACCATAGCAAATAAGCAGAACAATTAATAATGAATGGGGGAGAGGAACGGGAAGCAAGTAAACGAGTTAGGGTTAGGAGAAAGGAGAATGAATTGACCTCTTCTCTCCGCCAGTGTAGTATTCTTGAGGGCCATCGGAGTCGCTGTCGGAATCGTAGCCAGCAGAAGGTCGATTCAAATCGGAAAGAGTCCGAATTCTGCCGCTACCGCCCCGGCTGCTGGAGGGTTTTAAGGTTTTCTTGTCGCGAGAAGACATGGTTTCGATGATTGCAATATGGATTTACACCAACCAGAAGCAGAAGCTAGGCTGAATCAATATCTTCTGTTGTTGCGACTTTGGAAATTCGAGAAGCGCAAGACTTGTGAGATGAGAGAGAATATGATTCGATAGTCCTTTTTAAGGCTCATATTTGGATTTTGTTTTTCCATTATTCCTGATTGCAAGCAAATTAGATTTATCATTTATCTACTGTTTATGTGTGGACCCAGTTTGTATTCTTTTTTTTTTTTTTTGGCTGGGTTTGTATTCCCTTTTTTAAAGAAATAGAAAAAGGACATTACTGACAAAATGAGAATCCCTGAAACTAATATTCTTTATTTATTTTGATAGTATATAATTCGATATAGAATTTTGTGTGAAAATTTAAATTATATAATTAGATATTATAATATAATAAAAAGTTAATAATATATAAGTTAGTGAATATTTTATGTTAAATTTATAAATATAAAAATAATATATAATAAAATTAATAATTGATTAATAATATATAATATATTTTATAAAAAATATTAAATATTTTAAAATATCTCAAAGCTCATTAGGACCGAAGGAGTAATTCTTATTATTTCGTTATATTAGAAAAGTTTTTTACATTTAAAAGGTTTATTATAATTTAAAGTTCATTGGATCGGTATATACAATTATACTTATCTGTTCCCTTCAACCAAAAATGAAAAGAAAACATCTCTGTTTCCTTCATCCTTTTAATAACCTATGTACATCCTTCCTTGGGCCATTTCTTCCCTTTTTCACTCAGTGTTTTTATTGCTGAACGCAAATGCCACAAGTCACGGGCCATTTGATTCCAAGATAATATCTGAGGCCCAAGTGTCCTTTGTGGGCCTAGAAATGGGCCCCCAATTTGTTGTAGTTATGTTTTTTTCATTATTTTTATATATAATTTTTTAAAATTATATTAAAAAATTTTATTTTTCAAAACTTTCGCTCTCCTCTACTCAAATTTGACAACAAATCAATAAATTCAACAAAAAACACATTAAATTTGTCGCATCAACACAATAAGCAAGATTTCTATGAAGAATTCTTTTTTGAAGTAAAAACTTAATAAAATTATTAATCAATATATAATTTTATTAATTTTTTGTCATTTTGTCTCATTTGTCTCATTTCTGCCACTTGGTTGCCGAACTTGCACTTGAGCTGCTCTACCAAGTAGGGCAACTTAGCAACAAGTTACACCAATTGGTGGCGCAATTAAGGTACAAGGTGTCCCACCTAGTGACAAAAGTGGTGCAAAATATGGGAAAAATATTAACATAATATTAAACAAATATTATGTTTAACTTTAACACAATATTTAAAAAAAATCAACATCAATTGCTAGCGAAAGTAGTGCACAATTTTAACCACTTGCCTAGTGCCCAATAAACTTTAATCTTTAAAATTAATTATTTTAAGTTAAATTTGGAGATGCTTGCACAAAAATATAAAATTAAAAATAATTTGATAAATTAATTTTTATTCTACAAAAATAGAAAAATTATTGATAAATTTGAATTTTTTTAATTTTAAAGAAATTTAAAAGATTTTAAAAATAAATAGTAAATAATAAATATTTTTTAATTATATATAATAAAAATTTATATATAAAAACTTTTTTTTAGGGAATTGTAGTTTTGTAGTTTAGTGATGTGACAGAATCGTGCTGTCTGTCCAAATTATGGGCCCACCATTACTTTGAGCATTTTTCCGCGTCAAATACACAGAAAATATTATTCTCCGTAAGCAATCTACGGAGAACCTGAACATTGTGAACATTCGGCATGGCTGACCCGGCGGGTCCGACCGGCCCGAAGCGGCCCAGCTCAGTCAGGAACGACAAACCTTTAAAATACGCCTTCGATGCCGGTTTCTTACCCGGCGCATTTCCTCCTGATGACACTCCAGAAACCGAAGAATTTGAACGCGGCGGTGACGAAAGTGATCAGAGCTCTGAATCGGAGGCTGAGTCCGGAAACACGGCCGATCTGGCTGAGAGTCTCCGGGTCTTGTCCCAATCAATGCTGAGAATGGGGTCGGCCGAGCTGGACATGATCAAGAAAAGGGAGATTTTGAGATTGGAAACAGAGAAGCGGAGGATGGAGTTGGAAACACAGTTGACTCAGATGATGATGCAGACACAGTTGCAGATTGCCTCATTTGTTTGCCAGAAAAGCTCGGACAGGAAAAGGAAGCGCTCGGACGACGTTAATTTAGGCACCCCCGAAAGGTATTCCCTACTCCGCGACGCCGCCTTTTCTTTCCCCCTCTTTCTTTTACTGTTATTCTCAGGTTGAGCTGGTAGTCGAACAGGGTTAATAAGTTGAGTTGATTGTTGGACTTGGATACAGGGACGGTGCTATTTTAATGGGGCTGCTGCAGTGCAATTTGATTTCGGGATTGGATCCCATGAGATGAGACGGTAACTTAGCATCATGGCAACATTGCCATCTTTCTCATGTTAGATTTCTGTCGCTATTTTGAATTTAACTCCCATGTCACAAATTTCTTACCGCTAGTACGCTGTAAAACTTCTGTGAGAAATAACCTAATGGTAGTAGCATTGAGAACAATTATGAATTATCTTTGACAACAAAGCCTTTCAAGAATTTTTTTTTTCGTTTTTCCTTTTTGCCCTTTTAAGATATTGATTCACGTCTCTATCCTCCCATTGATTTATAGAAAAACAAAAAAAAATTATATATTCTTCTTCATTACAAATTACAGGTCTATATCTAACTTAATACAAAGAGATTTAAAGAGAGATTCAAATTACTGTCTTACGATTAAATTACCAAGAAGGTTGGTGATAAATTCATTTATTAATGAAATCTATGCCCTTAAAGCTAAAGAAGTTAGCCAAAAAAAGTTTAAAAGAAATATTGAAACAACTCAAAATACAGAGGTGAAGGTTCAGTTAAAAATGATATTAGTAATATTCACTTTATCTCAAAATATAATTTTTTAAAACCTTTTTTCATAAATTAAAAAAATAATATTTATTTTAAACTAACTTGTAAAAAAATAAAAATTATATTTATAAATATAGGATAGCTTTTAAAAAATAATTGTTACAAAATATTTCGAGAAAAAGAAAACTATATATTACCAATTTTATGAGCTTCCCGAGTACAAGGTACCGGCAACACGGCCTCAGGCAGAATAAACTTTGAGAGCAATATATACAATCTCAAATGAGTCAGCTACACAAAAATTTTACAGATTATACCTACAAGTTGTCCTAAGATTCATATTGCATATCCATTCCCCAGCTACCAAAGTATTTCCCTAATTAATCTCCCTACGAATGTCTGACTTCCAATGTATATAACTGTTCTAAAGCATATTACTTGTTTAATTATCTGGTACTTCAAAAAAGATAAATCTTTAAAGAATCATCACAATCAAGCATTAAACAAAATCAAACTGAGGCTTTTTTCCAAAAGGGTTAGGGCGTCGATTCTGTCCTGCAACACCAAGTAGAGATCGTTGCCGGTTCATAGCGCACTCAATGTATTCCTGAAGGGGTGGAAGTGATCCTTCATCTTCATTTTTATTTGCTAGTCCTCGAATTATCTACCATCCAAAGGAACAATAAATTATCAAGAACCTTTCGACCAAAGGAAATAGCATTAGTCTTGATAGACCACAGTGAGTGATATGATTACCTTAGATGCCCAATGTCGCTCTGCTTGTTGACACACATCCCTAATATCACGACCAGACATACTAGTATCAAGCAGCAACCATGAAGTCAGTTACTAATTTTACTTGACATTGTAAACTACTTGGAGATATTTCAACAAACGAACTTATTTTTGCCTATAATTGTGTTGATAATTAATCCGAAGCAAAAGGTAAAAAAAACATGTAAAGCAAGCAAAATAATTTATGGTAACAGACCAGTTATTTTATGAATAAACTGTTGCCTCCTTTCTTTTCTGGGTAATACAAACAGATCAAACTTACTCTTCTGTTGCGTTAGCAAATTCCACCAGTTCAGATTTTGTCAGATGCTTGGCATACTGAGCTGCTATCTCCTGACGAGTTTGATGATCAGGTAGGCTAAAGGTTATCATAGAGTCAAACCGACTGCAACAAGATAATGGACAAAAGATGAGTAATAAACTCCACATCACCATTCAGGATGCTTTCATATTAGAAAATAGAATCCTCGTACCTAATTAAAGCAGGGTCAAGGTCTTGCTTTCGATTCGTTGCAGCAACAACCACTACTTTCTTTTCCTGCTCAAATCCATCAATCTGCAGAAGGAAAGCAGGTCTAGAAATGCTTAACAGTATGACAAAAAGCTCACCTCAATGGATGGATGGATGACCTGCTTAGATTTGAAGTAAAAATCAAACAACAAAAATCCAGAAAAGGAAGATTATTCTTATTACATCTGGGAAACATGGTTTATAGAATTAAGCAAACAGGAATATGAACTGGTTTCTTTTACAGCTCCAAACATACAATTTAATAGCTCAGCATGTGCCAACTCGTCTTTTATTTCAACAAATGTTTTTGCGGAAAAGAAAGGTGGGTTTCCAATTTCACCTGTCGCAATAATACTGATAAGACTCTACGAGTTGCTTCATGTGTTTCTCCATCACGAGCAAGAGCAAAAGAATCAACCTGTTACAAAATTTCGCAGCCCCAGGGACAAATAGTCAGAGAACAAGCTAGGCGACTGAAAAGAGAAGGGGGGGGGGGAATACATGGATAGCCGAGAATACCTCATCTAGGAAAATGATTGCACCATTTGGAAGCTCATTTGCAAGTGAGAACACTTTTCCTAATAAACGCTCACTTTCCCCATAGTATTTGGACATGATAATCTCCAGAGGCACATATAGTAATGGTACACCCTACAAAACAGAAGAAAGGTTCACTTCCAAACCAGAATATGTATCGATGTAAAAAAGCAACTACTGCAATATAGAGCAGTGAGAAAGCCACAGGGCTTCACGGGAAAGTGTAGTACCGCTTGATTAGCAATTACACGAGCACAAGATGTCTTCCCAGTACCTGAAACCAAAAGAATATGCAAGTAATCATTCTAAGAAGCCAAGAAACACCCAAGTTGTGCAGTTGGATATAGGATATGCTGGCTCTTTTACAACTTATTACAATAACACTATAATTTTACCAACTCTTGAAAACTAACATCTAAGAACTCATCAGAAACAAATTTCATGATATGGAGGACACTGAATGGAAGCTTTATATTTTTTGAGGAGCTCAAATGCAATTATTCAATCCATCATGAAGAACCTAGTTAATTTAACCTCATACTTTCTCTAACTACACAATATAACAACTACCATTCCTTTGTATAATGTGTATGTTATTTCATAACCCTGCTGTTCAACAGTCTGGCCTAGATGACAAACCTGGTGGACCTTCAAATAGCACCGCTCTGGGTCTGTTTGTCTCAAACTTACACCTCGTTCCACGAGCAATGTCATCATATACTTCAGGGCTTTGCAAGGCCAGCAGCATTGTGTCTTCTATTTCTCTGAACACAGAAATAAGGTAGGAAAAACTATATAAGTAAACAATTACAATTAATCAAGTGAATTTCACCTACAAATTGATCCTTGCAAATTAATTAGGAAAAAGGCCATTCAAAGTAGTCGACTTTTGAACTTTGAACAAATTGATCCTTACATTTTGAAGAACAACTTGAGAGTACAAATTGGGTTATATGAGGAAAAATAATGCAAAAATAATTCATTTAACTACATTAATCAGTGTGAAAATGGGAATAAACCTATCTTTATGGGTTGGAGGTAGTAGTAAAAGCTAGAATAAAGATATAGAAGATGGCCTCAACATTAGGCATATTGATAACCAGCATTGTTCTCTTTATCTGAGTGCTTCAGCAAGTGATATGTTTTAAAGAAAAGATGATGAAGAAAATGTACTTCCTTGTCTAGTATGCAACTCTATCCACATCCAATACCCATAAATAAACCATATAAAATGAAATTTCATGATGAAACAGTTAAGTTCTTGGTATTACTTACCGTTTTTGTTGATTGTATCCAGCAATGTTGTCCCAAGAAATATCAGATTTTGTATCAGCTAATTTAGGTTCATTAAGTCCAAAAATTTTAACTCCCATGGCCTCAAGACTGGCAACTGTTTTGTCCATGGAAGGAGCCCGTGCAACATCACCCCGAGGTCTTACTCCCAATGTTTTCTGTTGTCCTGCTATTTGCAAGATAGAAACCAAAGCATCAAGCTCCTCAGAATTTAAACTTCCAGGTTTCATAAATTCAATTTCCTGCATATAATAGCAAAAAAAGATTATGAGAGATATATTAGCTATGAGTGATTTGTGTAATTAGAAATAATCAAGCAAAACAAAGTAATTTATAATAAGTAAAAAAATACAGAAAAAACAACAAAACAAAAACAGAGATTAAAAAACTCATGCACTGAGCCTAGGAAAAGGGACTAACTGCTTTATCAGAACCAATGAGTGGACGAAACATAAGGATGCATAGGTCTCCCATGTTTGTGTTTGTATCCTTTGCTTGCTCCTGATTTTCACCAGTTCCATTTTGCTTTGCAGGACGGCTGAGTGTCAATTGCCAAGCAACCCCACTGAAAAAGAAAAATGATAAAACCATAATCACCCCAAGAATTCATAAGTGCTATCTAGAACAAACTAATAAATGAAATGGACAAATGCGTAAAATTTCATTCACTAGCGTGGTGATGGAAAGTAGAAAATTATATCAAAAAACCTGTCCCAGGCCCGTAATACCATGTCTGACCCAGAAGCACCATCATCAACCTTAACTCCAAGACGCGAAACAAGGTTTGCAATAATTAAAGGTACTTCACAGGTAGGAGGAACTTGGAACTTGATTGTGACCTGCAAAATCAGTCATTGATTCAGCCCAGTTGTAAATGCTATTACAGTTTCATCGTTGTCTGATACTATTTCCTTTTGATCTTCAAAATTTTTCTAATGCTGAAATATATGTAGCATCTAACATGAATCCCCAGCTAAACCAAGATTAGGATGCCATCCACCAAGAAAAGGAAGCAGGTCGTGATGGAACAAGCTGTAACCTTTTGTCCTTTAACAGCAACAGTGAAACGTGGATAAAAGCCATGCTGTGTTCCTTTGCTCTTAAGCATCTCTTCTAACCGGATCCTCTCTTTTCTGGCAATTTCCTCTAGGTCACCATGGCTTGGAGTAGAAGAAGGTTGTGCTGGCAAAGGAGCTTTAGCAGAGGTCTGCAGAACAGATAACCCATAACAAAATCAATGAACCAATTCATATTTAGACACTAAGGAAAACCCCTTAAAATCCATTTGTGTGATTTACAATCCTGTAAAAAGAACAAGATTCCCCTCTTATTGCTATCTTTTCTACAGATAGTAAGCAGCAAAGCGCAGTTATCAATTGAAAAGGCAGAAACAAAGCTGAAATAGTTAACGTAATAACAATTGAAATGGAAATAATGAAAGATCCCTTCATAAAAAGAAGCATACACACCTCATCAGCATCAGCATATGACAAATCTGTTACCCCAACTCCCAGCAGTCCAGCTAACAGAGCTGGTACAAAAATTTCTGGTATCCATCTTGGTGGAAACTGTTCAGATTCATCGAAATATTTATGATACTGAAAAGTACCTGCATCTGCTAACTTCAAATAGTCAAATTTGCAAAATTCTAATGCATACCTCCAATTATAGAAGAACTAGTCATCAAAGTAGGGAAAGAAAAGTCTTAATAACAATAATTTAAATTTTAAGAAATATTTCTTAATGACATACTTAAATTTTTGGACTTGATATGCAACAAAGTCTACTAACCTAAGAAACCAAAAAAGTAGACCAGCCAAAACATAAAATGAAAATAAAATTGATAGGTAGCGGTTACAACTATTCAACCATTCAAATAATACTGATGAATTCTGTTTCCCATCTGCCATTAGTTATGCAATAAATGTTTTTCTCCAACTTTAAAAACTAGCTTCTCCATAATGGGCCAAAGATATTAAGGTTGATTGCAGTTCAATTGAATTTTACATTTCATATCACCAGCATGGTTCAAGGTCCTTGCCTAATCCGAAATAGAAAAGTCCAATTGAGATTAGATTTCGTACGACATAGATTAAATAGTGTCTAAGAAACAAACCCATAACGAGGTTGATAGTTTGTTGACTTAACAATTCAATTGACAAACTAATAATAAGGGTTGCACATAAACAACTATAGTGATAAAAGACCACGTAGATATCTCCTTTAGACCGTAAGAGCATTCTATGTTATTAACAAAATTGTGTAATAATATGCCACCATTATTAACAACCTCCATCCGTAGTGCAATTTAGGCTAATTTCAACAGATTTCAGCTTTATGAATTTCAGTTCTTCTGGTGGCGTTTAAGCAAACTACACCTCCTACATTTTTAAGTGACAACTCCCTACAAAATATAAATACTTGGACTGTTGCCTTTTTAACCTATATGGCGAATCATCCTAAGCAATCAAAGAGGAAAAAAATCTCAATTCAAAGAGGAAAATCAGACTATAACACAAAGAAGAGAGATGCAAAGAAAACAGCATCTGCGTACAGAGAAAGAGAGACAGAGCGTACTTTTGAGCGAGAATTGAGGTCGAGGAGAGTGAAAGAGCGAAGTCGAGGAAGCCGCGGTTTTGCAGGCAACCATCGAGCGACCAAGGGCAAGTGCCCTTGCAAGATGCCGAATAGACGCCATGAGAATGAGCTTGTTGACTATCGGACTTTCCGGAGAATTGAGAGTGTCCAGCGGCGAACCCCGTCTGTGCTCTGATCTCTCTGATGAAGGTTTTTCTTGGGTTTTCGACCTGCTCGGCGTTGTTTTATTATTTTGAGTGCAGTTAGTTATACGGGATGAAGGAAATCCGAAAATAACGCATTAGCTTTATGCGTCGTCTTGGTTTTAAAACCTATTAAAACGGGGTCAAACTGGTCAGAAACTTGTTTTCCGTGGAACGCAAGCCTCCGCACCGCTCCAGTTGGAAACTTGGAATGATTTACCTCCTGGACCGTCGCGCTGCACCGCCGCAGTGGAATAAAGGGAAAAAACAAAACAAAAAATCAAGCCCAAGACCAAGAGCGGTGTATTAATGAGAAGTATAATTATATTTTATTTTTCTTTTAAAATTTTTATATTTTTTTGAAATGTAAATAAATTTTTAATGATTTAAATTTTTTAAATATATATTAAAATAATATATAATAAAATATAAGAGATTTTTAAAAATATATTTTTTTATACTTTTTTTACATTTATTGTAATTTTTCGAAAAAAACTGAAGGAGTCATACTAATATCTCTGCTACCGCATGCAAGGATATGTGAAACATACATTTCCATTTCTTTCATGGAGCTCCACAATTGATGGTGAGGATTATTTGTGTGACTTTCTAAGTTCTCTTCAAGAAATTATCAAAAATTTCAAAAAATTATAAAAAATATTTTTTCTTTTAGTCTCTTGTATTTTTTTATATATTATTTTAATTCAATGTCGATTTGTGCAAATACGAAGAAAGAAGTAATAAAAACTAAAGAGTGTTTAGGGAGAGAAGAGATAGAGAGCTTTTTAAAAATAAAACATAATTACATTGCAATCAACAAATTAGTATACCGCAATCAACAGATGTGTTTAATAAAATCTTCGACATTTCATTTTTTCAAACACAAATTTTCTTTTTGAATATAACTTCATTCAATAAACCCCATTATAAATTAAATGTAATCTACATTGTCTTCACAGGATATCCTATTTTTTGTTTTTGAAATAAATTATGTAAGTGTAATTGGAGGGAGTTTGAATTTGATAATTTTTTATTTTAAATTTATAAAAATAATTTTTTTATAAAAAAATGAGATTTAAAATAAAAAAATTAAATTAAGTTTCTAAATACACAATTGTTTTGGGAACTAATATAATATTCTTTTCGTCTATAATGGATTGTCTATATTTTTTAAAAAAAATTCACAATTGAATGTATATTTTTAAAGGATGAAAAATATATTTCTAAATACATTTCTTTTTAGAACATTGTCTTCTCCCAATTGCTAGGGATGAAAGAGGCCCAACAACGTTAGGGCCGAGGAGGATTGAGGGGGGTAAACAAGGGATGCCCAAAGGAGGGAGTTTGGATAGAAGTTGGTGATGTGTTGGATTAATGTTAACGTATTCTTGGAATCCATGGAGAGCTGAGGAGAATAATTTACTAGGTGGGCTGGCACATCTGGGTTGCGATCTCCAAGTTTTGTCAAGAGGCGACGGTCAAGCTCATTGGAGAAGGTCTCCCCTCAGCAGTTTACCAGCTATTTTCTTCTGTCTTGGAGAATACAAAGCCCTTCGAGCTTCGGAAAAAGTCAGAAGAAAGGTTGGACAGTAAATGAAGGGAAGCATTACGTCCATCATGTATTCATGTGACTCATGCCTTCTTTTTTATGGTTTGCAGAAACTGTCATCAGACACTGTCTGTGTCATAACCCACATGTATTCAATCCTTCCTTTTCTACTACTATTGCATTTTGGTCACTGCAAATTTCGCAATACTATACAAATTTTCATCAAAAGGCCAAAAAAAAAAAATCATAAATATGGTTCTTGAAAGCAGGCGAGGCCTTGTCTGTTGATCACACAAATTGCAAGCTATTCCAAGATCCCCTCAAGGACAAAGGATATACTGCTATTCTAGTGTGTTTTTTGGACAATATTTCATTTAAAAAATTAATATAAAATTTTAAATTTTAAATTTATATATTTTTTTAAAAATAATTTAATTATTATAAAAAATTAAAAATAAACTTTATTCAATCACAACTTTATTTAGTATGACTTTGATTGCAAATCAAAAGGGACCAAGAAGAACAAAAATAGATACACATTAATTAAGTTAAACAAGATGTGTACAGAGAGAGGGTATTTCGAATTACAAGACGGAGAGAAAAGAAGCAATAAAACAACATTTAAAAATTAGTACTTCTTTTGAAATTGACAGTGTTAATGCACTTTCTTGGTAAAGAGGCTTCGGAGATTAAATAAATTACTGCCACGTATTCCTTCATCGGAGCTACCTCCGCCTCTTGGAGCACCGCAGGCGTCTCCTCCACCGGTTGAGGCGGCAGCGGCGGCCACGGTCGCAACGCTAACCGCACTGTTCTCGTCACTTCTACAACTCAAATGATGTCTGTACCCGATACACATTGGAACATTCAAATGCAAGACCTTTGCTTTCGTCCCACCACCACCGGACACGGCACCGGACGTTTGGCCTCGGCATTCGCTGCCTTCCTTTTTAACGCTCTTTTCGGCTTTTTTCACAGCCAGGTCAACGCCCTTACCGCCCGACCCACCAGCACCGCCGCCGCGGCGGACCTGCCAAACCGGGCTACTCCGACCCAAGTGTACTCCACCTCGACTGGGACTACTGGGCCATTTCCTAGACTTGGACTCACCTGCGGAGTTGCTCCTCGAACACGGCGCACTACTCACCTTCCTAGTTGTACCAGCAGCCATTCTTGGCCTATTTCCACCATTCCCGGCGGATCTGCTTCTTGAAAACGGCCAAATATTTATATTAAGCTCTGCCGCACTTACCGCATTATTCCCACCACCTCCGGCACCAACACCGCTGCTTTTCTTCTCTTTCCTTTTCTCTTTATTTTTCTCCTTCCTAGTGTGACTATCATCTATAACATCAGTACGGGAGTTTCTCCGGTCGCTTTTCTTGAAAATATCTTTCCAACGCTTGGAGGATATGGGCACGGGGGCCGATAGGCCTGGTGAAACACTCGAAAGCTCCGGGGTTGATCCGGGTTCGCTGTTGTTACGGTCAAATGCAGAAGGTTCCGGCTCGGTTTCTTCTGGTGGCAGTGCTGGATTTGGGTCATAAGAGGAGGGGTGCTGTTCCTGGTGGAGAGGATGAAGAGGGAGGAGAACGCCGTCCGAGAAAAGTTCATCGGCCGAAAGGAGATAAGGCTGCGGGAAAGATGGGTTGCGTACCATCCAGAACTCGAATTCAGGTGAGTTAGAATCACTGCTTCTCCTTCTTCCGCTGCTGCATGGCGAGAGAACCTGAGGCATCTGAAGCTCTGGGTCTTCCATCATTGTATGGAGGAAAGTGTATGCGGAAACTATTGAAGGACGCTTCTTCTTCTTCTTTGTTTTTTTTTTTTTTTTTGGGCTAGATGTGTTTTCTGTGATCTTTCTTGTCAGAAGTTGGAGAGTTACAGAGGAACTGCAGCAGAGGAGAGCGAGAGAACTTTTACATTACATGCAATAAAGAAAAGAAAGGGAAGAATGAGGCCATGAGAGAGCAATAAAGAAGTAGAGAGAGCTAGGATATCTGAGGTTGGTCGGATGCATTATCACGATCCATGGGAATTGGGAAGAAGAGCAGTAATAAGGATAAACAAGGAAAATTCGTGTAGCAGTACCGATCTTATCATTTAAAATGTCTTACCTTGAAAAGTGACAAGTGACCATCTAATTTATACTGTGCCCAAATAGACCGACGGATGCAAAGAAAAGACGTGCTAGTATTTTATCCAAATATATATATATATATATATATATATATATATATATATACTTCCTCCAAGGTTGTAGTACAAAATTTTGCAAGAAGAAAATATTTCTATTCTAGTAAAAACATAAAAATGTTTTTGCAATAACACTCAAAACGCTATATTCATAACAAGAGGGAATTTGAGAGCACTTTCGATCCTTTATGATATATTTTTTAATATCTCATGTGATATTCCTTCATAGTGTTTTTTTATTTCTAATTGATTTTTTAGAATTTAAAAATTTTATAATAAAAAATAATAAAAATATTACAAAATATATTATATGAGAATCTGAACTGCTTTAAGAATGCAGCGTCAGTTACGATTTGAAAATCTTTTATAAAGGTTAGAAAATAATTTCGATCTTATTGTTTACGGAGAAGAGAGAAATCCGATCATTGATAACAAATATATCCAGTAGCTATAATCTCTAAAGATTTTCCATTACATTAAAGAGGATAAGTTCTACTACTGATTTTTGGAAAAGTCAAATGTGGCGTACATTGGGGTGGTAAATATTGTCCATGTCCTCCTAGGTTTCGAGCACGATCCAAAGAGAAATTTTACTCTTCTTTCTTGTTCGGGAAATCTCAATGGAGAGTCCCTGTTAGAGTCATTAACATGGATCTTTTGCAAATGTTTTGATCACTGGATGAGCATAACAAGTCCACTACCAACATACAAACGTGGCTAAGTTTAATCTTAAATTGTATTTAGATTCGATTTTATTGTATAATTTAATATAAATTTATTATTTTTAATTATATTTATTTTTTATATAAATTTATTTTTATAAAATAAAAAATTTAAAAATCAAATTATATCTAATCTCATCTTTAAATTATATTTCACTTTTAACTTTATTTAGGGTGTGATTGGATAGAGTTTGATTTTGTGATTTTTATTTTAAATTTCGTATAAGTTAAATTATTTGTGAGAGGAAATGTGAGTCTCACATTTAAAATTTTAGATTTGATTTTGAAACTAAATCCTTTTTAAGTTTATCCTTAGATCCTACTCTTTCTTTTAAAATTTAAAATTTAATTTTAAGATAGAATATTTTCTCAAATAGAGCCTTATCATTTCAAAACCTCACTCGATAAGAAAATCTTAAGCTTCTTCTGAACTCGAAAATTTGAATTCAAACTTAAATATTTAAAAGCTTGTAATTTAAATTTAATCTTTTAAATAAAAAATTAATATAATATTTTATTTTATTCATTTAAACTTATAATCAAACATTTTGGTGAACTTTTGAATCAAATATTCAACCTTAACTTATCTAAAAGTTTAAATCTAAAATTATATTTAAACTAAAAAAAGTTCCAACTCAAACTAAAGACTCTAAAACATAGTCGATAAGTGCTCGACTCGATTGGGGTCCTATTCTCACCAAACAAAACTTTGGGCCCTGTATGCACGTGAATAAGGGCAGCAACTTTCGTTCTCTGCCTTGACATTCCCATGCAAAGTATTGTACTGTTGGTAAAGTTAAGTCTGATGAATTACGGCAAAAGATGTGTGAGAGTACTGTAGTATGGGGAGGCAAATACTAGAGGAAGCTCAAACATAATGCTTCCATTAATGGTGGGCTCTGAGTAAACCATTGTCTTAGGTTCTTCATGTACACGATGATGAGTCGAAGGAAACTAATCCACAGCTGATATTAACGGTGGCCAGCCCTTGCACTGCAGTTGTCTCGCCACAACTAGGCCGATCCGCGTGATGTCAAGTCGCGTTCTGTATATGTGCCATTATATACTATGGTAGTAGCTGATTTCATGATAGCGGTGCTGACAGTCATGGCGCCTCACAGTTAGAGCCAACTCCAGTGGATCCCTGCGTATGAAAAACATTTTGGTGAGAGATTTTCCCGCAAAAGAGTGCGATAATTGAGCGGATCGAATAGTAAAATATATAGGGATTCAAGAAAAAACAAAAGTTTGATTGTGCTTAACATTCTTCATCAGTATCTTTTAAAAGTGCCCAAATCCAATTAATATCTCTGGGTAAAAAGAGGGGGAAAAAATCTAACGAAATTGTTGGCCACGTTGCTCTAATCATTGAGGTTGACGCGAACAACTCCATCACGTACACACTAATAGACCACCTACTACTTCCACTACAGGGGTCTCAATTATGGAAATTACTTTGACATATGAGATAAGAGGGATGGTTGGAGTAGCACTCGGAGTGCTCTGGGCAGCAATTATTTCTGGAAGCAAGGAACATATGGGTAACATGGGATCAATGATTTTCACGAAGCTTCAGAGATTTCCTTTCGATTTCGTCATTTCACAAGAGGGAATTCATTCAATAGTCCACAATTAAATTGTGGAATTATAAGGTAGATGTGCCGGTGATGCAGCGAAGCTCTAACGTTTTTTTCCTTTCGACCCTACCGATAAAAAATGATAAATGAGACAGCTAAAACGTACAGTGTATTTTTTAAAATAAAAATCTTGAATTTATTAAGAAAGAAAAACCCAAAAATTGAATGAATAGATTCGATTCTAAATAATCCAGATATACCATCGGAGACCACCATATTTCTTCCTCCTCTTCGTGTAGCAGGCTCTTCCATATTCTCTCCATTTAAAATGACCTCCAAACTCAAGACACTCCCTTCTCTTCTCTTCTCTCTCTTTTTTTTTTTTTTTTTGGTCTCTCTCCCTCTCTCTATCAAGAGAAGAGAAAAAGGATGCGGTTGCTGGCTGCCGTTAGTTGAAATGCCGTAATCTCCTCCAATTGTTTCCCAAGTACTCTAGATTTGATCCGGAAGAAACATATTCTAGTTTCAAATTGAGGTCGTCAACCCCCGGAGCTGGGGAAAAGCAGACACGAGCAAGAACATAGTCTACGACTATCAAATTGTCAGATTAACCAACAATATTGTAGTGAATTTTATGTAACGGAATAGAATTTTATTTGATTTTGTGCCCTTTAATTAAATGAAACAAAGAGGATAAAAGTGATGAAATAATAATTTAATTAAATAAAATAAATTTTCACTAAATTACACGCGTCTTATTTGGATTAAAATTTCATGTCATCCCCCCTAGCACTAAGAAGAAAGAAAGGAAGAGGATAGAAATTGTTTAAAATCAGATTGAGATAAGGCGGTGAGTGGATGGATGAAGAGAGCATAAGAGGATAAATAGAATGTCCAAGGTTTGACAGCTTTTGAATGGGGCCCAGCTGTATGCCTCGACCCCTTTGTTTTTGTTCACTTGCTTCCGTGGTTAGGTGGGGTCCCAGAATCCAAACAGACTGGGAGGAGATGAGAGCGATATTTGATTAATGGCGTTTGTTTGGAGGCCCAATAATGGAGTCATGTGCGGGCATAAAACCGTCTTAATCCCAGCGGGCCCCCACTCCCAAACACTCTCCGTCCCACGAAAGCTACTGCCACGTGCCCCAGTTTTAGCTCCGCCTAAAATCCCATCCCCACCCTTCATTCTACGTCACCGCCAACAGCATTCAAGATTTCTTTTTTCTTTTTTGATGGACTATGGAGATAAAATGTTTAAGTGCAATACAGCCTTAGATATTTGACTCGTCGCTCGTCACTTGAATTTGATTGTCTCTCTTAACTCTTATATGATCCATCGATGACTTTCTTTAAACGTGATTAGTGGGCACAAAAAATGCATAATTGATTTTTGTTTGGGCAATGCTCTGAGTCTCAAGCAAAAGAAACCTTGTGATTTCAATATAAAAAGCAAATAATATTTTTATTTTGCTGACCTTTTTCACATCCAATGGATATCATACATTATGCTTGAACGGCAAACTACAGACTCGAGAAAGAAATGCACAGCACATGCAGCTTTTTCTCTTCTGTTTTTTCTTCCCTCGTTGGTTTTTTTCTGTACGTATATTAGGACTTTTAATATAGTGTGTGGCAAGTTAATTTGGTGGGTGAAGAGCTGATGTATACCATTGAGATCTATACGTAAAATTGTTTAGTACACAATACTTTGGTTTCGGTAGTTTCAGAAGTTGATTCTATTCCTCTCTCTGGTAGATATACGAGTAGTATATAGGAGTGCACCTCAGTCATTCCAAAACTGGAAGATAAACAATATATATTTATTGGAAAAAGGCAAAGGAGAGAGCAGATGATGGGGAGGCAGCTTCTGCAAAGTTCCACATTCGTGCGCATTTCTTTTTAGATGAGAAAAAGTTGATGATTCATTGGCTCTTGCTTCTGAGGAGCTGCTGCTGCCGGCGTTCTTTGTCCATATTCAATAACAATTCTGCAGAAATCTTTTCTTTTAGTTTCCATTTTTCTTTTTCCTCCTTTTGCCTTTTGCGGAATGAAATATAGAAGGGTAAAGTTGATCCCTGACCAGCATGGTAGGACTGGGTTAGAATACTACGCCTGTCCTTCTCATTTCCATTCTGGTAGAACGTCCCGAAGCAAAGCAAGCGCAAGAACAACCAGAGGCCAACCAACTACCTCGGTAGGACGCTTGGGTTCCAATTCTTGGTGCATGCAAATGGCAGATGAGTTCTTTATACTTAAGTAGTTTGACACTTGAAGCGCAAAAAAGAATTAGCCATTTCGCCTTGAAAAACACTTTTCTTTTTTCCTTTTTCGATGATACGCCTTAGAAAACACCTGATATATCGTTAATGGCTCATACCTCGCAGCACACAATTCCCTAGATTTTTGGTTTAGCTTGGTCTCTTAGGAGTAGTGCTAGTACACGTAGCTCTCGAATCTCACAAACTGGACATGGATGTTTCATTTCTTCTTCGGCGTGGATGGTGTTTCCACGATGGTAGACATGTACACGAACATACCCATGTACTGTAGACTGTAGTACTTGTACCCTCTGTTTTAGGCTTTTGAGCATCTTGTTTATTTTTAAAATAATTTAATTTTATATTAATTATTTTCCTGTAATTATCTTTATATAAAATATACTTTTTTATTTTATATTGTATTAAAAATAAAAGTTAATTAATTAAAAATATTTATAATAAAAATATTTTTATTTTCTTCTTTTTAATTTTTTTTCTTAATCTTTATAAAAAAGTCTAAAATCATATATTTTAAAATAAAAAAAATATAATATATGTATATAACTTTAAGTTATTGTAATAAGTATATTTTTTATGTTTCAAATTGTATTAATTCATTCAGCAATATATACATATATTTGTATTCATTCGTGTCCGGGTTGTCTTTAGGGCGTTGGCTGCTGGGGACTTCTCTCTTTTGGGAGATGAGGATGTAATGCGATGCACACCAACCAGTTTTAATATTCATTCACCATTCTTTATAGTTGTACCCCCTTGCCTTTCACTGTTCTCGGTGTTGTGCTCACGTGCGAAAGTACATTGTCCTTCGAATATCCTTTTGACATTTTCAACTCTCTCTCTCTCTCTGTTCTCAGCGCTACTACAGCACTACAGTGCTCTCATAACTCATCTTTCGCCTTCAACCCCGTGCAGAAGTCAAAAGGGCAAAACATCTAATTAATTAACTCATCATCAATGGCGAAAGTCATATCCTGTGTACAAATATAACCTTCTATAACTCCTTATCACTGATTTTAGAATGTTTGCTTCTCTTCGGATGGAGTAGTGCCTCTCCACATGCCCGTTGCGGGCTTGGTTGGGGATTGGAACGTCATCTCCGCCAGAGGACAAAAACTAACATCAGATCAATTGATGAACATGAAAAAGAACGGAGAAGCATCTTGATCGATTTATTTTTTAATCAATCAATGTAAAGGTAAGAAGGGAGCTGAAACTAAAGAATGTGATTATCGGAAACATCCTATGAAAGGTCACTTTTTGATGAAGCTTTTCTTGTGGAGTAACCCAAAACTGCCGGACCTTTTCTTATTCCAAGTCCGAATAAATTGCAATTGGCGTCTTCGCGTTCGAGGATTCCCGGGTTAAAAATGTTTCAACTCTGGAAAAGCAGGATCAGTGTACTGAATCCTTCAGCTTGCGGATAGGACGGCTCTTTGAGGGAAGGGGCTTGCAGGGAGTAGGGAACGCAAGCGTGCAAGTAAACTAAAATCTAAAACCATTCAGAAGCAGAGGGGAACATTATATGACACAGCAAATTGCGCACCCGTCAATTTCTCTGATTACAATGGATTGGCTCAAAGTACAATTCCGAGTAAATCATACTCCAATCCAAGATGTAGAGAGGAAGGTTCGCATTCTAACTAAAAAATACTATCAAAGAAAGAAATATAATAAAAAGAAAAAGAAAATATTTTGCTTCAGGATAAAAAAGGATGAATAACTCAGGCAATTCACCATCCCCTAGAAACACAACATTGGATTGCATCTGCATGCTTATGCATCTACACCAAGCTCTAATAACAATGTGTGGTTGACTGCATTAGCTGCCGGGCCAACAAATTGAATAGGACCTGTTATCAAGTGAAAACGTTAAGGAGTTGCCACTCTTCAAAGGTCACTGAGCTCTGATGGAGGTTGCATGCGGTAATCTCTCAAGTAAAATATGATAATCTAGCAGAAGCATACTCTGTTATAAAACAAGACACCCGGGAGGAAATCTTACCAGGAGAAAGGTATCTGTTGTTAAGGGCCCAATCTTCCCGCATGGAAGCAAATTTCTTAAATGGGGCACCTGAAGCATGCATAGAGAGTATGGTAAGAGAATAGAGATGCAGTTTGTAACAAGAATCATATAAAATTCCAAGCAAACAAATTGTTCATTCCCCACGAGATAGTCCCACCCAAACACATGAGTGGAAGCTCGAAGATGATGATTATGAATTCAACTAAAAAAGAGATGAGAGTTGCAAGATTTGGAACAAGAATTTCTGACCTTCAAGCTCCACCATTGCTTTCTTAATCACAGGCTTGAACTTGCCTAAATAGAGGGAAAATGTCAATTTAAGGTTATGGAGTTGGGTTTTCTGTGAACATTTGTAACAATTGAAAAAGAATAAGAAAGGTCTTTGTTTGCAGACGAAACAACACAAAATAATCAGTGACTATCATACCGTGTCTTCTTTCAACATCCATTAATGAAGTCAATGCTGTTCCTCCACAAGTCCATTCTTCAACGGGAGCTGCCAAGTTCCCCACCTGGAACAACAAACAACAAAATGACACAAAGGTTCTGTGCAGCAACAGATCTTTAAAATCATCGAACATCAAGAAGAGGAAAAGATTAATTACAGGGCGATGCTAAAACAAACAAAATGGAGGCAATATGTGTTACAAGAAGTAAATATTAACAAAATAGAAACCAGAAATAGGCTGCCTAATACATACTGATGAAATCAATCCTGTCTTCCCAAAATGCAACAATGCGCCAGCTGCATAACCCAATGCATAGCAGTATGTTGCATCAAAATTGGAAGGTAAGCCACACCTTCCTTCGTACCTGTTGGGTTAAGAGAGGAAAAGAAGAAACACCAGGAAGGTTCCAGACTAGCATTAGAAACTTGCTTTTATCTGATCACCAAGGTAAAAATGAGCGAGCATCATAGCCATCCTTGTAACAGTGATTTACATTCATCAAGCACAAAGATTAAACACAAGAAACAGTCGTGAATAAGATCACAATTACCCAAAGAAATGTGACTGTCCTTTAAACTGTTCTTTGTATGTACCAGCCTGCTTCCTGTGCTCTAACTCGGTTTCAACCATTTGAATGAGCATTTTCTCTGTTTCAATTTTGGCAACCTGCATTCACACAACTACCATAACAAAGGTGCCCTTCATAAGGTGTACAAAGGGATTGTAATACAGCAGCAGTGACACATATTGGTACCTGGACATTTCCATGGGGGTCTCTCTCAAGCATTAGCTGTTCCTGAATTGCTAGGGGTAAGAAATCAAAGAGCTGAAGAGACTGGGGCAATAGTTTCTTTTTCCAAAGGCCAGCTTCATCAACAACCTCATGGGCTAAGATCTCGTTCAATTCTGCAATAAGCTGTTGGACCTGAAAAATGACAAGAAAAAGTAAGTAGTTAAATAATTCTCATAATAGAGACCAATATAATGTACAGTTCCTCTCCCCTCCAAAAAAAGGTACATAGAGCACGAAGCACAAGTAAATTGAAGATTAGGACTTTACCTCAGGAATGAAATCTATAAGTCCTTCAGGAATGAGTATCACACCATAATTATAGCCACGTTCTGCACGTTTACATATTACATCTGTAATGTTGTCTGTGACATTTTTAAGAGTCTGTTTTTTTGCAGCAACCTGCGAAAATTTGCAACTACTCCACTGAGAGTCCAGAGATGGTAAATTATGGAAACTGGTCAAATGTCATCTGGTTGATTTTGTAAGTCAAGTGATAAAACCTTTCTAAAAGGATAAGAAAGAGCTTTTTAAACTTTGACATCCCTCCTAATAAGTGAAGATGTTATTAGTTATATGGCACATTAAAGCCTCTAACTTCTTGGTAGTAAACATGTAATGCACTGGGTTGGAAAAGTACTAAAGGTACCTCTTCTCCAATAAGAGTTATGTTCGGATGGGTTTGCAAAGCACACTCTAATGTGATGTGTGATGCAGCTCTCCCCATAAGTCGTACAACTGCAAAAAAATCACCCATCCATTTAGATGGGCAGATTACACATGTAGAGAAGCCCTAGTTGAACAAAACATAACAGTACAAGTAATGAAGACATGTAATGAATGATGTTAAGGAACACGATAATCTCATCATTCAAACAGGCTGAGCCCTTTGAAGATAGATTTTTAAGATCAGATACTTGAAAAGTTTAGAGGATATTAACAAGAAATAATGTATAAGAGCGCGATGGGTGGAAAAGGGCAGAAGCTTGTTATTTCTACAAAATAGACACAAACTATCCGCTTCTCGACTAAAATAAAATTTGAGTTGGAGCAGTTGATGGTTGATTACCCCTTAAAGACAAGGTCACCTATTACGAATTCAAAAAATAAAGTACCAAAAAAGGGTACCAACAATACATTAAAGGTTAAGTGTCGAAAGGAAAAGAAAAAAAGAAAAAAAGGAAAACAAATTAGAACTAAAACATATAAAGGCTCACCAACATAGAACTGGCAATCTTGAAATATAACCCATGATGAAATACCGGCAGATAAATATCCATTAGAGCAGGTATTTAAGTCCAATATAGCTGTTGCACTATATTGAAGTAGAAGAAAAACAGAAAATGTAGATAACTTTTTTATACGGAAAAAAATGGACAAGCAGAGTATTGTTGCAAGAGAGCAACATAAAAATACATTAGAGACAATAATATATTAATATTTGAATGATAAGAATTGAACAACACTTTGAATTGGAGTTTTTCTTGTCATTCTTTATTTTGGAAATGAGAAGGAATTTGAATTTAAAAAAAACAAAAATAAAAAAGAAAACATGTGGGGCCAAGGAGAGAGAATATGATGATTCGAGAATGGACTACACTTTTTGAGAATGAAAAATCAATTTGATTGGAGAGTTTTCATTCCAAAACAAAAAATTTTCACTTTCGAGAACCAATGCAACTGCACCCTAAATCTCCAAAGAAAAGAAGTAAATGAAAAAGAAGGAATCCAAAAAGCATAAACATTGAGATCACTTGAACATATTCTCGGGCACCATACTTACAGTGATAATATTTTCCAGTCGAGCGAGCATCTACCATGACATTTCCAATCATTTCAGCATATATCTGCATATTAGAGTTGAATTAAAAATTATATCAGCATCAATTTAACTCACAAAATAACCCGAGTTCTAAGTGTACCATGTGAAGCACTTTATAACTCTACAAGCTGGCATCAATAAATATTAATGTAAAGTAGTGACTCAAATTCTGTAATGAAGGAGTAAGGCGCCCTAATCATTGTGAACCGTAGTATCATCTTTCATGATTCGAAATGTGCAAATCTGAAGCAGAAAATCGTAGTTAATTCTCGTAAAAGTCACCTTGCATGCCGTATCAAATCCAAAACTTGTTGGAACCTCTTTGCATTTCAAGTCACCATCAATTGTCTTTGGACATCCAAGAACACGAGTTTTCACGTTTTTAGCCCTAAAAATCACAAAAGATATGCAAAAGTAAAATTGACACAGTTCCTTAGAGTATGCAACTATAGATGCTAGTCATATGAAACTCGCAAGGATACAAATTGACAAATAAAACTCAGATTACCTGAAGTATTCAGCAAGGAGACAAGCATTTGTGTTCGAATCATCACCACCAATAACCACAAGACCATCTAAATCAAGCTTCAATGCTGTTTCTTCAGCTTGCCTAAACTGAAATAGAGTTCATCCAATCTTGTCAGTCTACACCTGAATGTGTCAGATATGTGTGTGTCTAATTATAGAAAAAACACAAATTAGAATCCATCAAGACCTGATCTGGAGTCTCAATCTTGTCCCTTCCGCTGCAGATCATATCAAATCCACCCTATAGAAAATGTAACAATTAGTACAGAGTTACTCACAAGATTAATGAGCTAAATCCACATTTTGGAAACATCAAATGACAAGTATTGTATATTATACGCTGTCCATTTTTTCAATTTGATAAGTTACTCTAGACAAGATAACATTATATGCATAGACATACTTGGTCAAGTCCGCGAAAAAAAAAAATTTGTTTTACTGGTTAGCAGTGGGCATCAATTAAGATTTTCCTAATTCCATTCAAACGAGAATAGCGCGACAAGGCAGTTTGAGTGAACAAGAGAAAGAAAGACATGGCATCAAAGAAAAATTAAGGCCATTGTTTTGCAATATAATATCACACAGCCCAAGATTTCGAAGATTCATATATGATTCAATACCGTAGCACTAAAAGCATATGATTTGGAAAATGTAAGACCTTTCAGAATTATTTAGAGACAAATATTGGAATATGTTAATCATACTAAGAACAAGCATATTAGGGGTTCCTCCAGGCTTGGTTAACGATGAATCTATGGACAAAAGATCATGCATACCTGATTTCTGTATGGGTAGATATACTCTGTGTTCAATGTGATATATTTACACTTCATAATCCCAGCTGGTCCACCCCTAAACCCATATAATGTGCTTCCCTTGCAACGTTCCTGCAGGTAATCTTCAGACCGGGCCAAAGGAAAACAACTGTCATCCACTTGAAGAAAGAATCATATGCATCTAAAATCTACTGAAAAACCTCAACAATCCCCATTGGTGCAGACAAGATTATAAACTTTTGGATTCTTTGACAAAGAGTTGATACCATCAAATTTGAAGAAATTGAAATTACTAAACACCAGGAATTGCACCTAACAGAATACAAGCGAAAAAGTCCTTACCAAATATTCCAGAGATAACATTGTGTCCACCAGGAGCTTGGCCTCCTGACAACACGACTCCAACCTTCAAAGGTTGACCTGATGTGCCATTTTCGCCAGGTACCAGCATTGCTGATGGTTGTCCGAACAAACATGGGAATAGCTTCTTTATCTCATCTGAAATCATCACATGTAAACAATTGAAGGGTCATACTCCTCGAACTCAAAAAAAAAAAAAAAATTACATCCAACTTTCGAACTCATCCCAAAAAAAAAAAGTGTCATTTTTCTGGACTTGTAAACTAATACCAAAATATAATGCGAACTCTAACAATGAGGAGTTTTCAACACTTCCTGTAATAATTACCTATTGCAAACCACAAAAGATCAAACAGAAAGAGAAATTCAAATCCAGATAAATTATAGTATCTGTATAACGAAATCTTACCTAAAAAGCTAACCAAAATGAAATAGGCCGTATAATGTACTCAGTAACTCTCATCTCTTAAGCGGGGCACTGTTTTCTTAAATGGTTTTTACAACTTTCTCCCCCCATATTAGCTGTGCAAAGAGAAATTTCTGTCAATTAAGCTTTGCCTGAAATGCTTATTCAAGTTCGTTGAGATTCAAAGTATCGCCAATATTATGGAAATTTTGAATATTAAACACATTTGGACAAAAAAGATCGTAACTTTTGACTTCATTCAGTACTTCAACTCAGTATTGACATTCAGAGATCACTCTAGTCCCTCGAATAATACAAATTTAGAAACATAAAAATAAAAACAACTCCAACTTATATCTATCAGTTCAAGCACAACCATTTTGCAGATCACGCAATGCACATCAAAACTCCAATTAAGATTGTCAGAGATCACAGTTCATAAACATCTAAAAAGCTATAGTTAACCTGGATTTCCGGCGGCAGAGCTCGGAGGACCATCGAAAATCTGGAAGGGCTTCTTGAGGACGGAGGGGAGAGAGAGAGCATGATCGAGTCGGCTGTTCTGAACTTCACTGTAAACGGAGGCATAACGTCCGGTGTTGAGAGTCTTAGGCGCGGCTATCTCGCCGTTAGCCAAAGCAATAGCAGCAGCCGCCATTGGGATCGCAGTAGTAGATTTCGCAAAGAGGGAACGGAAGAGACAGAAACTCAGATCTTTGCGCAGATAGTTTTTTCAGGCTTTGTTTTCGCCGTTGTCTCGCTGTTATACTCTAGAGCAGTGCCTAATCACTCTCATCCTCTTATGAGAAATAAGGGCAAAATTGTCCTCGTAGCCTCCTCCCAAAGGTAATTTGCCACGAGGACAGGGGCGTTTTTTGTAATTTGATCAGGCTTTAAGGGCACATTTGCGACAGTGTTTTCTGCGGGCAGTAATTCCTCCGTTACTAGGGTAGCGTATCTCATCGTACTTTTTTCCTTTGTTTTTGGGGGAAATCAAATCATATTGTACTCTTTAGTATCAAAATCATTGCTTTGAAAAAGTGGGGAAAAAATGTAACAAAATAAATTTTATTTTTTTGTTTGCACCATATCTACCTCTTTTCTTTGTTAATCTTTTCTCTTTCTCTCCTAAGGGTGAGATTAGATTTTTTTTAATTAAATTATAATAAAAATTATAAAAAATAATTTATTTGTGAAATAAAAAGTATTTTTTATTTTGAATTTCAATCCAAAATAATAATAAAATTTTGTAATATTATATTTTTAAATTTTAAATATATTGAAGAAACAGGATATTATCCTTTCTTTATAATTACTTTAATTTTCATATAAGTATTTTAAAAAATGATTATAGTAATTTTAAGTTTATTAAGTATTTAATTTGTAACTTAAGAAATTAACATATTTTAAAATTTAAAGCTTAAAGTGGATCTTTGGATTGTGGTTGGTGAAGTTTCTTTTGCTAGGGGTTGGTGCAGGTAAGTGAAGTGAAGGTTTGTGGCTTTGTGTAGAAGCATATTCCGAACGTTTGTGATTTGATCCCGTAGGTGGTTGATCGAAAAGACCGAAGCCAGAGAGAAAAACCAGAAAGCGATGAATCCGAAGCAAAAGTACAGGGATCGATCCACTTGGCGGAAAAGTCCAATGGGTAGGCATCGGCCTTCATTCCTTGATGATTAGTTATTTTGGGCTAGTTTGACTTGTTGATGCAAAATGAAGGCCCAGAAAATGTTTAGGTCAGTTCATTACGGGATGGGTTATGACATCAGGTCAGCAGACAGCAAAGCCCACAAGCTGCTATTTTTTCTTTTAAAATTTTTCTGTTCAAATCCCGACAAGTTCTATGAATCGTCATTCTTCGAAAAGAAAAGAAAAAACCCAAAAAACAAAAAAAGTTTATTGGTTCAAAAGAGAATTGAGGTTTATTTTTGCTTCAAATGCACGGAAGTCATTATTATTAGTTCTTGGATTTTATGATCCTGAGGGCATTGGTCATTCTTTTCCTATAAAATTAGAATACATGAACTGAAAATAGAACTCTTGCCCCTAAGAAATGATGGCTACTCAACCCACATTTCTCCATTTCTAGCATGTCCTGCAAGTTGATATACGCTGCTTTGGTGTTTTATTCTGTGATCATCTCGCAATTTAACAGTGTAATCCGTCATTTAAAACTAAGTCTGATGAATACTCGAATGTTATGATTTTGTAATCTTTAAGTAAAAATTTCAAAAAAATAAAAGTAATGCTCACCTCCCCAAAGTGGTAAGTGCAGAATGCTTCCAGTTCTCAGTTATTTTAGCTAATAAATCCTTCAAGCCAGTGATCCGTGAAAAATCCACCTCGCTCGTCTCCAGGCAAAAGAGTGCCATTTGGCCATACTTTTATCGCAAAAGGGCTCTAATGTGATCATTGCGCCCATCTGCTCAACAACTTTGTAAGCCAAAAACGATGGTACATTGATGAGGACAGGAAGAATAAGAGCCATGTTTCGCTACATCTCCAAAGATTCACAACAAAGGAATCTCACATGCTGTAAATCTCCAGTTTTTTCAATCTTGATCTTTTGCTCGGCCTCTACCTCAATCCACTTGTCCAGGGCACAACAGAAGAGGGGGATCTGTAAAGAGGAAATGCCCAGTTGCTCCCAAATCTTTGTCTTGATTTTCTATATGATTTGATTGTCGAAAAGAGAAGCATGAATTGATATCAACTACTTATTTATTAGCAGAGCAAATTCTTCTTCAGTTTCCAATTTACCTACTCATAAGCAAAAATTAGAAGAATATTAGTACTCATAATGCGAAACAGAAAAGGAATGCTTTCTCCCTAAAGGCCGACAGCCACATCATAGTGCATTCTTGATACCATGCTTTTGGCCTCCCTATTCATCAACTTGTTATTCTGCAATCTCTTTGTGCCTGATAAAACTATTCGTTTTATGAATTCAATCACAAGGTTGCAGTTAGCCTACCAAAATCTTGTCCTTTTTTTTCAGCCACCCCTTTACCTGCTATTCTTTAGATTTCCTCTACGGATCATTCTCTGCTGTTCCTCTATTTGTAGCATTTGCTCTAAGGATCCTTGATCAATAGCTATTGATTCTCGTCTCTTTTGTGCAGGTCCAACGCTACTTTCGAAGTAAGTTTTAAAGTTACTTCAACAGAAGAGTTGAATTGTTGTTTAAAGTTTCTTGAAACATTGCAGCAGCTTGAAAACAGAGGATTAAATTGAACTGTAAGTCAGCCCGTGCTACGGAAAAAAATATCTGTGGTTAACCAAACATTCAAGAACAGTAAAGGATCTATAAGGTCTTTCTTGAATCAGATAAAGGGGAATATTGTATTATATCTTTAATGATGAAGCCAAGTGGTTTTATTCATCACAGCAGTCTCCGCCAACTGATCGAAGAACTACTTCAGCAGCAAAGTCTAGACTTCCCCCCAAACAAACAGGTGACATTAAGACCAATCAACATTCTCCTAATGGGTAGTTTACTAAAATATAAAACGTTCTTTTCATTTCAACCATAGGTATAAAGCATGCCACCTAATACGATCCGCAAAGGAAAACAAAAGCAGATCAATGAGAATCATCATCACTATAGCTTACCTACTAAGTGGCTCCTAACATATTTCCCACCCGCCCTCACATTCTGGCTAGACTGCAACTTTTCTGTTATATATTACGGTTCTCGAGAGACATAATCGCGACTAGCGTGACCCACTTTCTAATTCCATAAATGATTCCTTTTGTGTGCTCTCTTCTTCAAAGCTCTGGGGTGATGCCTAAGAATGCAAAGCTCCAGAGAAGCCAGGAAGCAAAAGCTTCAGCTTAGAGGATGCAAGGCTCTGTGCTGCAGTTGTAGGCTTAGTGTTTCATCATCTGAAGAAGCTGAAAGCTCAAATTCAGATAGGTATCCGACGATCTCAAGCCTAGCACATGCCATGGTTCAAGAGAGGTTAGACCAAATGATTAGAGAGCGTCAGGAGACTAGAAATGAAGAGAGGAGGAGAATAAGAGGTGAACGAGCTAAGTTCATTGTCATGGTAGCCATGGAGAAGTCCTCTTATGATCCCAGACAGGATTTCAGAGAATCTATACAGGAGATGATAAGGGCGAATCGGATTTATGAACCAAGGGATCTACGTCGCCTCTTGAATTATTATGTTTCTATGAATTCTGAAGAGCATCAAGGTGTTATACTTGAGGTATTCTATGAAGTATGTACCAATTTATTCTTATCTTGTAAACACCATTCGTATGGAAGTACATTATCATCCTATAGGTAACTTCTACAGCTGATATGTTTGCTAGAATCTCTGTAACTACAAGGCCTGCAACACCTGACCATATCTGTCGAACGTCCCGAAAGTGCCTTATAATTGAAATGTCTCTGCAGAGAATAGATTTGTCTATAACCTGATATTGTGCAACACAACCACGACGTACAAGACTACAATCAGTATTCACCGTCTCAGATGCAACTAGTAATAACTATGGGAACTGCACACAATCATTACTATTATTTTTTGGAGGAAACAGACTCTGAGAACAAGAGAGCAATTCTTCTTGTTAAAATTCTCAGCATAATCACGCCTCCACAGTCACAGGATTTCATGTTTTACATCTCGAATGCCTCATTTCAATTGATAAAGCATGTTATGCGCCAACTTGAAAAAGAGGAACAAGGGAAATATTCCTGTAGAGTAGCTAAAGATTCAGTGTGCAAGGTAGCTTCTGTGAATGTAAAAAGTAAACCTTCTCTTTGGTCCAAAAGGCTAGCCAGATTAAAATAAAGAAGTTGCATGAATGCAAGATAAGAGTATCTGTTTTCCTGGACCTCAAGAGACAGAGCTTAGGACCTGATGGAAAACCTTTGCAAGACATTGATGTGTACTTCCGGATTTCCATTATATTACAGCTACAGTGCCTAAACCAAATGGAAACTCATATCGTTATTTTGTGTCATGCCAGTCTTCCCTGAACTCAAAATCTACGTAAATTGCAATTTCATTCCCTGCTGCTCCAAAAAGCTGAGCATGGTAGCTTCTCTCATCTTTGTCATGTTGAATCTAGATAATGAACGTAATAGTCCTGGTCTTATAATTCACTTCCCGGAATGCTATATGAGTTACACTTGTTAACCTTGCATCCCTATGAATGTGTGCATGTCCAAGTCAAACCACATTTTGGATGAACAAAATAGAGGTTACGAAAAGATTCCTAAAGCAAAGAGAGCAAAGCATAATGAAAAACTTCCTTTCATTTCTACATAATTACTGTGGTGAGATTTACACAAACACATCCAGTTAAAGGAATAAACAGAAAGCACATTAAGTATGGTAGTAGTTGTCTATGGTGGCAAAAGAGGACTGCCCTCCTTGATGAGGACAAAAATACTGCCTCCATCTCCCCTTGAAATCCGAAGCTCATCATCAAGGTAGGTAGTGAGAAGCCATGACTCTGCATTCCTGCTGGAAAGAGAGAATTTCAAGGGAGGTTGGCTGGAGATAGACCTTGCAACGGATGAAGCTGTGTCCTGGAGAGATGTAAGCAACCCTTTGATAGGGGTGAGATCAATATTTTGTCCCAAAAAGTCCACATTTTCAGGCAGCTCAATGGAATCCGTCAGCTGGGGAGTGCCAATGATGCCTTCTTCAAACTTTATCTGAAATGATGCATGAACGACTGAGAAATGTTGCACTAAAGGTGATACATGAAAACTGAGCAAGATAAAGGCCAAACATTTCTATAATGAAGACAACTTTGACATCACTTATTAAAGTTCCCATGCTAATTATAAAATATGTATGCTTCCCGCAACATACAAATAGCTCTTGCATGAACATCTGAAAGCAATGAAAAGCATAATAAAAGACAAAATATATAAAAAAAGACCTGCACACGCTTGGGACTTCGGACTTCAAACTTGGCATTGGTACTGATGGAAGTGGTAGCCAATGGACCAGCAAACACCACAGAGTTCTCAACGGTCAAAGATGCTGAGTCGATCTTTTGTGATATCTCTTCAACCCTTACCAATGGCAGTGTTCCCCTCGACAACAAAGGAAACAGCCTGATAAAAGATGTATAACTGCGGCACCTCAGGAAAGAAAATATTAGGCATCCCCCAGAACAGTAATACTCAATAACAGATAAAAGGCAATATGGGTCTGAATATGATGTTTACATCTTACTATAATCAAGTCTGCTGATAAAGATGTCAAACAAGTTTCATCGCAAACCAGCTTCGTTGACGAAGGTAGAGATCATCAAGGATCAGGAGAAAAATCATGCACTTGATGGCAATGTTGCCAAAAGGAAATTCTTTGATAACAGAAAATGCACCTCAGAATAGAATTGAAGTTCAAATTCTTTAGTACAAGAATGAATATCCTTCAGCAATCAAAAAGGTGGATACTACCAATTTTATTATTAACCTCAAATGCAAATATAACATGGCAACAACAGCACCAAAAACAAGAAGATTATAACCGGATAAATTGGATAGGCAGTCATCAAACCACCCCAGCCTAGCAAAAACTACTAGCAAAATGAAATAGCTACTAGACACACTCAGCAACAAGAAAACAACATGTCTAGTGCAAAAAAAATCAATTTTTTTGAGTTTTGGAGCGAGAATGATCAATATTATTTCGAGGATTCAAATGCATCAATTAAGCAATAGAAAACAATGTCCAGAGTTACTCTTCCTTATAGTACAACAAAGGAGTAAAAGCAAAAGTATACTAGTAACCGACAACCACGTTAATCACATTGATATTCAGTAAGGCACTAAAAAACCCAACTCCCGCCAGATGAAGAAAGAATAACAGCTTCAGGGTCCACTAGTAATTGAGGGAACACGAAAACTTACGCAAGAATCCATTTGCCGTCGAGCAGAGTCAACGCCTCCGTGGGAGCAGGAGTGGGGTTCTTAGCCTCCAGCTGCGTGATCAGCTCCACAATCTCAGCCCTGGTCTCGCTGCTGGCAGTCAATCCTCTATTGGTTCCATAAAAAGATTCCACCAATTGTTTTTTCAAGATGTCAATCTCCGTTGGCTCCCTTGGAGGTTCCTCTTCAGCCACCGCCACCCCAGATGCCGGAGCTGGTTCTGGCCCCCATTCGTCATCCGCCGCGACCCGGACTAAAAACTCAGGCTTCCCCTGGGTGAATTTTTTGATTGAAACTGCCCTCTGCCACCCCTTCTTGACGCTGAAATTGGCCAAATTCACAGGAAATTGCGAAAGTTTGGAGTTCAATTGGGAGTTTTGAGAGCTTTTGTGAAGTTTTATGGATGAGAACTGATTGAAGGAAGTGATTGAAGCCATTTCCTACAAAAATTCAAAGAGCAACGCAGTCTGCCGAGAAACACAGAAGACAGAGCGTTTATATGAACCGCCTGCGAACTGGCATTCGAGAAGGGCTCAAAAGACATATTCATCCGTATTTAAGTCGTACAGTTTCTTGAGCCGTGAGGGTATTTTAGGTTTGTGTGTCTGGTATGAACGAATAGAAAAAGGATACGTTCTATGCTGTTTCAGACCAAAACCGGGAATGCGAGTTTTCATACTTTAGCTTTGCCATCGCTCTCTTGACACGAAAACAGAAACAGAAAAATTTGGACTTATCCAAAAAAAAAAGAAAAGGAAAACAGAAAATTTTGGAAACAAACAGACTCACGTCGTGTGAGGCGGAGAGTTGCCTTATTAGTGTGATCTCGCGAGAGCCCACGCCAAAATGTACTTGGCGTTCAACGCGGCTCTGGGAGGTTCTTTTTTTATTTCTTGTTTTTCTGTTCAATATTTTCCAATCTTTTTTCTCCTTTTTAGGTCTAAGAATTTGTTTGGCCATGATAAAAAAGATTCCAAACAAGTCTCCTGTTAAACATTTTCTTATTTTGGATGAAGGATTCAAATACCATCCTTTTAGTTTAAAATTTAAATAGCAAAGAGTTTAAATGAAAGAAAAATCAATGGTACGCATTCTCTTCAAATCCTCAATCAAACGCATAGTATACGTGAGCTGCCGCTCTGGTACGTGGATTAATCAATTTATTACGCAGTGTCTGCTACGTATTAAATTTTGTTATAACATGATTTAATTAGATAATTGTAATTCTTTTTTGTTATAAAGATAACACCATTGTTATTATATGTAATTTAAAAAATAAAAATTTTTAATTTTTTGTCTCTCTATTCTGTATCTTCGCTATTATTCTCTCTCTACTATCATGATTTATGCATAGAAAGGCATAATCAAAATTCAAAAAATATATTTTTAAACATTTTTTAATTTTTATTTTAAAATTGAGAGAGTTCGATATAATTTTTTATCTAATTATATTATATAATCTGATTTAATGCTATACTTATTAATTTTAATAAAATTATAGAGTGGTAGATAAGATGTTAGGTAGAGAGAAAAGAATTAAAAATTATTAATTTTTTAACTATATATAATTAAGTTTTAAATTGTATATAATCTATACATATATAAAGAAAATTGTAAGTTCATCGAACGTTGGCTTATCTGATTATTGTGATAAGAGGTAAACCATAAGGTTAGAGCACATGGGCCGACCCCATTCCTGTTCTTCGTGAATAAATTGTGGATTGGGAGGATTTCAAAATCTCAGCTCTATTTGGGCCGACCCCAATCCATCTTTTTCATTTTTTGGGCAACCAATTCCTCACTTTTTCCTTTTAAATTAGTATCTTATCTATTTTATAATTTACGATTAATTCAATTTATTGTATAGATGAAAGTTATCCATTCATATTACAATCAAAACAATTCTCAAACCCCTTCTCCAATGAGAGAAGTTGAAGAATTGGAATAACCTGATACAAAAGTTATACAATAGTTAAATAACTACGGTAACAGATAATAATCCATAGGTAAATAGTACAAATAATATAACTAGTACTAAAATAAACAAACACAAAATAAATTTTTTTATAGCACAATTCTCAGAGATCTTCGACCACAGTGGTGAGAAAAGCTCAGCTCCAACATCTTCCTTGAAAGTCAGCAACTGAAAAGACCATGGGCGTATCAACGATCTCCCCAACTGCTTGGGAGAGAAGTTAAAAATTGAACGAGGATCCAGATTAGGTCCGGGTTGAATGATTTCTCTAAAAAAATAAAAAAAAATGACTGGATCTAAAAGAATCAGAAAAAATCTCACTTTCGA
The DNA here is from genome assembly GCA_030512225.1 of Rauvolfia tetraphylla. Classification (NCBI taxonomy): domain Eukaryota; kingdom Viridiplantae; phylum Streptophyta; class Magnoliopsida; order Gentianales; family Apocynaceae; genus Rauvolfia; species Rauvolfia tetraphylla. Next base: position 569,117 of record JAJQKT010000076.1, on the reverse strand, counting down.
GTATTAAATCTTGAAAAAATATGCCTTGAAAATATTTATGATGGTTTGTGACAAAAGAGAGAGTGGGAGAACACAAATATATTCATAATTCATTAATGTCTATCCCTTTCTCATATTTCTTTTATAATAGTGATTTTTTTTTAAAGAATAAAAACCGACTTTTTCTTCTTCTGTTTTGGATGGGGAGTGAGGGAATTTTGCCTTTTGATCACCAAAAGAACAGATCTAGGATAGTGTATTTTTTTTCCCTCTATTTTTATTTAAAGTTGAAGTTGACCTAACTCACACAAATTTGATCAATAGGGCCTGGTGGTTGAACAACACCACAACGGCCAGAACGCATACACATCCATGTATATTCTAACAAAAATCAATTCGCGGAAGTTGGAAGAATTTTTATTGAATGGAGGATATTACAGCGTTACGCCATGGTTTGCTGCAAATGTAAACAGATTAGTCTCTCGTTTCCTTTTTCTTTGAGACGGACATTCTCTACACTCCTTCAATCCTCTGCCTAAGAAAACTCACAAATCAAATGGAGGTTTGATGAGATGAGAATTTTTTAAATATACTAGAAATTGTTTACAGTATGATCACATCAGATTCGACTTTATAACAAAATAATTATTAAAAAAAAAGGAACCTTCTGTGAGTGTGGGGCAAGGAAGGCAACAGAATTAAGAAACGAAAGGATATACAACAGAAAGAATGGAGCAACGTTAGGGATTAGGTAGCATGTTTTTAACGACAACGAAAACCATTTTATATTTTTCATTTTGTTTTTAAGGCACGTATTAGGAGATTATTATTGAAGAAGTACTGAATAATTAAACAATAACTGTTCAAAAATATGTGATCCTAAAGAGATCACCTTAAAAAATGTAAATCTGACTTCTTGGTTGCTTTTCTAAACCTTAACGGAACCTAAAAATGAAGAAATAGCTTGCATTACTTGCACAAGAAGGTAACGGGACATAACGTAAGGCTCCTTTTTCAATGGTATCTATTTCAAAATGTAAGGTATTTTTTTATTATTTTTATATAAATTAAAAAATAAAATAAATATTAATTTTTTATTATATTTTTAATTAATTTTACTAATATAATAGATAATGAGAGATTTATATTTATTATAAATATAAATTTTAAAAAATAATCTTTAAAATTTACAAAAAAATTAAATATTTTAAAAAAGAAGAAAAATGTTAAAAAGGACTAAATTTATTTAGGTAAATTAATATTTTATTGACATATTAATAATTACTCATCTATCAATAAAAATATACATATAAATTATGATATTATGTATTGAGTTAGTTATATTATCTATATGTGTATTTTCTTATTAGTAGATAAATAATTATTATAATATTAAAATATGATTATTAATTTACTAAAAAATACTCGTTAAAAAATTTTATATTTTAAAATAGAAAAAATGTCTTATATCTCTTACTTTATAGATTTCGGCAATAAATCACAAAGTGGTAAGGTCAAGTTCCATCCTCAACTTTGTGGGGCGTATGGATGCCAAATTTGAATTAGAACTTAAAAGTGAATCAAACAGTATGATGAAATTAGATCCATTTGTTACTCTCTTTTATAAAGGAGACAAAACACCAAGGCGCACAAAAATTTCAATTCAAAATTAGTTTAGGCCAAGGAAGCTTTGAAATGAATCATCACCTTCAATAATGCAATAGTGTTAGGTTGTCCGTCTGCATGTGGTTTTCCCCTGAAAATAGAAGCAAATGCCACATGGGTAAACCTCGGTAGCGGAGCCTCTGGTTCCGTGGCTTTTGACTTAGTTACTGCCGGCGACCAATTCTTTCGAGACCGAACAGCGAAAACGGCCGCTACGTCAGCACAATCAAATACTTCCGCGAACCGCTTCGAGAGTATCAGACTACAGGAATATAGCGTAGCAGCAAGAGAAGCAATTTTATTCTTTTGTAGTTAGCACTGAGCCTATAGTTTGTGACATTATGTTGATGTTATTAAACTAAACCGACAAGAAAAGTCCTCCTAAGACCCACCAATTATTAGTTTTATCTTCTCCTCCTTCTTCCATTTTGTCTTTTGTTCGTTTCTTCAAAGCTTCTGCAAATCATAAGATTCCTCAATCCTCTCTCTCTTTTCGGACGGAGCCATCAATGATATCATAAAAGCCCACCTTTTGTTGACTTCGAAATTCTTAGTTGCCACAGTTTTTTGAAAGACCGCATTCATTTATGATGTTATCTCACACACCCTTGTCAAGTCGCTTTCTTTGCTTGTGAACTCTATCAGAGAGGAGGTGGTGAATAGTGATGGATGGTGGCGACCTGACCTTGCACTTGTGGCTTTCCGATCAATTCTCATTCTTGATGTAACTCACGCGATTTCGGTTCTTTAACCTCTCCTTCTGCTATTACTGTAAGTATTTATACACACACTAGTTATTCGTTGTCTCTGTGTTTATTCATGCATGAGTGCGCGAACAACTCTTTGGTATCGAGCTTCTTCCTGCTGATGTTTACGTGAAACGATGATTCAAGTTGGTGAAGTCTTGGGTTTTGGATTCCAGGGAAGGTTAGAGAGAGAAAGAGGGGCGACGACGAGATTAGTGGAACTCTTGAGGGAGAAGATGGACAGTGCGGATCGCGTCGCAAGAGGAAAGACTCTCGGTCAACGGCTAGGACTGACGGTAATTAGCTGTTGTGGGGCCACGTGGGGTCTCCGGCCGAGCAACGTTAACGTAAGGGATGATGATGAAGGTGAAGAAGGCCCTCGACCGCCAGAAATTGAGGTCATTGAAGCCGGTCAAACTGTGCCGGGGAATGGGTCAACACCGGCATGCTCGGGCGAGATTCCGGCGGCTTCAGGGATGAACCTGGCCGCAGCTCTGGCGGCAGAACGGCATTTCAGGGCGGGCCAAGATTCGGATGGCAGGGCTAATTCAAGTCCAAGTCCAGTGAGGCCCGATAGTCAAGGCGAGACCGCCCCGAGGACACCGTCTAGAGTGTCGTTGATGAGGTTGCTAGAAGAAACGGACGGCCACGATGGAGAGATAGAGAGAGAGAAGGGAGTGGGAGGAGAGGGGTGCGATTCGTTGTGCTGCGTGTGCATGGTAAGGAAGAAGGGCGCAGCATTCATACCGTGCGGTCACACATTTTGCAGGGTGTGCTCCAGAGAGTTGTGGGTGAGCCGAGGGTTCTGTCCCCTCTGCAACCGTTCGATCATCGAGATTCTCGATATATTCTGAATTTCCCAAGACTCGTTCCTGGGGATAAGGGGATCCATGAATTTCGCTCTTCTCGGCTGTTGTGCCAAAGCGGTAGAATGACGTTCATGTTTCTTGCAGTAACTTTTACTTATGACTCTGGGGATACAAATGTAAGGAATTTTCATTCAGAATTGCACAGTTGAAAAAAGACGTTAAATCTTAATTTACTTGGAAGACTGATTTAGATGCAACGAATCCAAATTCATTCGCGGGACTCAACAATAGAATAGAAACTGATCCTTAGTTTATGATTGGATAATAAATATATTTTTTAAATCAGATTTAAAATTTTAAATATAAAATTTATATTTTTTAACATATAATTTAATTTTTATAACATTTAAAATAAAAATTTTATCAAATCACACCTTTACACATATAAATAAATTGGAGCCAAATATGTTTGGCGAAAAAGCAATGTTTCCAGCCGGTAATTGGCATTTATCCTTCGTTAGTGTCTGATTTCTATGACAACATAAATTTTATATTCAAGATGGGAAAAAAATATGCTAGATTTTAATTTTTCTTAAACAGACAAGAACTGAGGAGAATTTTGGTAATCGAACTGGGAGGAATGGATTTGACGAAAGTGAATCACCAAGTTTTCTGTTCAGTTAACGTACGTATGCTACGGCCCAATCCTGATTCTAATGGATAATTTGTCTGCTTCAGAGGACAAAGAACTTCCTAAAACTACTGAGGTACAGAGCCTCAAAGTGCCTTAATAATAATCGCCTGGTGCAATGTCCAAAGAGTCGGGCCAACCTCTTTAGTTTCTATCTCGCGACAATGCCCATTGGGCCACATCACTAGATCTGTTTCACTGGGCTGAACTGATTTCTTGGATGATCCACGAGAAAATCGCTTCGGTACAAGTCCCAATTCCGATTGATAAAGTGATGAAAAGTTGAATATTGTGGGTAGATAGCTACTTGTCCTTGAAATATTTTGCTAAGAACCAAAAAAGGAATCAAACTGGACAAATTCCGATGTCCTTCCAAAAGGCTAAGATTTGAAACCACAAATGAGTCAACACAGATTTATTACAAGCAAAAGAATCATTGAACACTGCGAGCACAAAACGGTCCCCGAGCTGCGCTGGATAGACTGAAGACGAGGGCTCTTGAGTCTCACAATTCTACGTGCACATCAGCATCAATAACATTCAAGGTCTTTCGGTCTCCCGTCTTCCTTAGACTGTTATTTTTTCCCCTCTGTTTTTTGTGGAGTCGGAAACTTCCGCTGTCATTTTTTCCTAAGTAACGAGTTTTATTCGTATTTAAATATAAATATTTAGAGCCTCCTTGATTTGAACATTGCATCCGGACAACAAGGCGTAAAGAGCAAGGTTTTAGTTTTGAATGGTCACGAAGAATTGATGCTGATGTGCACATTTTATCTCTTTAGCAGAAAATTTCAATCGCCACACATCTGTTGCAGCCGCAGATATCTCTTTCATCTAACAACAACTTCATAAACGTGAAATCTATGTCGCCGCCGAGATTCTCGGCAGATTTGCCAGGCAACCACTTCCCATATGCAACACAACAAAGTACAACATAGAATGTATGCATCAGCAAAATTTGGTGGCGCATTTATCAAGTGTTGCTATTAGCTTATGTTTCCTCGTTAGATTACTCGGCCGGTATTTACTTGTAAGATATATCATGATTACATATGGCTTTAGAAAAATTAGTACTTCTTTAACTCGTAGAAGAAGCGTTAAGCAAATAAACTTGAGAATTAAGACAGATACATGTATCTAATTTAATTATATGACCCCCAAGATCTTATTTTTAGTAATCTGTCTCCAAATTTTGCACACGCCATGCCTGGCTTTAGAATTAGTGTACGAGACTCTGCCCGTCCACATAAATCATACCACTCACTGAAAGACAAATTATTCATGGCAAACGCCACACCTAAGCTAGCTTTTTGTGGTATTACTTGTAGCAGTCTTTCATTGCTCTTTTTTCCTTTTAGCGAAGCATTTGAGATGCTCTTCAAGTAATTATAGTCCTTTTTTTGGGACTAAACTTGGTAATCAAAAACATTATGCGCCGTTTGAAAAGCATATTCTATTAACATTTCTAGTTTGTGTCTCAATTAGTTTAACATTCTTGAAAACGAAACTACTAAGGTAATAGACGACTCAAAATACGGTAAACAATTCCATCCACACATTTTAGTTGTGCGGCACAATTCATATGCTTTATTACTTGCAAAATTGACGGTGAGATCATATTTTAAAATTAAATTTAAAATTTTAAATATAAATTTTATATTTTTTTTATAAACAATTTAACAGTTACAAAATCTAAAATAAAAATTTTAAAATCAAACCTTATCCAATCACACAGTATATCTGTGTTAGTAATGGACTGGAACCGAACATCATTTCGTGAAATCTTTTTACTCCTATATTATAATGAGGATATGCTTCGCCAAAATGTGGGAGTACCTATCAATCGAATTCCACTAAGAAGAAGAAGAAGAAATCTCGGGGTTTTAGCAGCAGAGGTAGCAAAGGGAATATAAGGGTGAGATTGGATTGAGATTCAATCAAAAAAAATTATTTTTTTTACTTTGTACTCTATTTCTACCCTTATAAATAATTTATTTTTATAATTTTTAATACAACACCATTAAAAAAAATTTAATCTAAATACTCCTAAGTTCACGTCTTCAACAAGATGAATCTACATACAAGTGGCTTAAAATGATGGCGCCTGGCCACATAGGTTTCGAGCAGTAGCGAGGGCCCAGGATATTGCATCACCATCTGAACTGGAGACCACCCATCAGAGTGAAGGGGAATTGCCCAAAAGGTAGAAAATCAATTCATAGAACCTAATACTAGATTGAGAAACCCAAGCAAACATCAAACATGTCCTGTTTCGTGTTGCATTTTTAGTGCTCCATTTTTGAGTGGTTCTGAGAGTCAAGTTGCTATCAATCTTCTTAGCCTTTGGGCATTTAATTTGGAGCGTTTGCTGAGTTTGGAGAGCTGCCTGATCAGGTGGAAATATGCAGATTAGAAGAAAAGTTTATAGAAATGAAATATGTTATACAATGTCATTTGTGTTATCTTGAAAAAAAAAAATATAGTGATAGATAATTGTGTTGAACAAATTTAAGCAGTGTGCTACCCTTTCTTTTCTAGATGTTTCCAGTTCGCAGGTTAAATTGTAATTCTAATACAAGTCGTTTTGGATATCAAACCTCAATATTTTATGTGAGGTTAAGTGTAATAATACATTATTCTTCCTATTTGTGGGTTTATTTTTTGTGCTGAACGTAAACATTTAACGCTGAATTCAAGTAAGATTTTCCTGGTAGAATGATTGAGATGCCAAAACAATGTTTGTTTGTCAACTGAGAAATCGATATTTTTTCTCAGCGATCAAATCAGATAGAGGCCGGGGATGAATAATAAGAATAGTGAGAATAATCAATTACTCAAGCTCGCCATGAGTGGATTTCTCAGCCACCTTTATCCACGCGAATTCGTGTTGGTTCCTTTTTTATTCGGATGTGCTTTTGGCCTCATGCATGATGATCAACAAACCCGATAATCCGCAACTAAATCATTAGAATCAAACGACTCACACTTCCTTTCTGCCTCTTCGTGTGTTTTTACCAAATTTACTTGTACTACAATATCATTTATTTGGCACATCAAATTTAACAGTAACCAAGGTACCATCTCTTAGAACTTCTGGGATTAAACGGGCAAAGAACGACTCCGACTTTTCATTGGATAACCGAATTCATGCTCCATTGTCTTCCATTTCTCGAATGCTTCCGTCGTCACATTTCTCGAAGGCTTCCATTTTCAAGATGGATTTGGAAGTTTCATGAATTTAGGTACAGAAGCTGAGAGTAGAGACGAGCATGCATGCAATGCAGTGTTTGCTTTTGCCGGCAGAAGTTGGCTTTCTTTGGAGCCATCTGCGGGCGGCCATGAATCCCACTGAGGATCAAACACTTGAAGGCCCCGCAGGCGCATGCTTCTGCCCATCGCCCATCGCCCATCGTTCTTCCGTCCATTTAAATAATTCATCATGAATCTTTATGGGACATACAAAGTTTCTTTCGGTTTTAGGGAAGCCCCATCATCTGATATGTTCTTGCTATAAAGAAGATAAATACACCCAAGACTCTTTGGGGTGACCCCACTTTGATTGTTGTTTAATGCAATGGGTGATTTTCTTCAGTCTACTTGTCTTCTCCTTTTTCAAAGGTAAATCGTGAATGGTCTGCGGCAGCTACCTCAAATGTTCACTGCGGAGATTCATTTTGCCTGCTAAATTATTTGTTCCGCTCATATTTTCTGCTCTCTCAGGATCCTTGTCCACATGCACTTTGTAGGTATATATGTATGTTTTTTTCTAACGCCCAGGAAGCATGTACAAGTGGGAAATATTGCTAATGAGTAATTGAGTATGTAGGGTAGGGTGTACTTTTTTTTTTAAAGGATAAAATATATGATTATTTTAATTAAATAAATATTTAATTTTAAATTTAATTATGAATAAAAGAAGTTATTGCACGTGAACAAAATTTATAAATCTATGACAGCTGGCTTTTGAAGAGAAGCCGAATTTCAAGTCAGGCGTGAAACGAGCGCAAGAATGGAAAATTCGTCTTTGCGGCTCAATTAAGTCCCCGAAAGTTAGTTAATTTGCTTGTTCTTTGACTTTGAATAAAGAATTTTATTAAATGGTTAATCAGTAATTCCATTCTTGATCTGGAAACGTACGAGGGTTGGAATTTACTTATACGACTATTTCACTTGTAAGACACGACAAATTCCCAAACTCCTAAGAAAACAAAATTGAAGACTAAAAAGTTAATTTCGGTCGTGCGCGTTTCGATTAATCAACATGATGTTTTAATTTTCGCACAAAGACTCAGCCGATCCATCGTTATCGGCTTTTCACTCGAGGGATTGCCGACATTAACTTTGCTTTTGCTTTTGCTTCTCAATTCTTTATTTGTCATTTTGATTGCGGAAAACTGTCTCTACCTTTCCGTCTACGCCGATTCGGGAGTTTAGTACGAATATAAGAAAAATAAATTATAATTTTTTTATTTAATTAAAATAAAAAAATAAAAAGAATTATAATAATTTTATCAATTATATATATTTATGATTATAAATTTGTTAAAAGTTTTACAAATATTTGTTATTTTTATTAAATACTTCTTAACTCTTTTACTTTTGTAAGAATTAGTTTTTCCTCTTTATATTTACTTTCCCTTCTTATTACCATCTAATTAAACAAGTATTTTTCTTTAAACAGATTCTCAATCGTTAGATTTTAATCCAACGGTTAAAAATTCACGCGTTCTGAATAATTATTCTAGTTAAATAATTATTCACTCTATAATACAATAGTTATTTTATTAAGTAATGAATAATTATTCCAACTAGAATAATTATCTACAACGTATGATTTTTTAAATGTTGAATTAAAATCTGACGGGTGAGATTTAATATGTACAAATTAAAAAAAATATTGTCTGCGCCCTAGCAAAATCGATAATAAACTAAGAATATAAATATTTTTCGTACACATAATATTTTATATTATACTTTCTTTAAATATGAAGAAGATGACTCTTTTTGAACCAATAATCACTAACAAGCCTCAATGTCCTTTCGGGTGTATTTGAATTGGATTCCTAACATATTGGATAATATTTTATCTTAAAATTAAATTTAAAATTTTAAGTGTGAGATTTACATATTTTTTATGAGGATCTAAGATAAAAATTTTAAAATTAAATCATATCTAATCACACTCTTAATATAAATTTTTATTTTATATTTTATTTTTCACAAATAATTTATTTTTATAAAATTTAAAATGTAAAATTTTAATTCAAATAAATATTTTATTAGATTTCTGCATGATCATCCAAAAAGAAAAAGACGTCAATGGCTAAAAAATGCTTTTGACTGTTGAAAGAATACTTAGGCAAGTGAGACGCAGCTTCGCAGGGAAGGAGGGGGCGGGCGGATGCATGGGAAAGGCAGCAGGCACGGCCACCCCAACCCCAAGTCTGGTCTGAGAAAGCAGATAGACCAAGGAAAAAGGTAAAATTATGCAAGGAAAAGGGGGAAAACCACTAGTTAGGAGGAACCCCACCATAGTGAAGTACTGAGTTGGATCAGAAAAGGCATGAGGGTTGGCCTTCAAACTTGGCCAAAGTCGGTAGGGGTCCATCAGGATGTGATCACATACTTGCTCCACGAGTTTGGTTCCCACTACTCTTGGATTTCCTTGTGTAACTTTCAATTCTTTCTCTGAATTTCCATGCTCATTCTTATCTCCCACACCTTTTTTTTTTTTTTTTTTGTTTGCTGGGTATATCTCCCCCACCTTAAGGAGGCCTATAAATAGCACTTAAAATTCCCTGTCCACCCAGAGAACTCCCACACAACAGTCGAGACACGCACATACGCACACAGATCTTCACAAACATTCGCAGTTGAGAGATCAGATACAGAGAAAGATGGCCTCTCCAACATTCCCAGTAATTAACATGGAGAAGCTCAATGGTGAAAAGAGGCCAGCAACAATGGAGCTGATCAAGGATGCTTGTGAGAACTGGGGCTTCTTTGAGGTACTGCAACTAGCAATATTACGTACGGATTAGCTAGTTATTGAACTTTTCAGCTTATTTATCTTATTCCCCCTCATATTTGTGTATTCTATTTCCTTTAGATATTGAATCATGGAATCTCGCATGATCTTCTGGACACTGTGGAGAGGCTCACAAAGGAGCATTACAAGAAATGTATGGAACAAAGGTTCCAGGAAATGGTGGCAGGCAAAGGACTTGAAGCTGTTCAGACAGAAATCGATGATTTAGACTGGGAAAGTACCTTCTTTTTGCGCCATCTCCCAGTTTCAAACATCTCAGATGTCCCTGATCTTGATGAAGAATACAGGTGAATTTTGACCAACAATTATACTCCTCAATCAGCGCTAGTAGTTCTTTTGGTTCATAAATGGGAACTTCCAGCTCCAACATGATGGGATAACCTACAATTAATTAATGTCCCAGCTACTCTTACCTACATAGGACCACGCATGATAGTGATTGATTTACGGACTGATTCACGTATTTACTGTTACTGTTACTAATCTTTTCACATTGCAACTGAATAAATTCAACTGCAAATCTATTCGCCTCCGGGAATATGAATTGTTATCTAATATTTACATTTTCGGCTAAATGAATGATTACAGGAAGATTATGAAGGAGTTTGCTTTACAGCTTGAGAAGCTAGCCGAGCAACTTCTTGACTTGCTCTGCGAGAACCTTGGCCTAGAGAAAGGTTATCTCAAGAACGCCTTCTATGGCTCCAGAGGACCTACCTTTGGCACCAAGGTCAGCAATTACCCAAAATGCCCCAAGCCGGAATTGATCAAGGGCCTCCGGGCACACACCGATGCTGGTGGTATCATCCTGCTCTTCCAGGACGACAAGGTCAGCGGTCTCCAGCTACTGAAAGATGGTGAATGGATTGATGTTCCACCCATGCGCCATTCCATAGTGGTCAACATCGGGGACCAACTTGAGGTACCCCTTTCAGTTTCAGCCCACGAAAATTCTCTCTCATTTACTAACTGTCATTTATTCCTACGATAGTAACTGTGATTCTGACAGCAAAAATCTTGTTCGAATCATGGATTAGGTAATCACCAATGGTAAATACAAGAGCGTGTTGCACCGCGTGATTGCACAAACCGATGGAAACAGAATGTCCTTAGCATCATTCTACAATCCAGGAAGCGACGCCGTTATCTATCCAGCGCCAGCATTGATCGAGAAAGAAGCCGAGAAGAAGCAAATTTACCCCAAGTTCGTCTTTGAGGACTACATGAAGCTCTATACTACCGTCAAGTTCCAACCCAAGGAGCCAAGATTTGAAGCAATGAAGGCAGTGGAAAGTACCGTAAACTTGGGACCAATTGCAACCGTTTGAGAAGCTTTGGAACTTAATATAATGCTGTGGGGTGTGTGTGTGTGTTCAAGACTTCAAGTTACACTTTGGATGGTATTAGCAGTACTGTTTTTTTTTTTTTTTTTGGGTGAATAGTATTGCCAGTACTCTGAAGTTTGCTTAAATGAATGGTTCTTTAATCTGGATATTGAAGGACTTTGGTGTTCCAGAGTCAGAGGTGATGATGATGGCGTGTAAAGTACTAATTAAGACCACTTTGTCGGTGTAAAATAACATGTTTGCGGGCTTACCCAAACGGGAATGTACCCAAAAGTCAGTGGTAATTATTGTTAATAGTTAAATTACAGCCACTATTACAAGTTGGAGAATTCACACTGTTCCAAATTACTACTACTTATATCAGCTGAAGATTTCATATAAATTAAGGAAATGATTAACTGGGCTTCATCTATTGAGTTAAATGGCAAAAAGATTATCTTCAAACTTTGAATATAATTAATATTTTTTTGGTTGAATTAATAAATATAAAGGTAAAAAATAAGGAAATGCTTTCTTAAATTAATAAGTATTTTAAAATAAAATGAATAATTATTTAACAAATAATTTAGAACGGAAGGAAGGAGTATACAGTTGCACGGACTGCCAATGACGGATTTACACTATTATGCCTAATACTGTTGCACGGGGGGAATAGATATGGGCAAGCTTTTAAACGGAAGTCCTCTAAATAAAGAAAAAAAAAAAAAGAACCCAAACCGAAGACGATATCATTTGGCTGCGATTTTTTAATGTTCTAAATTCTTCTAAAGCGAATCTATAAACCATAATTGATTTAGAAAAAAAATGGATTTAAAACCATAATTCCGCAGGTACCCAAAACTGAGATGGTCCAGAAAAAACGAGAGAACGAGGGTAGAAAAGAATTGAATCATCCCATCAGCCCTCCTTTTCCCCAGGCCTCTTTTGACATATAGATCTTGGCCTCGTTGACTTAATTTTTTCCTTTTTGAGTAATAGACCAATCCAATACTTCACCCCCTTCAATGTGTGAATGGAGGCCCAATCCAAAAGAACAATAACTAATTAGCTACTTACTGTGCTGCGAGTGGTAGAACTCGAATTTTTTAATTTTTTTAGTTTTTTTGAAAATATAAAATACAATAAGTTTTTTGAGAAAGTTGAAAAACATGTTTAAATGAAAAGGTCATATCAATGTGACCAAAACAAGTTGAATACTAATTTCTGCCGCTGAAATCAAAATAAATAACTAGCAATCACCGCCTCACTAAGTGCATGTGCTTGACCATTTTAAATACGCTGTCCAACAAATTAAAATTTCAAAATATCCCCGAAATAAATGAAGAAATGGGGAAAGAAAAGGCGTGCAAGCAAACTTTTTTCTGCACACGCACTCTAGATTGAAATTTGTACAGATTTCTAAGAGAAGTATCAAGCAGAGGGAAAACTTTTAAACAGCGTATCTTATGTTGCCAAAGTTCACACACTTGAGAGAATGGTGGTAACCAAATTGAAGTACGAATAACCGACTGCATACATTTTCCCCTTAAAAATTACAGTAAAGACTACATGACACTTTGATCATAGAAAAGGGGGGGAAAAAAGTATTCTCATAGAATAAAACATTTAGCACAAGAATTGATGAAGGCCATAATCATGTGCTTATTATGTTTTCTCACTCAAATCTGTGAAACAAACAAAAGGGAGCTCTCAAGGCCTGAAGCCAAAAAATTAAACCCTTGGCAGTGTTGGCAAACATTCGTCACTGCGGCAAAATCAGCATCACCTGGAAAGTTACTTAAGAGTTATAAGCAGGGAAAAAAAAAAAAGAAGCTGATCATGAATATGATAACCGTTCTCTCCAGACATTTGGAAGGGAAAAACTCTTCCTCTCTTTGATCCTCCTGCAAAGAGATGGGCAATCTTTTCCGGTCCAACTCAAGGATGTGGCAAACAAGATAGTAGTTGACTGGGGGGGTAATGAAGATACAATAAACTCAAATCAAATTACTCCCCTGAGACTTGATTGACGTCATCTTCTCCTTTAGAAGAATCATCAGTGCTTCGGTTTTCAACTGGTTTCTCCAGAACCACTACTGCTTCTTCATTGGAGCAATGATTTTTTAGAACCGTTGCAATGTCAGATTCAGACGCTCCAGCCAGCCTGAATCTCTCAACTGCAGTATCCAAATTCTTCTTCCAACCAGTCAGCTGCAATTTAAATTCCACTTGAGATCTTTCAAAAAGCATGTTTCCCCAGAATAAATGTATTTGGGATCTCATCACCGCAGCTTGTTCAGCTAATTCATCAGCTGACAGTTCCCCCTGAGCACCCATAGCTGCAGCCTCATTTTCACTGCTACTTCCCTGCTTCTTCCTTCTCCTCAACAGTTCTTCCTTCTTGCTTGCACTAGGGTCCTTCAGTTCATTAGCCCTCTGCTCCTCCAGCTTTTCCCACATATCAGTTGCTGTTCTCATTTTTTCTTCTGCACTGTCGAAGAGTTGTAGAGTCTCAGTCGGATTCCACTTTGATAGGTCTTCCTTCTTAGCTAAAACAAAGGACCAATGAAGCTTTGCCATTTCAAACTGCTGTTGTCCGAGTGCCAAGAGACCTTCATAGAAGTCTGGTTTGATAGATAGTGCCTCCTCGTACTTCTCTTTGGCTAGAGAATACTTTTCTTTAACCCAATCATAAGCTGTTTGAAGTTGTGAGGCCATCAATTCCTGTGAAGCTGACTCATCTATAGGAATCCGTTTCCTTGCTGCACACATATGAACATTTCCCCAATTGAAAAATGCAAGAGCAGCAACTTCCTGAAACTTCAAGGCAGCCTTATCAAAAAGAGCCTGAGCTTCTTTACTCGTCACTGTCTCCTCAAGAGCTTCAGAACATAGCTCCATCCCGAGCTCATGAAGGTCCATATGAGCATCAGGGTCAATGCCAACATGGGTGCGGAACAACTGTGCAAATTCAAACAACCAATCATCCATCTCCACTTCCTTGCACTCAGGTTCTTCTGATTTTCCAATATTTTCTTTTGGTGTTCCCCTTTCGGTCTTATCCACCTCATTCTCTAGAGTTTCAGCAACAGAATCACCTACTGAAGACTGAGACTGATTCTCATCCCCTTTAATTGCCTCAACCTCAGAAGGCTTCTCTTCTTCCTCTTCCAGTAAAGCTGGCTCTTGTTCAGGACTCACTTCGACAATATGCAACCTCAACATCCCGAAAGAATCGTCTCTATCTGTGTCAGAGCACTTGGGACTAAGATTGTCGACAGATGCCTCAGCTAGCCGAAGTTCAGCAGTACATGTAACAGTCACTAAATCCCCATCATTATCCTTATATTTAATTAAAACTGACTTTGACATCGGGAATTTTTTGCCTACGATGTCACGTAACACTTTAAAAGAGCAACCAACGGGCATTTGTGCAAGTCTAATATCATGATCATAAACAAGCTTCAATGGTCTCCATCGAGTTGCGACCTCAGACGATTTCCCACGGATGGCAATTGGCACTGATGATGAGGAACTTTGTTCCCTTGTGTTTTCCTTAGCTGAAATGACGTTGGGTTTGGCAGAACCATTAGAAGGTTTTAAAACTACTTTTGGCAGTTGGGTTTTGGCCTGAGGACCATTTTCACCCGGCAAAACCAGGTTACTTTTATCTGGTTTGCTACCAGCAGAGACAGATGCTCCCACGACTGCAGCAGCAGCCTTCTTTGAAACAGGCCGAGCAGGCAAGCAAGGTCCAAGGCCACCAATTGGAGCCCCACGGATGGCAGAGGCACCAAGGGCAGCTGGTGATGGGCGGCTCTGGAGATCCTGTTGGGCCTCCTGACGAGGTCCCAGTGCCATCCTCAATCGTCCAGCTATCTCCAACGCATCCCTGTGGTTAGGGTCAGCACTCAATAACACTTGCACATCTTGCATAGCCATTTCATGCTTTCCCACAGCCTCAAGTGCACGAGCCCTTCGCAGGAGAGCCCTGACAAAACCAGGCTGAACCTGAAGTGCCAGAGTGCACTCTGAAATCACCGTATCAAAATCTATGGGTTTCATTTGCATCAAACAAGCTGCTCTATTGCTATGAAACACTGCTCGATCTGGGTGAGTTTTGGGAATCAGTTTAAGGGCGTTGTCATATTGCTGAAGAGCCCCCACATAATCCTTAGACTGAAATTTTTTGTTTCCCTCCTCTTTGAGCTCATGAGCTCTTCTCAAGAAAATTGAGGAGTCCAAATCAACACAACCATTTACACTAGTTGCGTGATTATTTTCCCCTCTAGAACCTTGGTTTTGGTTTAAGCTAACACCACCTTTCTTTTTCCTACCCCCAGATTTCCCCATCTAATTTCGTCACACCCTCCCAAGATTCGAACTTTATTTCTGGATAAACGTAACAATAACCAATTTTCGTCTATTATGAAATATATAAATCTAAATTTAAGTTCACTCCTGAAACTCAAGAGAAAAAAATAGCACAAGAACAGAAATGGGTACTTACGGCTATCAAGAAGGCACCTGTTCTGCAGACTTTTCACTCTCCGGTGATTAAGCAGTGAAGAATCTATAAATCAAGATGAATTAGATGAAATGGACTCTGATGAAATTCTTCACTGAGCAGGAGCATAGAAGGAGGGATGACAACGATGGGGTTTAGGGAAGGGGAGTGAAGTCTGAAACCCTAGACGGAAGAGTTCTGGATTTACTAGCAAGGACTGTAGTACCTGAATATCCACTATGGAGCCCAGTTCATCCCGGTTAATGTGAACCCTTGATTCTAGGATGATAGACACTTGGAACTCAGGGTACCCTCGGATTCATTGCTGTCCGGGGTATTGAGTCACATCACTCGATACACTAATGTGGTGACTGGTCGGGTATACACACACACCAGGAGTAACATAGAGCTCTAAATACTGAACGCAACCCAAAGTTTCTCAAAAAAAGAAAAAAAAAAAAAAAGATGACCCTCACGTGAAAGATTGTAAAGTTAACCCCCAACTACAATAAAAATTTATGTTAATATTTTTTTTGATAAAATAAAATAAAATTTAAATTTTAAATTTTAAAAAGTATAAATTATTTATAATATAAATTTATAATAAACAATTTTATATTAATTTTTTAAAGAAACTCAATCCAAATACACTCACTAATTATTTCACCAATTATTTCCTCCGTCGCTCATAATCAACAGATCCCATTTACTGGTGTACGCAGATCTTCACCAAAACCTCATGCAAACCAATTTCAACCGAGATTGACCACTTTGGTTCTAGAAGACTAGAGACCTCAATGAAGTCTTTTTTTCTTTAATTAAAGAGAAAATGATTATAACCGTATAAAAATTTATTTCATTTTACTATTTTTATTTAAAAATAATTTTTTTATTATTTTATATATTTAAACTTTTTACGAACAACTATAATTGATAAATTATTACAACTATGGCGGAATTCGGCGTCTAAATACACGCGACTTGTACGTGATATCTTTCTAAAAAGGTAATTTCGGATATTTATCTATTTTTCCTCTCTTCCCAACCATCCAACCCATCCCATAAAGATTATTTTTTTTCTCAAATCCCTAACTTCTTCCTCCATTTACTCTCATCTTCAACCCCTCATTTGTTCAACAAAATAAAAAAATCAACTGCAACAAATCTCCCACCATTGGTCTAGTTCAAAGGGCTCCTACAACTCACAAATATGAGTTCAAAGGGCTCCTACATGCATTTGTGTCTTTTTTCCTTTGTTTTGGTCACTTCTTCTCTGATGCTCAGAATTTCCACCCACTATAGCAGCTGTTGTGGCTTGGTAAGCTGGTCTAGCTACTCCAGGCCCTCTTTTCTCTAAGCTTGACCAGATTCTATGATTATTATGGGATGGGTTGAGATAAATTATTTTTTCATTGAATTTTAACTTTGCAATTTGAGAAAAATTATGTCTGAGGGTTAATTGAAAGTGAGTTAAGTGCTGGGTTTTGGATCAGGTCATATTTGACTCTTTATGGGATGGATTGGACAGTTGAGAAGGGATTTGCTTCTTCTTCCTTCTTCTTTGACTGGAATATCTGCAGGTGCAGTCTTCTGGATCACGACCACATTCAAGGCAACAGTTTTGACAAGATTCACAAGAAGTGCAGCTACCCCAATAATAGTTTTAGCACAACTAATAAAATGTAAACAAACTTTACATTTGGGACCATCAGCAGTTATGAATTCATTCTTATGTTTTGTCCAATGTTCAGGAGGTATGACAGATGGGTTCATCATGGATACTGCAACATCTGTGGACAATGAATAAATGCTCGAAATTACTCTTTCATAAAGATATCATGTGCAGGTCGCATGCAATTGAATGCCGGATTCCGTAGCAATTGCAATAATTTGTCAATTGTAACTGCTCGTAAAAAGTTTAGGTGTACAAAATAATGAAAAATTTATTTTTGGACAAAAGTAGCAAAACGAAATAAGTTTATGTACAATTATAGTTATTTTCTCTTAAGTAAAATAAAAACCGTCATGATATTTAGAAATTATTTTTAACAAAATAAACGTCATATAAATGTCTTTTTTCTTTATGAGATAATTTTTCTCCCTTTACAAAAAGAAAAAAGGAAAAGAGAAACGTCATTTTATATGTAGTTTTTTTAGACTATCTGTGGTGCGAAAATTTTTCATTATTCACTATTCAATTTTAAGAATTCTTAATTGTATCTGAAACCTTTAAAATACTAAAACTCAGATCTGTCAACAATAACTACTTTTTTTTACAAATAAAGTTTAATTTATCAAATGATATTTAATTTACATCTTTTTACATATAAAAAAATTTAAAATTAGCCCCAAAATAGTTGATTTTGAAGATGAAATACCAATCTGCGTCACTTGCGCAAGCAAGTGGAGCAATTTGCGCATAATTTCACCCAAAATTGACAAAAATTTTAGCATAAATTGCGTGCAATTTCTCTCAATTTTTACGAAAATTAGGCGCAATTAAAAAATCACATGAACTACCTTAAAATTGACAATCAATTATTTGAATGGATAAAATAGATTATGCTAGTAAAATACAAAATTAATTATTCAAATTATATAAGTATTCTTCTTTTAATTACAAATTATTGTGAGTTAAGATATATTTATTAGTAATATTTTCCATTCATAGAAAATAATTAGTAGAATCAACAAGTTTTCCAATTATGTCATCTTTTTTGTAATTTTGATTTTTTCTTGAATTATTTCATTCTTTTGTCTTTTTTTGAGTATTCTTTATTTTTCTTATTTGTTGGTTATGAATTTCTTGTATTTGTATTTCTTTTTTAATGGTTTATTTTTATTTTTATTTTTTAAATTTATTTTTATTTTTAAGTTGATAATTGTTAAGAATGTTGTTTTTAAATTTGTTTCTAGTAGCATAATCTATGTTACCCAGTCAAATAATTGATTACAAAATTTGAGGTAACCTATGTGATTTTTTAATTGTACCTAATTTTTACCAATTTTTGGAAAAAATTAAGCACAATTTCTGCTAGCAATTGGAAAAATTTGTAGATTGCCAAAAATTGGAAGAAATTGCACACAATTTTTGCCAAAATTTGGCAAAAATTTTGTGTAATTTTACCAAAAATTAGCAAAAAATTAGCTACAATTTTTGTTAATTTTAGGCAAAAATTATGTGAAAATTACGCCACTTACTGGCTCAAGTGACGCAGATTGATATTTTATCTTCAAAATTGATTGTTTTGAGGGCGATTTTGAAGTTTTTAGTACGTCAAAAGATGTAAAAATTGGCAAAAATTTTGTGTAATTTTACCAGAAATTAGCAAAAAATTAGCTACAATTTTTGTTAATTTTAGGCAAAAATTATGTGAAAATTACGTTACTTACTGGCTCAAGTGACGCAGATTGATATTTTATCTTCAAAATCGATTGTTTTGAGGGCGATTTTGAAGTTTTAGTACGTCAAAAGATGTAAAATTAAATATCGTTTGATAAATTAAATTTTATTTATGGAAAAATATAATTATTATTGATCAATTTAAGTTTTAGTATTTTAAAAAATTTTAAAAAATTTAAAAATAAATAATAAATAATAAAATTTTTTATATTATATATAATTTTAAAAAATTATATATAATATGGTTCCCGGAGAAAAGGCCCGGGTCAAACTTGTAATTGCATCGCTGAACATCTGCGCCGTAGGGTTGAGACAGCCTTTAAATCCCGCGCTCCCTGTAGCTCGCCTACGCTCTTTCCCCTCCTGAGTTTCCATCGTCCCAGCTCCTTCTTCCTCCGTTCTCTCTCTCTCTCTCTCTCCCTTTGACGTTTCTCTGGTATACTATATGGAGGATTATAAAATTGATCTGTTTCTTCTTTTTCTTTTTGTTGATAGTTAGATCTAATATCTACGAATACCTCTGCTACACACGAGAAAAAGGATGGGGGCAATTAACATTGTTTGTTACTCCATGAGAAGCAGAAGGTATAAGAATGATAGCGAGATATCGTTTCAGTCGTCATTTCTTCCGATTGACGATTCGATTGTTGCTCGTTCACATTCCCTGAAACCCTCCTTTTTCCTAACCTTAGTTCAAAAAGAAAATGTTCAAAACTTGTGAATTGTTCTCCGTTATTTTGTTATAGGGTATACTATTAGCTGCACTTGGGGGCTACTTGGATGAGATTTGAGTCCCAAACTTATTACAACTGGTCTCGATTTTTTCTTATAAAAAATATATTTTTACAAAACTAAAATAAAAAACTTCAAATCTAAATTCAATTCCATTCACTCTTGAACCTAACCAGGTATGATCTGAGTGCTGAGTATGTTTTTTTGTCAATTTGGAGTCATTTATTCCAATCAGATCACTTTTGCTCACAGCGAACCTGCTATAAATCAATAATTAAAGGCCAGCTTTTGTTTTGATATTTCAATATTTTTACTATTGCCCCATTTGGTCTGAATTGTTTCTGACCTCCCGGAGGAGTTCTGAATGGTTGTTTCACCAGAGATTAACAGAAGAGAAAGGGCTATGCCTGCCTTCATATGCTCAAATGGTTGCCAACCGAGGAGGATAAGAACCATGAAACTGATGGCCCTGAACGCAACTTTTGCCCGTGTCTTGACGAAAAGAGAGGAAAAGAGAGGATAAATTGATGATTTGGATGGATTTAAAAATAGGGTATTAATAAATAGGATTAACTAAAGTAAATAGGGTGTTAGTCATGAATCCGGAATAGTGCAGTCTCGTTTTTGCATATTTACGCGGCTCTTTTGGAGATTAGGATATGACTTAACATACTCATAAGCAGTCGAATTACCGTGTACTTTTAGGGCAGAAGGCAGCAGACATTTGAACCCATATGGAGTTGGCCAAAAGTAGAAAAAAAGGAAAACAACAAAAGGCATCCGTATGGAAAGTAGTAATAGTAGTAGTATATATGTTCTTTTCTTATACTATACTTTGTAAGAGAAGGGAATTCCCTTATTGTTTCCCGGGCTGGTCACTGTACGAGCAATCCATGCATTGTTAACTTTGGTCTGTTCGACAGGGAAACATATCATCACCATCAATGAATACAGGAACCCCCTTCATTTCATCAAGATGGCATATGAAACAGTCCCAACTCTAACAGATGAAAGTAAATAGAACAAAATGTTTCTAAATAGAAAATGGATCAGCGAATAAGATTGTGTGGTCCAATATATTGATAATGTGAATGTGCATATACCCATTGCGTACAGGTTTTAAATGAGAAATAAGAGTAGAAATGTGGTTACCAAAATTGACATCAGGGTGTATCCGAATGGAAAAAATGAGTGTAGTGACCAAAATTGATATTATAGTTATTGGCACTTCGCGAAGGGGAGGGATATAGAAGGCTGCTTCAAGCCGGATACGTCAAATAATTCCATAAATCTCTGGTCTGATACTCTGGCTTTGTCCGCAGCAAATCTCTGGTACTCCTCAAAAATGGAAGTAAAGCACCATTTCTGAAACTTTCTCAAGCATCCCACAAGACAACCAGTTCGATGCTGCACATGTTGCTTTACAGAATGTTCACATCTCAGGTCTTATAAGAGGAAGAAACAGCAGAGAAAATAAAAATGAAAGAAATACCTTTCCACGTTTGCAGTGAATTAAGAGAGGCCTGTTCTTCTCATCTACAAGAGTACCCAATTTTGTTTAGGAAAGGTAACAATCGAACAATTGAAGGCTCCAGAGAGGAAAGAGATACTTTGCAGGTAAAGCATACCTAAAATCACCTTCAATGCTTCATGAATGAAATCCTCCGGAATGTTTACAAATGGCTCCTGTCCACAGAATTATTGAGGCTTCAAAATAAAATGAGGATGGACATGGAAAAAGACATTGACTAGTCACTATATTAAGAAGTATACTTATCACCAGCAAATCCGAAAAAAGAAAAAATGACAAAAAGAAAGGTGTTTGGTGGTTTGGGGGGTGTGTGTGCTTGGTGGAGGAACCTTTTTCAGCTTCATAATCATCTTATGAAGCTTCTATAGCAAGATGCTCCAACTTGTACATGCTAGTCGTATACTGAAATACGTGGATACCTCGAATTAAATGATATTAAAATTCATACCCATTTTGTATGAAAAGAAGAGTTAAGCACCTCAGTCATTTATTAACAACTCAGTAACTCAACATAGAAGGTAGGATCCTGCTCCCCCATGCCCAATAGCCATAAAAATGGGAGTTATTTCTTTTGAAACAAATGAAGCACCAAGACCACAAAAAAATATATAATTAAAAAACTGTGGAGAAAATTTATCATCTGTTATTTATCTTTCTCACCAATATACATCTCCTGATATGGAGAGAAAAAGGAGAAATTAAACACAATCATGGAAATCTAGGCAAGATCAAGTGTAGGACATAAGACTTTAAGAAGATGAGAAATCAGAAAACAAATTTGTAGTAAGAAACTAAGGTATCAAGCTCAGAAAAACCAGGAAGAACTAATATCATGTATACAATGTAATATAGTATGTAAAATGGCAAATCAGATGAAATATAATATGTAAAATGGCACCCAGTAAAAAGAAAAAGTAAAATGGCAAATCAGATGAAGCACTGGCAACTTCCCCATGTGAGGGCCAAAATTAAATAAAGGCAACCAGAAAAATTGGAAAATCTTACTATATTTTACAATTGGACATTGATTATTTTGTTCTAATTTCAAGAAAAAGCTCGAACAGAATAATAAACTTATCATCAATTTGACATGTAAGTTAAACATAGAGCTTTGATAATCTATGATAAGTACAATAAAAAAAGCCAACATATAAACCACGTATATTATTGAAAGGTTGACAGGAATAAGGAACAACTCATCAGTCAGATACACATCAGGATGGAATGGGGGTGAGTCAGTTCTGCGGAAATGGAAGGGGGAGATAGGGCTGAGGGATAAGTATTTTTATGCTTCAAATCTTCAAAAGAACTGCCTTTAGTAACTACGGGCAGTCTAACTACTGAACCCTCATTGCCTCAAAACTGCCACAAGAGATGCATCTCTGAGTATCTGCACTTTGGTCAGTAGATGAAAGAGAAAGTGTATTCTAAATCACCAAGACGCTAACAAGAGATGAACCTTTTCTAGAGGGACATATGTAGCCAACTCAGTAAATGCTTAGCAGGTTGAATTTCCTGCATTTCAACAAATACAAAAAGCTGGCGATCCACAGGAAAAAGAAAAAAAGCAACTGATTTAATCACCACAGAATAAGGTAGCGAGCATTTTTTGTCTTGAAACTGATTTAGTGAAGTTTCTCTCTTAGCCCGTGAATTTCAAGAACATCAAATTCCATTTGACTTTTGCTCATGAAATCAAGAAATGAACACAGTAAATACCGACGGAGGAATGTAACAACTAAAGAATTTGAAATGTTATAGCTTGTCTATCCGTATCAATGTACTTAACTAACAAATGTGTGCACGACTAAACTCTAACCTTACTCCTGAGATGGCGAACAACAGTAAGTAGCCCGAGAAACATAAAGGTCCCATTGAGAAAGTTGAACAGAAAATTCCCAAACTAGCTAATGCTAATGGCCGAACAAGTGAACTCCTACTTAACTCCGAATTATCTTGAAGGCCAATAAACCATCTCATAAATCTTCATTTTTATTTCTCCTACTTTCTTCCCCTAAGTTAATCAAATTACATGGTAAAGAACAATGTCTACCCTTCCAACTATCAATCAATTCAAATCACTTCAGTTTAATCCTTGCAGAACTATACGTTCCCAAGCTATACTGAGCGAAAGCAATGCCTTTCACAACAACAAATAAGAAAACCAGTGCGCATCACAGAGACGTGTTGCCCAAATTAAAGTGGTAACCTTCGATCCTTCAATGCTAAATTGAAAAAGTCGAATTCCATTTGCATTAAGGAACTCCAAATTGGCTACAGGATACGGCTCAGGACACAAGTATCTAAAAATAGAAGCACCACCAAATTAGAAAAACAAAAAAAATAAAGCCAATCAGTTCAGAAGAATCGCAACTTTAAAGATAAGAGACTGAGAAGATCTTGAACAGACATGATCGAACGAAGGCCTAGGGTTCGCAAGAAGGAGAAATTGGCGCTATCAGGAAAACCAGAACGGAAAACGCCATAATCAACCATGGAGAAGTTCAGTGGCGGCACGAGAAGTCCTTCGCCAGTATTCACCGGAGAATTTTTCTCGGAGGGCATATCAGCGGCGGAGGAGATCAGTGTAGCTTCGCTGGCGTGGTTGCACGTCGGTATGTCGTACTCACCAGTCTCTCCAGCCTTCACAGCTTTGGCGCCAAAACTGCGTGTGGTCTCAATACAATTCATTAGCAAAGGCATATACGCACTATGGTGTGTGTGCAAAAAGATTTCCTAATTGGATTTTGAATCTTCGGAATCTTTCTCCGAAGATTTCGGATTTTGAAAAAGGGTGAAAATCGATGACTCCCAACTGTTGTTGGGTTCAACTTCGGCCGCATTTTCACGAGGAGGGAAATGAGAGAATGGAAGGGGCAAAGTAGGAAATATCAAATGCCCTTTTGGCTGCTAGATGCACATACGTCATTGACTACGAGACAATTTGGATCCGAGTCATAAAAAGAAGCTGATTAACTAAACCCGAATGGAAATGTATTTGGTTCAATATTTGATTTTGTATTTCCAGAGTTAACCCATCAAAAAAAGATAAAGAAACTTTACTTCCTATTCAAATTAACAACAAAAATCTTCCTTCTTCCTTAGACACTTGAAATGATTAACTAATTTGAACTCATCTGTTTTAACTTCATCTACATGATTTAAATTCTCAATACCACACATTGTAATTGATAATGGAAAATAAAAGAAAAGTAAATACAATCCAAAACAACTTCTGACCATGAGTAAGTCATAAATCCTTAACGATTTATAATTATACAGAATTCTAACTTAAAAACAAAAGATTTATTTTCAATCTTATATCAACTCGAAGAAATTTAACAAATTCATGTATATGATCCCAACATTTTCACTAATGAATAAATAAATAAAGGTGGCTGAGCCTTTTCCTAACTAACTTATCTAAATAGGCTATTCATTTATAAATGTTTTCTTTTTATTAGGGTTTATTTAGATAGTGTTTGATATAATAAAATATATATTTAAGTTTTATTTTTTTATCATAAAAAATTTAGTTTTCTAAAATTTAAGATAAAAACTTTCTTAATCAAATACAATCCAAATACACCCTTATCCTTTGTAAAATGGGGAGAGAGGTTTCGAACCAATAGATTCATAATTCATCAAGAGCTATGCATTTTGAGTGTTCTGTTATCCTCAGTTTAATCGTGAAACACGAAAAGCCAAAGAACAAACAAGAAAAGAAAAAGGCGATATCTTTATGAAAGCGAGCCTTCTCCATCCATGAACCAACCCCACCTCTAGAACCTAAAACGGGGTAAATAGACCAATAGGTTGGGCGAAATATCGCAATTGTCCGGTCGGTTTTGGAAAGCAAATTTGTGGTTAGGGTTTGATTTGAGTTGATTAGTTGACTGGGATATGATGATCTGGATTGAAGATAGCGGGCATTGATTGACTATTGAGACCATGCTACTTATAAGCTGTGGTAGAGAATGCAAAATAACTTTAGTCACTATAATATTTTCTTCATAAACCAATTTAACAAAACAATATAAGATTACTATAAGATTTTTATAAAATTAAGTAATTGGAAAAAAGAGTTCTGTAATTATTTTTTTATCTTAAAAATATTCTTAATTTTAATATCTGTAATTTTAGTTTTAAATTTATTTTTTTAAAAAAATATTGTCCTTAATGTTATTCTTATAACAAAGTTCAATTAAAATTTACATGTGTAGCACATATTAATTTAATTTAAAATATAAATTCATCATATTTTACACAACACTCTTTAAAATGATTAAAAATAAAAATCATGCGTATTTCTCTCAAATATGATACCATTAAATTAGATAATATTTTATAAAATTTAGTGTTAAATTAAGATTATAGACTAGTAGTCATTTAAAAGTATTTTTTTATAAAAATTAATAAAATATGATAGATTTACACTTTAAATTAAACTCACGTGTAAATTTAAATTTAATTTTATCATAAAATTAGCTATAAGAATTATTTTTTTTAAAAAAATAAAAATAAAAATAAAAATTAAAATATAAATATTAAAATTAAAAAATATTTTTTAAACAAATAATTATAAAACTCTTTCTATAAATTACTCTAATAAATTATATTATCATTTTTGTTCTCTTTTCGAGTTTGAGATAGCTTTTCGTTACATGTTAATGTTCGGACAAAAAGTACCTTCAGGCGGGCTTCCATCGCACTCCTTGCCGATTTTACCACTACTTATATTTCCCAACATAGACTTACAGTAGTTCATGGCTGGAAGAAAAGTCAACTTGGAAACTTTCAGGACAACTTTGCATGGTTCGGGTTAGTCTTGAGAGGTTATTATACTGTTATTGTGATGATCGGATCAAATTCAGACCGTAAATTCACAAAAATCATTCCATATATCCACAAAAATTTCTTCTGATCTGCATGAATTTGTCCCTTCAATACTTGTTTCAAAAAATTAAGCAGCCAACACAAGAACTTTTATCGTCCCTTGACTATTTGCAGTTAACATAGTTGGACTATCACTTTTCCAACACACAGCGCTAATGAAGTTGGATCCTGCATATTCATCAGCTTCATCCGCATCAGAACCGAACCTGTGCCAAGCAGCTGGTTTCGAAATAGCCTAAATTTCAAACCCAAATGTCAAATATTCTTAAGACCAACCAGACATTTTTAGATTGAAAGCAGACATGCAGACTAATTTATAGCTCAGAGACATTTTTGTTACCTTGTGATAGACGATAACTTCATTTGTTTCGCTGCCACAAGCAATGTATTCACTGTTCACTGTAAGACCCACAAAGTTTTTCTCATTTGTGTGCCCTCTAAAGGTGCGCACCTGAGGGAAGAAATGAATGAAGTTGAGGTATATTTATGCATTCTCATAGAAATACTGACTCAGATGTATTGGACACGAGATGCATAGAAGTACTAGGACAGTCATCTGCAGCAGAGAGAGACGAATATCTGCTATAGAAGAATCCTGTTGTTCAATAAGCTTAGCTCCTTATTATGATCCTTAAATACAGAAGTTGACACTCGAGTAACAGAGTAGCTTCACTTATTTTTGAGATACGGACCTTCATTGACACTGTTGACACCTTAGCTTAGATAGTATCCGCCAGGATACATCTTGTAGCAACTATTGCAATCAAAGCACATTGCAAGAAAGTCAACTTACTGGTATGTTGTCCTTAACATCCCATAAGCGCAATGTACTGTCAGTGGATGCAGAAGCAAGCTCACTATTGGATAAAAATTTCACATAGGAAACGGTCTTCCTGTGCCCACTGAAAATGTGCACTGGTTCACTGGTATTCCTCAAGTCATAATAATGAATGTGATGGTCTGCAGAACCCACCTACAAGATAGAAGTACCATGAGTCAGAGGGCACTTATGTCCATAAACACTCACAAAAGACATTTAGACTTTTAGAAAACATAAGAGGCCTACCGCTATATTGATGCTAGAACCTGGATTATACTTGACAGAACATATATTAGCTTTCATGTCGATATTAAGAACACTTGCCTCCTGATTTGTACACCAAACCTTCACCTATTGAACATGCAAAATTACTATTTCAGGTGGTTAAATAGAGTATAAACCAAAAGTGCAAAGTTTACTTAGGCGGGTTGCAACGCAATGCAATATGCTAAACCGTATATAACCCATATCAACTAAAAAGCCATCATTCGGACCATAACTGGAATTTGAAAAATAAAAATGAATATAATCTCAAAAGTCTAATATACCTGCTAGAGAAATAGAAGAAAGAAGTCTGTAGTGCAAGCCTAATGACATATTACTTGTGCAGGCATGTGAAAATTCATTTTTGCGCATGAAGCTAAGACAGTTAAACATATTAATATTCAGAAAATTATCAAGTACCTTGCAGTCATCACTCCCAGATACAAGCATTGAAGGCTCCGTACGAGAAAAATCAACACTCCATGCTCGTTTTTCATGCTCCTCATACTCCATCACACTCTGAGCAAAAATATTTGGATAATCCACAATTTTCACAGCGGGTAAAGAGTGAGCTATTGAAGGATTACCTGACGAGTTGTCACATCCCAAACAGTCACTATGCCCTCATAGTCACTACTTGCTATCTGATTTTTTGTATATTTATTCCAGCTAAGACAACTAAGTTTGGAGCGGGTTGACATCTCTGCAACTGGACAGGGTACATTTGCTGCTTCATTGACGACCTGCAAAGCAATGATACACAACTTTATTACACAATCTATTATCAGTATCATGTGCATTTTTTGAGGAGATCAACATCTGACAACCCATCCCAAAGAAGTTCAACCACCAACACCAATTCAGGGAAAACAGGCAAAATGTTCTAAAACATAAAATGCAGGAAACACTGAAAAGTTTCAAATCAAAAGCATAAATTGTCATAAAGTGCTTGGACACAACAGTAACACGGTTTCAACATTGAAATAAACCAGTTAGGCATGATAATTTAAAGAAAAAGCTTTATACATACGTGTACAAATTTACACAACCAGAGTATGCCCACTGATAAAATGGATATATACAGGTGTAAATCAACCTGAGTGTGATGTCACATCTCACGGTCAAATTAATGAAACATGAAGCTGAACTCTTACGGATGAGAATTCAAAAATTTTAATCCGCCGTGAAACGCCAGCTGTAGCAAACAATTCATCATCTCTATCAAATTCTATACTGCAAAAAAGGGGGGGAAAATTGTAATTTCACGTCAACAAATTACATAGATACCAGAAAAAAGAAAGAAGCAGAGCCTCCTACCCAGGAAGCAAAACAGGGATAGTTTACGATATAAATCATGGTTATGAGTTTGTGAAACTAAAAAGCCTCCTAACCGAACAAATGAAACAAGAGTTGGACACAGATACTAAGTTGATGCCTTTCCAAGGGTAGTTGGTGGGACAGAAACCATCATGCCTATGTGCAGTTCTATCTTTCAAATAGAAATTATTCACCATTGAAATTGCTAAGCAATAGAAGTTTCCAAATCACATTAATCCACCAGTAGGGAAGAAAGCAGTACGCCGAAGGACATGAAAACATGGCCTAACCTGAACAATTGATTAGGAAACACCCATGGTATTTTCACCAAAATCACAAAAGAAAATTTCAGTTATCATATTTCTTAGAAGAGTACCAATGAATTTCATTCCTCACATAGTAGACAGACAGATATGCTTACCAGCCAACATAAAACCTAATGATGCAACAACTTATATCTTACTATAATTTTTCCTAGAAGGTTCAGAAAATATGCTCAATAGAGCAAAGTTCTGTTATAACTTATGAGCATAATAGGAAAAAAAAAAAATTCATGACAGCAACAGCTAATATATACCTTGACACAATATTGGCTGAGTGGAAAAGATCTGCATGCCGAAGTTCTGCAACAACACGCAGCCGACTACTCAAAAACAACACAAAATGAAAAAGTATGTGAGTTTGTCTACATAAGAATGTCTTCTCTTAATTATATTAGATCTCAGGCCACAAAGGGAAAAGAAAACAAAAAACCTGTATCGCGTAAAGGTTGAGAGAACACTCTGAAAATCCTCTAGTCCTGCATGGTAACCTTCTTTTGCACCTAGTTCTTCCTTTTTCTGTGAATTTCTAGCCCAGTGCCTTCGCTTTTGCAAATAGCACTCTTGCAGATCATTGAACTGTAGAAACCAAATAACATCTATGTGAGGATAAAAGAACAATCTAAGTAAAAGCAGAGATTCATGACATCCAAATATAAGTACCATAGTGATTCAATTTGCTAGGAGTAACATAGTTTTGAAGATTCAGAGATAGCAAGATAAACCTGTGCATGAACCCTCTTCTTTTGTGCTACTGCAAGCCCTGATTGACATGACTGTTCTAAATCAAACCCACAGTTAGCATCCTTTTTTTGCGCTACTTCAGAGCTCACGGGAGTTCTGGCACCAACTCTTGAGTAAGTCGATGTGCTGGAACCCAAGCGAAGCTGGCCTTGTGGACTGGGAGCATGATGGGGGATTCCAACACCACGTTTTTCAATCAATGAGGGCCAGGCCATTTTTGCACTGGGATCACCAGTGAACATCCTCAAGTTTGAGAAATATCTATCCCTTGTTCGACATAATTCTACCCTACGCTTCTCCACAGCATTTATGTCCTCTTTAATGAACTGGAGATCAGTTTGTTTCTATAAAAGATGCAGGAGACGATCAATAATCTGCTGTAAAACATAAGAATTAGAAAATATGCCACATCTCTGCTGAACTTTCGAGGATTAGAATCTTAAAATGACAATGTTGTACTGAAAAAGCACCAACAGCTGACATCACTAGGTTGATCTCAGATGAGGCGAATTTATGCTATTCACAGTAACCTCTAGACGCAAAAGGATCTCAGAAACTCTTCTTTTACTTTTATATCAGAAACCTCAAGGTGATGATCCTAAAATCTCAGAATCATCCAATGGAAATAATTATCTTTCTTACAAGAATCCCACCTAAAGAAAACCATACTAGATAAACATAGATTAAAAAGTTCTAAGAGACCAAAAAAAAAAAAAAAACACTGTCCAAGCAGTACATAATTGAAGTCTGCCGTTTCTCCTTCAAATTACTAGTTGTCACAAACCCTGTCTAAGAACACTGTCCAAGCAGCATAAATTATCGAGGGTAAGGTATAATCAAAGTTGCTATTTTACAATGGCACTCCCTTAAATGCGGTAAATTTACCTCCTGTCAGATAAAGTCCACAGTCTCAAATTCATTCTATCTCCACATAAAGAAAGAAAAATAATAATACCAAAGACAAAGACATGATAAAAAAATATGTCATATTCTGATCAGAAAAACAAGTTTCATTCAACGAGTAACGAGCACAGGAATATAATCGTTTGGAACACAAATAGTAACAAGTACCAGAATATAATAGTTTGGAACAAAAATAAGATCAACAACCTCATTGAGTTCCTCAAGTTTTTGCCTTCTCAGGCAGTGCAGGAAATCAAGCATAATTTGCAGATTTGTCTCAGCTTCTTCTTGCTCCATTTTTCTTTTCCTATCCGCAAGAAGAGGCAAGATGCTATCAAGCTCCTTAACTGACATCTCATAACCCTGTCTAAGAACCCGATTAGGAATGAGAGTCAAACTAACTTAAGCAATCATGAAAATACGAGGGACGCACAGTAACATCTACTGCAGAAGGGAGCTCTAAACAACAGCATATTGGTTTCAGTACACATGTAATTTGTCACGTTCAATGGTAGTGTCTTTCATACTACAGGCTGAGAACATGTAAAAGAAAGCCATTCAGTTGGAGACAGAGACAAAGAATAAAGATTATCCACACTAACAAGCAAGTAGTGGCAGTCTTGGAGGGAACAGTGTGCAGCATGAAATAGTAGGAGTGCCACCGCCCTTTTCCTTTTAAAGGGAAGTCTTGATTGATAGAATTGGCATTTATCGTTTCTGATTCTACAAGATCACTGACCTGACGTAACGCCTGACGAAGTTGTTCCACAGGAGTGACACTTTTAGCTATATGGCGAGCTGAGGTCTTCATCAACAACTACCAAAATAGCATACATCCCAATAAGCTTGAGTTCAAATGATTTGCAATGCTTGGCAGATGCTAAACTATTAAAAAAGGAGAGAGAATGGTAAATAAGAAAGATCTGTCTACTCATAGTAGCAAATAGGAATAACTGTTCCAACCCACAATGAACAGAGTGCATCGATATTTTAAGTTCTCTCGTCATACTTGAACTGGAAATGCATCTCCGTGACTGCTTTGTAAGTGGCTCGTGTCCCCAAAGGACAATTCCCTCCTAAATGTATCACCAAGGTCCAGATATCAGTTTAATGCCCCAGCTATTGTGTTAGAAGACATCGATAAGCATCTTCCCTCAATTTCCATCCATCACCAGATATGGACTACCAGTTCGAGTTTCACTCTCAATGAACATCATGTCCCTTAAAAACATCGTTTGTTACTTTCAACTCAGTCAGAATCTCAATAAATATCACAAGGGACTACCCGATCAGATTCTACGCTGGTATATACACATATTAACTCCAATTATTGGATCATAATGCACCAAGCACCAGTAAATTTGCCTTTCGACAGGGAAAAATCCCTTCAAGAAGTACATGCCACCTAGTAAGATATACTACCTACATACGTCATTCAACAACTATTGATCCCCATCGATGTCCAATATATCGATATAGAATGCGAACAGATATGAGGGACAAGAATCAATGGCGAACACCAACACGTATAACATTATCATCCGCATTTGTGCAAAAAATGTCAAGAACGGAATGCCGAAGCTCAACGGCAGTTCTTTTGTGAACAACAAAAATTTAATCTTTATTAACATGATCTGGAAACGCTCAAATCTCCATTTCATTCTGTCCTTGCTTCTCTCTCTCTTTCTTCCTCAGTTGCCCATCTAGAAGAATTATACAAAGCCATTCCATAATTTGATGCCCGCTAACAAAAATTGCAAGTTTGTCACTCGTCCTGACACCATATGCATCACTTTTATCCCCTCCTCCTACTCCTCTCGTGCATGTACATATACCATTACATGCGCATATATAAGCAAATACAGAAAAGAAAAAAGGAAAGTTACTAATAAAGGAGCAACCTTATTGAGAAGGAAATTAGGATAGAGATGGCTAGTAGTAAGGTAGCGGGAGCAGCACGGGCAATCGCTCTTGTTCTTCAGATGCGTTGAAATGCACATGTAGCAAAAGCTATGTCCGCAAGAGGTCAAAAAAGCGTCCTTAATCATTTGCATGCATATCGGACACACAATATCCCGGTCCACCGCCATCTCAGTCGCATCCTCCCCGGCCGTCCCCACCTGCTGCTGCGGCTCCTCGGCCTCATTCGCCGGCTGCGCCTTGACCACTGGCACCAAGGCCCCCGCCGAGCTCTCCCCGCCCGTTACTGGCATCTTTCTCACTCGAGCGAAAAAATATCACTGCTAACCTATATTTCTCAGGAAATGCACTCCAGATAAACAGATATAGATATACGTGTATATGTGTGTATGTATAGATTTATAGACGAAGATTTCCGTACAAGCGAGGAAAGGAGAGGAGAGGGGAAGAGACGAGAGCCTGTTAACTTTTGTGTGTTTTTGCAGAGCTCTGAGCTCTGAGTGGTGGAGGGTTTAAGAGAGGGTATTGTGAGGGTAGAATCCGACCACGTTAGCCGTTAGGCGGGCGTTTCTCTTTGATAGTTGATTCGTATTGGAACCGGTAAAATTGAAAAAGGCGGCATTTCTTTTTTTTTTTTTAAATAATCTAACCGGTAGCTGATAGTCCATCGTTTTATAATTTATGCCTAATTTAATTTATTTAAAGTCAAATCTCTTCAAATTTAAAACCCTGCTTAAAGTCCTTCATGGGCCAACTACTGAGGCAGTTTTCAATTGATGACGTCGTGGTGCGATGTTTCAGGCGTTGCTAACGCCGTCACTGTTCGGAGGACCAAACCGCAAACCGACTCGTCTTTGTGGTTTTAGATAATTACGGCGAAGGGCTTGTGAGTTTTATTTGTCTATTCTTCAAAACTTGTTTTACTTGAAATTCGGAAAGCGATCAGAGTGATAACAGACTTGCCTGCACGATTTTATTCAAATGGCACAAATTGAGACTTTTTAATTAAAATCATTAAAAATTTCTTTTAAGCTGTTAAATAATTATTTAATTTATATTTATACGAATAAGATTATATTGAGTTATATTTTAATAATCTTTATTTTTAATTTCAAAAAACAAATATTTATAATATAAAAAAATATGAGCTAAAGTGAAAATTTTAAGTATTCAAATACATCTTTGATCATAACTAAATTATCACTTCAATAGCTTTTTTAACGTTATTTTACGAATAAAATAATACAATGTAAATTATAAATAATAATATAGAACATTAAAAACGGTAACAATCTTATCATTTTTCTCAGACAATTTTTACCTTTAGATTGGTTTATGGAAAGGGAGAGGAAGGGGAAATGACACATTTACTTCCTATAAGGGAGGTAAACTATTGGAAGTAAATAAATATGTGTCTATTTTGTTTAGTATGAATGAAATGGGAATAAATAATAAATATTTTATCTTGTTTGGTAGTATTGAATAGTGGAGGGAAAGTATTTTAATTTTGATATTTTGACATTATATTCATAGTATAATATAATAAAGTAGAATTTTTAAAGCAAAAAAGAAAAAAAGAAGAGGTATTTAAGGAGGGAATAAAGTTTAATTTTTTTTTGTCTTATATGATTTACCTTTCAATCCCTCTAAATTAAAGGGGTTAAAAAATCTAACATGGATGGGAAGCTCTTCCCATTCACATTTACTTTTCTTTCAAATTTTCTTCCAACCAAATAATGCAAATCACTCATTTGCTTCTACATTTAGATCTCTTCCTCTTTTACTCCCTCCTTTTAACCCCCATCAAACTGCCCTCACCCTTCAAGAGAGTGACTTGCAGTGGATGAATTTTGAGGCCACCATCCTTTTACTTCCTCTTTTTATTGCTGATTCCTTCTTACATCTCAAAGTATACACAGACCCACACATTGAGATTAACAGATTGGAGCTGAATTCAAACTCCAAAATGGCTTTTTCAATTACTGAAACATCCACTCAATCTAAGATATTCATAAGTTTTGATTGATTGCAGAGCCCTTCTTGCTCAAATTCCGACTAGAATCTTAATACACACATTTAGAGAGATTAATCGTGTTGCTGATAAGCTTGCAAAAGATATTGGAAGGATGCTAGAATCTTATATTTGATCCCATGGATAAACTTTTATCTGTTTTGAAAGATTATGTAAAGAATTAGTTAATGTATAATAAGTAATTCTAATATTTGTACAAACTCCTTTACATGAATAAAAAATCTTATATTTACCGGGAAAAAAAAGTACACATAGAGCCAGAGGGCCATAGGCCACTCCGTAGCTCCACGTTGGGCTTGTGAAATGACCATTACTTATATTATTTGTAATTCCAAGAAGTAAAGCCATTCCATCATCTCTGTTATCCGAGCGCCGGCCAGTCCACGTTAGTGTTTGCCACAACCTCACGGATGACCTTCAATGCTAAGAAATCTCGCCTCAAGATCCTTTTCTGTTTATTTTTCTCTTTTTTTTCCAAAAGAAAAGAAAACACGTTTTGCTTTCTAATGAGGAGTCGTCTTACAGACTAGAGAGAGGATTGGCACCACAAATCTTCCTTTTCTTCTTCACGATGCCTTGATGCTTACAGGGGCAAAAGGTCCCCACATTCAGGTCATATCTAAGGAAGATGGTTGATTGCATCTGTCTCTGATTTTGAGTTCTTGTTCTAGAAGTATGGTTTTCCACATTTGCTGTTTGTATCGTACTGCCGACGATGGTACGCATGCTATTCGGTTCTAGTTTTGACAACTTGTAGTATATAATATATCCAGATGGCGACCCATTAAAACAAGACGAAGCCGACAGAAGTGAACCAACAAAACTTCTTTCGAATTGCACAAACTGCCCCCATATACCGAAGTCATCAACGCCAGGAACTATACACATCCACTAGAAACTATAGACACTATCGTATTAAATTTCTCAATGAGATGAACTTTGTATTTGTAATGCCTACAACAACATACTGAAGCTTTTCTGTATATATATTGGATGTTAACGGGGTAAATGGCTTCATCTTTTTACCTGGGATCTCTGACGGATTTCTTCATACAATCTACGATGCCTTCACAATCAGCCTCTGGTAGGGTGCAGACTTGATCATCCTCAGGTTCGTCTAAATAAGAATGAGGAGAGCGGAGGCTCCCATGAGTTTGACAGGCCTTCATTGTCTTGCAATGCTCAGCTTCATCGTCTCTAATATTCAGAAACACATCGTACAAGTTTTCTGGAAAGAGACGCCCAAGAGAATCAAATCAAGCTTCTATTGGGTTCTTATTGTTAGTTTGTAAAACCTATATAATAGTGGAGAACATAAGATGCTAATAGTTCCAAGTTTGAGAAAAATAATCAGTAGAATGTAATCTTTTCAAGTAGTTCTAAGATAGAAGGCAGGCTTCCAAGAACCTTCAATCTACAAATCTTATGATGCATTTTCATTTGAGTGGGAAAAATGAACAAGCATTTCGGGAAAACTACTGCAGATAAAAGAGTAACTTTCTGAGAAATGCATAAAGAATAAATAATGTATAGATTAGCAAACAGATTTACCTATCTTTGGCCTCCGAGAATTTGGCACTCTTGCAGTTTGAAACTCATCTGACAATACCAAGAAAAGGTTTATCAGTACTTCAACTGGTAAGTTAACTATAAAGACAGTCTTTCAGGATGCCCGGGCTGAAAACTGACCAAACAAGTATAAGTCCCCCTCAGTGTAATATCTCACAGCAACCTTCGGTGCTGGTAGTTTCTTCAATTCCTCTACAGGTGAAACATTAGCACCCCATTATTCTCATCTACTTTTGTATGAAAGAAATGTTAAACTTTGATAAAACCATGCAAAACAATCCACAGTACATATAAGGATGCTTATAGATTGGAGACAGTATCTTGCAATTCATATTTGAATAATTAAATCCTAGACTACGAACTCTTAGAACTTAATTTGACTGAATTTTGTCAAATTTTCTAGCAGATGTCGAGATGGACCTCCAAAATTTTGAAATTCCTATATGAACAGCAACTCAAACTGTATCTGAGTTA
Organism: Rauvolfia tetraphylla; assembly: GCA_030512225.1. Classification (NCBI taxonomy): domain Eukaryota; kingdom Viridiplantae; phylum Streptophyta; class Magnoliopsida; order Gentianales; family Apocynaceae; genus Rauvolfia; species Rauvolfia tetraphylla. The sequence goes on along the minus strand of JAJQKT010000076.1, from coordinate 532,421 downwards.
TCAAAGCAAAAAGTGCAGAGATCGAACTACCGAAGTTCGTGTACATATACAGAAGATAATGTTTGCAACTTTGAGAATCAGGATATACTATAATACCTCCTTGAGCTTTGATGAATTTATCGTAGGTTTCAAATGCATGGCTTTCGACACATTCCGAAAAATGATCTGCATAACACAGGTGTCAGTCATGTAAAACTAGCTCCACAAAATCTATAATGTAAAACTTCCACCCGTAAGCTCTCTGAATGTAAGTTTGTGTCACAAAAGGGTATTTGGAATTTTAGCAGTTCAAACTCAAACAACATAAAGCTAGACAGGAGAGGCAAAGACGGAAAAGAGGATTTTATGAGCCCGAGTTCCTGAGCTTAATTGTCTTGTTCCAAAATACTTGACCCTCAAATTTGTCTAGTCAAAATATAGTTATATTATGAATCATTATTCCCTGGACGTGGGGGTGGGGGAGGCACTGGGGACTGGGTGTCACAACCGTTAGGACTAATTGGAAAATTCAGACCCAGTGTTCAGGTTCCAAACAGAAACGACCATCAAATAGACTGTTGGTTACTTTTCGTGGTTGAAAGATGAGTACCTAAGGATGCAAACTCTAACAATCTTAAACCTTTTGTGCAGATAAAAATCACACCACACAGAACACGTAGATTTGTACCTACTCAAACATAATGAAGAAGAGATTAAAGGAATTATGGCAGTCTTCATGTCTAAAAGTAAATGGTCGCTACTTACATGCCATCCTTGGGCTCAACACGTACATAAAGACAGTCATAAAATAGTAGAAGATTGCAATGTGTTGAGCAAGAAAACGGTCAAACCACCAAGCATTTCCACCTAGTTCCTGTCACAGAATCATGATACTCTTTACATCAAAACAAAGACATTAAAGTTTAAATTGGACTAATAAACAAAGAAACACACATATTTCGAGGCGTATCATATTAGAGATATGGGGAGTAAGTTGCAACTGCCATAATCCAAGCTATCAAATTGGAGAACTACTAAAACCAGAAAGCATCACCTTGAATAGACCAACAGAGCCAGATATTTCTTTTTTAAGTGTGAGACTTATATGCATCCATGGAATTAATTTAATATTTCAAATTCTACACAGAACTAGTACTTCAGCCTTCACTTACCAACTCATATTTAGATAAAAAAGGCAAAGATAGATAATTTAGGAGTTCAACAGATACTGAAATTCGAAGCAAATACATACTTCCATAATCAGCAGATGGTGCATCTCATTCCAGCTCTCTGCAAAATGCACTTTCAGATAATCTGCTCTTCTCCACCAACCAAAACTCTCATACATGTGCAGAACAGACATAAAAGCTGCAGTCATATGAAAAGCACTGGCCTCCATTAGGGAAAAGATAAACAGAAGATGCTGTAATTCCAAGTAGAAGATGCATAGCTTTTTCCACTATGGTTAAGATTTTGCATAGTGAAGATAGTATCTATATAAACATCAGAAGAATAAAATGATAGCATCCAACTAAGTCGCTCTTCCTTAAAGTTTTTAAATCTTTGGTTTCTTACTGGATAAATAGTGCTCTTCAAACCAAGAATGTAGATACTTTTGGATTTTAAAACTTGCATGGTCTATCCTCTAGAAACACCATAAGAAAGCATCCAAATTCTGAAACATCAATTAGATTTGCTAATCATTTCAGAACTGCTAGAGTATAATAATGGGCTTGCGATAGTTCATTATGTAAAAATTAGCACGAATTAGGTATTTACCAAAGTAGGGAACTCTTGCAATAGTTTCCAAAACAAAAAACCTTGCATAATGTCGATCATGATATAAAGTGTCAAGAATCTTTATCACCGAGTCCTGCATAATTCAAAAAAAATTCTTACAATCTAAAAGTACTGTCTCTGCTAGATACACATGATGTGCCGGTTCATAAATCATGAAAAGCTTCTTGAATATCTTAAAGAATGTGAAACGTGGTGAACCTTTTCACAGTAGGTAATTTTTCAATTTGGACACAAGAGAAGCAAGTGACATTCAACAAAGACGAGTTAAGGAATAAGTAAGAACCCCATAAACAGAGCTGAAGTAAAGGTGGCCACAAACATGCGTATTATGGATCCAAACATAATTCAATTTCCAAAATGAGAGGAAATTTGGAGTTAAAATATACCGTAAGAAAGACATTTATCGATTGCTCCAATTTTATAACCAATTTCTCCAAACCATTAAATGATGAAGTCTCTGGTTGATTCCCACTGTTCCCTCCTCCATTTTCTGGAGAACTTTTTGGTTGAAATGATTCCTCCACCACCATTTTTTCTTCATTCTCTTGCAGAATGGTGGCTCGAATTCTACGTGGATACCTATGTTGAAATCTAAAAAGAATGCAAAATTATCACAGAGAAAAAGATCTGTGGCAAAAACATGCATCATATTTAGTAATGAGTTGCATGGCAAACTACAAAAGATATACTTTATTATACTCAGGAAAAGTTCTCACGGAATTCCTTTTCCTAATCTTTGAAAAAAAACCGCAAAAACAGACGAAAATTACATTCAAACTTAGATTGATCTTTTCCAAAATTGAACTTAGTGAACATAAATACAGAAAATTAATCGCAGCAGAAATTAAAGAGGACAAAGTACAAAAGGATATAATTCATCTAATTTCTTTTACTCTTTTTCACATTCCTTGCATTTATCAGCCAAAAGAGTGGCAAAACAGAAATCGTTCTCATTAAAGCAAGAAGAAAAGCAAGAATTTCGAGAAAGACAGCCAAGTACAATTGAATCATATCTTACCTTGAAGGCGGACTTTGAGAAGCGCCATGGAAACAAACGCTTTGAGAATTCAAGAAAGCTGACACATTTCTTAAACCCCTTCCTTCCAAAGATGCTGAAGGCGAGACAGGGACGCCAAACACCATAGAAGACAGAAAAGTCGCCATAATATTCCCTCCCACTCTTTCCTTATTCCGTGTGTATAGTTGGTGGAGGACGAAGGAAATGAAAATTTGAAGTTGAATTGCACATTCAAAGGGGAAAGGGGTGGAAACGAACAGTAAAAGGGACTCAATGGGACAGAGTTCAAAATTCGGTTTAGATTTTTTTTAAAATGGGTAAAAAATCGGGTTAGAATTATGGATTTCGGGTTTTAATTGTCCGTATTCGCAAGTGCAAGTAGAGCAAACCAAAGCGAAAACCATCTACTCTTATACTTATTTTTTATAATATATATAAAATTTATTTATAATTATAATTTAATAATTAAAATAAATATTTTTAATAATTATTTTAATTATTAAATTACGATCTAATAATTATAAATAAATCTGAACATGCTCAAAGAACGCAAGTGCGTCAAAGTGGCCGCGTGTTGTTCTTTCGGGCTCGGTGAGATGGCGGTTTCTGTTGGCGGATATTCGTTCTCCGACTTCACCAACTTCTTCTTTGGGCCAATGGGTCTAAAAATATGGGCCATGGGGTAAAAGTGTTTCCAGTGGACCCACCTCCTTAACAACTTGATGGGCTTGGCCTGCTTTGCAACTTTTGGAACTGCAAACGCTCCATAAGATGTCGGATATTTTGTGTCGACAATCAGGCTCGTTAGCTTTTACGCGTGTGCACTTCCCAAACCACAAGCTTACCAGATTCCCGCGACCCGTTGCTTTCTCACACTTGGAAAAACTATCCGACTTTGGAGCTCCAATTACATATCTACACTGCAAGATTCACGCGCCAAGAGAAAGCTAACTGCCACAGTTCCGTCCCGTGCACTCTGTGACCCTCCCAACCACAAGTGATGTTGTTGCTTCTTCTCTCCGCCCTTTCTATTCTCTCGACTGTTAGGTTTTCACAATAAAATCTTGTTTCTATTTAAAATTTAGTGTTCAAATTTCAATTTTAGATAAAAAAAAAAAAAAAGTAATCACCACCGTGATATGAGATTGATTGCAAATGAACTAATTAGCAATTCAGAATTCAAAAAGCTAATTCAAAATGGAGAAAATAATTGGAATCTCCAAGTTATGGAGATCATGGTGCGCAGGTATGAGTTCGTGGCAATCTTGCCTTTTAGCGTTTCGTTGTCTGATATCTGACCCAGAGGAAATGTATGTGTACGTATAAGAAAGCAAGATGCGCTCCTTTCAGGTTATCCAGAGGGTGCTAAATCAGTATAGCAATATATGTTTTGATTATATATAAAAGGCCCCTCAAAAAGACATTAGGGTCTATAAGGGGACAAGTCAAAATATTTAAAGAAATACATCAACATCAAAGCTGTGCGTGTCAAACCGCAGTTTGCCATCTGTGGCGACATGTTCTGAAGTTTTTGCTAATCATCTTTGTAATAACTTTGTCTTCCTGAACCGCTTGTGTATTACATATGTTTATAAACATATACCCAAGTTGCGTTTGCGTTGATAAAGAAAGGGAACGCTGTTTATCCAAAACACACGATCATTTATTACTTAAAAGCCACTTGCTTCAGAAATCATACTAGTAGTAAATTCTCGTTGTCCGTTTTGATGAAGTAATTCCCAGAAAAGGAGAAAGAAAGGGGCATTGATCAAGCCATGGAAGAAGGTAAAACCGAGCTTCTATTGGGAAAGCAAAAGTCGCTTACTTTGGACGACTCGTATCATGAAGCTACTACGGAATTGAAGGGCTTTAGATCAGGTCTCACCTGGGTTTTCCTCGACCAGTCTAATCTCTGGAGAGCAGGTCTCTCCTGGTCTGTTTTCTTTCTTCTCACCGTTGGCGTCCCGCTTGTGTCCCACTTCGTGTTCGCGTGCTCCAGCTGTGACGAAGATCATGTAAGGCCTTATGATGCAATTGTTCAATTGTCTCTTTCGCTATTCGCAACATTATCCTTTGTCAGCCTCTCTTGCTTTTCTCGAAAATACGGTCTCCGGAAGTTCCTGTTTCTCGATAAATTATACGATGAGAGTGAGAAAGTTCGGCAAGCATATACTCAGCAGCTTCATGTGAGTTATTTTCTATCCATTTCTTCTCTCTTCTCTGGTTCTGTTTCGTGTTTGTTTGGTCATGTCGGTAGCTTTTGAAGATTGACTTGAAATCAGTAGGAGTTAGTATGATATGATTGAACATACTATTGCAGTTCTTTTGATCATCGAGGGGGTTTTGGAAGGACGAATGATTCTATAAGCTTTTCAAGAATTTTTGTTTTTTCTGTGGTTTATGGGGCCGACCTCCACTTCACATTATGCACACTTTCTACCGTGCAATCTTGTAGTAATTTATGGTTCCTCTTAACTCTGATGAGAATTTCTGCATCATTGTTGTAATGAGTTCTAAGAGTCGTTCCTTACGAATGAATCATGGGATTAGAGAATTTCCGGACTAAAAAGTGTATCTCTGGAAGTCCTATGAAGCTGCAAATGCAATCAAAGGAATCTCGTATCAATGTGTTGCATCCTGGTCCAATTAGACAAAAAATTCATTTTTCATGTTGAAGTCCTCTGTTTTTCTTGAATTTGACTGGGTAGTTCGCGCTTCTCCTTAACTTAATTGTCAAAGGTGCATGCTCCCTTACGTAATCTCGACTTTCTGTTTTTTTATCTGCAAGAAAGAGGCACCGACTCTTGAAGCTTAGTCAGATTAGGCACTGAAAAATGTGCGAAAAGGAATACGAGGATGAAGTCTGTTTCCAAAAGGAATTAAAAAAATAAAGCATCTTCTCTGGCCTCCAGTGATACGCATGCATTTTTAATGCCATTAAATAGTGGAAGGAGACAAGCTGTGGGTTTTCTTCTTAGGAGCTGTACTTCAGAACCTAATTATCTCATCAAAAATTCTTATCACGTTTTTAGTTTTTAGACCTGCCTACTCAAGATTTAAACAATCTTAAGTTTCAAGGATAAGCATAAATTAATTGACATTCTAATTGCCAATCCTTTGGCAAGTAGGTATTTAGCTGGCTAAGAAGGGATATTTGGCAGTTTTTCTTTTATTGTGCAACAATTACGTACCTATAGTTCATAGAGTTTCAAGATTCATGTCATGACAAAAATTTCTTGCAACTAAAGACATGCTTATTGATGGTGCAGAGATCATTGAAGCTCCTATCAGCCTTTGTTCTTCCCTGCTTTCTGGTTGACTGTGCCTATAAAATATGGTGGTTTGCCTCCGGCGGAACTCAAATTCCCTACTTTTACAATGTCTACTTGAGCAACACCGTCGTGTGCATACTATTGTTGTCTTCATGGCTATACCGGACATCAATTTCCTTCCTTGTGTGTTTCCTCTTCAGGCTAATATGTTATCTTCAGATCCTCAGGCTGGATGATTATGCAAAGGTCTTTGAGAAGGAATCTGATGTTGGTTCAATCCTTTTAGAACATCTCAGGATCAGAAGAAACCTCAGAATTATAAGCCACAGATTCAGAGTTTTCATTTTGAGTACTCTAATCCTTGTCACAGCTAGTCAGTTTGTTTCTTTACTGCTTACAACTGAACCCAGCTCCAATGTCAATATCTTCACAGCTGGAGAACTTGCTGTAAGTCCACATTGCTATGCCTTTTTGCGTTGCTGTAAACCTGTCTCTCTCTGTGGTTTCCAGGGCAGATTTGACCCGATGGAATGATATCTTGACGAATCGGTGCTTCTTTTGCAGTTATGCTCCATCACCCTGGTAACAGGTCTATTCATATGCTTGCGCAGTGCAGCAAAAATCACACATAAAGCACAATCTGTTACATCCCTTGCAGCAAAATGGCATGCTTGTGCCACTATAAGCTCTTTTGATGACTTGGATGACGAGATTCTCAACATTGTATCTGATCAGGTGCCATTTCCTTTCATTTCCGATTCAGATACTGATACTGAAGAAGGAGATGGAGATGATGAAATTGACAACACAAAACTGGTACCAATTCAGACACATACAATATCTTACCACAAGAGACAAGCGCTAGGTGAGCTTGTAGTATGGATTCATCTCCTTCATCCTGATTCTAACAATTTTATTTCCCTCAACTGCACGCTAAGACTTACCCATGTTTGGTTTCAAATTCTTGCAGTTACATATTTTGAACACAACAGAGCAGGGATTACAGTGTACGGCTTTATGCTGGATAGAACATGGCTACACACAATTTTTGCAATAGAGCTGTCACTGATGTTATGGATACTCAACAAGACAATTGGAATTAATTAAATTTCACTTCCGGAGAATTGACAAAATCAGAAATCCTTTTCTCACCCAAATCCTTTAATTCGATCCCTACATATGTATGTTGTATGTGGTGCTTTTCGCGTCAAATTATTGTACGGTGTTTTGTTGCATGTAAAGCTGTCCCGGTGATTTGGCCAGAGTTCCTGCGAGTTTGAACTTGCTTTGTAATAGTGAAAAATTGAAATGTGAACAAGCCTTTTTTTTTTCTCATGGACTTCTTGACATTCTTTTGCCGACAATATTTCTTATCTTTAGATAACAACTAAGAAGAAAAGAAGAAAAGCCACTTCAACCAAAGATGAAAGTTTTGAATTGAAAAGACTATAAATAAGAACAACTAACGTGTTAAGCATATCACTTATTCTCAAAGGAAAAAACCACATTTAAAAGCGCAATATAATCTTATTCTCGACAAGCTTTTTCCGCAGAAATCCCATCCTTCATCAGACCTTATTGCAGTCTACGTCGGGACTGATTGCAATGTTGAGTTTGACGTGGCAGAGATTGGGAAGAGCCTTGGCGTTTTCCTCATTAATGGGAAAATTCTGAGCAGCTTGTTTGAGACACTTACAAAGAGACTGTCTTTCGCTTTTGGATTCATTGGCTATATTAGCCAAGTCCTTCACACCCTTGCAGCACTCATCGCTGGGCTTGGAAGCACCACCTATCAAGTAGCCCTGGCACGGAATAACATCTCGTAGAGCAGCAAAGCAGCCAACTGCAGTGGCAGTGTTTACCATCAATGGCAAGAGCACTATAGCCATGATCATGCACAGAGAAACACACTTCCTCATGATTGCCTATACTCTCAGAAAAGCTACCAACTATCTCCAAAGAACTAGATTCTGGAAAATGATGAAAGGGTTTGTTTGCTTGTGAGGTAAATGGTGATGATTGCCTATATTTATATTGGCAAGAAGAGGAAGAAAGACACGGGAGAATATATTTAACGTCCTTGGGAGTATTATTTTGGGAGCAAAATTAGGCAATGAATTTGTCTCCAATTGACGGTTGTCCGTCGGTGAGCAGCAGAGATTACGTTTTGCATTTAAATCCCCAACTCAACGCCATCCTTTCTCTCCTCCTTTCCGTTTTAATCATCATTATGGATAACGATAATGTTAGAGCCACATTTATTTCCCCTTTTTTCCCTCTATTTGGCAGCGGAAATTTCTTCTGTCTACCCCAAATCTCCTTCCCAGCCCTGGATTTGATCCTTGCCTCTTTCTCCTTTATCCCTCTATTCAAAATCTTTAATGCACCCCTTAAATTTCTTCCATTCACCGCAACAGTCATGAATTTGGTTGACTGTTATTCTATTTTGAACTTCGTAATTGCAATTGATTAAGGCTTTTTTTTTTTTTTTTGGGGTGGTGGGTTTGCTGTTCCATTAGATAAAATTTCAACGGATCTTTGTGGAATCCATGAAATGTAATCTTGAACAAAGGAAGGGAGCTTGCTTTGAATTTCCAAAGTGCTATAACGGAAATAGTGATCATCAGACAAAAGTGCAGCCTAAATTCAAGAAACTGAAAGCAATTACTATCCGTCCATTTTCCATTTTCTCTTTTTTGAAGGTTCGCGTCTTTTTTTGTTTTTTCCTTTTCTGCTGAAGATTTTAAAAGACAAGGGTAAAATACGAAAAATTGCGGACTAAAGAGTCAAAACCCAATTACCCTCATATTTATGGATCAAAATCAACATGTAGTCCAAAACTCGAAATGGTCCGTTCATCCAAGTGATGAAAACGAAAAAAGAAAGTCAAACGGGCTCAACGTAGCCGGTTGTGGAATTGTCAAAATAAATTCTCATAAAAATGAAATACCGGTCCATCAGACCTTCATCAATCCATCATTTTTCTTTTTTCCCTTCTTTTTGAGAGAGACATCAGCTCATCACAATGCACTAGAATACAATTTTTAATTTCATGTGTATTATCGAATTAAAAAAAAAAAGTTAATTTGGTTTGTTAGCATCTGCCAATGTTTCTTTGCATATGTATATGGGCATATTTGGATTGAATTTTTTTTTGAGTTAAATTGCATTGATAATTGTAAGAATAAATTATTTATGAAAAAAAAAAAAAAAGGATCCTTGATCGAAGTGGCAGTTACCATGCCCGCCCCAACTTTCCCAAGGCATAAGAAGGCAAACAGGGGCTTGGGCTGCCTCAGCGTTCAGGAAGGAGATGTGGGTCTGAAATCCAGGGTTTCAAAGTTCTTAAATTGATTGAATGTGAACTCTTCTCGTGCTGGTGGAGGTCGATTATTGCCAGTGCTAGGACTACGACCTGGAGATGTTGGCCTGGAAGCCAGTGGGGGAACTACATTGATACTGAGGAGGGCCAAGTAGCATATGATATATATATTAATTTGCATTAGCCTCAAAATTTATAATTTTAGCGGCTCTCCACAAAACATTCTTTTCCATTGGCCCTTTTACTGATTTTCTATTTTTAACAGATTCATATATGGATATCAAAAATTATTTTTTAATATTTTGTGTTTTGTTAGTATTATTATTATTATTATTATTTTGCATTTAATCTTAGAAGATAAGAGAAAATGCAGTTTTTTACTTTTATTTCTTTTCCTAAACCATTGGACATTGTTTTTTTTTTCATATCGGTGTCTTTTAAATCTGAGGTCCAACTTTTTCTATTAAAATAAGATATTTTAAATTTTATAATTTTCAGAAAATTTAATACTTCGAATATTTTAAATGTATTTTTTTAAAAAATCAAGAATTTAAAATAAAAAAATTAATTATCTTATTTTAGTTTGGCCCTCCAAGGAAAATTCTAGTTCTGCAAGAAAGCCATGGTTGAGTTTCAATTCATTAATGGACTGACCCATGATCCTGCTCAGATAACCAAAAACTATGATAAGGCTATGCTTATTCAGAAATAAATCAGGAAATTAGAATGAAAATCTAGGATTTCAGAGCAAGTGCCTGGGCTCTCAAGCTTGCGAATAAAGCCTAAGAACTAGAACAAAAGAATTCCAATGTCCACCAGAACCACGTTTTACTTTTGAACTAAACAGGAGCAGTTGGTATCTGCGAAGGATCTTCTAGTATTTATAGCACCCAGAGGCGGTTTACAAATTGACTATGTGTTACTTGGTCCGATTAATTTTACTTTTCTTGTAACCAAATATTAGGCGCTTTGGTGGTGAGAAAAGCTTACTGATTCGGAAAGTTATCCAACATAATTCTTTTGCCACCACAGTGGCATTTCGTTTCCTAACAATTTTCCAGTATAAGGCAGTAACTCATGCGTTAGTCGGATTGGATCTCAATTCTACACTCAATCAAATTGGAAATCCCATTTCCTTATTGTTATGTGCTGCTGTATATGGACTTGGTTCTCATTTCAAACGGGCTCGATGTTTTAGGCCAACTGTATAATTGTTAAAATGTATCATATTGATGAGCTCTTGAAAATCAAAACATGCAACTTTTCTCTTTCTCCTTAACAAGGAGAGAACGCATCCGATTGCACTCAAACTAACAATACTATACTACCCGAAGAAAGCAAATTTTGATAGAGATGGTTCAGCAGCAGATTTCCCATGCCTCCTTATATGATATTCCTGATTTGCAGGGAGAATAAGATACTCAAAAAGATACTATATTATAACTAGCAAGTTTTCATCCAATTACATCCAGTACATTGCATCCAAGTCTTAGGACTTTTTAGGACGAAGTTCTCTGTAATCTCACTCAACTAGTTGAATTTCAACCCTGGGTTAGGAGAGGGTAGCCAATGACCAGGACGTGTCGGCCTGAAATCTTCAGTCTCAAACTTCTTAAATTGGTCTCCGACCCTTGGATGGCTCATGCTAGGGCTGCGATCAGGAGATATATGCCTAAATGCTTTAACCTCAAACTTTTTAAATTGGTCAAAATTTGATTCTTTTTTAATTTCTGGAGGATGACCAATGCCAGGACTACGACCAGGAGTTGTAGGCCTAAATGCTTTCGCCTCAAACTTTTTAAGCTGGTCAAAATTTGGCTCTTTTTTAATTTCTGGAGGATGACCAATACCAAGACTTCGACCAGGAGTTGTAGGCCTAAATTCTTTAGCCTCAAACTTTTTAAGTTGGTCAAAATTTGACCATTTTTTAACTTCTGGAGGATGACCAATGCCAGGACTACGACCAGGAGTTGTAGGTCTAAATGCTTTCGCCTCAAACTTTTTAAGCTGGTCAAAATTTGGCTCTTTTTTAATTTCTGGAAGATGACCAATACCAGGACTTCGACCAGGAGTTGTAGGCCTAAATGCTTTAGCCTCAAACTTTTTAAGTTGGTCAAAATTTGACCATTTTTTAACTTTTGGAGGATGACCAATGCCAGGACTGCGACCAGGAGTTGTAGGCCTAAATGCTTTAGCCTCAAACTTTTTAAGTTGACTGAATTTTGTTTCATCAAAGGACTCATCCATAATCCTGCCAAGATAAAGAAAGTTTTAGCTGAGGGGAAAAACACAGTAATTCAAAAATAAAATAAAGTTCTTACGTTGCCTGATCAAGGATTTCTTCATATGAAGAGCCAATTGCAGAGCTGAAACTTTGAAACAAAACCCCAAGCAATAGTGAAAGAATTCCAAAGCGCCACATTTTTTCTTTTCCCGGAACTAACAGAAGCAATTGATCTTTGTTAACTGATGATCAAAGCTGAGAAGGAGATCGCCCAATTTATAGCCTCGAGAAGCAATTCTAAGAAGGTAACCACACGTTCATGGTTCAGTTGATCAGATTTTCCTTTTTCGTTTGCCAAAATATGACCCAATACTGCACCGAACTTAATTACTTTCCTCATTTTTCAGAGTTAATCAAAAGAGGAACATGAAATGAAATAAATGTAACTCCTTTGGCACTTATTTTAATGTTGATGCCATGTTAGCGTTGACTATCTACTCTGGCAGCCCAACGGTCGACGGATTGTTAATTTTTTTAAATTTTGAATTAAGAGGAATGTTTTTAAATGAAATTTTGAGTTCTTATCTTTCACGCGGTAAAACAATATAATGCTTCCTCTGGAGTGGATAGGGGTGTTCATTATTTGGTGCAATCTGAAAAACCGAATCGAACCGAACCGAAATATCGATTTTTCGAATTTTTGGTTCGGTTTTTTTTGGATTAGAATGAAATTCGGTTCGGTTTTTTATTTTTGTTCTCAAATCGAAAACCGAACCGAAAAATTAAAATTTTAAAAAAATTATATATGAACGCATTTTGGTAATGCGTTCTTTACTAAAATTTAATATTTTAAAATAAAATTATCTCAAGAACGCATTATCGAAATGCGTTCTTTTTTCTTTTCTTCAATTTCGGTTTCTAACCGAACCGAACCGAATCAAACCGAATTATTCGGTTCGGTTCGGTTTTGTAAAATTTTAAAAAAATCGAACCGAAAACCGAATTATCCCACCGAAAAACCGAATGAACACCCCTAGGAGTGGAGCGGCAAAGAAGGCCGTGGAAGTGAACAAATGTGGAAGAAAAATCAGAAATTAATTGTTTAATCTATTCGTGCTTTGGTGAAAGTTAAAGCTTTTATTTTTCCCGTTTTGATTAGTGAATGAACTAACAAAGATTAATATTCTCTAATTCTTTTTTTTTCTTTTATCTTCTCAGTTTAGTCTATTGAAGAAGTATATTGATGTTATGAAGATAGGGAGTGGTTTTAAACTTTTTGTATAAAGTGTAATGGTACGAATTTTTATTGTACAACACATAATAAATAGAAGATTATGTCAATTTTTATTCTTAGTTAAGTTAATAAAACTGTTTTTAACCATATCTAGATTTTTAGTTTTTTTAGCTTTCTTTATTATTTTTCATTATTTTACTATTTGAAATTTAAGATTATATCATTAAAAATAAATTATTTTAAATTTAAGAGTTTTGAAAGATTAAAGGAAGCCTTTGCAAAGGGGAATGGCTGGTATATTACTAAAATAAAAGGGGTTCATTTGGTACTCTCATCGAGCAAAGATCTTGATTTTTTATAAATAATTAAACTAAAGTATTAAGTTCAAAAAACATTTTTCCCTACTATGTAAATATAGGAAGAAAACATTTGTGCCATGTGTTATTGCAATCTATGCCCTCTAATTTTAGTTAGGAACATGCTATTGGCTCCTTTTAATTTTTTTTTGTTAGTAACATTCCACCTCTCTTTCTTTAACCATTATTCACCCCCCCCCCCCGCCCCCCAAAAAATATTAGTTCAAATCTCAAATTAGTTATTTACATATCTAACTGAAAATTTTTATTTATTATTTCCCTCCCAATTTCCAATTATGTATTTTACTAACTTATGCTAAAATTTTATTTAGTATATCTTATTTGAGTGTTGTAAAATGAATGAGATAATATTTCTTTACAAAGCATGCCAAATAATTTTTCCTACTTAAATTTTTTTTTAACAAAATGAACTAAGATATTCATAGGCCAAAATTCCAATATTTCATAAACTTATCTTAATTTTTCTATGTTTGTTATTTAAGCTCCTAAACAAAGTACAAATAGGCAGTAGAAAGTTTACAATCTGCATACACCTAATTCAATATGTCATTATGGCTTATGTGTAATAATTTTATAGAAGGAAACAACTCATAGTATGAGAATTAAAACACTAATTTATACTTTAAACTAACGAATGGATAAGGAGGAGGACATTGTTATCCATTAAAAGAGAAATAAAAGAATATGGATTACAAAAAACAAAAGATAAAGAGCAAATAGTGGGCCTAAAAAGGTGCAATAGCTTCATTATTCAATAATATTTAATTTATTAAACAATAATATGTTAATGATCACTGTAATTTTAGAATATCGTTCTAAAATAAATTTTGAATCTTCTAATACATTCTTTAATATATTATTTATTAAATTAATTAAATTAGACTACATGTAGTTATCATTAGATTAAGAAAAATTAAAAAATTTTAAACTAATTATATAATTTGATATATTAGATAATGTAGTCCAAAATGTGTTAGAAGATTTCCAAACTCCTAAAACATTGTAAATGGTCCTAGGTTTGCATTGATGGCGAACAGCGTATATTTAAATATAACTACTAATTTTATTAAATTTAATCACTCTTTTTTTATTTTCTCCTCTTGTTTTCGCTCTTCTTTCTCATCTCTCTACACTCTCGAGAATAGTGTCGAGGTTGCAATGCACCCAAAAAAAAAATGTAAATGCTAATTTTTTTTAAAGAAAATATAATTTGATTGGTTCCCTGTTATTTTTCCTTTGTTAGTATATTGTGATGCAGCTGTCTCATAATTCTGCAGATACTGATTCAAACTGGCTCTTGCTGCTGTTGGTCTGGCACTTCAATCTTAGAAACTTCTCAGATTTTCTAGTCATATGTCTAAATTGGCAAGAACCCCCGCCAATGGATTCAGACAAGAAAGAGGTGTCCAGACAGAAATGCCAAAACAGACATCTCTTTTCCATTTTATTTTGAATTCGAGTTGAGAAGGAGCGAATCATCTTGTTTGAGTCGAATATTGTTGTTTTAGCGTTCAAACAAATGTTGGGAGCGTCGATTCATCGCCTGCCGCTCGCACGATTTGTCATTGGGATCTCCGGCGGTGTCATCGACATCCTTCAGACTTTGAAGTGGACCCACACGCAAAGCTGGAGCAGAGTTCTTCTTCAAGTGGTTTGGAACAGAAGGAGGCCGTTTTCCCACAAGAAAGAAAAAGGAGCAGCAGAAACGAAACTATCTCATGGCTGTAAGTTTTCCCTTTACTAACCCTTTTGATTCTCTGGTATCGTGTTCTTAGCACATTTTAATTTTTGATTTTCTGGTATTGTATTCTTAGCACATCTAAGTATTGGTCATAGAGGTCTTGATAGTTCTGCAGCAGTTAGATAGATTTCAAGGAATTAATTGATACATTTCAATCGTGAAAATCATACCTAAAAGGGACAAATCAGAGTGCTTCTCACCATGATCTCAAGGCAGTAGTCCAAATACTTAGCAACACTAAAAAAAATGAAAAATGAAAAATGAAAAAAAGGCAGTAGCCCGAATATACCAGGTACTAGACTTCTAGGAACAGCTGCAGCATGTTGTTGTTTTGACAAAACCGAAGACAATCATCTATCTCTGTTTGACTCCTACTCAGTTGTGCTAAAAACTAATGGCGCTTGTGGTTTCTTTGCTTGCCAATCATCCACGTATTCCAGGTTCGTGCGTGCGTACTAATTACAACTTCTGCATTATAGACGGCACTTCATGTTTTTCTTTGTTATTTTATGAATTTATTCTGGAATTTTGCTAAATCAACCTATTTACAAATGATATGGCTGCAGCAAAGATCGCATGTCCCTAAGTTCGGTAATTGGAATGGTGACAATGTACCCTACACTGCCTACTTTCAGAATGCGCGCAAAGAGAAGGCTGGTGGTGTAAGATTAATCAATCCCAATGATCCTGAGGAGAATCCAGAGGCCTTTAATTTTGGAGGATTTGATGGAAATGACGATCCACCCTATTCTTCTACTGCCAATCCTGTGCAAACAAGCCTTGATAATTCAGCAGCAGCAGAAAAAAACCCTAGCGAAGGACTCTACCAGCACCGTGGTCATCGAAGAAACACTTCTGATCAACAGAAGAATATCACTCAGAGAAGCATAACTACTTCGGAATCAGGCAGTGAAAAAGGCCATTCTGATTATTCAACCCCACAGCAGCCATACCACCAGCGTAAAAGATCTGATCATCGGAGGAAGAGCTTTCCTACATCAAAAGGGGGAAGCAATCCATCTGATGACATTGTATGTATTTTCATATGCAAAGACCATTAACTGTTCCAGCAAAGGGCCATTTTATAGATTGCATAGTGTGAATTCAATGAAGAAGTTTTTGCTTCTCGTAAGATTAAAATTCAAGAAAAGAAGAAATTCAATTAAGAAAGTCTTCATGGCATTACTGAAAAGTACTAGAGAGACATCTTTCTAGTTGACTTATCATTTCAAGATAGCAGTAATGTTTGTGATTGAAAGACCGAAACCTATACCTGCAGTTAGGTTACTAACAGGCTACCATCAGATTGATGCGTGCTATACATTGAGTCAATGTAAAGTGCGACATTTGAAGCTAATCACAGTATTAAACTGATGCATTCTACCTATCTTATGTTCTTGGTTTAACTTCAGTGTGATGACATTATGATATCCTATGCTCGTCCTTTGCAGTCTTCTGGATCAGCATCAGTACCCAAATTTGGAGCATGGAATGACGGAGACCCTAAATCTGGAGAAGGTTTTACTCTTATCTTCAACAAAGTAAAGGAGGAAAAACAAATTGCAGCTGCCAAGTTCCCTCCTGTGCAGCCGCAGAGTAGAAACAATCTAGTAACTCGAAGCAATGAACCTCGATCCAAGGTACGGTTGCATGTCTTTTACTGCATAAAGACCTGGCTCCGCTCCTTAAAAAATTAAGCTACATTGGAAGGTCCCCTTAAGATGAAAACTTGTGCTCCCAAAAGTTGATAAACTGTTATTTTCACCCAATTAACCACTGTACACCGGTGCAGATGTTTTGCTGCCTATTCTGAAGTTCAAGTGAGGGATCAAATTGGCTCGGGAATTCTGAAGCTCAATTTGCTGCCATTCTGTGGATTTTTAGTTGTAACAATGCAGCTACAATACTAGCCAAGCAGTGATGAAATTGATGTTTATAGTTTTTTCTAAAGTGTCAAAATTCCCCTTGTGCATAAATGATGTCATTATATCGGTAGATTTATTCCTACTAAGGATTGTTGGCTTTTTAGAACATTGATGAAACAAGAACGGCTTAGAAAATTGATTAATAGCAGAAGCTTCAAAAGTTTTTGAATGATATACATTTGAATGCTCGTCTGCTGTCTATACGGTCTGGATTTAGAGCTCCAAAATCATGTTCAAATTTCAAAAATTTTCAACTGCAACCTTAATCAATTCCAATTATACGTGGGTCATACTAGTCTGATAAATCAAGACTCTATTTGAATTGAGTTTTGTAAATTCAATCTAAATCTTTTATTTTATATTTTATTTTTTATAAATAATATACTTTTATAAAATTTAAAACATAACATTTTAAATATAAATACTATTCAATCATATTTTATAACTTGTACTTTATTAATTCTAATCAGTATTAAGATGTTACATGAGCCAAAATATTTTAGAAAATTCAATATCGTCATAAGTAATCATCATATTTCTTTTTGAATAACTTTTTTTCTATCTGCGCACATTAAGGAAAAAACAAAATATTAAGGAATCGATCGCGGGACAAGAAAAATCGAAAATACCGGCGCGGGGGTGGGAGGAGAAAGATGGGGGAGCAGACTTGAGAACATAGCAAACGACGTCGTTTAGATCCGCAATTTTAAAAGTTGCCTCGCCGACATAAAATTCTTCGGTAAAGCGCCACGTGGACTATAGATAAATTCCCTCCTCGAGGGTTTTCAAACCCCAACAGACTCATCAAATAGCAAATACTCTGTCTATAAAGCGGTAATCAGTTTCCTCACACAAGTAACCAACTCTGCTCGCAGAATTCAAAAAGAGGAGAATGGTGGTGTCAGGCCAGATGAGTTCTTGCTGCTCCAAAGAGCAACAGAAAATCTATCAGGATTGGTTCAACTTTGCTGATTCAGGTTTTCTTCACTTTTTCCTCTTTCTTTTACTTTGATTTCTCTTACAGAAGGAATCATGCACATATTTATTTGCGTCAATGAGTAGATGGCGATGGCCGCCTCACTGGAAACGATGCCACAAAGTTTTTCTCCATGTCCAATCTCTCTAGGCCTGAACTCAAGCAGGTAAAAGCTTGTTTTTGTTTATACGGTAAAGATGTTCACGGTTGCGCATCAAGCAAATACTATGAATTTTGGTAAAAATGTATGTATGTTATATCAAATGAGTAACAATACCCGAAATAAGTAGAAATGGTTTTAAAAGATTTAATTTCCAATCAATAGATTACAGTATTTTACTCTAAAAGATTGGATCTTTTGTTTTGTTGTATTGTTCTAATAGTATTGTTGTTCTGACTGTAATTTGTGTACTTTTTATAGTTTATTCACTATTAGCTTCTCCATTACTGGAAGAAGTATTTTCTGTTAGGTTACATAATAGTAATCTTGTTGCTGAGGTGAGGGAAGGTTTCTTTTGACCAAATATGTAACCTTGAGATTTTAATTTTCCTGAGCATAATGTTCTAGTCACTATCTTCTAATTGCACAAATATGTTTCCCATTCTCATTTTTAATTTTATGTTTTCTGCTTGAGAAGGTCTGGGCAATGGCAGACTCAAAGCGACAAGGATTTCTTGGTCTGCCAGAGTTCATTACTGCAATGCAGGTTGTATTTGATTCTTGTTTCATTTTTGCATCAGCTGATTGATTAAATCTAGTTTTGACTTTGCTCTTCCTGATTTATAGTTGATCTCCCTTGCACAAGAAGGTCATGAACTAAACTCAGTTCTGCCTAAGACGGGTACGTTGAGGAGCAATTTCATCAGTCACTGCTGAAAATTTTAACAAAAGCAGTCCTGTACCTCTCGGTATAGATTAAAATGTCAGAGAACTAGGTGGCAATAGACATTTGATAATAGACACATATTATAAGGACTAAGTGCAAAAGCTATTTTATGGTATTACTGCTTTAGGCATCTTGTGAAAATTTGTTTCATACTCAAAAACTTGGCTTTAGATGATTTCAGTTCTCTGTTTGGCCTTTAGATTAGCACAAACTTTTCTTCACCTGATGAAGTCTGTGCTTCCATGTCTGCACATCTTTCACTGGTAAAAGGTGTTAACATGGTACTGTGTTTTAATCTTTCTAGTTAACATGGAAACTCTCAATCCCCCGGTAATGGAAGGTCTAGATGCCTTGCTGGCTGTAAGTACTTGATCCCCTTTCTATTGTTGCTAACCTCTTAAGAAAACTTTAAACTCTTTTCTTTTTATAATCTTGCTCTTTCATTGCAGAAGAGCTTGAGATTAAATGGAAAGCCTCAACTAGATGGTTTGCCACTTGTTCTTATTATTTTATATTACCTGTATTTCCATTTGGAAATGTAATGTTGTTGTAGTTTGTCTTGTGATAAATTTCCTTATTTTAAATAATGCAGGAAGTGCTGAATCACTACCCATGGTACCAGTAGTTAACCCAAAAGGTGCAAAGAAGGTACCGTTTACAGTCAACTAACATCTACCGTTATTTTGCCTTGACTTCAGTAGTATGCAATGGTATGATGCTTGTGATTCCCTTTAGTCTATATTTTCAAGTAGCTCTTTGTTTAGTCAAACTAAACAATCTCTCAAATTCAATCGACTCATATTCTTCTGAGCTGTGTTTTTAGCATATATATAGTTCATCTTGCTTTTTTGGCTGATGTGGGATAACTTTTACTTCACCAGACCCAAAGTTTTGCTGGTACTGTTACTTCAGTAACAGATGGATTGAAAAGACTGTACAATGAAAAGCTTAAGCCATTGGAAGTTGCCTACCGTTTTAATGATTTTGGGTCTCCCTTATTGGTGAGTAACTAACAAGGAAGTGACGTTTTGTGTCATTGCATATTCTATACATAAAGTTTATTCTTTTTCATCTTGCAGACAAATAGTGATTTTGATTCCAAACCAATGGTCATGCTTTTGGGTCAATACTCAACTGGAAAGACCACATTCATAAAACACTTGCTTGGATGCAACTATCCAGGTTCTGCCAATTTTTTCCCTATAGTCTTGTATTTTACATTCCAACAATTTCCCCAGTTAAAAGTTAACATTTTCCTTGACAGGAGCTCACATTGGACCGGAACCAACTACTGATCGATTTATTGTGGTCATGGTATTGAACATATTATTATATGTTCTCGATTTATGGTTACTCATTATTAGATTGATATTCATTTGAAGGTTGGGCCTCATGTGGAATAAGAATATCACTAAATTTGACATCTGCAGAGAATCAAAAGATAAATATTTGAGAAAATGGAGAATCAACAATATATAACTTATTTTCTATACTTATTATTGTCATACCGGACAAAAACCTTTCTCCAATGTCCATCTGCTGCTCATGGTTTCAGTCTTCTCTTTTCCTTTTCTTCCTCCATTTGTTTTCTTATTCATGGCAATTTGACTTGTTGAATTGATATATTTGATATTGGCAAGATTTTAACAATTAGTTGCATTGTTCTCCTTTTAAGCTTTTTATCTCATAACCACCTTGCTGTTTTCCTTCTAATCAGTCTGGGCCAGATGAGAGGAGCATTCCTGGCAACACTATTGCTGTGCATGCAGAGATGCCATTTACTGGTTTGACAACTTTCGGAGGAACCTTCCTGTCAAAGTTTGAGTGTTCCCAAATGCCACATCCTGTAAGTTACAATCTTGTAAATTATGATGCTGATTGTTGGACAAAACGTTCAATTACTGGACTTCAATTCTTTTTGATCTGCAGCTGCTTGATAATATCACTTTTGTGGATACTCCTGGAGTTTTATCTGGGGAGAAGCAACGGACACAACGCAGTTATGACTTTACAGGCGTTATCTCATGGTTTGCTGCGAAGTGTGATATGATACTTCTTTTATTTGACCCTCACAAACTTGACATCAGTGATGAATTCAAACGAGTCATCTCATCTTTACGCGGTAATGATGACAAGATTCGTGTAGTCTTAAACAAAGCAGACCAAGTAGATACACAACAAGTAAGATCTACAAACCATAATCACACATCATTCTTCTCTACTTATTTTCCTGTTTGTAAAAGAATTCACTGCAAAATTTTGACCACCTGATTTGATATAGTTGATGCGCGTTTATGGTGCATTGATGTGGTCCCTTGGGAAAATCCTGAATACCCCGGAGGTAGTTCGCGTCTATATTGGGTAGGTTTTTTATTTCATGTTAAAAACAAAACTTATTATCAGGTTTCTGTAACAATCCCTTTGAATTTAGGACTTGTTCTTTATAGTTGTTGACAACTTCTGATTTACATCCTGTGTCATGTTTATATATATTACCAATTGAATCAACAAAAAAAAGGAAGAGAATTTTGAGCCCTGTGTATAAAGAAAAAGATAGTTAAAACAATAGGACGGAGGAATAACATTAGTAAATATGTAAACAGGCTAAAAGAATCAAAGGCTTAGCTACAGAATTTCAACTGTTGGAAAATTGCAAATTTATTAGCTTGGCACTGGGAGTACTAGTTTCGTGCGTATTGCATCTGGTTTAGTGCCATGTACCATTTGTTTAAACTGTTGCCTTTGGTTCAGCACTTAATATGGGAGATTGCTTGTTTTTAATTCTACAGCTCCTTCAATGAGAAACCTATTGATGGAGCAGCCATCGGTCCTATTGGAACAGATCTTTTCGAGAGAGAGCAGGATGACCTTCTTGTGGATCTGATGGATATTCCTAGGAAGGCTTGTGACCGACGGGTATGATCTCATCTCATGTGTTTGATAAGCGTAGGTATCCAGAGGGTTGGTCTTGAAATGTATCTTATTGGTTAATTGCTGCATTTGGTGCTTCTTACAAATCTGTATTTCAGATCAATGAATTTGTTAAGCGTGCCAGAGCTGCAAAGATCCACGCCTACATAATTAGCCATTTGAAGAAAGAAATGCCTGCACTAATGGGCAAAGCAAAAGCTCAGCAGAAACTTGTCGACAATCTTCAGGATGTCTTTGCAAAGGTCTGCAACTCTATCTTCCTCTGCCCTGTAATGTCCATTTATACGAGGTATTTATTCCAATTTTGTGGAACAGGTCCAGCGAGAGTTTCATCTACATGCAGGAGATTTTCCAAGTCGGGAGAACTTCAGGGAAGTTCTGCGTCGGTACAACATTGATGAGTTCGAGAAATTGAAGCCAAAGCTGATCCAGGCTGTTGATAATATGCTGGGTTATGACATCCCGGAGCTCCTAAAGAATTTTAGAAATCCTTATGACTAAGTTTCGCAGACATACTTCAAGAAGGCTTGAAGTGAAGAAGTCTGCGGCTGCGTGCTATTCGAGTACAGATGAGGACAAGTGGGAATATTTTCAGATAAATAATTGTTATTGGTTGATGGATGCTTTCTTTTATATTCTTTTGATATACCTCTCACCTATTCTACTGGGGAGGGCATCATTTGCTACGGCTATTAGAACATTGTATTTTGTTAGATTCTAATCTTTCAGTCTATTTTCACCGGGAATTTTCTGTTGATTACATGTTGACAAGTTGATCCTCATGCCTTTCTTCCTTCTTTTCTGGAAGTTAGCATAGTTCAGATTGTTCATAAAATGATAGGAAAATATAAAACTTGTAAATAAAGTACTTCTTCGATTGCAAAAAGCTAATATTTTTTCATATAAAGTTTTTTTAAAAAAAGAGATATTTTTATTATATTTTTAATTTATTTATTAATATAATAAAAATAAAAAATATAATTACAATGAAAGTAATTTAAAAATTTATAAAATACTAAATATTTTAAAACAAAAAAAAAATTTGTATATTTTAAAATAAAAAAAGTAGTTTAAATCGATAAATGAAGTTAAATACACAGCTCTAATTGAATCTATGTATATTTTTAAATATTGGAAATTAAAATTTTTTAATCATTTTAAGTTACTTCATGTGTTTGTGGATTTTGATAATTTTTTAAAATTCGTGACAATTAAAATCGGAGAGAGCGTTATATTTTTGTAGAATATCCAATCTATTACTATTTGAGGACAACACGAAGCAGTTGCACAACTGGCTCATCCCCAGAATACGTCGTTTCGCGGGTGTGAATTCCAAGGATATTGCTAATTAAGAAAGGCCCCACCCGTTTCCATTCGACGATTCAACCCCATATAGACAGGACACAGAATAGTCTTCTGCTGACGCACGCAGTACTCATCGCTAATACGTCTTGCTCCAGAGCATCTGCGTCAGTAGCCCAAATCCAATCGTAAACGACGTTGCGGTAGTCATGGAGAAGATGAGCAAGAGATTTCAAGGCAAAGTCGCCATCGTTACAGCTTCAACTCAAGGAATCGGCTTCAGCATCGCCGAGCGCCTCGGTCTGGAAGGTGCTTCTGTCGTCATTTCTTCTCGGAAACAGGTGGACTTGTTTTAAATTCTCTGCCTTTAATTCCAAGAACCTTTTGTTTATTTCTCGTTAACGAATTTCTAATCTGCTCTAATAAACAATTTATTTAGTAAAAGTTGGATCTTTTTCTGCTAATATATGTTTCAAAGTACCGATCGTTTATGAAATTTTATTCTTTCGTAATTGGATCTTTTCCATTTTACATTTGATGTACCAAGGAATTTTGATGGATATGTCTTCTTTGTTTCTCCTAATTGCCTTGCAGAAAAATGTGGATGAAGCCGTGGAAAAACTGAAGACGCAAGGTATTAAGGTGCTTGGAGTAGTATGTCACGTTTCAAATGCTCAGCAAAGAAAGAATTTGATAGAGGCGACCGTTCAGGTTAGACATTTAATTTTTTTTCCAAGAAATACCTGCTGAATCGAATTGAGTTGGATTGAGGGCTCAAGATTGTCTTTTGATGCTTGAGCATGCAAAGTATTCTTGGATGCCTTCTGCCTATAATATTTAAAGGCGTCTCAAAATTATTAAGCTCCTATGACGTCTTCTGTTTTATGCTTTTGTTTCTGTTGAGAGATAACTCGGGGGTCCTCAGCATTTTAGAGGTCTCTTTCTTTCATCTTTTCTTTTGCTGGAAAGTGGTGTGCCGGAGATAAATATTGCCTCACATTTTTTTTTTCCCCGGTATCTTGCTCTTTCCGTTCTTTCATTCTGTCTCATTCTGTGGATAAGGATTTTAGTAATGCTGGTTTTCTTCTAGAGGGGTTATTAAATGCCTGACCTTATCAAATTAACTTTTTCTTTTTTTCCCTCCTTCTGGTTTCCTTGCAGAAATATGGAAAGATAGATGTTATTGTGTCCAATGCTGCTGCTAATCCTTCAATTGATTCTATTTTGGAATCTAAAGAACCTGTTCTTGACAAGTTATGGGAAATCAATGTCAAAGCCTCTATAGTCATTCTCCAAGTAAGTCAGTTTTCTTGATTGCTATATTGTGATTCTTAATAGACTGATGGAGAATAAATCACGCTTTAGATGATGATAGGCTGATCAAATGATTTAGATCTGTCATCTTATCGAATATGTTTTTAATGAGAAAGCAACTCCTCTCTTTGGCTGTACGTTGTTTTAATGCCAGGAAGCAGCTCCTCACTTAAAGAAGGGTTCATCAGTTATTCTGATTTCTTCTATTGCTGGCTATCAACCGCACGCTTCAATGGCTATGTATGGGGTGACCAAAACGGCCCTTTTTGGCCTAACCAAAGTACTTACATTTCCATTGACATCGTTTTACAGCAGATGGTCATATCTTCTGGTTTGTGTTCAATTTTCTTTTATGGATTTTAGGCCCTCGCTGCTGAGATGGCACCAGATACCCGCGTAAACTGCATTGCACCTGGTTTTGTGCCGACACATTTTGCTGACTTTATAACTGGCAATGCTGATATTGTAAGTTATCAACAATTTCTGTTAAACATCTTTCAGTTCACGGGGAGCAGATAATGTCTTTCAGCTTCTGATGTTGGATATAACATGCTTTGTTATATTTCATTCCATTTTGTAGAGGAAGGGGATTGAGGAGAAGACTCTGCTCAACAGGCTTGGGACGACAGGGGATATGGCAGCAGCTGCTGCCTTTTTGGCTTCTGATGATGCTTCTTACATCACTGGAGAAATTTTAGTAGTTGCTGGTGGAATGCATTCTAGACTTTAGACATTGAATCCTCCATCAACCAACCAATATCAGAAATCCTCTTCCATGACTTTATGTCCTAAACTTTCCTTTACTAAGCACTCTTCCGTGACAATCAGGCCTGCAAGTACTTTTATCTTTTATGAGATGGGAATTTTCAGTTACATTTTCCCTTTTACTTGAATAAACAGCAGTGTGTTCAAAAACGTGGTAATCACTTTGCGATTTCTACCATCCAGCTTCAAAAACATCAGTCTCTCGCGGGTTCATTTTGTAAGGCTCGCTGTACAATATTGAAAAACAAGCATGAAATTTTACTATTTTGTTAGCTTGGTCTTGTCTGAAGAGCAGTGATAATGTGACATGGAGAGCGAATTTCTGCCGAAATGACAGGAAGCAAAGTACAATTGTATGCCAAATTGCAAAGGTCGTCTTCATTACTCAAAACTGGGAACTGCACACAACAGTTTCAGCAACTTGTGCAATTTGTGACCTTGATATCTCCAACAACAACTAATGATGGTTGTTACCTTCCAAAATCTAATGGAGTAAAGTGGGTGATCATTCAAAGCGATACTTTACCTTCGTTTAAAAGAGGATAGGATAATTTCACCATACAATTTCCAATCCATGGAGTCTGGGTGGTTCTTAATTGCTTTTGAACATTTTCTATCATGGAGGATAACTCCAGTTGCTGTCATTAACATATCTAATTGATGACCGGGAAGCCTCGACTTCTTAACATAACCCTCAAGAAACCAAAGGGATTTTTCAATTGCATCTTCTTGAAAACGTCTCCAATCTCCACTCTACATTAGCAGAAGTTTGCTAACAAGAACTCCCTAAGAACATTTCAAAAGTTGTCGTTTATTTTGTGTCTGAAACTCAAATCCAGGTACTACTTATAGAAACCATGAGGAAAATAGGCAAGAGAAAGTAGCGGTTGTTACAGCTTCAACTCAAGGTATTGCTGAACGACTTGGTTTCGAAGGAGCTTCTGTTGTTATTTCGTCTCGAAATCAGGTTGGGCTCTTTTTTTGGTTTCTCTCTTTAATTGGAAGAAATTTTGGCTGTTGATTATGCATATACGGTGATGTTCTTTTCGTTAAAATTTCCAATCGGCGGTTGTAAATTTCAGAAAGCTGTAAGCTTTTTCTGCTTATAGTTGAATCTCATGATCAGAATTTCTTCTTTCATTCCATGCCAACATACATGTCCTTTTACACTCAATTAATGTATGAGGCGATTTAGGAACGATGACTCCGCGTATTTGGATCAGTATGTGATGTTTCGAATTCTCAGCAGAGGTAGAATTTGATAGAAACGACCGTTCTGTTGTTTTACTACTTTCATTTGATTGTGCCTCCAATTGGGTTTCCAAGTCAACAATGTTTATGATGTTATATTCTTTCCCCTGTTTCAATCTGGGCATAAGGATCTGATTATCATTTTATTGCAGAAGTACGGAAAAATAGATGTTATTGTCTTCAAATGCAGCTGCGGATCCCTCGATTGATTCCATTCTGGAATCTGAGGAACCAGTCCTTGACACGTCTTGGGAGATCAATGTCAAAGCCTCCACACTCATTCTTCAAGTAAGTCCGTTTTCTATAATATGGTGATCCTCCCTAGCCTGATATAAGGGTAAGGCATGTTCTCATGATGCTCTGCAGCTCTGTGTAGATTTTGTAAACCTTATATATGTGATCGGTTCTATTCGGCTGATCAAACAGATTAGATATATAATTAGAATATTCATTTCTTGAGGGTTTAAGGCCGTGCATTGTCAGGAAGCAGCTCCTCACTTGAAGAAGGGGTTCGTCAGTTGTTCTGGTTTCTTCTATTGCTGGCTATCACCTGCAGGCTTTAATGGCTATATATGGAGAGAACAAGACAGCCCTTCTTGGGCTAACCAAGGCAGTATCTACATTTTCTTTAAGATCCATTCTAAAGTAAACAGCAGCATCTGATTCATAATCAAGCTTTTTCTTTTCTTTGGGCCCCTTTTTTGGAACATTAGGCCCTTGCTACCGAGATGGCACCAGATACTCGTGTGAACTGTATCGCACCTGGCTATGTTCCGACGAATTTCTCTGACTTTATAACTAAAAATGCCGAGTTTGTAAGTAGCCAAGCATTTGAGTTTCACATTCTTTCACTCAGAAAGGAATGGTAGACATTATCTGCTGTGTTTTGTAGGGGAAAGCAATCGAGGAGAGGACATAGCTTAAGGGGGTGGGCACCACTGAGAATATGGCAGCCGCGGCTGCCTTTTTAGACCATCCATCCAGACTTTAGTTATGCGTTGCCATCCTCGCTTGATTGCATCTTCGAGGAGTAAAGTTCCTGAAGGGGTTTTCAGTAGTATATTTTATTATCCTTCTTGTTTTTCGAAAATCTATTGCGTTTTAATTCTAAAAGTAGATAAGTAAATTCTGGTAAAAGAGGTTCTACTTGGTGTTTAGCTATTTTAATCAGCTGAATTAAGGTTAAATATTCATGTGGACGGGAAATAATAACCACCCCAATGCTGGAAGAAAGAAACTCGTAATGTTAGAAGGAGGCGTTTCCTGCATAACAGCCAAGTATGGCAACTGCTTAACAAATATAAAACACGGTTTTTTCACTTAGTAATTTGACTATTTTCTGTGGTATGTATAGGAACTATTGATATTAGGGTAATCTTCTACTAACACCTCAACAACTTCGATTCCCTAGTGTGTTAACTTCTGAAAGAAGAGAGAGAGAGAGAAGTCAAGTGTAAAAAACCAATCCAAATGCAGCATAATCTCGTGAGATTCAGGGATCAAATGCTGAATTTTTCCAAGTCCCCTCAACTATCCATCCAAAAGAAGAAAATAAAAAACTACGAGTAGCATTTATTTACTACCATTCTAAATTGAAAGAGAAAGGGCACCATCTCGAGAACCCAATAAATAAATAAAAGGCGAATCCTTTTCTTTTTCCGGCTATGTAAATGTTCACTGAAATAGTAATTTCAGAAAATTTATACAAAATTGACCGGCGATCAAACTCACATTTGACAACATGATGTCGCAAGGAAAGAGGAAGGCAAACCCCCCATTTCCTGCGATTTATCCATGCAGGCACCTAACAGTTCAACGTAGTATCCCTTCTCGAAAAGTAAAAATATTAATATTGAGACAAATATGAACTCTCCTTGAAGGTATGGCTGATAAAGCCAATGTCATTCTTCAAAAGGCTGGCTGATCTTTCCTGACCAAATGCCCACATATTGGCAGTTCAAACAAGAAGGGAAAAGTCAATAGTAGGGAAGTACAACATCACCGGCAGTATTATATTTTCTCAAAGACTTGAAAAACATATACAATAAACATTGTGCCTTAGAAATCACAAGCTAACCACTAAAACAGTTCAACTCATTTAACAGCAGATTGCAAAGTTCCATAGAACACTAACATCCTACCTATTTGAAGGTCTAAGAGCCAGCATATATACATATGAAAGCTGCCAAGGGGGCCTTGACAACTTATCTACACATAGAAGTTACAGTCAAAAATGCTGAACGGCAGCAAAATAAACACTTACTGGCAGCTTGAGGTTTTTGAACTGCTTTTTCTGGTCATTTCCAGCTATCCAATAAAAAGAAACACATATCATCGGTCATACATTCTCGCCTTTCTACAAGTTTCCGCTGATATTTTGATAACCTTGGTTTTCCAGCTTTCCTTCACCAGGTGATATTATAGTAAGTACACTTTGAGACCCGGGGCAAGTATACATAAGTTATTTGCTGGTCTTCATGTTTTCCTTGTTTCACTCTTCCACTGTATACTTGAGACAAGCAAAGAGGACTTCAAATGGAAAGCATATAGCTACACAGGAATTACATCAGCATTCTGACTTTCATCACACGTCAAGATAAGACCATCCCCATAGGTTGGGAGCAAGCAGCGGATCCATTGACAACCTGTTGATATTGGCTCTGTAGGCGGAACAATCATTAGAACATTTTCATGCCGATGCACAATCCCCATGACACTTACAGTGCTTCCTTCTTTAATATAGCTGCCATACAAAGAGAAACCAAATGAGATCCGCTTAGCATGTTCAGGGCTTGCAGCTACTAGATGAAAGACTTAATCCCCAGTATGGTGCATGTAAACCTAATGAAAAAGTTATTCAAAGACCAAATAATTCCGCCCCACGCTTTGCCCAGTTTATTCATATAACATTTACTCATGTTAAACAGATAAAGGCCTTATGGGCCATGTCTTCTGCAAAATAAGTACATTCTCAGCAAGTCTATCAACCTTAAAGTATGAATCATATGGATCATTACTAATACTTTTATGTGCAAAACAGCAGCAGGGCCTCAAGTAGTTTTTTGACCCCTTACAGAGAAGAAATATAACTAAAGAAAAGCTAGAGATGGCTAAAAAGTTAATCCGGTTACAAAATGGTGTTCTCCAATTTTTCCAGACACCAAAAAGAGGACATTTTTCATGAGTCTAAAATTGCTTGTGGGCATGCATGCATGCATGCACCTATTTACTTAAATGCATATGCAGACTTTACTTTTTCTGTCTCTCTCTTTTGTATCTATCTATTGGTTCTTACTAGGGCTTGCGGGGAGGTAGGGTGTTTAGACATGTTTTATTCTCCCCAAAATGAAGCAAAACAAATACATTATCGGTAAATACTTACATAAAATTGAAGGGTAGATAGATATTTTGACATCACAAAAACTCAGATTACATTTCTTCGTAAAAATTTAGAGTGCACGGGTGCAAGGATTAATATTAGAACAACCAAAGGGTGAACAGCATATAACAACAGCAGTGGAAGTAATTTGAGATGAAAAAATTCAATTCGGTAAGTCAATGACCTTTCCTCAAGACGCATAATGCGGTCATCACTTGAAAGGCTTCGATCAGCAAGCCAGCGCAGAAAATTTGGTGACAAATCCTTCTTCTCTTTTGTTATATTAACAACGGTTGCTGGTTTGACAAATGGAGATACCTTAGATCCATAGCCAGCTTTAACTAAAGCTCTCAAACCAGATTGGAAGTCTGATATGTAAAAGTCAGCCACATATTTCTGTTCATGGAGGAAATTACAAGTTCATAACAATCACAATATGATTATAATTCTCATTTGCACTTAAGATCACATGATTGGTTCACAATCAATACAAATTGAATAGCAAGCTAGTGATGGTCAAAGAAGTTGATTTTCAGATGCTACAACCAACCTCTGAATGCCTGCACCCCCATGAAAAGAATCGGTGGCTTGGATTTGCAGACTTTCCACTCCATCCCTTGTATTCATACAACTCAGTTGAAATATACACACATCTTGGCACCCTCTGGAAAGAAGTTTCAAGAGGAATACTGCCACAAGTGACGACCTAACGAAAGCATGAAAAGGCAACAATTAGTGTAAATAAGAGAAGTATGAAAGAACCAACAATATGAGGACTCAGAAGAAAAAAATATCAACAGAATTCCTAAGAAGGTAGACAATTTTACTCAAACTTCTAAAACCCCTTCAAAAGACTCATATTGATGATTTATGGTAAAAGGGAAAAAATAAGATTTCTATCAACTCCAAGGTAATTCATTAATTAATGTACCTTATATGCTTTGAGCACTATAACTAAATAGAGCTTATCCATAATACAAGGCAGATTAAAGCATTTATCAATCACGACCTGTATTGCTGTCCAAAACATCTGAACAGACATATGATAGAAAATAGAACTTCATTGAACAAACGGAAACTCAATAAGCAGATTCCCTGATTTAGGGCCTCATGCTCAAGTCTCCAGAGGATGTGATGGAATGACTCCCAAGCAGGGCTTAATCCAAAGCAAAACCCTAACACACTGAACCTTAGACTACCACTTCAAAACCCTAAATAAAACGTAGTGATATCCTCAAAATAATATATCATTTCATGCATGTTATAGTAACAAAAGCTACTAGAAAAACATCTACGTGTCAATAAAACTACACATTTACTACCCCTAATGCTGCTCCATCCAATTCCTTGCTCTCGAAAACTATAACTGCAAGACCCGTAAACAGAATTATCAATCAAGCCATCCCATTCGATAATAATTGCAAATCCGACAAAATTACAAGATTAGAAGTCGATGCCTTGCCAGTGGAATATGTCTCTCGACAGAGACCACTGCACACCTGACAGAAAGGCAAGACCGGAAGCAACATGATAAAATTAAATAAGCACTTTCACCAATCCAACAGATAATTTACTTTATGCATAGAAGTTCAGAATCCTGATATCAACAACCCTAATGTAGATAATCACAAACTCCTCTAGACCATATATTCTGTAAGTGTGAATCTACATTCGCTAGGGAAAATTTGCCAATAGGGGTATCAGTCTCGTAGACCATATATTCTGTAAGTGTGAATCTACATTCGCTAGGGAAAATTTGCCAATAGGGGTATCAGTCTCGTAGACCATCAGAAACACTATCCTGCGAAAACTAAACATAACAAGTGCCCCCCGCGAACCTAAACCTAGAAAGAAAAAACACGATTAACATATTCATAATAAGTAAAACGCAAAACAGAACTTCAAATGAAGCCTCAACGAACATCACAAAAGCCTCAACTAATACAGGATTAAACAATAGAAGGCAACTTAGAACATCAAATCAAAGTACCCAGCTTTTTAGTAGAGCACGAAATTACCCCAGTGACCTTCACGTACTGTCCATCAGCAGCCCCTCTAAGCTCTGCATCGGGATATCTTCTCAAAAATCCCAACAACCCTCTCCTTTTATATGCCAAATTCCATATCAGCAAAACCGAGAGCAGAGCAGTAACAACCAGCACGGCAACTAATATTACCGCCTTCTTTACCGCCACCATCAAGAATGCCCCTACAACTAAACCCATCACCACCACTATCAAGGACACCCACATTGCCACTCTTGACACCTTAAATCCATACTTCGCCTCTTCACTCAAGCTCGTCACCGCCGAACCATATGCAACTTTGGTCGACAACCCAGACGGTGGGTCGACATAGGCGGACCGAGAACTTCGGCCACTAGTGGTACCCAAGGGGCCAGAGGTGATGAGACCTGTGGGCTGTATAGGGGTCATGGGCCCCGAAAAAGATGACGAGGAGGAGGTATATTTCTTGGGCATTGGACCGGAATTGGAGGATTTGTGACCCAAAGGACCGGAGTTGGGGCCGGATCTCATAGATCCGCTGTTGTGCTGCGATGAAGACGACGCTCGTGACAAGGGTTTTAGAGTAGGTGGAGCTCCCGATGGGTGGGGATGTGGTTGTGCATGGTGCTCTCCAGTAGAGGAGGTCGCGGTGAGATCGATGCCGTACATTTTGCCAAGCTCGCCGGACCTTTTAACATCGCCTCCGGTGTAGGGAACGGCACGGGAAGCCATTGTAGGCTGTCGCTCCTTGAGCTGTTCGGGCCTTCCGGATACGTAAAGGCCATTGCTGAGTTGGTGCGACCCAGTTCGACTACTCATTTCTTTTTCTTTTGCTTTTTTCTCTATTTGCAGATGATTTACGAACTGGATTCTCTGCTTTTTTAGTGCTTATTGTTACACTGTAGTCGTGCGCAGTTGCAGAGGAGAAAGAGAAGAAAGAGAGGGGAGAGAGAAGATGCGGGAGTAATGGGAGTGAGCATGTAGAAAGACAAGAAAGGCCTTGGCATTAGTGATAAAGACACGTTTGACCCTTAGCAGTGGGCTTTCGCTCCTCGGGTTTGCAGTATGTACGCACTGGCGCTGATGCAGAGCATGGCAGCATCGCCGTTGGAATTTTGCTGTACTTTCTAGTTTTTCTATTTTTCTTGTAAGCGTACAGAGAGGAGAACATAACCTGCGATTTGGTTTAGGGTCTGCACACGTTCTTTTTGTATATGACGTATAAAATTAAATCTGATCTATTAAATTAAATATTAAATTTAATTTAACGAATTAAATTTTTTATTTTCGTATATATTTTTAACGAACGTGTAACACAGTAACTGAATCGCATGAACTGCTTTTTTTTGGGGGGTCTGCATTTGGGCTGATTCTCCAACTAAATTCTTTTTTCTTTTTATAGAGAATAAATTCTAAAATTTATTTTTTTCCTTTCAAAACGTCAATCCTTAATAAGCATACAGAAATAAGTTACTTTTGTTTCTTATTTTAGCGATTTGATGGCATCCTAAATACTGTTTTGATCTCTGTCCACAAAAACTTTGGATTCTCGAATTGAAATATTAGGTTAGCAATAAATTGGTAATTCCATTAATCAAAGATATAAGGTTCTATTTATATATTTTTTTCTTGAAAGGACATTTGCCTTTTTTTTTTTTTACTTTGCCTTCAAAAGTCAACTGTAATATTATACTGGTTTGTTTCTTGTTAGTAGGTAAAGTTTTTTTTTCATATTTTGGGTGCATTTTGATTGCTTCACCTAAGATAATATAAAATTTTCACTTTAAGTATCATATATTTTTTTACTCAAATAATTTATTTTTATAAAATTTATGATAAAAAATCTCAAATTCTATTCAATTTCACATTTTAAGTCTACATGTATATAAAAACAAAAAGAAAAAACAATTCATTAAAGGGTGCGATTGAATAGAGTTTAGTTTTGAGATTTTTATCTCAAGTTTTGTAAAAGTTAAATTATTTGTAATAGAAGATATGAGGTCTCAAATTTAAAATTTTAAAATAAGATATTGTCCTAATAGAGTTTAAGTATCTTTTCATATTATGATAAATACTAGAATAACCTTTTTTTCTTTTTCAAGAATTCAATCCTCGTAGTCAAATGTTAACTAAACTTTCAACTAAAACGACCAAAAATTAATTCTTATTTGCTTTTCTCCAACAAGTGTAAGGGGGGAATTTAGAAACAACCCTGAGGGTGTGGAGAGAAAAAAAAAAAAAAAAGCGGAGAGAAACTCGTATGTTTTTCTGTTCATTTATGAACCGGTTTGATAGTGTCGGTCGGTGCTACCACGGGCCCAATTTTTAAACCATTGATTTGGCCGGATATGTGTAGAGATGGGGACCCCGGTAACGTGGGATATATTTTTACGCGGAATCCTGCGGATAACGATTGTGAAGGAAATTGAATGGTTAAGATCCTTCAGATCAACTGTCATTTTCCTTCTAGGGAATCCTAAATGTGATCAACCTATAGTCGGGGGTGATTATTCGGTTGAAACCAAAAAAAAAAAATTTAAACCAAAATTTTATTTTGATTTGATTTTTTGTTAATTTAATTTAATTTGATACAATTTTTTAAAAAATTTGTGTAT
This sequence comes from Rauvolfia tetraphylla, assembly GCA_030512225.1. Classification (NCBI taxonomy): domain Eukaryota; kingdom Viridiplantae; phylum Streptophyta; class Magnoliopsida; order Gentianales; family Apocynaceae; genus Rauvolfia; species Rauvolfia tetraphylla. The sequence continues at coordinate 498,103 of JAJQKT010000076.1, read as the reverse complement.
AATTGAGTTTTATTTTTTATTTTATTTTCTTAAATAAAAAACTAAAATAAAAATAATTTTTTAAAAAAATATTATTACATGAATGTATTTCTATATTGTGTTTAGTTATTAGTAAAAAGATAACACGTTTCATATTGCATTTATCTATTTTTCTCTTTCCACTTCTTCGAAGTTCAATTTGAAATCAAATTAAGTTGAATTTAATTAATTTATTTCGATTTAATTAGATTTTAAAGAAAATTTAGTTCGATTTAATTTTTAGAAAGAATTTGTAAAAGTAATTTAAAATTAAATTTTCAAACTAAAAATCGAAATGAACACGCATCTATGGGCAAATTAACCTAACTCAAGGGTGATTTTTCTTTACACTTCGATTCAATGTCGATTATAAACACTGCAAGGGAAAATTTGAGGGCTTATCGAATGACCTGTTTATGGGTGCATAGTTTTTCTACTACCAGTACTTTATGGAGCAATGGCTTCATATTCTTTCTAGTATCAAATTATATGTGAAAATTAAGTTCCACAAATGTTAGCCATAAATAAATTTAATTCGTAATAACGCATTATTCAACATTCATTACACTCTCTATATGAGTTGCTAAATTTTTTAGCAACTCGATCATTATGTACTTGGAGTGTGTAGGTGTATTTGGACGGCAATTCATTTTGTTAAGTTGTATTTAAATGAATTGTTTTGTGAGAAAAAATGGGACTAAACTAAAAAAATAAAATCTGTCTTAATTTGAGTTGTTGTCCAAATACAAGAAAAATATTATTCAGACCTAAAATTCATTATCTTATTTTAACTTAACAAGAAATATTACGAAAGATTTAGAAGAGTATTTGGCTATACATAAATAACTTACTATCTTAGTCTTTTTTGGGGGAGGTATTTATTAACAGTGGTAAAACTATGTATTAAAACTGATATTACTTCATTACAAGAGGTTAATCATGGAAATTTGTATAAAAATAATATATTTGTTTAAAAAAAATAGACATGCAATTTGAAACGTAAACAACAAATAAATATTTATTTAAAAAAACACATTATTAGTGTTAAGTTTAAGCTTTAAGATTGGTATTCCTGGAAATAGAGCATAGAGCATGCACTGATACGTAGCATGTAGGTGGGAAGCAAATTGAAGAGATTTGCGTGCGTTGGAGAGTATGAGCCATTTGATCTTGTATTCCATTATTGGCAACCTAACTGCCCAATTAGAAAAAACTATTGTGCTTTGATTATATGAGTATCAAATATTCTCTTCATTTCAAAATATAATAATTTTAAATTATTTTTATATAAATTTAAAAATATTTTTATTATATTTTTAATTATATTACTAATACAATAAATAATGATAAATTTATATTTATAATAAAAATAATTTTAAGAATTGAAAAAATAATTAAAAATTCTTATATTTTAAAATAAATAACAAGTAGTTGCGTTTAGCAACCGTTTTTCAAAATTTTTATGTTGTTCCCATCACTATCAAATCTAATGAGAGAAAGGCAGCGGATAATATTTTGCTTTCTTAAGGTAGTCGGTACGCCAATAAAATACTGTACTTTTCTGTATCGAAACTTCTTCTCTTTTCTGTATCGTTGGACTCAACTTCAAGGAGGACAAGTTCACTTTTCCCAAAAAAAAAAAAAAAGGAAAAAAACCTCAAGGACAACTTAACAGATTGGATCATATACTTTTCGCAGGATGCATATATTCGCAACATAGAAACTAGTCTTATACTAATCATTCTTAATATTTTAAGGAACCAACTGCAATTACTTTAAAATTATACTAATCGTACATTATGAGAAAGATCCCCGCATTATTAATATTGCTAAGTCTTTGTCCAATCATTTGGAGGTTCATGTCTGGTCCCTGCCGTCATCCAAACCAAGGATGACCGAGAACTTTTACATGTTCATTTGTATAAATAAACTTTAACACGAAGTGTCAAAGAGGTAATTGGCAAATTTCGTCCTCGCGGTGAAGCTCCTGACCGTCTTCCCGAAGAAAGGGGGTTTACTTATTCTGAATTCTCTCTTTTTCGACCCTTAAAAAACCCTTTTATTCCTATTAAACCTAAAAATTGGACTACATTTCTCGAAGGGTGGATGTTTAATCTTAGATTCTAAGCAAAGAGGTTATACATGAGTGTAAGTAGCGCAGTAAGCGAACTCAGAACCCGGCGTCTACTCCGGTAGTAGCCGGAAAGTCATGACGAAAAAATGTAAACTTAAAGATAAGACGGTCTATCGGCCTAATTAGAAATAATCACTCCCACAAATGTCGATTGAGCAGCGGACAGTTAGAACGTGTTGAAAAATTTATAATAGTAATCTTCTTAGGATATATTTAGATTGTATTTAGTTAAAAAAAATTTATTTTAAATTCTGTAAAAATAAATTTTTTAATAAAAAAAATATATAATATAATTATACTTTTAATCCGATCAAACGTCATCCAAATATAGCTTTAATCTTCTTTGTTGTACCAACAAGAGCACCCCTAGGGCACGATTACTGAATGGAATTAGTAATAGCTAAGGAAACGGGGATGAAGAAAATCGGAGGAAGTCTTTAGACTTACAACTTCAGAGACACAAAAGAGTGGTGCGTCTATAAACCTGGAGGCCGTTGCAGAAGGTCCTCAACTTTGTCACCTTAAGTTAAGTTGAGGGCAGCTGACATGGAAAGGTTGTTTTTATTGTCCCACTCCCCAGGATAACATCAGCATTCCTCTTTGACCAACAAAAACTTTAACAGTTCTGTTTATACTGCAAGTAAACTCCCAGCAAAAGGAGGCCTAAAAGATGTGATAACCAACATGTCTCCGCACCCCAGAATTGTTGATTTCCACCTCAGGCGACTCAGCAGGAAGAAGAAACAAGGGGCGCGGAGTTGGGTTGGCTTTTCTGGGTTCAGCAGTAGACGATGAAAATTAAGATAGACATGGCTTAAAGGTGTGGATTAACGTCTTCATTAAATATGGAGTAGAAGTCAAGATTAACATCAAAATACTCTAAAGATAGAAATATATACAAACTCATCCGCGAAGGCACAGGGTAGCTAAATTTGATAAGAAAAGTTTGAAATGTTTTGGCCACGAGTAGCCTACTTTAAGCAACATGTGAGGTTAAGCATTCTGAAGGACATTAAAATGAGACTACTTCATTATTGAAAGGGGGTCATTAAATTCGCTAGCAGTCTCCAAATACTGAAAGCAAATCATCGAAGCAAAACTACGACATAATCAACATTTCCACATGCATCCATCACATCAGGTTTTAAGCGTTGTGATCAATCAGTATTATACTGCTATTCTTAAGCTTCAATACTTCTTACCAAAACAAGTAAACCCGCTTTACTTCACTTAGGGCTCCACAAGCACAGAAGTATACCTCATTACATCCACTGCTCAAGGACTAAGACCATAAAGGAAACTATAGAAGAAAGGAAAAAAGACATGTACAAGTTCCCCCTCCAGGTTAATTCCGAAAGTGGATAAGATAACGAGTAGAATCATCATTTGGTCATGCAAAGAACCATCCCTCAAGTAGAAAATAGGCCTGCACTTAGATTGTGAATCAGGAAATTAGAACAAGAATCATAAAACATTAATGTGAAAACAGTCACCTGAAACCAATTAACTTGTGTTCCACTTCCTATGAAGAAATAAATCACAAAAGGAATTACCTTTAGGAGTTATCCCGAACATTCTGAAATAGACATTTAGCATTTTGTAAAACAGCATTAATCTCCTCATTAGATGAGTCAAGTAAGCGCAGTTCTTTGATATCCTCTTCCCATTTTTCCAACTGTTCCTTGTATATTCTGCAGATACAAATGCTTCAGGAAAACAAATCTGAAATCTCTACTTTTATGACTAGAAACCTACAACTGTTAGGTCACAGAACTCACAAGATCAGTCTTCCTTCAAATTCAGTTATCAGTTCCAACAGCATCGACTTCCCTGATTCCAGCAACTCAGACACCTCATAGATTCACAATCAGAAGCACAAAAATAATTGGCACATAAAAATAATGAGAATAAATACATCCAGAAGCTATTTTTTGATAGATATGGCCTATCGACTTTTAATATTTATTAATTTAGCTCGAAGTACTCCAAATTCAATTAAATGAGGCTGTCTAATATTTATTATCCTCTTTCCTATTGAATTTTCTCCTATGGGCATATATTGGAATAAGGTACAGTTTTGAGTGAAGCTACCAGCTGAGAGAAGTGACTAATCTTCTCCTGAATGTGAGCAATCTCCAGCTCCATCTGTTCAGAAATCACAAGATTGTCCTCAGTTTCTTCCCCAGTAGTCTTCATCACATCATCATTGGACAAGTTAATTTGCTCCTCATCCTAAAAAGTAGAGAACCAAAATTAATAACTCAGTTGAAATGAATTAGCTTCGTAGCAAAATAGCCAAGTTACAGAGACATACAGAAGCCTTCATGCGTTTCACCTTTGCATTTTCCTCTTCAGTTTCCATCAAATTGTTAATTGTAACGACTGCGGAAAAATAGAAAATTTAAGAGAGAGCCTACATTTTAACTGTCTCTACCTCATATTCACCAAAGACAAAACCAAACAATTAAATGACCAAAAGAATATAAACAGACAAACAAATAAAACGCTATTATCAAACTGGTTGGACTACGGATCAAATAGATTGCAGTTGCAAAATCCTTACCATCACCAAAATCCAGCAAAGGCGAAAGAAATTCAGAAAACCAAATTAAACAGATAAATGCTGAAGTATCGTGTTACATCACATGATTCATACTATCTTCAATCAGAATGACCTAATTCTGCAGCCAATCAACTTGGAGTTCATCAGAAAAAAAGAGAATTAGAACAGAGCAAAAAGAACTTCGCCGATCAACAAGTAGAGACAGAAAAGTTGGAGAATTTTAAACCAAAAACAAGATGAGAGGAAGAAGATATTTTAGGAACCAAAAAAAACACACACACACACACGCTCGCGTACCTTCAATATCGAATAATATGAAAGTTCCCGAATTTTTATTTAAAAGAACCTGCAAAATACGAAAATGAAGAAATTGTAATGAAATAATACTAATGGAGTTAAACCTGTGCAAAACATGGAGGAAGAATGAGTATTGAACCTCTTAGAGATGAAAATCGTGAATGAGAAACGAATAGCAGAGGGAGAATATGTGACTCAATTAATTTGCCAATACTATTTAAAGGAAAAGGAAAGTTTCCGGCGGGAAGCGCTCACAGACTCACAGTGAATGAGAAATTGCATATATCTCCTTGTGTTTTTGACTTGTCTGCCTCTTTTGTTTGGAGGATGGTCCAAGATGACTATTTTTTTTTTATTATATGTACTGTGAAAAATTTTTATTATTATATATTTATTTTTAAAAGTTCTTAAAAGTATTTAAAGTAAAAAAATTCAAATTTACGAACAACGATAAAAAATTTTTGTAAAAAAATATTAGTTATCAAACTATTCATAATTTTACATCGATTTATATATAAAAAACTTCAAAATCGATCTTAAAATAGCTGATTTTGAAGTTGGCCACTTGGATGTCAAATTCTGCCACTTAGTGGGGAATTTGCTGAAAACAAATTTTGCCACCTATTGGCGAAATTTATAGACAAGTTTTATTGTAATCTGGCAAAAATTGCATGCAAATTTTACCAAGTGGTGGCGAATTTTACATGCAATTTTTGCCACATACTAACAAAATTTGCTGTCAAATTTGCGCCATCAAGTGATAAAAATATTACAGAATTTCAAAAACTTTATACAAATACGAATTAACTACTTTTACCTCAAAATCAAGAGAATTTTTTGTACAATCTTTATTCATTACCTTGTCGTGACTAAATTAACATATTTTTTATTAAAAATATAATTTTTTATGTATAAATTTAGAGAATTCTAAGATGTAAGGGAAAGAGTTTAGAAAAATAAATATTTTTTGTATTATATATAATCCTAAAAAAACTACATATATAAAAATGAGGTGAAGATGGCCTCAATCGTAAAAGTTGTTTTGTTTAAAGAACAACAACACCCGCTGCAATTTGTTAATGCGTTCGGGAACAAGCCCAAATTGTTAGTCCGCGGCTCTGACGTCAAAATATACCCAATTTTACTGCGGGCTTGGGCTAATTGTAGGTCGTCTGGGAACTGAAATCGGGCTTCATTCAATTAATTGCCATCCAAAGAGTTGAAAAAACAAAAGAAAAAGAATTGCCATTACACCTTTCAATCTAAAATAGAATTAAGAATAAATTTTATCAATTTTTCTTTAGCCGAAGAAATTGTTAGTAACTTTTCCTTTTTCTGTCTTTTTTTTTTCTCCGGGGTACATCATGAGGATGGAAATGTAAATTAAGCATAAGACTTATTATCTGATAATGCATGAAAATATAAATCAAGTTCAGGACTTATTACTTAAAAATAAATATTTGTACACTTAAATAAATATATTTATAACTAAATAAGGTATGATTTTATCACAAATATGGGAAAGAATGAGCGTCAAATATATATATGTTTTTTGTCTTGTCATAAAAGGCTGAAGTTATCATCTGCCGTTTCTTGTATCCATTTGGCATTGTAAGACAGAGATGGCACAAACCAACTTGTAGGGTAAGACGTGGACTAGTTGCTGCACTAACATGGCAAACTTTAGCCATTCAAACTTTGAAAGCAACAATGTTGATGAAGACTATTACTTATTTAAGATCTTTTGCAATCTCACACCAAGAAAGAAACATTTCTAGTTTTGGATTACAATTGCGAATGAGACAATTCAATTGAAAATCAGAAAGAAAATGGAGTTTGCTTTTTTCTTTTTTTTTCTTCTTCCCTTTGAAGCAAGGCTATAGAAGAATTAATGACGGAAATTATTATATGAGTTTCTTATTTATCATGAACTTTGCTACCCTGGAATATAACTCCCCCATGCTTTTGCTTGAGGAGCATCTCCTAAGGTTGAATATGATTGAATGGAAAAAAATAAAAATAAAAGTGTCAAAGTGATCACTAGTGACCCTAATTATTAATAAATTTTCTTATTCTTTGTGTCTATTTCTTCTTTTTCGTGAGAGGTTATGAGAAAACAGCAGAGCATCTCACGGAAAAGTTTATTGTGTATACCCTCGTGTTTAATAATTTGGGAGGGTACCTCTATCACAATGGCGTTTGGACTAATTCCCAACTTAAGAATCTTGTCACCTCATGCAGGTGAACAGCGACCCCAGGAAGTGGCTTCCAAGACACTCACTTGGCTGATCCGACGGATTGATTTGTTCATTTTAGGACCTTTTCAGGATCAAGAAAGTAATACAATTAGCAAAGCAATGATATTCCGAACAAAAAAAATTCTTCACTTTCTCCGAGCATGTGTCCATCCCCTTCTTTTCCCTCCATTTTCAGTTATAGGTTAGAAAATCTGGAGTTGAATCTGTAATTGGATAGATACGAAGACGCAGAGAGAGAGAGAGAGGGGAATGCGAAAAAAGGGCAAAAAAAAAAAACTTTATATACCCTATGGCCACTAAGCAAGTTAGCATTGAATGGTATAATAGTGAACTACGAGAGTTGGATTCGTTTGAAAAAAGCACTGGCTCTTCCTTTCCACTATAACTTTTATTTTCCTGAACCAAGAATTCACGGGACTTCCCTGAGATTTCTGCTTTCAGTTCATGCCTCTGCGCCAAACTCAAGCTTTACCTCATGACAGAAGCAAAGATCATGGTTACCTCACAAACACTCTTTGTTTCTGGAAATGCTTCATTTTGATGGACATATTCTTCACTTTGTTTCATTTCCTCTCGCCCTGAAATCTCAATATCCTTATCTGAACAGACTCTTCTTTGTACCACTGAAAACTCTTCATGAATTTCGTTTTTCTCCGGTTATCACGAGTCTCTCCTTAGGCATGCAAGAATCCTTCAAATGGAGAACAGAGAGCTTCCTAAGCTTCTGAGGGATTATCTTCGTCTCTGATTCTCCTCTGCTACACACATGAAAACACCTTTCCTTTCCTTATACTTATTCCGGAGAATCCGGACCCATGTTTCTGAATCAGTTCATGCACTTCTTGAAGTCAATACATACGTTTAGAAGGAAAACACTACTCGATTATGTGTTTTGACGCTCGGCACTTCATCACTCTTCTCGTCAGAAGGGCTTTTTAAGCCAAAAGAATAGGAGAAAAATTTGGTGAAGTTTCTCAGATGGCAACTTCATGCTTTAACTCCTTTCGACTGAAAAAGCCAAAAAACAATCAATTGCCGGTCCCCTCATCTTCCAGAACCCAGTTGAATACCGATATTGACAACATGGAAAGGAAGAGATTTGATAGTTTAGAATCATGGTCGATGATATTGGAGTCGGAGAACGTGGAGACTTGGGAGGCATCTAAGGAGGATCAAGAGGAATGGACAGCTGACCTTTCTCAGTTATTTATAGGTAATAAATTTGCTTCAGGGGCACACAGTCGGATCTACAGAGGAATTTATAAGCAGAGAGCAGTAGCAGTTAAGATGGTAAGAATTCCAACACATAGGGAAGAGACTAGAGCTAAGCTTGAACAGCAATTCAAATCAGAAGTAGCCCTGCTATCACGGCTTTATCATCCAAACATAGTCCAGGTTAATTCTTTTAAGACTTTGATTTGATCATGCTTTGATCACCTGTCATATATGATCAGTATCCTTAGTATATGTTGGTAGTATGTCAAGACATATAGAAAGTTTCATAGTTCAACAACTCTATCTTGTCCACGTATCGTTTGCAGTCTCAAGCATTCAGAAATCAGAGGACATCTTATTATGTTCACACACTATTTTTATCTTTTAATCTTATTTCTGTACTTCAATAATCTTTTGTATCAATTTGATCATAGAATCTTTTCAGCAAGATATTCAAAAGCCTTGTTCAATGTATTAAGAGCAGACTTCTTCATTGGTTTGCATAAAACTAATTCAGAATATTACAATGAGGAAAATCATTTCTTAGCCGTATAACTTTGCATGCAATGGAGAAGGGCCTGAGAGATGAGTGCTGGGATTTGGGGCCTTTACCAATCATTAGCAAAATCACCCTTACAGCCTTATGGCCTTTGTATGTAAACGTCTTATGTGACTGGATTTCTGAAATGCTTTTGGTAGATAAAAACTCTCAGCCAAGAAAGAATTCTTCAATATCTAATTGATAAACTTCATCTTTCAAAGTAATTCGTAAGTTACTGCAGTAGATAGTATCTGTTTCAATCATACAATTCATCTTTCACCTATAAGAAGGTGGTTTAGGCTTTCATCTGCTGCAGCATGGAAATGCTTACAGTTTCCTTGTTCCTTCTAAAGTTCATTGCAGCATGTAAAAAGCCTCCTGTGTACTGCATTATTACTGAATACATGTCTCAAGGGACTCTGAGGATGTATCTGAACAAGAAAGAGCCTTATTCGCTTTCAACGGAGACCATCCTCAGATTAGCCCTGGATATCTCCCGTGGAATGGAGTATCTTCACTCGCAAGGGGTGATCCACAGAGACCTTAAGTCCAGCAACTTGCTTTTAAACGACGAGATGCGGGTCAAGGTTGCAGATTTTGGAACATCATGTTTGGAAACACAATGTCGGGAAGCCAAAGGAAACATGGGAACTTATCGGTGGATGGCTCCGGAGATGATCAAGGAGAAACCTTACACTCGGAAAGTTGATGTGTATAGTTTTGGAATTGTGCTATGGGAACTAACAACAGCTTTGCTCCCTTTTCAAGGAATGACTCCTGTTCAGGCTGCATTTGCTGTGGCAGAGAAGGTTAGATTTTTCTCTATCCACATGTTAAAATCCGATCGTGCTGAGTATCCATTGGCAGACTGCTTCATATGGATGCATAATTCATAGACAGAAGAACAGGACTCGAATCTGAACATGAAATTTCCCTTATTTCCTTTCTTTTTTCTTTGATTTCTTGTTCTCTGTACAAGTAGCCGGTTCATAACATATCTCAATGGTTTTCTGAACAAAATCTCGTGATTGCAGAACGAAAGACCACCGTTACCGGCGAGTTGTCAACCAGCGCTTGCGCACCTAATAAAGCGTTGCTGGGCAGCAAACCCTTCAAAGCGGCCGGATTTCAGCGACATTGTTTCGGCTCTAGAGAAGTACGACGAGTGCGTGAAGGAGGGTCTTCCTCTCACTCATCATTCAGGGCTAGTCAGCCGAAATGGGATTCTTGAACGCTTGAAAAGTTGTGTATCCACGAGTTCATCGATACCTGTACATGCCTGACTTCTCTGGCTCTCTTGTTCAGATACCATTTTAATCTGTCACTGAAATGGCTTCTTTAATAGATTTAGTTTATTATGACCTGTATATAACAAGGTTTCTTACGTTATAACTGTCCTCATCCATGGCTGCTACTGGTATTTCTTTCTCATTTACATTTTCTTTTGGGGGATAAAATGGGGCGTGCCCTCAATAAGTCCATAAATTCACAACGTAAAACCAACACGGGTCGAATTTTTACAGAAAACCAGTCTTTCCTCAACGTTCTTTAAACTAAATAAAATAGTTATGTTACTCTTTTTATAAATTATTTTATTTACAAAACGAATTTTTTTTAAAAAATTTGTGATTTATAAATATCCACTTTTAAAAGATTTTTTTCAGACAAGTTAATAGCATAGTTTGAGGAATCCAAAGGATTAATGAAGACAAATTTGACTGCCGTTGTGGATAAAGATAGCAAAGCATTAGATTCGAACCACCACTGCAGGGCTGAGTGTATCTTTAACGGCCCAAGTCCATTGCTTAAGGCCCAGTCTTCAGGAATTTGTTTTGAGAAATTCAACGGCACTGAAGATGGCAGAATGGATGGACCATTATAGCCGTGAAGAAAATGATTTAAAAGTCATATCTAGTCTATAAGGATTATAACCTTTAGGTATACTATTTAATTTGGAAGGATGAATATATGCTCACAAAACCAAGAGAAATATATCCATCAAAGAGAAGGAAAGCACGCCAGCTTAGGCTTTGAGGATATACTATAAGAAAAGCCGAAAAGAACATCGAATGCTGACTTGTTCTCAAGCCGATAGTCGACGAGGTCAGGCGTAAATACTCCTTCGACCGAGTCAAGTTCAACAATTTTGACTTTTTGAAACGCGATTTCGGTCTCCTTCAACCTTCGCCCTTCGCCCTTCGCCCTGGCGTTGCGAGCTCTTGAATGGAACAAGACGTTTACCCAAAAGAAGGAGAAAAAGAAAAACAGGGTCAAGACGCCACAGATGGATACATGCTACACCATATGTTGACTAAGGAAGGACCACTCTCTTCGATCTTAAGGTAAATTACACAAGCCAAGACGAGCAAGAATGTTAATGGAGTCAAAAGTGACGAACCAACCCATCTGGCCTCTTCTTAGAAACAACCAAATGATGTAATTGCAGAATTGGTTTATTAGGTACTTCTCTCATTTTTAAATATAAGATTTTTAGTATTTTTTACATAAAATTTTAAAAATAAAAGTATTTTTCTTATAATATTTTTAATTAACTTAATTTATTTTTTATTAATATAAAAAATAATAAGAGATATGTAAGGATAAAATTTAAAAATGATGCTTAAAATTTATCAAAAATTAAATATTTTGAAAAAAAGAATCTAAAAATTTAAAATAGAAGAAGCATATAAGCCAAATACTGATTTCATGATTGCTACGAATAACTTTTCACTGAAGATTAAAAAAAATAAAAGCTAAAGAAGATATAAGAAGAAAATAAGATCTCAAGCTATCCAAATAATGGAATCTTTTGACAAGAATACTGACTATTTTTTTTAAAAAAATAAATTATTATTTTTCTGCGACACGATCCTTTTTCATTATGTGTTATAACATCATAGTCAATACAAGACAGCAGAAAAATTTTCTTTTTTCATATAGAAGGAGTATATTCTTATAAATGTTATACATTAAAAGCAAAAAGTGTTTCCATAATTTGATTTATATGAAATGAACTTAGCATTTTGTGATTGAATCAATGAAATTTTATATGAAAAGAAAGGAATTTTTTTTTTTTTGAAAAAAAAAGGCCAGAGAAGAGCTACAAAATGTCATTCATCTGGTAGCCAAAAAGACTGAGATTTTAGGGAGCTGCCAGTAAGACAAGCGTTAATGAATAGATTACGAAAACTATGCCCGTGTATTGAATAAATTAAAGGAAAGAATAAGATACCCTTTGGCCTTTGGGGAATAACAAAAGGAGTAGACTAATAAGTGGGTCTTTCTTTAGGTCCTTCACTTTAATCGAAGCTTACTTTTGCCGGCCTCGCCGGAAGCGACAACAGACCACAGACATCCTTCCCGTACTCCATATTTCTTTTCTTTCCCATCTTCTTCCTCTTTTCCTATTTTTTTTTCTTTTGGTTTGTGTTTCGAAGTTCTGAACCAAGCTATTTCCTCATTTCAAAAAAAAAAAAAAAAAAACTTTTTTGACTTTTTCTTAACCCAGAGTTAGATTGCCGGTAGGTATCACATGAGTGAACAATTTTCTGCTTTTTGAAAAAATGCATGCAACTTGCATATCTCAAAAGAGCTCCCAAAGGGTTTTTTTTTTTAATTAAAAAAAAAAAAAAGGTAACAGACCGGAGGCATGAATCAGGACGAATTCCGGCAGTTTGATAGAACTTAAGAATTATAAATATGGCTCAATAAACAGAAAAATGCAAAATAATCATAGTCCCTCCAATCTCCATCATGATGATCAAAGCCAACATCAAAGAGAAAACAAGGGCCAGAAGAATACTCTACCAAAGAGTGATACTATTGCTAAATGATCTGCAAATTTAGCAATGAGTTACTAAGCAACAAAGTCTACTGTATCAATGAAGAAAATACAAGATTTGTACTCAGTAAAGATGACAAGTCCAAAACAGGGCAGCAATCCATTATCATCTAATCTCCCACAACAATCAGCGATCAGGACGACATTAAGTCAGTAATGGTAGAGCTAAAAAGATCACATTCTGCTCTGCATTTCTCCTTCTCCATGATTAGTTTATTCCAATTAATATATCGACAAAGTATCTATCAACAGTAATGCGGAATCAACAAGGGCCTAAATGAAATAAAAGCACGTCGCTCAGAAAATTTTGCCTCGACCTTAACCGGCAGCTCAAAAGGAGACTTACTAGCCATTGTTAAAGCTGCATATATTACATTGTAAAGGCTATATTTTACAGAGAAGGAAAAAACATTACTAACTTGAAAGTGGGAAGACGAAATGAACAAAAACCGTTTAAGAGAGAGGTTGAATCAACCTTTCTGGGGTTTCTTTTCGCGTGTTCGACAGATATCTTGATCAAGTCCAAACGCCCCAAATTTTGTCTCCAAGAAAACTCACGAAACTTCTCACAGAACCCTTGTCAGAGCCTTCCTCTTCTGCACAAACATGGTCACCACCAGCAACCTCTGCGCCGCTACTGCTCTCCTCAACTGAGGCCGAATCCGGAAACTCCTCCTTACTAGAATTCTGCTCAGAACCTTTCAACTCACCAGACCTTTCAGCAGACCCCTTACCCTTTTTTCTTTCTTTCTTACCCTTCTCTTTCTTGTTTTGCACCAATAAACTATCTTCATAAGCATCTATTATTTCATGTATAAGTTGACGGTTCGGCGACGAGTCCCACCTTATCCAGTAGCTCATATAACACCTGAAACAGTAACAGTTGAAAGAGGGCGGATGGTCAGCGCCACTCCTCGCCCCACCCCTACTAGAGGTGGCGGTCGTGACACCTCTGTTATTGCTCTTCCGATTCCCTGAGAAATTGCTGGAAGAGCAAGAAATGAGATAGGCCAAGACTTCTCTGTCTTGGGGAGATAAAGCGACGGTAAGAGTCAAAATAGTTGCTGGCAAGAAAGAAAGCTGGTCTGATATCAGCGGAGGCGTCGGATGAACTGTTCCTTTCCTATAAAGCTTCTTCATAACTACGGGTTCTGGAATCCTGCCGAAGTCTAGAGACGAGGAAGGTCTGCTCTGCTCCTGCTCTTTATCTTTGAAGGGTTGAAGGGTGGATACGGAGATGGAAGAAGAGTTGGGGAACCGGGGTTAACTGGCGAGGGGTTAGGTCTTTGAGCTTGTGAAGTTTGAAGAGTTGATGAGGCCTTCTAGTTTTAGGGGGTAGAAGAGAGACAAAGAAGCATAGGTGTTGGTGACGTATTTTCGGGGCTTGTAATACATTGGGGAGACGATAATAAGGTACGCGCTGGTCTTGGTGGGAAGAGTAGTAAGGGGAAGATAATGAAGTTTGATTGGTGCATCAGCATGATGCAGTGCTTGATGGACCCTACCACGAATCTAATGATCATAAGTATCTTCTTTTCAGAATTCACAGTCTGTCAGCGTCGATATCTGATCTTTCCCTCCCTAACTCCGAAGCTTCAATTACTATTGACTCACGGTTCAAGTCCATCTGTGTCTGTGGCGTCAATTAGGGTTCACAAACAATCCATCCTTGGGCTGCTCAAACCCGCTGGGCTCTGTCAGGTCTTTTCTTGCCCGGTTCCCAGCCTCTACTCAAATAATACCACGGAAATACTTCCTACTTCGTCAAGAAAAATCATCACGTCTCGCCCCTAATACGATGATTCACAGTCTTAATATTAATATTTAGAGTAAGATCATATAAAATTTGAGTTTAAAATTTTATGTTTTGAATTTAATAAAAATATTTTTTAAATAAAAATTAAGATTTAAAATAAAAAATTTATATTTAATTTTACAACAAACACAATTCAATACATCTTAAGAAAATTTAAGAATTTTTACATTTATACCTAATATTTGTGTTTCTTTTTAATTTCAAACGGATGGTGTATTTGCTAGCGCCCTGGCCATGGAGGATCTATTTAGTTTAAGTTTCATTTTAAAATTTAATATGAATTTTTTACTTTAAATTTTATTTTTATAATTTTTTTAAAAAAATTAAACTCAAATTCTACTTAATTTTACCTTACAAGTAAAAGTAAATTTTATTTAATAAATTTCAATGCAAGAATCATGAACTCGTGGAGCACGGGAGGCACGAGGCGACAAACCTTTAGAGAAGGTTGTTTCTATATGACTTGTATGCTTAATGCTTTGCAGCAGAAAATGGTACGAGTAGACGTGCTCTACTTTTCATGGTTGTGCGTTCTCCTTCAATTATTCATCTCAAAAACCCAGAACTCGCGAATCCAATCTTGGCTCATGGTGTTTGGCAATGTAGAAGATACGGAATAGGGCATTTCCTATAGTGGGGCTGATACTCGAATAGCAAACTATAGATGCTGATCAAGCGCCGTGAAAAAGTTTCAACAACAGACAAAAACAAATTTACTATCTGTTTTACTTAAGCAATTTACAAAATAACTCTCGATATAACAGTTTAAGCAATACGTAAAATTACTCTTGATATAATAATAAAAACAAGATATGTAGACAGATTAACTTATCAAGTTCCCATTGAAATAAGATTCACATAGAAAAACATTTACCATTTATTGGTTATTAACGACATCCCAAAAACGTCCGAATCAAAATATGACTTTCAAATTAAGTTTCGAAATTAGTGGATGCTGCCAAACGGACACCCCTACTGAGACACTGTTTAGGAATTTTACAAAATGGTCTCGCCGATATGTTTCTTGGGACTTGATGCTTCACTCAGCTCGGTTTATTAGCAGCCACAATGCAAGTTTAAGATGGGCTTGCAACCAAACCCACGAAGACCGAAGTGTATGAGATTTGTATGGTTATATATCGAACAAATTGGTAGGATCAGTACACTGAAAGCAACAATTCCTACACTAAGTAGAAAGTCCCGTGGGATGATCAGGTGGCCAATTCATGATTTTCAAACATTCAGGAAGAACTCCGAAGGCGAGCTTTGATCCACGATTCCAGATAACGAAGCTCCTCGTCGATGATTGAATGACCAAGACCAGGATAAGCCTGAAAAGTCATATAAAACTACACACTTGATGCCTGCTTTCAGTTTATCATAATATGGTCAGACCGTGTGCTTGAACTGGTTAGTACCTTGAACACGCAGCTCATGCCAGCTTGTTCAAGAAACGGCGGACCTGCTTGTCCCGCTTCAAAGAGTACTGTTCTGTCAGACATACCATGGGACCATAATATAGGTGTCTGCAAACAAGTTCACATATCAGACCCTTCATATCAACACATAGGTGTCAAAAAGAGGGTATCAACATTGGACACTATCACTAGCAATACTTAACATGGAATTCTTTCCATGTATAATTTTTCATGGCCGATAAGTCTACAATTCAGGTAGCAAAAAGCATATTACCACATCATCACTAGCCATACTACTGAGCAACCTAGTTCTTGGAGAAAACAAGACATCGTAAGGGAACATTTGGACATTTTACTTTATCACTTAGTCGACAATAGCAAACCCGCTGTTTCTTATGGAATCACCCAAGATTATGTCTTTACAGAAGAAACCTTGACCAACAGCCAGTGCCATAAGCTTGGCAAGCAAGGCAAGATAAATAAATCAATTGGCCAATTAGATAGTTTGTCAGGTTTATTGTAGCTAAGGATAACAGATGACATAACCAAGTCTTTGACCCTTAAATGCATCAAATACCAGCCCCCTAAAACTATCGCCGTCCACTTGGTGTGCATTTTATGAGACATGGATATTCAAGATAAGGATATAACAGGCAGTGAGCCCTCAGCATCTTACACCATGGCACTGTTCAATTGGTGTGCATGGTTACAGCTCCGAAAATTGAAGAGCAAACCAAGTGCACTACCTTTACATTTATCTTATGAGAATGAACCAAGCCCCACACAAGGATATCAATCTTCTGTTACAAGAACTACATCTTCTCTCCCACCTTCAATTTGCAATCTGTTCAACAAATAAACTACCCTCCATCTATCTTGCAACTCCATGATATCTCATTTATTGACAGGACAGTAGACCCAAAAAGATTGCAAGTTATGAACGAGGTCAAACTCAGAGAGTCTCCCAAGGCAATTTACAAGCTCAAAGCTAAAACTGCTGTCACTGAATGTGCCTTTAGTTTTGCATCTTAGCGAGAAAGAAGTTTCCTACAACTAGATTGTCCCAGATCAGTATAAAATGTTTAGAGGAACTTCAGAAAGATGCAAATGAGCTGACGTGCACTCTTCCAAAAACTAGGACGAAGACAGAAATAACAGAGATGAGTTGCTATATTGCTTTTCACTAACAATGAGTCAACTAGTCCACTCAACGGGGTTGTTGTAGGTAAGAGGCATCCCTAGAGAAATTGAATCTTGATAATGCCTTACCCAGTAAGTATTCCGCTATGCTTATTTTAGACTCAATACTTGGTAACACAAATAGAAGCTCATTAGCCTAAAACCACGTCTTAGAGCCAATTATCAGCTAAGTTGATCGCTAGGCCTTCGGAGGATTACTTCCTGGGCGCAACTTCATTTCCGCTTATTTATCTAGCTTAACCCAAGAGAGAAAGTAGAAAGATGAAATCAATCTACAAGACCAAACATTAACTTTAGCATATCAAAGGAGTACCTTTTTGGCAGCTGGTTTGATTTGATCCAGCATAGATGAATTAAAAGGTACCCACCCACTAAAAACAGCACCTCCTCCAAGGGTTTTTGGATACAACAAAAGACTCGCCAAGGTCAAGGCACCTGCAAAACTCATAAAGGCTTAGAACATACAAGAGAATTAATATATCAAAATAGACACTACATCCATAACTGCATGTTTGTGTGTGTTATAGAGAGAGAGAGAGAGAGACCTCCTTGACTAAATCCACAAACAAAGACATTATCTGGGTTTGTTCCGGCAGCTATCTCTTTGTCTATCATCTTGTGTACATTATGGACGGCCTTAAGAAGACTATTTTCATCCTTTGGAGAATCCTGACATGTGCAGAACACAGTAAGATATCCAGACATGTAAATTCTCTCCTACTAGAGACAAATAACAGGAAGAAAATTATATAAAAAAGAAAAAAGTATTTCACAAATGAAGAGATGGCATCCACATGTACACAATAACTATTTCAAGGATAGTTTTTTCCTTGTTGACCTTTCGCAGTTTCACACTTTCCAAACAAGGTTCAGATTCTGTCTAGTTGCTCTCTCATAATAGTAACAGATTGCAAAATCTAGATGCAGTAAAATCAACAAATGCAAAATAGAATACACAAGGATATGGATGGAAAGAAAGAAATGGTTACAGCCAAGAACAAGAATAACATACAGCTGTTACTGGAATCTCGGGAATGTCAAACCAAGAAGGCATCACAGCACCATCTGCAGCAAGGATTCTTAGTACACAGAATGGTAAATCATGTTGGCAGAACAGGATCAACAGCAGATGTAAAATTTAGAGCTCTAAAAGGCAAGCAGAGGACAGCAATTGGACATATTTCTTCAGGCACATCTCACTATTCGATCAGTGAGTCCAGGAAAGAAACAATTTTACATTAGGTTTAACTGTAATGCAAAGCAATGATAAAACACAGTTATATGAAATTTATTATTTAAACAAATCCACTCAATTCTGCTGAGGCTCTGCTGAATGGAACGATTTTTTCCTTACAATAGATTACATTTCCAATCCATGAAAAATTGATGGTCAGTTATGGGGCACCAAGTGAAACACGTTCTGGTAAATAAAAATACCATGATCAATTGCTTGTCCTCTACAAGCTCTGTGCTTGACCCAATTAGTTGACAGTGAAACATTCTACTGATTCTTTCAGTGTAAAATGCTGAAGATATTGTTCATAACCAAAGGTAATGACACTGAAACATCCTCCATAACCACAGGTACTGATTCTTTCAGCGCAAAATGCTGAAAATATGGCTCAAAACCAAAGGTGATACTAGTATATAAGAAAACTGAAAGAATTCATGTGTGCATGCTGTTCACTAGAGTTTGCTTTGCGTAATGTTTTACTAAGAGAGATAGCATCCATAACTTCGGACCTGATACTGTAAACTTAAATAGGACCAAAAGTTCCTTTAAACATATAAAGCATCTCTAGAGACAAGCTACGAGCAGCTCTAGAAAAATGTGAGCAAAAAGAATAAGCATAGCGCTTTACCTTACTCAGCTACCACTTCCCCAATCACCCCCGGAACTTTTCCACTGACATTATACTACGTTTTAGGTCCCAAAGCAATCAAATTTCATATAATTCTTCCTTGGTATGTACCTATTTCTGTTTAGCATTTCCCGAATCTCCTCCCAAGAGATCAAAACATTAAAAATCCCCACACGCACTGTTTAGATAACGAAGTTATTGCAACTAAATTGTGATCAAATCAAACAAAAATTTAGAATGCCCATAAAGGAACATTGATGACATTGACATTGGCAAATCATTTGTACGTATAAAGTGTAACTTACAATTACAAGTGACTGGATTTGAGGGTGCAGAAGGGAACGACCAAATAGTATTTCTGAACTCCGGTGATGTAAAAAGGGTTTTGATGGGTTCATTTGCCGGGCCCGAGTCGCCTAATCCGTGAAGCCATAGAATGAAACTTCGAGACATCGGATCGCAATGCTGGGGAGAGGAATTAAGTAGCACCCAGATAATGGTGATGCCGAAGGTGACTGTTAGAAGAATAGGGGCCTTCGCTAATTGAATAGCGGGGTTCATTTTTCAACTCCACGGCGTCTACTGTTTTTCGCTTTTGTCGTCTACGAAGAAACGCCAACGAAAGCTCCAGAGAAGCTACAAGCGGGTCCAACTCCTACGCTTTCATGAAATTGCGCCCAAAAGAGTCCCTTCTCCTACGCGCTTATATCCGCATAGCTTTCTTTGAGCTATGTTTAAAATTTTTATGTGTATATTAATTGAGATTTTACTATTCCCCACGACACCCCCCCGCCCCCCCCTTTTTTTTTTTTTTTTTTTGTTGGGGGAGTCGGTTGAAGAAAGTGAGATCGATTAATTTGGCAATTAGATTCATCTAATTGGCTATTCTTGCCATGGTTCAATCATCTTATTTCCCTTGTTATTTACGGTCAATGTCAAATCGTCATCTCTTTATTTGTTCATCTACTCTTGCCAGCATAAGGAATTTGCAAATTTCCATTGCTCAAATGTCTTTCCGTGAAGAGTCGATTATTATGGATGTCTTACAAGCATCATCCTTTTACAATAAACTGGCTACGGCATAAAAGTAGGGAAATTTAGCTCAAAAACTAGTCCAACTCAATGCTCAAGTTAATCAAAACTATCACTATTCAGCAAAGAAAAATTAATCAAAACTAAGACTGGGCATTAAGCAAAACTATTCAGAAAAATAACCATAGGTGTTATGATTGCCCACGCCCAAACAAGTTTACCATTAGTTTAGACCTATACACATATGCTCTGCCTTAAAGGAAAAGGCAAATTCAGAATTTACTGGCTTCAAGGTAATCAGCAGAGGCAATCAAGGAAGGCCTTGCTACAAGAGTGAGTCTTCTTGATTTCCAAAAACAAGGAGCAATTACATGCAGCCACATCTTTAAGCTGCAGATCGATAGCCCTCAATCGTCCCCTTCATTTCATCTAATTGCGTAATGAGATATTCTATTTTCTTGCAACAGATCTCGTTGGATATTCTGGGAACATAGTCACATTTCTCAAATGGACGATATTCACATGCACTTTTGATTTCTTCTCGTAGTGTCACTTGGATGTCCTGTTTAGACAGACTCAAATGTAAACGACCATGTTCTTACCTGTAACTCCAATTAGAGAAAGGCAAATCTAGAACAAATAAAAAGGACACAACTTCAAGCAGTAAAATGCACACAGAATGCCATCATAACCAAGCCAGAAAAAAGTTCACTACCTGCAAGTAATCTTAAAGAAGATCCATATCCACAAAAATCCCTAGAAACATATGCACAAAGGAAAACTCCTCCTGCTTGCAAAACACACACTTGTTTTGCATAGATTCACCACCCAGGCTGTCCAGAAAATAAATAAATAAATAAATATCCCACAAGCAGGAACTTTGCACTTAAAACTGTAACATAGACATGTTTCGTTGTAAAATTGTGAAAGTGTAGTGCCTCCTGACTCCCGAAGAAATTAGCACCTTGTATAAAGGAATTTGGTCTAATGGTTTCCCTTTATTCCCAGCTATTCATGAGAAAATACTAGTAAGTGAAGTAAATAGTGTGCCACCAAGCATGATCGCTTTTCACTCCATAAATTGGATATCACTGAAATAAATGGCAAACAACAAAATGATGCTCCCACAGTTAGAGAATCAACTTATCGGGCACGTCCACATAACATTACTGCTTCAGAACAGGTGTAATCTTATGATCCTAATTATGGCTTTCAAGCTCAGACCAAAGCAACTTGCTGCCAAAACCAAATAATCAACAATAGCAGAACTGCATTGCGACTTACGAGGTAAATTTGGCATCATCAATTAGGAAAACAAGAGCATTTCAAACATCAATTCAAAGACTTGGGATATCAACCAGCAATCACAGAACTACACAATTAGCATAATAAAACTGGTAAAAAGTACATCTAAACTAGCAAAGAGTGAAAAGTTGCTAGTTGAACTCTGCCCTGTTCTCAATTAGGGGAAAGATTTTATTATTATTCTTTTGGGTTATTCTATTTGCTGAAAGTATTTTGGGAACGAACTCTGCCCCGTTATTTTCTTTTCTGCAATCTTCTAAGACAACAAAGCAGCATTTAGTCTAGGTAAAAATCAATTAACTATAAAAAATTAAGGAAAATGCTACACGAACACGTGTAGGAGTGATAAAGAAGAAAATTTTGGACCTTGATTAATTGCATAAACTCACTGCAGTGACTATTAACAAGTTCCTTTCTTGGACCGCTAGGGTTTGCCAATTCATCCATTACGCTGCCAGCTAGCTCCAAAACCCTAACAATTCGCTGTAAACCAAAGCAGTGAAAACAAATTGGGGGCAAAACTTTTTCTTCTCTTACTAAGAGATTGGGTAAAATTAGTTTACCTTTTCGACATTCTGAAGACGTTGCAGCGAAGTGTTGTGGCTCTGCGTATCCATGGCGTTCAGTCGTTAAGAGGAATCCTGAGTTGTGAGAATAATGCGCTTGTTCGCCAGAGCAACGTCAACCGTTGGGGTTTACCCCCGACGGCGTGAGCTGTTTTCGCCTCAAAGGTGTTCTTCGTTTAATTAGATTTGTGATTCAGATCTTCTCAATATGCCAAATTAAACCCCCTTATTTTGTTTCCATTTTTTTTGAAGTCCTTATTTGAATCAAATCAAAATATATTACTTAGTAGATAATGTTTCTGATCAATTGAGTTATCACCTTGTTATACTATTTTTATATTTTTAATCAATTGTATAAAATTTAACAAAAGAAAAAAAATTGTACTAAAATATTATATAAATTCGTTTTTATATAACAAAAGGACATATGCCTTGATTAGAACCTAATGAAGGGTTCAAAAACTCAAAGCACTAGTTGAAGAAGATAACAAAATTTGTGTGTGTTGTATTGCACCAATGAATACTTTTTTAAAAATGCTATTCGGTTAGAAATTTATGTAAGCTTAAGAAAATACAGTAATTAGAGATTTACTTTAGATGCTAAATATATACTTTCTCCATTCAATATTTCTAATACAAAATAAACAGAAAGTGGCCATTATATTTTAAATAGGGAGAGTACAATTCAAGTTATATAAAAGCTTAAGAGGGTTATTGGAATAAGTAATCATTTAAGGAGGGAACTTGCAAATTAAATAGAATATGAGGGCAGCGACTAGGGGTGTTCAAAAACCAAACCGATCGAATAATTGAATTGGTTCGGTTCGATTTTTAAAATTATATATATATATTCAGTTTATGTTATCGAATCAAAAAATTAAAATTTTAAAAAATAAATATAACAACGCATTATGGTAATTAGTTCTTGTATTTATTTTTAAAAAATAAATACAAGAACTCATTACCATAATGCGTTCTTATATTTATTTTTTAAGAATAAATAAAAGAATCCATTACCACAATACGTTCTTATATTTATTTTTTAAAAATAAATACAAGAACTCATTACCATAATGCGTTATTGTATGAATTTTTGGTTTGATTCGAACCGAAATGAATCGAATCGTAAAATTAAATAGTAAAACGGTTCGGTTTGATTTTTTTAAAAAAAAAATCATCGAATAGTAAAATCGAAACCAAACCGAAAACCGATTTAAACACCCATAGCACCAATGGCTAGAGCATAGAGTTTGTCGTCTCACTTCACCTATCCAGACCCGTTGAGCCAGCGCGGGCAACAATAACTGTCGAACTTTAAGAAAAGAAAAATATATAGATAAAATATATAAGGTTGTATTGCAAAATATGCCTTAGAAGTTGGGGATAAAACCATTGTTTGTCCTATTGTTAAAAAAAGTATTGATATATATAATTTTAAATTTAATTATATATAATTAAAAATTAAATTATTTTTAATTTATCTCTTTATCTAATATTTTATATATATTATTCTCTCTATAATTTTATTAAAATTTATGAATATTGCATTAATATAGACTATACAATGAGCGAGTAGACCAAAAAACTTGAAAATTCTTAAATCTTTTAAAATTATGAGCGAGTTTCGTCTTACTGGAACTCATGGTAAAGTTCCTGAGTTCCACCATTCAAGGAGAAACTTACTCCAAATTCAAAAAAAGAAAATTAAATTTTTTGATTTTTAAACTCAAAATCGAGAATTTAGGATTAAATTTTCTTATACAATTGTATTGTGTATTATAATTTAATACAATACTCATTAATTTTAGTAAAAATATAGGAAAGTTGTTGGGTGGAGAAAGTAAGTTAAAAATAGTTTAATTTTTTTACTAAATATAATTAAATTAAAAATTGTATATAGTAATAGTGGTTAAAAACTAAGTGGTTTACCCCTAACCCTGGCTAGGGTTTTCTAAAGTTGATGTAAGCAATACGTAGACCTATGAATTTACTTTATTAATTCTTCTTTTAGAGTTGGAGTTAAATTTAAAAAAAAAATCATTTCCAGCTTACTTGTAACACTGTGGGAAAAGAAATGAAAAAGAAAGAAAAACTTTTATATTATTAGCCAAAAAAAGGCATTTATATTATTAAAAGGGAAAATAAAAATATGGCAAAAAAGAAAGAGCAAACCAAAAAAAGCCCTCCCAAGGTTAGACCTCTTATCCTTAAAAAAGGAAATAAAAGAAAAAGGACCACACTTCATGCAACAGTATAACAATTCTAATTTTATTTTAAATTGAATATTCAAAAACGAAGTTTCTTCATGTTTAAATATTATTAACAATTGAGTCAAGATCGAACACTAAATATATTTGACTATTAATCGAACGAATACGAACAAGTTTGTGAATATATTCAAACATTCACAAATATATATATATATATTAAAATTTAATAGTTCTATTAGAAAAATAATTTTTTACTTTTATTTTACTCTTTAGTGTTTAGGGTTTTGAACATTACAGACCACGCTATATCTCAAGTCTCAACCTTGAGTTGCAGCAGCAACACTCGCTTCTTTAACTGCCCACACCTTAACTACCGTTGGCAGTTTCTACTCTTCCTTTGTCAATTTTCTATGGCATATGTGTGTATGGTTTTCAATGTAGAGGACCATAGCAGCTGGTACAAAATAAGTTTTTTATTGTTTCGTGTTAGAAGGTTATGAGAATACAGTGGTGAAATAGTGACCGGAACAATTCCAGCCTTTTTTACCATGCTGAAGAACAAAGAAAATATGAATATGACCTTGAAGAAACTGGAATTATTGTTGTTTTGCATTATTTTTGAATTTGTAGTATTTTGATGTAAAACAATTAATTAGTTTTCAACTTCTTGTGATTTTTGTCAATGATCATATGGATGTTAAAGACTACTGATGCTAGCTGTTTTGAATTTATTTGAGTTCATTTTATCAATTTTTAATAGGCATTTTAGCCAGAAAAGCATTTTTAATAAATAATATAGGTAGAAAAATAATAAAAAAGAATTTGAACACAAACTTGAGCTATTTGACCAGTTCAAACTCGAACACTTGAGTTGTTTGGATTCATCATAAAAATAAAGAAGCAAACATGATCAAAATTTTTAACATTACAAACAAATTAACGAATAAATTTGAACACAAATTCAAGCTTAAACTATAATCAAACAAAATTGACCAGTGTTCGAGAAATAAATGAACCGATTTTGAAAACTCACTATTCGATTTGTTATGTTCAAATATAGCTCTAGATGCAATTTTATCACTGGTCAATCACAACTATTATCGAAACCTCTTTCTTCTTCCTCCTATGATCACCACGGCCAAAATCACCAAAATTATCACAAACACAACAACTAAAATTACCGCAATTACCAACGCCACAACTGCGTATATCCATAACAACCTAAACCCTAAGCTGCTACTACTGCCCTTATTCCTTATCTTCTTCTTATTCTTTTTCTAGCCCTAAGTTCCATCATTGCCTTTCACTAGTTGTATCTCCTATCTCCCATTATTTACCTCTTCTTTTCCTTGATCTTTTCTTCTAACCCTAAGCCATCATGCTACCTTAGCCACTAGCCACATCTCCTATTTTCCTTCCTTTCCCTCTTCTCACACTAGTGTCCTTTCTTCTTGGCTAAATCTTTCTTTCTTTTCACCTTTTCCTTCTCTACTCTAGTTCTTCCTCAAAATAGGTGTTGCTATAGACAATGAGCTGCTATCGCTTATTGTAATGGTTGGGGATGGAATATATTTGTTTGTTTTCTCCTTTTTTTTTGGGGAAAGTGTTTGTTTTTGTCTTTCTCTTTTTTTCTTTTTCTTTTGAGTTGTATTTTGCACTTGGGCATAACTATTAGCATAACTATACGTTAGGGGCAAACTTGTCATTTTAACGGCAGTTTATCTAGCTAATGGTTGACGAATAGTCAATAGAGATAAATCTCCTATTTTTAAAAAATAGGGACTAAAATGCTTTTAGTCTCAACTTTAAGGGTGTTTTGCAATAAACCCAATATATAAATAAAGTTTTAAAAAAGATAAATCTAAATAAAGAGAATACGGAAGATTTGTTAAGATTCCATACCGGAGACGAAGTCAAGAGCGCTTCTTTTCGTTTGGTGGTCGGAGAGTTTAGAGAGGGTGAGGGAGAGATATAGAGCCCATGGCGACTTCGAAGCTAAAGGCTCTCTGGAACCACCCTGCTGGCCCTAAAACCAGTATGCTTTTTCTCTTCATTCCATCTCTCTGTTGCGTTCCCTTTATCAGATTCAGATCTTTACTTTGTTGTCTTTTTTATTTTATATTGGTCAATGTATGCCTTGTTGATTAAATTTGGCTCCTTTTTTTTGTGCCTTTGAGGATGTTTGAGTTCTTTACTTCTTCCAAGCTATGATATCTTTTTTTGTATGTTTTTTCAGCACGACAAGATTGTATCAATAGATTTTGCAGGCAAGTTTGGGTGCCTGATTAGAAGTTTCATAAAATGTGAGCTGAGATTTATCGACCTGGAGAGAGATATATGTATTATGCAATTGCAAATGTAAAGAGATTATTTAAATCTATTTGGGTGGTCAAATGTGAAATTACTACAAAGAAACATGAATTTATGATCGGAGAGCAATTTTGTCAATTTGAGATTTAGTCAAGCTTTTTAATTGCAGAAATCACGATATCAAATAGAGTTAGAGATGCTTTTTCTGTGTAGACTCTATCCAGAAAATTGGATTCCAAACTCCATTGCTGCTTCTGTATTTGGGTTCTAGTTTTTGCAAAGTCCTTAAGGGTAGGGTGGAAATGGTCTTGGAACCCAACTCTAGCTACCATGAGTTAAAGTAGTATGGTGCGTTGAGGTGAATTAAACCATTTGCCTTTTTTATTTTGGTTTTAATCTTGTAATTCTTGTTCTGAATAATTTCCTACTGTGTTCGAGGAGGTTTAAGCTACCTTCAACTCCAATAAGAATTTGATTAGATATTACATTGAACTATGCTCGTGTAAAGCGACAAGTTGGCTAAACATGTAGAGTCTGTTGGTTTTGGTCCTTCTTGGTATTTACATGTAGTGTCAGCCTTATAATTTGGTTACGAGTGTATCCTGGTCTTTGCACTTGTAGTTCATTTCTGGGCGCCAACTTTCAAATGGGGAATTAGCTTTGCCAACATTGTTGACTTCTCCAAGCCACCTGAAAAGATATCATATCCACAGCAGATAGGTATGTGGTGTCCAAGCATATTGTCCATTTCTTCTACATGTATGTACGTATGCACCTATCGCTTCATGAACTTGTGCTCATTGAACATCGCTTGCCCAATCATTTTTGTTCAATTAATAGAATAATTCTAGTCAGTAGAAGTGTTCTTGTTAGTATCTTTCTTGTTAGGGTTACTGCAAATTGTACTTTCTTGTCACTATAACATGCCAGCTTACAATGGATAATGACTTTCATTTCATGTGTAGCTGTTACGGCCACAGGGGTTATCTGGTCTCGTTACAGCACAGTAATCACACCAGTAAGTAAAAGTCAATTCCGGTGTTCTTTCTGATTCTTTTTGGATTAATTTGCTAGAAATCCATTAATCATTGCCCTACATTGTGCAGTCAAACTAATTTTATCCCTTTAAAGCGCAAGATAGGCTTTCTTCTTGAATGACTAAAATGTCTGTACATTATCCATCAGAAAATGATAGATTGATACGTTTGTTTCTAAAAGTTTTCAAGTTTTATAGCAGATTCTGTAACTCTAGTCTGCCCTTTTGTCTTATTATATTACTAGGAACGTTTCATTATCAATTCATATTAAAGCAACCCTTAAAAAGTACCAATTCGTGGACAACAGAAACAGACTGATTGAGGTGCCAAAAACTCTGATCTCTTACCAAACTGTGATTAAAATCTCTGCTTCTTTCAATTCCCTTCACTTATTAGCTTAAGATTTTTGACAACGGAAAAGAAATCTAAAAATTTGATTGTTTTAGACTAGCCAGTTTTTAAATGCATTAGCAAAACGACATACTTGTAAACAAGATTCACTGTTTTCTATCTTTTTTCATTTTTAGATAATCTTCTTGGAGGAGGGTAGTTTAGCAAATAGATAATATTGGGCATCATTGGAATATTATTTAAAAATTTTTGTTGATTTAGTTTCTAATCTGTGGAAAGGAGAAGAAGGGGCAGTGTAGTTGATACGTAAGGAGTTACATGGTGCATCATGTAATTGAGTTCCAACTTCAAAAAGCACAAGCATAATTAAAATGCACAGTTCAGCTGAATAGGCGGGGGAGAAATAAATGTCTATTTGATGCAGGATCCCTTGAGTGTGCAGCAACAAAATACATATAATACTCAATATTTTCTTATTATATATTTAGCCTGTTTCATCTTTATCACGAGTCTTTGTCATGCAAAACTAATTTCTAATGATTCATTGGTTTTTATGAATGTTTCTATGTTGCAGAAAAACTGGAATCTTTTCAGTGTAAATGTTGCAATTGCTGCCACCGGTATATATCAGCTGTCAAGAAAGATTAGGTTGGTTTATTATTTTCCTGTCAGTTTTTATTCCTATCACCTCTAGTCTAAGTCCATATGTGAATTCGAAGACTATATCTTTGCTGGAACTTGGGGACCTTGATATTCACTGTAGAGAGTCAGTGGCCTCCTCCCCCCAAATAGTAAAAAGAAAGCTAAGGAACCTAAACAAAAGACACATTCTCCTGTATTATGAAGTAGTGTAACACTTTTACTGGTGCAGTTCTATGACAGCATGATGACGGCAGAATATGCTTAAATTAGTCTTTCTTTATTTTCAGGTATGATTATATGCAGACAGAGGAAACTGTTGTGGCAAAAGAATGAAATCACTAGAACTCTTCCTGCTTTTTAACCAATGAATCCAACATCCAAGTTCCATTGGTTCAGTTGGGAAGCTCATGATATATTACTTGTTTGTGCATTTTGGAGATTGTTTTTGGATCTTCTCCCCTTATCCGACAAACTACTCTAGTTGTAACATCTGGTCTTGAATTATTGTAGTTCATTTTGGTAATTAAGCAAATAATCCAATGTCCGATTGAAACTTCTTCTGTTATGTTTTGTTATTAGCCTGTCTGTAATGTTTCTGGAAATTAATGTTCTACAATTCCAAAATGAGCTCATAGTTTTCTAAAAGCTTTAGAGGAAAGCTTAAGGTGGTTTTCTAAAAGCTTTAGAGGAAAGCTTAAGGTGGTCAATACAAAAGGATTTCATGTGAGCTGTAATGAGACATCACATGAAATCATAGTCTTAGTTACAAAAACGGGAATACATAGTTCCAGTAGCATCACTTGCCAAAATGCTCGAAAGTTGTCTGGAGGGAATAAGAGAATTTTGTTTGCTTCAGTAGTGTCTCTAGCCTCCTTTGCCAATGTGGCATGAGGCAGAGGTTTATTTGGGCAGATGTTTATTCCAAATAAACCCCCGCCTCATGCTTCACAGCTAGTAAATGTGAAGCACCATGCAAGCACAATACCATGGAAGATTCACTGGGAAATGTACACAGGTTGGCTGAATAGGTCCTCGTCAATCTGAGAAGATAAATACTGAAATATTCTGTCGCTGTATTATAGCAACTCATTCTCCTTTTTTAAGCTACATAACAAGTAAGATAAATACTGAAATATTCTGTCGCTGTATTATAGCAACTCATTCTCCTTTTTTAAGCTACATAACAAGTAAATGCCAAACGCCAAGCAGGATAAATTAAAAGAAAACATGTGCAACTGCTTTTCTCAGTACAATGTCCAACTGCAATCTAGATATTTCAATTGCTTAAAGAATTGATTGTGTCTCTTACTCATAGTACACTGCATCGATACAAATTGCTACCGGCTCAATCATGGAAGCATTGAATACGACTACAACATCACAAGCACTTGACTTTCTGGACTAGTCTTAAAACAACATCCGATACAAGAGTAAGAGCCGTGGCTTCTTTTAAGTGGATACGCCAAGAGTGCTGCAAACTTCTAGGAGCCTTGTCTGCTTCAATTGATGCAAGAATCCACCAGATTATGTCCCTACACTACTGGAAGTCACTCTGTCAATCTGGTCATCTTTGTTCTGATCTGGTTTGGAGTTGGAATCATTTTCTCCATCATGTGCCTTCAAGCCCAGGCTCAAGTCCAAAGTGCTCTCATTTAGATCTTGTCGTTCTAAAGGACTACTCTCTGGGGCCTGAGATAAGAATAGAATTTAAAGACTCATGCGAATAGCCTATTCAGAAAAATATTTCAGAACAAATAATGAAGTCTGTTCAATCAATTAAATGCTAATTCCAGCATAATGAAGACAGCAAAAACACCTCGGGCATCAATTTGATAATGTTTAAAGCTAAAGCCTTCTTAGAGAGCATGTAACAAACAAACCCAACAGTTTAGCCAATTCAACAATAAAACATGCAACTTAAATCACCTGTTTTTCTTCTGCTGGCACATCATTTATATCAGGTTTTTCATCAAAACCATCACCCTTGGAAGTTGGCTCCGCTCCATTTGTGTCAGTTTCCATAGGTTTAGCATCATCATCAACCAGTTCCGCCACCTCATTCTTTTGCTCTTCCAGGACAGCCACCTATCTCAATCAGTCAGAAGTAGAAGTGAGCTGGTAATCATATAAGTCTGCATTCATTGTCAAACAAAAATTGAAAAAGAAAATGCAGCTCATCTAATTCGGGGAATAAATTGAGTTGAAGAATTAATGTGAAACCTTATAGCAGATCAACATAAGTAAAAGCACAGCAGAAGACTAATGGAACGGTCACCTTAAAGATGTACACAACTCAAGCTTGAAGTCAATATCCAATTTGATCACAAGAAGAGAACATTGCCAATTGAACAAAGAAGGACTAGACCTTCAGGGTATAAAACAAACAGAAAAGAATACCAAGAGAAATTATCTTTATGTCTAACCCCCTCCCCACCCACGCCCACACCCTAAAATGCCCCCAACCAAACCCATGTACTCCACAAAAGGAAGGGGGGGTGGGGTTGAAGAAGAGTGAGTGAAAGACAAATGTAATGGAATTCTCATCATGAGCTAAATGAACCTTCCCCTGTGCCATCCTAGGTAAGGATTACAGACTCCCAATACTTTGTTCAAGTATGCAGCATTCAAATACTATTGGCATCTCATCTAAGCAGCAAAGCTAGCATTATGAAACAAAATATTTTACATTCCTGGGACAGCATTAACACCAATTCGAAAATCATCGTTCATAGTTGCATTCAACATGGAACAAATGCAGATTAAAAGGAAGATAACCAAACAATAGTACCCTTAGAATAAGCTGACGAGCTCTTTTTAAGCACCATTATCATAGTCTGATGGAACAGAGTTGCCTCTTGGTTACCAAAACTGATCATTATACCATCAGAAGAATGTAAAAATCAGACCAGAATACTTTTTACAGAACTTAAATTTGCTTCATTTCCATGTTTGCAAGCAGAGAATCAAATTATGGAGGACACATCCAGATGTCTCAGGAACTATCTCTTTCCCTGATAAACTTCAGGAACTATTGTTAAGTATCATTGGGAGAAGAGTCAAGGATACATGTTTATCAAAATGGAAAAGGAAAACCAACAAATATCTCTTAAAACAATTCAAGAATCACCAAAAGGATTCACATAAAGTTCTTATCAGTGCAGAACCACAGCAGGCAGTTAATTAGCTGATAGCACAGAACTACAAGCATAATATAGGGTGAAGTCCAGGCAACCATTTAACACTAGATTGCAGATCCACACCGTTCACTACAACCCACTAGCAAGCTTTAAGCATGGTGTTCTTGCTTAATAGGTAGGACAAGCAACATAGAAACAACTTGTACAAGGACAGGGCCCCCTTCGTTCTTTCCTACTTTCAGCTCATGACAGCCGAAAGCGCATTCTGCTCAGACCTTTTACTTTTGTCATCACGTACCTTCAATTCCAAGAAACAGCTAAATAAGAAAAGTAAAAATGCACAATATTCTAGACCTCTCTCCCCTATGTGTAAGTTGCTGGAAGGTGCCTAGATATATATTCTTGGTGTTTCGTCCTCTCTTTTCTTCCAAGCATTATTGTGAGACTCCCTTTTTGCGCCTAGTCCTTTTTCTTGCCCAGTATCTCTCTTTTCCTCCAAGCCCTCTAATGCAGCAGAGTGTTTCCCCCTCTCATTTCTTTTTCCATCTCATTTCTACCACTATATCTGCAAGGCTCTCCTTATTTTGTGAGGATTTCCTATATTCTGAATGCGAATTACTAAAACCTTCATCCTGGACTACCCGACAATTGGCTGTCTATTTTTGGATAAAATAAAATTACGACAGAAAAAGAGTGTTAGATTCTTTGAGGAATATAGTTTTCAAAATCCCAAAACAAAGCCCCAGCTACATCGACTGGATAGCCAATACTGTCCACATAATTCTCGAACATCTACCAGCAGTAGGACAACTTTTTGTATCACAGAAGGGAAGAAGAGGGTTGGTAAATTCATAATGCAAAATTGATGATAAAGATCAATTTTGTTATGTCAAGTACAGCAATCATCTCATTACTTCATTATGTCAAATAACAAGAATCAAAATGAAAAATGAAAATATTCAAGTTACCTCATCCACCTAAGTGGCTTAGTCTAAAGTAGCATAAAGTTATAAATAAAACATTGCAGAATCAAAAGAAGAAATAGCAGTTGGTAAAAATTGCATTGTCTGGACCATTTCTCATTATCTTGCCCAAAAAATTCCTTTCCTCATTGCTTTTAGGGCATTTAACTGTAGTCAGAACCTGGTGACTTACAGAATCAGAGGGATAGACAATAAGAGATATCCATCTGATCCATGGTTTGAGATCCAAAAGGTCTGTTTTTATTCGCTTCATTGATATACTCTCATAAGGTTGGAAGAA
This sequence comes from Rauvolfia tetraphylla, assembly GCA_030512225.1. Taxonomy (NCBI): domain Eukaryota; kingdom Viridiplantae; phylum Streptophyta; class Magnoliopsida; order Gentianales; family Apocynaceae; genus Rauvolfia; species Rauvolfia tetraphylla. Next base: position 465,087 of record JAJQKT010000076.1, on the reverse strand, counting down.
TGCAGCCTCCTCCCTCCTCTAACATCGTGAACAAAAACACAAAGGGTATACGAGAAGAAAGAACCATAATTTGCATTACAACTAAGGATTTTGTTGTCAATAGCAAATTCTAGTTAAACATCATCCCGAAACTTGGCCTTAGTTAACATTTTCATGTATAAATTAAAATTAAACCCGTTTACCATCTTGAAGAGCTCTGCTGAAAATCTGGTAGAAAAAATGAAAAAGGTCATCTTGATTGTACCTTCATGGATAATAAGCGTAATGCAGCTTTCTATAACTGAAAACAACCATTTCAGGTTCCAAATTTGACTACTAATATCTAGAATCCATGAGGAGAGATCTTAGGTGTGATATTTTTGAAACGATGATGTCAGGCATTAACTTGGAAAGGCATCTGCAGCTGGTCTTAAAGTCAAAGCAGCTTCTTCTATACTAATTTATTGTTACCATCCATTAGGCCAAGCAAGAACTAATCTTCTCAGTTCAATCAGTTCAAGTCAAAACTGCAAACTGGATTCATAAGGCACCCAAATTCAATTATCTAGGGGCTGTGTCCACAAATTAACATGAAAAGAGGCGTCTCTATATTGATTCGTGAGAAAGAAGATAAGTAACCACTTTCTGAAATTGCAAAAGAAACCATGACATAAAATTGCAACATAGTAAATCCTATACAGATTCTACCAGAAAGTATCAATTTCTCCTCCAAAATCAAATTTTTGCACAAGTCCAACCAAAATTTTTAATTTATTTACGTTCTTAGTGATGGAGCCGATTTTCAATCGCCCACTTCCCCAGTTCGAACTTTAAAAACCCTAAAGGATCTACTTTTACCTAGAAACACAATTTGACGATCGATCAACTGACAGCCTGTTATCTTACAAACTTCAAAGGAAAATTGAGCAAGTAATTTGACAGAAAAGTACCGGAATATACTTGAATTTCCGCTTCGGAGGCTCCTCCGCAACAAGGGCGTCTTCTTTAGAAGAGCTCTTGGAATCTTCATTATTCTCATCGTTAGTCTTATTGTTACCGTTATTGTTGTTGTTATTGTTCTGGCTCGCAGTTATTGGAGTCCACTTGTAGAGGAGAAGATGAGCGCCACTATTGCCGTTAGCAGTGCCGTTAGCCGCCGCTTGATGATGCTGGTGGTTGCTGTTATTATTGGAGTTTGGCGGAGTTACGTGGATCCATTTCTTTTTCCACTTACGGACTGGTCCGGTGAACACCGTAGTCGGACCGTACCGAGTAGACGACCGGCCAAGCCTTGCCCCTACTCCCTCCATCCACGGCGGCGCTGCTCTTTATTCCTCTTTCTTGAATTTCGTACAGCAGAGATTCTTCTCTCTCTAAAGTTCTTTTTATTCTCTCTGTCTGTAACTGCGCGAGTGCCTGTATATATACGTTTTAGTAGTATTATCGCCTGGGGAAGAAGAAGAGCGGAGGATTATAAGGTGTGATGCGAGGTTTATGTTGAACAGATTTGGAGCAAATCCGGGTCATTAAAAGACTGATTCTCCCTTATTGGATGAATCTGAGGTTGTCAATTCGATCATTGGTCGAATTGTTAATTAATGTCGTCTTGCGATTGGATTGACAGAAAAAATTAACTCCAATATAGGGAAAAAAATAGTGATGGTATTTTGGAAAAGAAAAATAACTAATCACATTTTAAGAGAAATAGGAAAAAAAAAACGAATCATAAAGAGAAATAAGAAAAAATAATTCAATATATGAACGGATGAACGGATTTTGACCCTTTACCAAAAATTTGAATAAAAGGAAAGAGTAACACTAAAATCAATAAAATTGGACCCTTCAATCTTTTATTTTATTTTTAGGAAATAATGCAGGAATTGTTTTTGCACACACTAGGCTTTTGAAGAAGATTTCAGTCTTTTTTTTTTAATTTATTTCAAGCATTAAAGTAACTAATATTCTTTTCCTAAATATAAAGAAATTATAAGTATAAAATAAATGAAAAATATAACAAACTCACATATTAGAAAAAATTAAACTCATATATATTTACATATAGTCTTTTTGGTACATTTTGTAACTCTCTTACATATATTTTATTCTCATAGTTAAGCACAAAAAATAAATCAATAAATTGAGATGTTTCTAAAGTTTGCAACTACTCCACTAAATTCTCAAAAATACTTCTACTAACTACAATGCGCAAAATTGTTAGTTGCAATGTGATTACTTTTTATTTATTTAAATTATTTTTTTAAAATTTTAAATTCTCTTTAAATTTTAAAATCGGTTCAAAGATTTAGAACTTTCTAAAATATTTTAGTACATCTATTGTATTGAATAATAAATAATATATACTAACTAGAAATATAAAACGAGAAGATTTTAACTTTAATTTTATTTCAAAGAGTCTTTAATTTCACTTATTTTTATTTCAAATAATCCCAATAGTTCGCACTTTTAATGAAACCTAAAAAGAAAAAGAAAAGAAAAGAAAACAATTGAAAGAAAAGAAACAATGCATGGAATAGAACCAAGAAAAGGCAAACTTTTGAAAAACAAAAAGGAAAAATGCATGGAATTGAAGGGGACCTTCTGGTTATGAGAAAAGAAAAAAAAAAGATTCTCAAGTATTTTGGGCATGACATTTTGAGACAAAGGATTGCCAATTGTGGCGGACCTTTGTGAATGTTACCCCGCCACAGTTGGCGGGGTTCATTTCGAAGTAACTCTTACAGCGATATCAAGGTTGTTGTTTGCTACTTTTTTAAAAATAAAAAATAATATACTACAATTATTATCTCCCTTCTAAAAATGTCCATGTTTAAAGAAGTTTATAATTTTTAAAAATATTTTTTATAAAAGAAAATAAAAAATTTGCGAAATACTTATTTTCTTTTTTGTTTTAAACAAAGTTGACCTTATTTACTAGACTACTAGTATTATTGAAAGTACCATAGAGAAAGTATGTTATCTTGAGTTATTTGATGGAAAGCAATTTGATTTTTTCTCTCCAATAATAATTTAGTTTCCTCAAAAATAAATAAGTATCTAGCAATTTTCATAAATTGTGTGTATTTGCTTGCATGACCATGTTTTGCTAGAGTGATTGTATTTATTAAATCGATGGTTAGATTTATCAATCTCTTTTTAACTTGTTTGGCTTTGTTTCTTTACAACTCCGCAAATAGCCCTGTTTTGGAGAGATGTCCAAAGACAGCTTTATAGCGCATTAGGAACAATGATATGAAAAACGCACTAATAATGTCATCGCGTTCAGCATTTGTGATGACGGAAAAATAGGTCAAAACCCCGCTTTACTGATCCATGAACTGATATTGTGAAAATTGAGGTGTTATTGGATAGAGTTAGATTTTCAGATTTTTATCTTAAATTTTATAAAAATTAAATTATTTATAAAATAAAATGTAAATCCTACACTTAAAATTTTAAGTTTAGTTTTAAAATCAAATCTTTGTCGAAGTATACCATGAGTAAATCTTCAATCACATATTTGGATTTGTTGTGCCGCCGCAACAGGTGTTGCTCTGCTAAGCAAGAAGAGACATCCGGGAGAATAAGCGACCGCCTTCGGTAGATTTGCTTTATTGGCTCTCCTGCTGGAAGAATGACTTAAACAACTCAAAATTCTTACGTTTGCTTAGAAATTATAGAAGTGAAAAAGATAAGAAATAATTTTAGTATATTATAATATAATTGACTAATTAAAATTTTATACCATATGTACTCAAGGTATTTTTAACATATTAATAAAAATATAAATTATTTATTAAACCAAATATTTTTTAAAAAAAGTTATTATTTTTCTACTTAATATTCTAGATAAGATAAAAGAATCTTTGTAAATTTATATTTCAAATAATCATATTTCCATTCTAAATTTCTTTTACCGCCAATCAAACAAACCTTAAAGTATCTAGTTGACCAGGAACCTGAAATCCGAACTAAAAAGGCTGAAGAATCAAGAGGCTCCATCCTCAGTTCTCATGAAAGGGTTCTCATGAAAGGGCGCCAAATTGTTTTTGAGCCCAATTCCTGAGACAGTATAGGAAACCCAATCTTGAAGAAGCACAAAATGAGTCAGCAAGCCCAGCATTGTAGTCCTCGCCCTCGCAGTTCAAGCCAGCCATTGAGACTCCATCTTTTCCGCGGCCGATTTTCACTAATAAGGCTGCTCTGTTAATTAGGGTTCTCGTTCAGGATCTAAGAACAACAGCAGGTAAAACTGAGATGCAGCTTGGCTTTCATCTGTGAATCTCTTCTTCTCTTCTTTTGTCTGAAAAGAAGAGATTAAAAAACATAGTAGTTTTTGTTTGTTGTAAGGCTACATTGTACTAAGAGAAGGAAGAAATAAAGAAATGCCCTTGTTCTTGAATTGCCAAAGCAGCTGGTAGCCATACGAATGAACTCGAGAAGCTAACTGGCCGGTTGTTGTTTCTAGTCGACATATCTGCTTACCGAGCTTCTCACATTCAATCTTCTAAGCATTTTGGGGAAGGATGCTTCGTTTTCTTCTCTTACGTTCATTCTTGTCTTCTATGGATTGAATGGTGGTGCTATGAGAAGAGCACAAGAAGGAAAGGGCATATTAGGATTTAGCCCTTTCAAGAGACCCTTCTCTGAAATCAACTTCTTGTAGTTAACGGCGCACCATCCAGGCTCACAGCTTCCGCTTTCCGGCTGTTTGCATCTATCGGTGCAAATAGTTCTTGCTTCTGCTTCAGCGGGAATTTTCCATAGCTCTGTTTTATCTATCTCAAGATTCCATTTGCCAAAATTTTTTTTTTCAATCATAAAGAATTTGTACTGCTGTAATGGTCAAGTGATTCATCATAACGGACAAAATTAAATAGTTAAAATTATCCCAGCCAGCAGTGGAAAATTATATGGGACGTCTAAACGGGGGAGGGGGGGAAAGACCTTTTAAGATGTGAACATCTTACTCCATTATTGTTAAATGACCAATTATTACTGTCATTGGTAAATGGGTCTAGCCGTCTAGACATTATATGAGTGACTGTTACAGGAATGATAATGATTTCCGGAAGTTTGTATCTGAAAATTACTGCAAGGTAAAAAGTGAGAAATTTTCTTCCCATCCGAAGGGGAGATCTGCCACTCTTTACAAACAAATTGCTGCCGGAGATGTTGAAATTCATGTTTTAACCTTTAAATCTAAGAGCATCAACTAAGTCGAACAATAATTAGGGGTATTTGGAATGTATTTAGATATGAGATATTTTGTTTTGAGTTTCGTGAAAAAATTTTTTTTGAGAGGAGAAGTAAAATCAAATTGTGTGTTTAGGTAGGAGAAACATAATCTAAAGAGTGTGATTGAACAGAGTTTGATTTTAAAAATTTTTATTTTATATTTTGTAAAAGTTAAATTATTTATAAAAGAAAATATGCGTCTCAAACTTAAAATTTTAAATTTAATTTTAAAATAGAACATTGTCCAAGTATTGCCTAAACAGAACCTAAATTTTTTCTTTTTTCTTTGTTTTTTGCCAAAATAATACTCTAATGCGATTTGAAAATGGTGCCAGAGAATGTGAACAAGAAGCTATTTCGTACTTTTCAAGGCTTAAAACTCCAAAATCTTGCATGATTATATACCTTGTTATAATGTTTAATGTAACTTATTTGGATAGGGTTCTTATGACAGGACTCAATTCAATATTTTCACTTTAAATTTTATAAAATTCAAAACAAAAAATTCAAATTTAAATTCTATCCAATTTTACCTTAATTTTACAAACCAACATAATAAGAATGAATATATCATGGACCAATTCTAATTCTGCATGCACCAAAAGCCGCTGCACAAGCGCCACTAATGTAGACTGCCAAGAACTATAAATCTATCCATCCTTCAAAACTAAGGCCAAGTTGCCCACTGTCGCATTAACATTAGCGGCAAAACGTTCTCTGTAAAAGCAGGATACTGCTGGCTTAGGTGCCCAACCAACTGATCTCTTCCTCCTCAATTCCTCGTCAGAATCCAATGCCTTCTGAGCCGGAAACTCATTCACTGTTCTTTTGTAGGAGCTGAACCATTTCGCTTGCGTGAAAGCAAGTCGCCTCCACGGCGGCACGCACATTTCTGCACTTTTCATGGATTTCTTAATCGATTTGCACATTAATCTCGTAATCTGCTTGAACTCCTCTTGTTTGCCGACAAATATCGAAGGGAAAAGGTCGAGTAATTCTGAGTAACTGTCAGTTGGCCGAGCTATCTCGAATTCTTTAGCTAGAGAAACTTCAATTATGTACCTAGTCCCAGACATGAAAACATCAATGTATTCATAACTACTGGAAGGGCAGTGACCAGATTTCTCCCACTTGGATTTGCAAAGTCCTGTAAGATTGGAGTCAGGAAATGAGATTAAATTAAATTAACGAAGAGACTTGTAGTCAAGAAATCCTATTAGATAAGGGATTTGCATAATCATTTAGTGCAGCAGCAATCATTTGACTCATTTCCAACATTCTTTTTTCGTCTTTGGCAGAAATAGGCTAAAACAGTCTTCCCCAAATTTTGGAAAACGCATAAGCCAGAGAGTGAACCTGATTTTTTTAAAAAAGATAGGAGAACCAATGCTTGAGTGGTAGGATTCGAGAAACGACGAAAACTTATTTGTGTGTGAGGGAAAACATTCATACATGAACATGAATAAAGCAACACGAGATATATGGAGAGATAGGGGAAACGAAGGCTTGATTAAATTACCAGCATCAAAGCCTCTATAACGCAATCGGGCCATCAGCCGGCGTTTGAAATCCGGAGTCGAAAAGCTTCCAACTTCCAACAATGCTTTCTCCACTGTGCCATGGATGCTTCTCCTTTCATCATCAGCTTGACAGCCAAATAAACACTTCAAAGAATCTCCAGCCTCATGATCACGGGAAGACTCTCTTTCTGATTCCAATTTCTCCCTTTGACTCTCTTTATCAAACTCTTCAGTCTCTCCCTCTTCTTTATATTCCCTCTCAAGAAACGAATTCACAAGACCAGACAGATCAGTCCAGCTCTGGTCAGGCGAGTGTTCGCTGCCACTGCTGTCGCATAACCTAGCCCTTGCCACCTCAGGATCGAAAACCGCCGCAACCCTTTTGAATCTCACAGGTATCTTAGCCATTTCTGGTCCTTTTTACGGCTTTCTGGACGACAAGGATCAAAGTGATGACGAGAACAAGAATCCGGCGATTTGTATAGGGAGAGAAAGAGAGAAAAACGTTTTATGTCGCGAGCATGGGCTAAAAATGTTCACATACACTACGAACAGTCTTCGTCAATGGAGTTTGTGGAAGTAAAGATGGAGACATTGTGGTGAGTGTGTATACATATTAATATATACAGTTGATTGATTGATGGAGTTTGCGTTGTACTAGCATAATTTTCATTGAATGCGGACGGTATTTTTAACCTGATTCATTATTTCATTTAGTAATTTCTTCGCCTTTTAATCAGCAAAATGAGGCAAAGCATGTAATACCCACCAAAAAGAGTCAAAGCATGTAATGTCGAGTATTTGCTTAAGGTGCGGCCCAGCCCGGCAGTGTACTGGCACTAGGACTCCATGTATCGGAAGGGTCGAACCATGCGCAGCTCCAAGATAGGCACGTGTGCGGCATCTTCCCACACCAGTTGAAGCAGACTCCTCCTTTTTCATTTTTCTTCAAGGGGGGTGCTATAGATAATTTTTAATTTGGTTATATAAAAATAAATTTTTTTACTTTCTCTTAAAGTTTGTGAATATTAAAATTAAGATTTAAGAAAATTTACTTTACATTTAAAAGAAATAAGCTAAGTTATTCGAATTATATTTAAATTTTTATATTTATGCATTAAAAATTCATAAAATTTATCATAAAAAAGGTCAAATAAAAGAATTTAAAATTTTAGTACGAATTTAGTGGTGTAAAATTTAAGGAGTTCCATACTATTCTAGCAGTAAAAAATAAAATTTACCTAAAATATAAAATTTTGTTAATAAACTTTTCAAAATATAATCAGTTAAATAACACTTATAATCAAAGTTGTTTATTTTGAGTTCATTTCTCATTAGGTTATTCAATATTTTTAAAATTTAAAATTTCAAAAATTAAATGTATTTTAAATGAATTTTTTTAAAAAAATATAAATGTATTATATATAACATAAAAAATCGTATATAGTAATGGTGTTTCTTAAATAGTTGAAGCAAGTTTGGTCTATATAGATTATCTTTTCCTTAATTCGTGCCTTGAAAAAAAAAAAGGAAAAGAAAAGAAATAGTATTCTGTTAGTGCAGCAGAAGCAACAGATGTGAAGACTCGACGCCGTGGGAGGAAAGTGTCTACAACCATTGAACCTCTGAGATGTCTATGTTCATTGAATCTGGAAATTGTAGCTACATTTACTGATTATCTCCAATTTGTTACAAGAGTTCAGCGCTTTCGATTTGTATTATACGCCTAATAAGGGTTAGGTACACCGGGTAATAATATAACGTGGATTTTCCCCAATTTTCCTTTTTCCTTTTTCTTGGTCAAAATGGGCACTTTTCATTTTTTTACATTGGCCTTTTCAATTAATGCATGAGTTGCATATGTATAAGGGACGATAATTTCTAATGGAAAAAGAATATATATATATATATATATATATATATATATATATATATATATATATATATATATATATATATATATATATATATATATATATATATATATATATATATTGTATTAATGGAGCTAAGATTTGTCGTGTATAAGTTTTTAAATCTTAACCTAAAAGAAAAGAAAATGTGTTTAGACCTAAATTTTCTTGGAGGGGTTTAAATCTATATTTTATTATTTTTTATTGTCAGTTAATAATCAATATTAATTTATTAGACAATACTTTTGCAGTAGAAATTGTAAGGTTTACTAACTTTGTAAATGCATAATTTTTTCTTATTTATTAACTGATAGCAGTTGTTAAAAATAAAATTTTAAAAAATTAGTGGAATATTAATAATTTTCCATTATAACATAAAATATTATATTTTATTATGAATTTTCTATTTTGAAATATTTACTTTTAATGTGCTTTATTGAAACTTAAATTATATATAAAAGAATATAATGATATAAGCAATCATCATATTCAAATTATATATTTAAGTTACTTTAATTTTACTTAAAAATTTTATAAGTAAAATTAAGCTTGTCTTAAACTTTTTTTTTTGAGAAAAGATCTTAAATAATTGAGTGATTAACATAAAATACTTAACAACATCTATCAAACACACTTAATTAAATAAATATTTAATTAAATCATCAAACAAACCCTTTAACTTTACTTTTTACTCTCATTTAACACAACTACAAGTCGTGTTTGTTACATCTTACCCATCCTCTTCTAATGTAATTATACCATTAAATCAGAAGGATTACCGGTACTTAGTTTACGATACAAATAATTAATTATATTGAGGAAAATATTTATTTCTAGCCCGTTCATGATGGAGAAACTGTAAAAGCGATTGGCTGTGTCTTGGGGAGGGAGCTCCCAAAAGAATATTAACGTATGTGTGAGATGCGCTATAAAACCTGAACCTGAACGCCTGACTCGGATCTTAAGGAAATGCAGAAGAGTCTTCGGCTTTTTCCCTCCTCTCCACGCCGGGTGGTATATAATACTACTACAGAAATCCTGTCTCTCGATGGTGCTATCGAGGTCCTTGGTTGAGACCCTTAACGGAAGGAAAATCCAAAATTTCCCTGACGGTATTATTCTCAGGCGATGCGTTTATCTTCATTTTCCGGGTGTGGATCGGCACATTCATACGTTAATCTTGCTCAATTTCTACCTATGACGTTCTTCTTCGAGCGAATCTTCAGAGAACATAAAATTTCGAATAGCATGTTTTGTTGTAATAGAATTTGATTGTTTTGATTCACTGCAATTTTGATCCTATGTGATTTATGCTTTCTACGGATGCACGAGTACTACTTTTATACAGAGGATTTACATGCTAAAAGGCTTGCAAAGTCATATACTGTCTTGGTACTCTGCGTTGGCTCTTTGATAGTGGTGTGTTTATCTTAGGATAGCTGCCCATATATCCACAAGGACATGCAATATGGCACATCCTAATGCGTTTTAATGCTTACTTTTCTAACACGTTTGATACTACTACTTTTTTGTGCTCAGCAATGCGGATGGAAATCAAAGATTCTGTATCGCATGCGCATTCTCCCTATGTGAAGATTAGAAAACCTAAGTCCCATCCGAGCTCAGAGGGCACAAGAAATGGTGCGAGAACATACTTTTATTGAGGCATCGGAGGCCAGGGATAGAAATGGAGCTGTGTCTCTGCCCTTCAGAACCGCAACTATGCCATACTTCCCAATTTTCCCCATGGTATAGTTGTTTAGAACTGATGGAGCGTAGTACTCCTTGGTGGATTTGGCGAAATTCAACGTTTTTCTGAGCGATATGTCAGCTCAAACGGACATCTCTTCAAAACGATACTCTTTGCTAGTCTTTGTGTTTTGCATCGAATGCATACGGCTAGATGGTTCTAAATTCTAGTGAATTGAAATACTCATAAAAAAACCCAGCCAAAAAGAAAAAAAAAAGAATGACTCATAAAATCATGTAAAGAAAAAGGCCTAACCTGTGGGGACATTGTTTCATGTAATTAACACCTTGCTGAATCTAAAGGCTCCACTTCCACCAACTCATAGACTTCCAAGGACATGTGAGAGAAGCAAAGACAAGGAGTTGTTTTAGTGCCGATCCGCATAGACTATGACTTTGGCTCTTTCATCATTTGTTCGCTACTATTTTCTCATTCGGCTCTCTTCTCATTTGTTCACTAAATTCTCTAACCTCTTCGCAAAACTTGCTTTTAATGTTTCTTTTTCATCCCCAGGAAATGTGAAACTACCTTCATTGCTTTTATCACCAGCTCTGTCCTTACTAGGATCCCAGTGGCCGTTTGTCAACAGCAAGTATTGCTACAAGCCAAGAATGTTGTTTCGTGACGACAAAAGAAAAAGAATGAAATGCAGACGTTTAAAAATGACCGATTCAAGTTCAGAAGATTCAAGCTGGCATGAGCATGGCAACCAGTGAGGTTACTAGAGGACACATTCTTTATTATGTGGATAAGCAGCACGCAATTGCCAACAATGATCAGAAGTAAGCCATCGTTTTATTCCAGGACCGAATTCTCTTTGCTCTCTCCGTCATAGTTCTCCTTATAATCCAAGTTAGAGAGATTCTAAACCATTTCCCACCTTGAAGATTCATCCACGATATTCCCCTAGAGACGAGTATACTCCTATTTATTTCTGAAGATACCATGGGGGCAGTACTCTGCTGTATGAAGCATGAGCAGCGAAGTGCAGAAGATGATTTGCTAATTACCAATTGCGGTAAATGTGCTTCTCCGGCAATACCATCAACTGAAAACCTTGTAAAACCTGCAAACACAACGGAGAGGAGCCATTTGGACACACAGGAGAACAAATATACAATGATCGGGCGTATGACTCTTGAGGATTGCATACTGGCTTCACCATGCTTAAATCCTCGTAATCATATTGGAGGTGAAATTCAAACTTTTAAGCAATTGCCCGGAAAGTTTTGTCCATCTTCTCCTGCATGCGGTCGAGAACTTTTCACGGCAAGAATGAGTTCCTCATTAGACGGATTAGGCATCATTGATCAAACATACGAATACAGAGACAGCTTGTCGGCAAATTCAGAGAGCAGAAGTGCAAGTGGGAAATCGGGAAAGAAGGTGCGATTCAGGATACCCGATGAAGCCGATATATACGTGTATTATACACCAATAGAAACGTTTGAAGAATGATCGAGAGCTTTTGTTCTTCTTTAAATACATAGAAAGATTGGCGATACCTTACTCCTTTTCGATATCCGTTAGTGTCACTTAATGCTGTTTGCAAACTAGAGATAGAATCTTTCATCCTCATTCAGACTCGCAGTTCGAAGAAATATAAAAAGAATCTCTTGTAGTGTTTGAATAATTGAAGCTGATCAAGATGACGGATCATCTCCTCTTAACTTTATTAAAATTTTGAACTATGAGGGGTATAAGATTAACTGTCCTCAAAGTGATTCAAACCTGCGAGCTAGTGAAGTAGCACAGAAGGGATGGGACGGCCAAATCAGCCAAGCTCTCTTGCCGTCCTGGATTCATATTTGTGTAAAGCGAATGTGAATCTTTTCTCTTTTCCGAAAAATGAAAGTGGAAAGTCAGATACAACAGGGTTAGGTTGCTCATAAATTTCATCGGATTAATTGCGAGAGCCCACGGTCAACCAATCTATCTTCAAGGTATTACTCTGCTCTCGAAAATAAAATCTGAACAGGACTCTTTTATTTCATTCATCTGCCAGGGGAGTGTACTCCTTCCGTAGGATCAATAATAAATTGCCACTATTCATGCACGATATCTCGTTGCCAGAAGACGCGAAATTCTTGAGAAGATGAAAAGAGCAAAAATCTCAGCATGAATTGCATGGGAGCCCATGCTTGCTGTATTTAAGGGACTTATTTATGGGGCTTTTCTACCGAGGTGCATTTCATAGATAGGACAACTTCTCATATTTCCTACTACCAGTCAACCGTATAAATGGTAGAGCTGATCTTCGGATAGCACACTTCATCACGTGGTTATTTTAGCGAGGCATCCTTTGGAGAATTTGAAATGCTTTGAGTGCGTGATATGTGAGACTTTTAGGAACTAAAAACTGTAACAAGATGCTTGGTTCGCAAGGACTGGGGAAAGTGACACCTTTTAACATCCTTGATAGAAATAACAAATGTTTATTTCTATTTTTTTTAGTTCAAATAAAAAAAATAAACCTTCAATCCCTCCTCCTACTTTTGGAGAGAATACTTTTCCTCATGTGGAGGGAAATTCTTCATTTGTAATTTTTTTTCTTGTCTTATTCCAACCAAATAAAATAAATAATTTATTTACTTTCTTTTTTTTTTTTAACTCTCTCCTTTCTTTCCAATTAGGGCCGGAAAGAACCCTCCCAACCAATAGTAAAATAGAGCAGCGGTAGATAAAGGGCTCTATGCTTTTTTTCTATTTTTTCTTTTCTTATTTTTGTCCATTCTCATCTTCCGTAGCATTTGTGCTTTTTCATTCTATGGACTTTCTGTGGGATATGTGCGGACAAAAAAGAATGGCTACTCAGCAAGCAAAGGACACTTGATTCGTTTTCTTTGGCACAAGGGGAAGAAGGCGGTGCTTTTTCCCGCTAGCAAGTTTTGGTCGATTTCATTTCATTTTCACTGCTGACACAGAGGTAAAAGGTGCAGGGCAAGTGTCTAACAACTAGTCCACCACTTCTCTGTACCTAGCAAAGGAAAGGAAGGTACTCGACCAACCAGCCATCCCCTTTTAGATTTTATTATGACCACCAAAAAGAAAAACAAAAATGAAGCAAAGCAGATAGAATTATGTGAGCCGTTGATCAACTACTCACTCTTCTTCGAGGATTTATAAAAAATGAACTAGAAGATATACGGAGTCCCATCAGGTTGGAGGGAATCTATATATCACGGAGGCAACGAACTTTCCTTATAACTTCCACATTTGCATCCGCTTTCCTTCTCTCCCTTTTTGGCTGTTTGGATTTGGACTTGCTGCATAAAGGTTGGTGTAGTTCCAAGCAAGCTCTTAACTTTGGGAATGGCCGGAGCGATAGTATGGACGACCCTGCTGGTGCTGCTATCAGCGGTAGCCGGAGGGAGAAGGGTTGCGGCACATGTGCACCACGTCGTCGGAGATGATCGGGGATGGGACCTGGCTACGGATCTTGCTTCTTGGTTCGATGGCCGTGTCTTCAGAGTTGGCGACATTATCTGTAAGGAATCCCATACTCTCTTTCTCTCTCACACACACACAACCTTTTTCCCCTTCCCCTGAAGAAGAAAAATGCCGTCTTTCAATTTAGTTGTAGCTTCAAAAAGGTTGCTACCTAATAGGGCTTCACTCTTCAGTAAAAGAGTTAGGACTTTGTCATTCATTTCAGTATTCTTTCTCAGTTCTTGAATCTTGATCCTCCTAAACTTTTTCTTGTAGTGTTGTGATGAATGCTCCTTTTTACTCCAAAACAAAGGCATGTCGAAGAAAAAATGACCTCAGATACCAATTTTCAAGTCAGTTTATTACTTTATTTTTTCCTTTTCCCATGTTGTGCACAGGGTTCACCTACTCTGCGGCTCAAGAGAGCGTGATGGAGCTGGAAACTCTCGAAGAATTTTTGAACTGCGATTTAAGAAAGCCCATCAGACTGTACAGCGACGGTCTTGTCAAGGTTCCTCTTGACCAAAAAGGCATCAGATACTTCGCTAGTGGCAACCTCGAGAGCTGCCAAAAAGGTTTGAAGCTACCCGTAAAAGTCCATCCTGTTTCTGAAGAGCTCCCGGCAGTCCCGCCCGTAGGCCCATCGGCTTCTACCCAACTCACTGGGTTTTCTTCCATCTGTTTTGTTGGATTGGTGCTTTTCTATTTGGGCCTTTAGAACGCTGCAGAAGCCTTTAATAAAGCCCAATTCAGAGTATCCGAAATCTGATGATGCTGCATGTGTCTTACTCATATTTGTTCAGTACAGTAGGAATTTGTTGCTTTGCAGTTTTTGGATTGTTGTTATCGTGCTACCCCTTTTTTGTCAAATGCAAAGTAGTATTTTCCCTTTTTGTGAGCCCAATTTTGACTTTGCGCCATCCATCTATTATTGGCGGTGTTAAAACTCTTTTTATGTACTTGGATTGACATTTTCAGGAGTATTAATCATTTTTTTAAAAAATAAAATTGAGAATCAACTTTTTAAAGTAAATTACCATCCAAATAACACCTATTACAGTTAGCTTCTCGCATTCATTGATCTCGTCTCAGTCAATAATAGTTTAATTTTACACATTTATTTATTATAGTGATTAACTTAATTATAGTATGTTAATTTATTGATTGTAGTGTGTTAATTTATTAATTTTAAAATAGTTATTTTTTAGGAGAAATAAATAATATATATTAATTAGAGATTTAATTTTAATTTTATTTTAAAAATTTTTTAATTTTACTTAATTTTATTTCAAAGAATTTTAAAGATTCATAATTTGAATTAAATTTTTTATACAAAGAGAACTAAAAGAATGAAAAATTAAAACACGAAGAACCAAAAAAATGAAAAAAAAAAGAAAAAATGCATAGAGGTTCTCCCAGGAAAGGGAAAAAATTAAAAAGAAAACATGAAATTGAAGAAGGGAATCTTCTTCCCCGGGCCAAAAAAAAAAAAAAAAAAGAGTACAGTTACAGTCAAGGTTTGCATCGGGGGCGGCACGATCACGGGAGCAACAGTGAGCTCCCGGTGGTGACATAAGGGAGGGCTCATAGCTGCCCCCTACGGTGTGCTTTCGAGGGCAGCTGTTTTTAATTTTTTAAATTTTAACGGACCGCAGTCTTGAGCTTCCATCCTTTTCAACCCCTCTGGAAAAGCTTACTACTACTTATAAGGCAAAAACCAAGGGAAAGGACAAAAGAAATAGTGTATACATTATTTTTATTCCGTCTAGCTTTTCTACAACTACCCTAGTAGAGCTGCTTTACACCCAGAACGATTGTTTTATCGAGATAAGCCTCTAATTTTATTAGTGGATAATGCAATTGTGCTTCGAAAGATGGTGTGCAGTACCAACAAAATCACAAAAGGTTGCACAAACACGCTCCCGCAGGAATCGACTACTCACTATACAAGTAACTCTCAGGCACATCATTGTTTTGGATGTTACCCTTTTTGTGGTACATTTTTCACTTTTCAAGTTACCATCATATAGCACCGATAAGGACGTGATTTCTGTGCCATCTGTTCTTTATAACTAACGTTTGGGGGAAGCTTGCCAAGCATATTTATGAGAAAAAGTAGCTTCTATCGTCTATGTTAATTATTAAAACCTGTCAACAAATGCATAACCTAAGAGGAATGCCAAAAACACCAATAAGAGAGGAAGAAAAGGGAGATGCAAAATGAAATAGTCAGTCAGGCTGATTGGTGCTGCATGTGGACTCCTTTTTCCCTTCCCTTCATGTTTTCTTCATGAAAGGAAAGACTTAGCAGCAGCAGCTCGCAGACCCAATCAGGAAAATTAAACGCGCACCAACAAGTTCTAAGTATCAGCCATCCCTAAGCACTACATAGCCTGCTGCCCCATTTTCCTGCTTCTTTATCCTGGAAATCCTCCTTAATGTAGAAGCAAATGCATCTTTATCCTGCAACACAGCAACGCATCAGCAACACACTGTCAAATTCATATGGTAAGACACTGGAAAGTAGAAACGGATCATAGTTACTAGTGCCATACTGGCAGACTTGGACTAACATGCATTCTGGACAGCTATTTCTCTGGCAAGCTTTCACAGCTGCTGTCCAGCTTTGGAGCATTCAACAGAGTTGAACTCATGAACATAGTTACGTTACATCTCAACTTTCAAGATTCAACTACAGCAGTAAAAATGACAGGACTGTTCTCAAAATCAGTCCTTGATATTTTCAACGTAGAAACCAGCAGGAAACATTATTAAAGCAGCATTCAAGAAATGTAACAACACAAGAAGCAAAATTACTGTCTCAAGCAGCAGCAATAAAGAAACTGGCTAAAGCATAATCTCCATTACCTCTTTAGATTTGAGTCTAGATTTAAATTTAGCAACAAGATCCTGTGTGGTAACTTGTTGATTATGCAATAAAACAGCCCTGATCTCATCTGCTGTAACAGGCCCACTAGGAGGCATCGGACCAGGTCTTGAAGATGGCTGTGGAGATGCAACTTTTGAAGCAACATTATGCTTCGTAGTAGGAGTAGTAGTCTCTTCTTTGACAGGCTTAACATCCTGAAAGAAAAGGTATTTGCATAAAAGCGATAAGTTTAAGCCAAACGAGTAGCTGTGCATGAATTCAATACAATAAATACCATGTTTACGTTTTCGGATTTCACTTTTTTCAAAGGCGCACCATTGGTTGCTTTTGATTCCTCGGAATTCATCTTTCTTTTCCCCTTTCCTGACTTTGAGCTAGAAGGGGTTCCACGAGCTGATCCAGAAGCAGCCGGCTTTAATGGGTTGCTAGAATTCTCAGCTGGTTCTTCTTTAAGTGCTTCCTTCTGCTTAGGAGCCAGCACCGGAGAGATATCATCCTCCATCTGGCCAACCACCCCCGGCCAAAATAAAAGTTAGTTGGCAAACTCATAAGATAAAGAAATGCTGGAAGCAGTTGCAAACTTGTCAAATAGAAAAGATAGTAAGTAGTTCAACAAGTTTTTCATCATATCATATTTCCTGTTTCTTCCCACACTACTCCAAAGGATATGCTTCCCGGAAAACAGGTGCAGTAACCCCATAGACCCTTTGCAACCTTTTCAATTATGGCAAATCAAAAGGTTCAACTAAGCTAACAATAGCACTACATAAACTTACATCATCGTCGTCATCATCGTCCTCTGCATCAGACTCATTTAGTCCATTAGCTTTGCCAAGTAGCTTTTGCAACTCCTTCCCAGATTTGCTCAGGCCACCTTCCTCTTCTTCGCCTTCATTCTCATCCTCTTCATCCTGCACCATGTACAGAGATCTTGCATGATTATCAAAAGGAAAGGCTAAATTTTCAAAAGAAACAGGTGTTAATGCACATAGGTGGATGACCATCATCTTCTGAGGAAAAGAAGATTATGATGATGCAAACACCAGTACACATTCACAACTGATGAATAGTCCCACTATCTTTTACAGAGCAAGCTTTTTCAAACACTTATTTAGAAAACAACGTTTAAGAAAATATCCTTTAGCTGCTATCAGTCACTTGCTACAGTATCTCCTAAAATAATTCATTTCATATCTCTTATCTGCTTACAGATGTTCCACATGTTGTATGAGCTGAGACAAGAGTATTAAGGACTTCAATTATATTATACCTGCTTAATTTCAGGAGGAGCAGGAATTTCAGGAGCTAAATCCTCCCGCTCCTCAGGATCAACAGTAACAGTTTCATCATCGTCTGTAAAGATTTCTTCGTGCTCCCAATCATCACCTGAGAGAAAAGATGCAAAAAATTGGCCGTGAATAGCAAGTTTAGAAAAAAGAGTTACTATAAAGTAATAGAAAATGGCCATGCAAAAAATTCATAGATTCAGGAGCTGCAGGAAAGGCACCAGCAATAAAATAGATATCCTTGTCTTCCATTTAACAAATAGAAGCAACAAAAGGATTTCAAGGTGCAACAAATCATTCATCGTGCGATACCCTTTATACTATAGCCCCCAGGGAAGGAAAACATGCTGGTGAAAAAAACAAGATGATTCACAGAAGGCCAATCTACAAATTTAGAGTATCAGGTCCAGTAACATCCAATACTGTCACTATTCTGAATAAAGCCATAAATAACTCAGGAGGGGCAGGCAATAGTGGTAATTTTTTTCTGAATGAGTATACATCAAGCCACTAACAACCCATAAAAGGAGAACAACATTGAAGATGAAATTACAATTGGCAACAATTATGAGATAAAAACTCACCCTTTTCAATATCATCATCATCCATGTCAAGATCACCTCCTCTTGGGCCTTCTTCATCATCATCAGCTACCTTTTTATTCAACTGCAGTCTATTTTTCCTGGCAGCCTCTTCCTCTTCATCTTCCTCACCTCTATCTGAGACATGAGTTTCATCGTCCTCACCTCCAGTTTTCTTACGCCCTCTTCCACCACCAGCTCCAGCTTCCTTATCATCGAACTTCTCTACTTCTCCAAATGCAGCAGCACCATTGTTTGCTGCTTTCATCATCCACCGTTGATACCCATCTGCAGTTCTCCTTCTGTTTCTCATCTTCTCCTCTGCTTCTTCCAGAGTAAGTTGCTTATATTGTGCAACTTTGTTGAAATTGTACCTAAAGTTGAAGACACCATACATTTAGATGAATATAGATCAAACAAGAAACCACAAAATACAAAGGCATATTATATGCATAACCAATAATAAAGATGGAATACAAGAAGGCAGCATTATTAAAACACATTCTCTGCCCGAATCAGGAAGAACATCATGCGTTTTCCACAGAGCGCATACCAGGAAGCTGCGGGAATGGCTACAAATTCCCTGCCTTGCAACATTAGAAGGTAATATGTAGCTGATTGTGCGCCCTCAAGAACACCATGGAATTGACTGCCTGTTTCGTCCTCCAGTAACCAAGGTTTATTCTTGTACTTCTCCTAAGCATTAAACAATATAAAGTCAAGGTAAGGCAAATATGAGCAGGTAAAAACAGACCATCAAGAGCCGCCGAGCCAGATGGGGGGAGAAGAATGTGGAGGGTCATCAAATTCAAGTCATTTCCAAAACACATGATATTTGACAGCAGTTTTGACAAATTCAAGTCACTTTTAAAAATGAAAAAAGAGGCAGGATAAGGAGCCCTTTTTTTTTTGGTGGTGGTGGTGGGGGGGGGGGGGGCGGCCAGGGGTTGGGGCGAGGAGAGAGAAGGAAGTCACCTGATAGATAAGAAGCAACCACCTCCAAAGGCTAATGCATCGCGCCCATAATAACTTTAGTTTTCTCTCTCATATTCTTGGTCCAAATTACCTTTCATTTTAGATTACCAAAGTGGTACAAATTGCTCTTTTTTCAATTTTATCAACAAGCTTTAGTACTACAGTAGACCCATTAATTGATTTTCCAGTTTTCAAAATGTTAATATGTCTTCCTACGCTCTTTTCAGAGCCATCCTTAATCCATTTGTAACCACCTTAGATAACACTTGTTTTAAGCCGGAGGTAGTATATAATATTTGGTGGCAGTTCATTCCTATTGTGGAAACTAACAAAAAGTTTTTCAATACCAAGCAAGAGCAGCCTCTTCACTGTTCCCAAGAACATCATTCCATGTCTGTATAATCCTGTAGAATCAGTTTACTTTTTATTTGATTACCGATGAGGAACAATTCTATCTTATCTAAAGGTCCATTGGTACCGGCAAAAGATTCACCAAGTGGAAAGTAGAAATCCCATCTAAGTTGATTTCCAGGCAGGAAAATAGACTATTCATGAAACAGACATGGATATTAGCATTTTACTGGAAATATGACAAATACAAGGACAATAAAACCCCACAAAACTCTCACATATGCATATCCATGTAAAGCACTGTGACATCAATAAATCAAAATCAAATCTCTATGTCATGAAGCTAGAAAAACAAAGCAGATACCAATCTTCAAGAATTACAAGTTGATCTTGTTTCTATATGGTTAAGAAAGAACGCCTACATGCATTTTAGGAGCTTGCAGGTAAATTCATATAATGGCAACGGCTTAAACTACAAAGTAGCAGGACTGAAAAGGAGATATATTCGGATAACATCATTACCCGCAATGTGTCCGTAACTTGCCGTCCCTGCAAGCCTTCCTTTTGTAGAGACCACTTATTCTCACTCTTTTTCCTTGAAAAGTTAGGCAAACCTGAAACAAATCTGCCAATGAAGTAGTTCTTGTCGCTATTTGAACAAGCCCGCACATTGTATTCCTGAACGACAAAATAAAACTACACATCAATTAAGCCTCAACAATATCCAGAAAGCATTTAACCCCAAAGCAAGAGAAAAATGTCATAACAACCAAAAAGAAATGCTATAATAACCAAAAAGGATCATTTATTGTACCCACTGTCAAAGAAAGTTTCAATAAATGCAAGCAAAGAGATGACCATAGACCCTATGCACTGGCCATTTCATCTGCCTTAAGTCGACAGGAAGCACATCCCTCTATTTTGTTTATTCACAGCTTAAAGAGGATTCAGTGTGTTTTTGTATGTAATAGGAAGCTGAATAAATTGCTTATTGATGTAGGTCAAAAAATATATATCAAAGAGATGACCATAGACCCTATGCACTGGCCATTTCATCTGCCTTAAGTTGACAGGAAGCACATCCCTCTATTTTGTTTATTCACTGCTTAAAGAGGATTCAGTGTGTTTTTGTATGTAATAGGAAGCTGAATAAATTGCTTATTGATGTAGGTCAAAAAATATATATCAAATATAAACTAATTTTGTTGAAAGGAATTATGTGTTGCACTGATAGGAAGCATTTCAAGTCTCTGTTATCTTCTCTATACCTTTTAACCAAAACCCCCTCACCCCCAAGAAAAAGTGCCCCTAGCAAAACTTCATGTGTACCTAATGAACAATCAGCGATAACTATCGAGCGCAAAGGGAAGTAATAGAAGAGAGGTAGAGAGAGGGAACACAGACGCGGATCAATCTGGTGATGATGGTGCCACACTCGTAGCACTTGGCGCGCTTTTCAGCCATGCCCTTCCCACAGCTCACACACAAGGTCAGGTGCTTGCAGGTGCTCCCGTACAGCTCCTGCGTCGATCCGCAGACGCTGCACGACGGCTTCAATATCAAATCCATCGACATATTTTCCTTTCGCAGCCCCTCTTCTCCGCTTTACCACTATTACTTTGCCGAATTGCTAGAATAGTCGCAAATCAGGGGTTTGGGTTACCAATATATTGCAGAGGTAGAGGAAAAGATCAAAATCCTTCTAAGCGGGATTACGGTTTTGAATTTCAATAATATTCCAAATTTTCCATGGCAGTTTTTGGCTGAAAATTACGCTGTTTCGTAGATTGCAACGATCAGAGTCGACGGCAAAGAGAGGAAACAAAGAGACCACGCTCCGCGTCCGTATAAATAGACCTCATCTGGGGGCAAGACGGGGACCGGGCAGACTTTAGATGATCCAAGCCGTTCAATATTTGTCAGGTTTTAGTGTTAACCGTTTTTTCCTTTTTTATGGGTGAGTTTACTTTTTCTTTTTTGAAAGGGGAATTTCTTAGGTTAACTCGGTTTACGGCGCCGCTCGTGAATCCCAATTCACCCAAAAAAACCACCTGTCCTTTTTTAATTATTTTACATTCTAATATCAGCAAACTATATTCTATTCTTCTTCCTTACCTTCTTCTCCAAATTTTCTTTTAAAAAACCATCTGCAATCTTCCTATCTTCCCCCAACATCTTCTTAATGGTTCATCCAATTCCGCCCCAAAATCCAAAATCAACGGAGATAAAATTCTAGTAGAAACTCTGTATTGATCAAAAGAGAGGAAAGAAAGGAGAGATCCAGAGAAAAAAGAGAGAGAGATAAAAAAGAGGATAACGATTATTAGATAAATAAAATATTTGATTTTTTAAGATTAATCTGTTCATAAGTAAAGTCATAGATTGATTTGCTTAATAATTTATTTTTTAAAAAAATATAGTAGAGATGAGCGGTAAAAGAAGTTGAGATCTGTTATATTATTTGATAAATTTTATAATACGTCAAAAATAAAAATATTATACGACTTTCATAGTTTTGGTATTACTTTAGTATTTAAAAATCTAATTTATAAACTATTAATTTATATATTAATAATTAAATTATTTTGTTCAAAATATGTATTCAATTTATTAAGTGATTATTATAAAACTACTCATTCAATTGGTAACAAAAATAGCAAAATGACGATTAGGTACTACATTTACCTTTTAAAAGGCAAAAAAAAAAAAAAAAAAAGGAACTATGTAAAGAGAATCTCCATTCCTTAACGACGTGACAAGTTCCTCATTCCCTTTCATAACCTACCATTCTAATGCTCAATTAAAAGCTCAACAGATTATGAAAGCTTTCTTATAATTTGAGGATAGCTTTTCCTTAGTTATAATTTCAATGCTTAATTTGATTAAGGAATAAATTAGCTATAAACTAATAAATTAGTGTGTACGAGCAAAACTTTTGTCATTTTAATGGAGAAGTAATAAAATTTGTCTTGAAGTACATTTAAACAAAAAGAAAAAAAATATTTTTTAAAAAAGTGTGCTTAAAATTAAAATAATAATATTATTTTTAATAGTTTTAAGAGAAAACTGCTATAATTACCCGCAAACAATTTTTGCTTTTCGTTTATTAGCCACAAACTTAAATTTTAACCCTGAATACCCATGAACTATTTTCGTGTCGCCTAAAACAATAAATTTTCGTTGAGACGGCGGAATCCGGTGACTAAAAGTCACGGACGCTGCACATGCCTTCCTGTAGAAGGGTATTTTTGCCCATTCAACTCATTCCCTCCACCAAACCAACGGCTGATTCAGGGAGTAAATGGGTTAAACCGATTCAAATTTTCTGGTTGAAGGGTAAAAGGTTGAAGTTTGTTCATTTTGACTATGCCAACTTCATGGGCTGACTCTGTTGCAGCTGATGCTGCATCTGTTGGCGGTGGTAGTGGTCCTGCAAATAATGGTGCAATAGCGAATGCATCTGGTTCAAGTCAATTAACATATGTTCCACCTCATCTTAGGAATAAAACTCCCTCTGGGCCATCTGCTCCAACTTCTTATGCTAGCTCTGTTTCTGTGGCAAATGATCGAATGGGAGGGCATGGTGACCTTCCCCAACCAGGAGGAAATCGCTGGAATGGCCCTAGGCGAGCGTTGCGGTGCAGTGGGGAGTGGGCTGTGGTAGTGGGTCTGAACAATGAAAGCAGCTTGGGGGAGGACGACAGAGAGAGCCGAATTTCAATCCTTTTGAAGATGATGACAATACAGAGGAAGTTTTTGCTGAGCAAGAGAACACAGGGATTAATTTTGATGCTTATAAAGATATTCCGGTGGAGACAAGTGGTGAAAATGTGCCTCCCCAGCCAACACTTTTGCCGAGATTGATTTAGGTGAAGCACTCGAATCAAAATATTAAGAGGTGCAAATATGTGAAGCCTACTCCAGTGCAATGCAGTATGCTATACCTATTTCACTTGCGGCCCGAGATCCGATGGCTTGTGCTCGGGGACGAGTTCGAGCAAGACAAACCCGCTTTCGACATCGAAAAATTTGAATCGGCTTTAACCCATTTACTCCCCTGGATCACTCGTTGGTTTGGTGGAGGGAATGAGTTGAATGGGCAAAAAATACCCTTCTACGAAAAGGCATGTGCAGGCTGTCCCGTGACTTTTAGTCACCGGGATTCCGCCCTGCCTCAACGAAAATTTGTTGTTTTTAGGCGACACGAAAATAGTTCATGGGTATTCAGGGCTAAATTTTAAGTTTGTGGCTAATAAACGAAAAGTAAAAATTGTTTGCGGGTAATTATAACAGTTTTCTCTAGTTTTAATAAACAAAAGTTAATTTAAAAGTTTTTTCAGAACAAAATTTTAAAAATAACTTTTAAATATATATTTAAATTAAAATTAATAGTGAATAAATAATTAAGAAATGAAAATAACTCAAGAAGAACTTTTTTAAAAAATAAGCAATTTATTTTAAAAAAGTAAAAAATGCCCTAAGTATATCCACAGTAATCTATTAAACAAAGAAATATTAATTCTCAATATTGTGATTTATATATAGTATACAAATTTTGAAGGATTTTGATTGATATTTTTCTTAGAGGAGATTTATATTATGACTACATCTTTAGGTAAAAAATATGAATCATTTTAGACTTTAATAATGAGATCAAAATATAAGTCTCTTTACGCATTTTAAAGAGTATTTATTACATAATTTTTAATTTTTTTCATATATTTATTTATCTCTTTATTATCTAAGTGTTTATTAAGAGTAAAAAAATACCCTATCTCAAGAGTTTTTTATTTTTAAAAATTTAATTGGCAAGGCATGGGTGGTAAGTATAAGGACTTATTGCTGAGAAATCCAAAGGACGTTTGTGTAGGTAACTCCTAATAACCACTCGTCGTTTTGCACTATATAATTCTCCTCACTTTCTGGTCTCTCTGCTCTGCTGACAATCCCCGCTGTCCTCACTTCAGTGACTTCACGGCGACGTCGGAATGGGGTTGAAATCATTTGTAGAAGTCCCGCCAGACTCTCACTTCCCGCTGGAGAACCTTCCTTATGGCGTTTTCAAGCTTCAATCCGGTTCGGAAGCCAGACCCTCTGTTGCCATCGGGAACAACGTTTTGGACCTTTCAGTTATCGCATCAGCCGGCCTCTTCGACGGTCCGATTCTTAAGAACTCCGATTGCTTCAAGCAGGTGAAGCTTAGCATTTATTTCACTGTGTGGTTTCTACTTTCTGTGGTATGTTAGAATCTGGTGAATTTTAATACTTTCTTCTCGAGGCTTGAAAAATTATATCTTACAGCAAGATTGACTGTCTTTTCTCTTCCTTTTTTTTTGACTGATATGTTGTTTTTACTCGTTTATTTTGATCTTGAGAGTTTCTTTTGTGTTTTATTTGATATTTCTAAAAATCTGCTGCGATTGTTAATATTTGTTGGAAGATAGACACGAATACAGTCGTCTTCATAGTTAGACGTTATTTTTCATTCCTTCTCTTGTGATTATTATTATCTATAGAGTTGCCACTAAGAGTGTTACTGATGATTATATTTGCATCCCGCAGCCCAATTTAAACAAGTTTCTGGAACTGGGGCGACCGGCATGGAAGGAAGCTCGTGCTACCCTCCAGAAGCTTTTATTAGGTAGATTTTTATTATGTTTTTGCTTTTATTCCTATAATTTATGCTAGTGTGATATTAATTCCTCTATTCAGTCTTCTATTGTAATTTACAAAATTTAGACGTTAAAAAACATATGATCCTTTTAGTTCCAAAGAAAGCTGGAAAGCGGAACATGATTCAAGTAATTTGCCCCAGTTGTTTGGAAGTAGTCTTAAGCTTGGGCCCAACTGTTCTGGACACATTCCAGAGTTTGACAATTTGGTGATATTGTCCTATTACAGGCACTGAACCGACCTTACGTGACAATGCAACTCTAAGGCAGAAAGCACTTATACCAATGGTAGGATATGCATAAAATTTGGTTTTTGAAACATGGTTCCCTGTGAGGGTTTCTATATTTTTCTTTTATGTGCTTGATTATCAGGACAAGGTGCAGATGCTTCTTCCTATTGCAATAGGGGACTATACAGACTTCTTCTCATCCATGCACCATGCTAAGAATTGTGGGACCATTTTTCGAGGTCCAGAGGCAGCAATTCCCCCAAACTGGTCTGAAAAATGAAAATTAATGTTAACTCAATGCACTTCCTTAAAATTTCATGAAAAAAAAAAAGATAATCAAAGAAGAGGAGAACTACATTCCTGTCTTAAATGCTGATTTGGTTATTTTTCTCAAATTTTAATATCTCAGGTACCATCTTCCTATTGCATATCATGGAAGAGCATCCTCTGTTGTCATCTCTGGCACAGATGTTATTAGACCAAGGTGACGAATCAAGTATCCATATTTTTCCATTTTCTAGTGAAATAGTAACTTACATGTTCTTCGGGATTAGCCAAATATGGTAAGGATCTTCCAAATGGTTGGATTTCCTTAAGGCATCTTCTATTACTTTGGATTAAGAGACTGTTCTGATAACTTAGGTATTAAGCTTCATAGATAAAAGCCTATGAACCTTCCCTTTATGATTCACAACTTTTTGTTTTCATAATCCTTTCTCATTTGGGTCCATGTTTGTTTGAGAAATAACAATTCTTGAATACATCAACTGTTTTTTCCCTCCTGATAATATCTGGCTGTAGCTTTTCCTTCAAAACAAGTCTGGTCCAACCGTGTTCTGAATTTACCATGTTCTGCTATTTATGTTTTGTCTAGAGGACAAGGCCATCCAACTGGAAACTCTTCACCATATTTTGGCCCTTCCAGAAAGCTGGACTTTGAACTGGAAATGGTAAGCTATAACTCTGCAAGATCAATTTGCCTCTCTTTATCCTTTTTTTCCCCTAGGTCTTCTTTTAATATCAATTAGACTCAAATTTTAGATAATATTGTGGATAATAATATCTTTACCTCCCTGGAAGAAAACCGTACCCCGCAATAATCTATTTAAGATGCTGAATCTCACTATGTCATTTAGATTCTTACGTGGTTATAGAACTATAGTTGTGACTTATTAATTTTCATTTAGATTCTTCTGTGATTATAGAACTATAGTTGTGACTTATTAATTTTCACCTTTTCTTTGATGATTTCATTGCTCAAGGCTGCTATAGTTGGGCCAGGGAATGAACTCGGAAAGCCTGTGGATGTAAATGAAGCAGCAGATCATATCTTTGGACTTGTTTTGATGAATGATTGGAGTGGTATCTACAAAATATTCAAAATTAATTAGATCCTTTATCAAGATTTAAGTGAATTCTTACTGATGTGAATCTTTGTCAACAGCAAGAGATATTCAGGCATGGGAATATGTGCCTCTTGGTCCATTTCTTGGTAAAAGCTTTGGTAAGTATCATAATTCCTGTAGCTTTATTTCTTTAACATTGTTGAGCAAAGGTCTGCTTCCTGGTGATTGCAATATTATTCATGTTTTGGTGACTTATTGAAGTTTATAATCTTGTTAATATATTTTCTTAGGTACAACGGTATCCCCTTGGATCGTGACCTTAGATGCTCTTGAACCATTTTCTTGTGATGCTCCAAAGCAGGTAGCTTTTTTGTTGGATTATTTTAGAGCAGTACAGAGTCACCAGAGAGTGCATGGTATAAGAACTAATTGTAGCTTTAAGTGCAGAACCCTCCTCCTTTGCCTTATCTTGCTGAGAAGATATCCAAAAACTATGACATATCCTTGGAGGTATTCAGTTCCTCTATCAAACCTCTAGAGAAAAATTCCTCCTAGTGATTATTTGTTTTCTGAGGATTGAATGCATTTCACCTTATACTGTTGCTTAATAAGAAGGAGATAGCTATGGAAAAGAAGAACTAGTTTCTACTTCATCTGTTGAACGATTTATTTTTATCCTTATGGAAGGTTCTAATTAAACCTGCTGGGCAAGAAGATTCACATGTTGTCACCAGAAGTAACTTCAAACACTTGTAAGTCCTATTTCATCATCCATTTACTTTTATGATTGAATTATGAAATCTTGAACAGGAATGACCTAGTTCATTGTCATGATTTGGAGCTTCTGCTGAATGTATTGAGCTGCCGTTTGATTTGTTATTCTGAGTTGATTACCTGTTTCTGCATAACTATAAAACAAAAACTCCTTCATAATAAAAGAAAAAAGACATTTGAAATTCCTGCTAGTAGAAAGCGGCATACAAAATTTTTCCAGCCAAATAGGATCTAAGAAATGCTTATTTGTATTTCAGAAGGCATAGGATTTTGTTTTCTACAAGTTAGTGATGGAAAATTCTTTATGATATAGGTA
Organism: Rauvolfia tetraphylla; assembly: GCA_030512225.1. Taxonomy (NCBI): domain Eukaryota; kingdom Viridiplantae; phylum Streptophyta; class Magnoliopsida; order Gentianales; family Apocynaceae; genus Rauvolfia; species Rauvolfia tetraphylla. The sequence goes on along the minus strand of JAJQKT010000076.1, from coordinate 436,840 downwards.
CTGGACTATCAGCCAGCAGCTCGCGCACCACACTATCAATGGTTGCAACTTAAGGCCCGGAGACCTCCTTGGGACTGGGACAATCAGTGGACCTGTAATATTCACTACCATGAAGTGTGATCTTGTTGTGCATGATCTAGATGGCAATTTTTTATACTTGTTTGGTAACTGAAATGATGCATGTGTTTATGTCCAGGAACCTGAATCTCTTGGATGCTTGCTGGAGTTAACGTGGAATGGGCAAAAATCCTTATCTTTAGGTGGAACAACCCGTAAATTTCTCGAAGATGGTGATGAAGTGATTTTTGCTGGTGTTTGCAAGGTTCAAACTGATAGAATATCTTCTTCCGTGTTCTTATATTTCTAGCATGGTGTTGTTATTTCCTTGTTTGCATATGTTTTCTTATTCCAGGTTTGTTTCTGACTTTGATGTTCTCAGCAAGTTTGTAGACTTTGATTAAATCTGAAACTTCCATACTCAGTTTACTTCTTAGTATACATGATATATTTTATTTCTCTCTGTTTCTTATTTGTCAGTAAACAGTTTTCTTCAATTCTCCAGTTTTTGACATTCTTCTGAAGTGACGTGCTCATCTGAGAATTGTTCATGTTCTATTGATCTCTTGGGGCACCATTAATTGCTGTTATTAGTGTTCCAATGTGTATCTATTTGAGATTGGGTGGATTGAGGTCTCCTTTTCTTTCAGTACAAGTTTTCATGTTTAGACCAAGGGCATAGCCGCTAAAGAGAGCAAAAAAACTTATATAGCTGGGGGCATGCTTTATATTTGTGAATGGAATAAGCATTTTCTTTACAGGAATGGTGGATGGATAGTTGACCCATTTATTATCATGCTCCAACTTTGTTGTGTATCTTATTAAAGTAAGCGTTGAAGCTTAAAATTAGCTTCTTATATTCTAGATATTCATAAAAACTCGTATGCTTTTGGCTTTGTTTTCACTTTGAAGCTTGCAACTTGACTGAAGATAAATTGATATCTGATCCATCTGCAGGGCAACGGTTACAATGTTGGTTTTGGGTCGTGCTCTGGAAAGATTCTTCCACCATTTCCTTGAGAAGGTTTATGTTTGCGTACTGTTTGATCTCTGCACTTCCATTTATGGATGCAGTAAGCAACATTGAGGGTGTACCCCATTGCTCTTCCTTTAGATTAGTCGAAGAGGAACTGAATGTGAAATGGTTTCTTTTGAATAGTCGAAGAGATGTCTCTAGACTTGCATGATGTATTTGTCAACACGAATTTAAAGTGGGAAAATGATCTTTGCTTGTCCTGGAGGAGAACATTACGAATTTGCCAAAAAGATCAAAAAAGCGAAAAAAAGAAAAAAAGAACATTGGAGAAAAAGGTGGAAAATACTAGCTAGTCAAATTTGGCAAAAAAGATAAAGATCGTTCATTGGTTGTGTCATTGCTACGTGGTCCGTCCTTCCATGTGCGGGACATTACAAAATTTCAAGCAGAATTCGTTTATTGCGAAATTTAATATTTTTTATAAATAATTTATGTAAAATTTTTTAAAATAAAATATTTTAAAAATAAATCCCTGGCTATATTTGGACATTATTCTAATTTTAAATTTTAGGTAAGATTTTAATTATAGGAGTTATATTTTTTTTATAAATAATTTATATGTTATCAAATTTAAAACAAAAAATCAAAATTAAATTGTATTGAATTTTACTCTAAACATGAGTTTGAGTTTTGAAAAAAAATTGTTTTGGGGGGAGGGGGGAGGGGGGTGGCGAGGGGAGTGGTTTGCTATTTTTTTCCTTTCCTCACTTTTCGTAAATATTTATTTTTACAAAAATTAAAATAAAATATCTTAAATAAAAAATCAATTCAAATAAAACTTTAAATGTTTTAATTTTATTTATTAAAAAATAAATATTTACATTTTTACTTGTTGAGATAAAATTAAAAAAATTATATTTTTTCTGTCTTATTTTATTTAATATTCTTACTAGAGACATTTTAAAATAATTAATATTTTTTATAAAAAAATATTTTAATATATTTTATATTATTAATTAATTATTAATTTTATTATATATTTTTTTATATTTAAATTTAATATAAAATACTTTTTAATACACTTATAATTTAAATTTTATAATATAATTTAAATTTTTAAAATTTTATGTTGGTTAAATAATATCAAAAGGAAAGAGAATAGTATACCGGAAATGGAGCGTTCACTCTAAAAAAATATTGGATCCAGCGAAGCACTTGGACATTAGATAATTTTTATCATTGAGCCAAAAAAACCAAAAAAGAAAGCAAAAGGAATTTTGTCGAAAGCTAAGGTGGGCCCTGAGTCCTGACTTAACGGGACGGAACACTCTGAAGCAGGTTATGAACATGACGGTTGACACGTGTGCTTTTAGCGTAACGGGCGCCTTCATCCTGCACTCATTCAAGAACGTTCAGCGTCCCAAGTCCAAACTGTAGCCTCAGTCTCTCGCCTTTCTACTCAACTGTCCCGCTGCAGTCGTCTTCTTTGTTCTCTTTCACTCGGCCACCGCAGCCTAAATTCTTCGCACCATGAGATCTTCTCGCAGAGCTCGGTTTTCTGTTTCTTCCATCGCCCCCGCCAGCACCGTCACATATACTTTCCTGTATGATCATTCAAGCCCAGAAGCACAAAGCAAAACTACGGAAGTTCCCCTTCAGTCCCCCTCTCATGACCCCTCCTCAGCTTCAGCGCCTATTCCAATTGCAGTGCATCTGGCTACCGACCCACGAGAAAACTCAGCTGCCTTGAGAATACAAGCAGCCTACCGATCTTACGTAGTACGAAAACTAGTCAGGAAAATTTCTGCTATCAATTCAGAAACCAATTATTGGGAGAGGCTCATTCGGCGCCAGGTTTGCATTTCGTTTCACCTTTTTTCCATTAATTTGTGCATCTTCAAGATTAATGGTTCTTCACACTTATCTTTTTCTGTAATTCTAATATTGAAATGGGCATTGTGCGAATTTTTCTTTGTTATTTGCGTTGATGGAAAGGGATGGGAATGGCGACAATGCACATGGCTGAATTCAATTTTCTCTCAATGTTGTAAGACACATAAGTTGGGAAACTCGTGTCCTGTTCTTGTCTCGATACTAATTCAGCTAGTAATCAACGTCTTACGGTACAAGGTCAATAGCATCTGCCATGAAAAGGAAGAACTATTATCCCTACGAATTAGTTCTAAGCTTAGAACGGAAAAGTTAATAATTTATCTCTGCTAGCCATTGGTGGGCTATTCTCATGCGTTAAACACGTCATCTGGTTGATCGATAGAGGAACCTTACCGTTGTCCCCAATTGTTAGAAATGAAAAGAAATTATTGTAGGATCCTCGACGGATAGAAGAAATGATAGAGGCACAAGGCACTAGCTCTGGAGCTTACTGCTTACGGCGTCTCTTTATCAGTCTCTCTCTCTGAGAGCTTATGCCGGAGTTTACTAGCCTTGCATACCATGTGCCTCTTGGTATCCTATTTCCTGTACTGAATGGACACAGGAATTTCAGACATAATTTGGTAAAGTTCCAGAGGAAAAGGTTTTATGGGTTCCTACTGAGAAATTAAATGATATGAACTGATGCTAATTCCATTAATAAAGAGAATCATAGATTAATGTTACATCAAGTCAACTGCTTCAGTTGAGTTTCCAGTTCCACTCTTGTACCAATCTGGCTTGCTTATTGCTGGCCTGTTTGATGTAACTGTAAGCTGAAAGTAGCTGTCATAAGGTGCCTGACGAAATTAATGAATCATCCTTGGTGTTCATAGAATATTCTTGTCAAGGGCCCAATTCTTTTCCGTTATTTCTCCATTTAGACTCGTGATGCTGCTCTACCAAAACAGCGAAAGTTAACCTGAACTGCAAAATACGATATGTAATGATTTCAAGTCGAAAAAGCACTCATTTTACTACTTTTGTTTATCCAGTGTGTAGCTGCAACCCTGTGATAACAGTACCTTTTTAAATTTTCATTTCTCATCCTTCAATGGTGTTCTGTTCTTCTGATGGCAGGAAACTGTTGATGCTGTACGGACCAGTGAGAGGGAAAGGATAAAGATTAATGAAGCACTCATGAGTTTGTTATTTACGTTGGACTCGGTGCCTGGAGCTAATCCAACAGTTAGGGAACTCAGGCGACATGTGAGTCACAGGATTGTAGGATTACAAGAAATCCTGGATGCTATTTGTGATGCTAGAGTTGAGAATTGGGATGGGTTTTTGAGGGACTGGGATGATGTTGTTGCAAAGATTGAGAAGGAGGTTTGTGCAGAGAGAGGCGGTGGGCATGAAATGGAGAGGTTTTGCGCCGAGCATCTTGGATTTAGCTGTTTACAGAGGTTTCTACGTGATAATTGACTCTTGCTTCCCTAGATGCTCCTTTCTTTATTTGTCGCTAATCTATAATTCTAATCCTCGTAATATACTTCCATGTTTGTATCTCTGTTCAGTTTATCTAGGTTTCTGGTTGCATAATCTACAATTGTACATAGCAGAAAAAGCAAACGTGCCAATATATATTCAATACTGGAGGTTAAAGAAAAGAGGCTGTGTAAATTCTGTTGACTTTTTTGCTTACTTAAAAATGTCGCATTCTAATCCTTTTAATATACTTTTATTTGTAATTGAAGTCCTGACCTGCCTACAGGTATCTGGTTCAGCATTCTATGGCTATACATAACCAATAAAGCGAAGAACTGAAATTCCAAATAGATAATATAATGAGCTGCTGCCGTTTTAACAGAGGGTAGTCTAATAGTCACATAATTTAGTGAATATTTGTTCTGGAGAGAATTCTCAACAAATTTAAGACTGACTTGGTCTACTAGTATTTATTCTGAGTAAGGCAACTTATTTTGTCTTGCAGAATACATCCCCTGCATATTGCATTTAACAATTTCCAATTAGCATTCATATTTTGAACTATCTAATGATAGAGTCAGAGCTTTCGAAAATGTTCCCTCCATCCCCCCTTTACTTCTTTCTCTTCTTTTTGCTGGTTCTTCTTGTTTGCTTGAGTCTGTAACTATCAGTTATCATTAATTGGTCGGTAAGTATAGGATTCACTCTGTTTACTAAATGGAATCTGAGAAGAAAACCAGGAAATTGATAGTATCATAGAAGTTTGATTTGATGATCTCTACTTTCTCTCAGCATGACATATACTAATCTGTCACAGATTTACCTTGTGTGTCTTGATATCCGAGTTTTCCGAACATATTCTGCTTCATGAAAATTCTCTGGTTAACAAACATCCTAGGAATTAGGGTACCTCTATGCACAACCACCAAGTTTCAAGTGTCAGTTGAACGAGCAGGCCTCACTTTTGGCTATCTAGGATGAACTACTGCTATTGTTTCCATTGGAGACACTTTTGATTTGTAGAAACCACACAGTTCTTGCCAAAAACACTTTTGTGGAGGATTGGTCCTTACAGTTGGGGAGCCCTGTGACTGAGTTCACATCTCTAAAATGTTTTGCCTGTATGAAAGTCCATACTAAAGTATTTAACATATTGAAGTTTTGACTGTACTTTCGAAGTTGCGTAAGATAGATTTTCGGATAGAACGTTTAAAACTACGAATTATTTAATTGGTTCGGACTACAAAATTTCTTTTCCATATCATCTGGGGGTGCGATTTTCACATAATAGTCATCTTATAGCGGATGGCAGACTTCACATTATTTGATGTATGCTAAGTGAGAAACATGACTTCGGGATATATAGCTATCTGCATAGATTAGGGGAGCAGTCCAAATACACCATGTGACACTAGAAAATGAGAATCACAAGATTATGATGCTGAAAAGATAATTTCTTACAAGACGTTTGAAGAAAAACTGAAATTAGGCAATTTGACAGATAAGAAGCATTCTAAAATCAGGGATATGACTTTTCAACATTTTACAGGAACCGACTAAAATAACAAAATAGACATTAACAAATCAAATATTGATGATAATGGGTACCCAGAATCCTCGTGTCCCTTCTTATTTTCTAGGCTGAACATCTGCATTTGCATGGTGACAAGCATCTTTTGCAGTCAGAGAGCCTTGGATACCCAGTATTACAATCGCATTTCTTGATACACTTGGCGCGTGAAGTTCCTCCCCACAAACAGCGAGCCAGGCAGCGCATACTTGAGACACACGCAGGGCAGTTGAATTTCATGCGATTGACGATGCAGCTACTACAATCTGTGCCATCTGAAAGGCAGGCTCGTGAAGGCAAAGCCATCTCCAAAAGCATCATCACTAGTAGTACGTAAACAAGGCCCGTCTTGCCGACTCTTCCTCTCATTTCCGTCTGCCTGAAAAATGAAGATCTGCCTCCGTCAATGGATTCCTACCTATGTGCTTCGCGGCGGAAATCTCGTGTACTGCCTCTGAAAATGGAATAGAATGGCATATATACGGATCCTCTCTCCTTTTGATAAGATGAGAGTAATGATGAGTTGTGAGTTAGCCCACGTTTCCTGCTTAAGGGTTTTCCATCTTCATTGCCATTAAACAGAGCAGAACCACTGAATGCAATTTAATGTGTAGCTGCATTTTGAAGTTGGCTTCGTCTTGAATTGCTCAATGCTATCTCCTCGTTTTCACCGAAGTCTTATCAGGGGTCTCCGAGATACTGCCACCTCCACAGTCCACAGGGGATTTGTGCCAAGAACAAAGAATCAAAGATCACTCCTACTCCCGTAGCGCCTTGTTTACAGTACAAATTACTAGGAGATGATTGTATGTATGTTTGCATAGACAAACAGAACATTACCAAATGTTTGCAAAGATGGAAATTCTTGTACTATCTCAAGGATGGATGGCACTAATTGAAGAATCTGCATGGCCATCTGAGAATCCTGGATTCAAAATAAACTTCTTGTAGCTGATAGATGAATTTCGTCTCGGACCAGAGCTTGATTTTTACCGCGGAAAATATAATTACTATAAATGCTGGTAGTTCTATAAACTAATACCAAAAAAAAAAAAAAACTCCTTTACAATAAATAGAATCTAGAAAACGACGATTTCTTTCATCCGTGCAAGAGAATTCCTGACCAATAATAGACACCCAGTAGCAGGGACGAAGCTGCTTAGCATTTCAAAGTCTAAACATTACATTTTATATCTTTTGTTATGACAGAGATGCAGTAGGTAGCTCGTTGAATGTGACTTTGAAGATTTTGCTTCAAGATTGCTTCAACTTATACGGCGTTACTGTAGTATTATATAGAGTTTGAGTTTAAATTTTATTATCTTTAAATTTTATAAAAATAAATATTTATAAAAAAATAAAATATAAAGTAAAAATTTTTTTATTAAATTTAACAGGAGAACTTAATCTAAATACATCTTCTGTTTCCCAATAGCCTCTCGTACTAGAAATTAGTAGAACCCAAGTATATTTTATTTGTACCCTATTGTTAATCTGAATCTTTATAGATAATCATTTTGAAAATATTACTCATTTGATCTAAAATTAAATACATATTTTTTATAGAAAATAAATAAATAATTGACGCAAGAAGTATATACGTACTTTTAAAATATAACTAGTACTATATATATTTTACAATTATTTACATCAGTGGTCTAGAAGTTGGAGTTCATAACATTTTTTTTTTTACTTTTTTAAATAAATTCTACACTACTAAAAACGGATAGACATATGTAAAAAAGCAATAAGAATTGGATCCAATAATTATTTTAGAAATTGATGAACCATTTTTTTTTCCCTTCCAAAACGAGAATTTTTTGCTTTTGGTGTGTACATATATCTTTTAGAACAAATTACTGCCAACTAGTATTGTAGTGTTCTGAAAACGTGTCAAATAGTGTGATTCTTGTATTTAATTGTTAATTAAGGATGTTGTTGGAAAAAAGAAAAGAAAAGGACGCTGTCTGTAAATGACGGACAGGCATTTAATCCCAAAAGGCCAAAACAAACAGTTCTCGAGTGGGCTTCGTTGCCTTGTTTATTTTGGGAGATTTTCCTGCACCCACAAAAAAGATGAGAGAAAAAGGTTTTAAAAGTGAAAACTGTAGTAATCTTTTCACCATTAATGTGTGTAATATAAACACCATCTCCACTGCGTCTTCCCGACACCCTAAGTATTTCTGGGATCACGGATGATGGGGTGGGACGTAAAATATCTGATACCATAGGGTTCCGCCTCAAGTCTTGAAGCGAGGTAGCCAAATAGGGTTCCCACAAACTGCGGATATAACCGGATTCTCATTAAGGCCCGAGCCAGGGCATGCAGCTACCGTTGCTAGTAGCCACGCTACTCACTCCTCACTGCTCTAGCGAAATTAGATAGTGTGGCCGTTGATTTCGTCGCATTTGTTCACTCTCCAGGTGAGCCTCGCGGGTGTTGACACATCGTTTGCGTTCGAAACGCCGGCAAGAGAGAGTTTTTTCTCAAAATATATAATATAGTGGGTTAGATTGGATAAGGTTTAATTTTATTTTTTTATTTTAAATTTTATAAAATTAAATTATTTATAAATATATATATAATTTAAAATAAAAAAATTATATTAAATTTTGTAATAAAATTTAATTCAAATATATGTATATATGTTTATGAAAAGCAGACGTAAAGTAAAGAAAAAGAATCTGGCAAAATGTGAGGTTTGGGTTCCAACTTCCAACCAAAGCAAAACATTGTCTTGCTAGGAATGTTTGGTCGAGACGTTTCTTGATTCGCATTGAAACTAACACTAGTAATAGTAGTAGTGTTTGTTAGGTAGCACTGTGAAACAAGTCAGTTTATTCTGACTTAACCTAATTTGTTACGGAACGTTTTTTAAATAGTATGAATCGAACTAGTTTGTTTTTTTACAGATTGAAAAAATCTTAGTTCATATCTATCCATCTAGGTCCTAGGGTTAAATGGGTCCTAACGTGGGCCTATGCTTTTTTTAAAAAAAAAATTATATTATACTTTTTTTTCTATAATATAAAAATATAAATTTTATAATTAAAATAAAAAGAATATTTAGTTAATTATTAATATTTTTTAAATAAAAAATAATAATTAATTATATATATTATTTTTAATATAAATAAATTTATTAAAAAATATTTATAATTAACTTTAATTATAGATATAATAAAAATATATATTATAAATAAATTTAGCATCAAGATTGTCATATTTTTTTAATAATATTTATAGTACAAAGATAAAAAAATAAATTTAGCTTGCTCCACGTGAACAAACGGAGCAAACTAATTTAGATCATATTTAAATAAATTTAAAAAATTAAACTCAAGTCTATTCATATTGCAAATTACGAGCCAACTTACAAATTTAAGTTCGTTTTAACATTACTAATACTAAGTTGTTAGATTTGATTTTTTTATTTAAAATTTGATTTGATTTAATTTTATAAATTTTTTATAAAAATCGAATGAAGTCGATTTGTTTAAAATAATATTTTAAATCTGAGATAAAAATTTAAAATTCAAAATATATAATTTTTTATAAATTATACTAAATCAAATTAAATTATCAAAAAATTAAATCAAAATTATAAATTCGATCGAAGTTTTCCGATTTGAACCGAAACACCAAGTACTTGCCAGAAGCTTCCTTTGCAATTCCATATACTTCAGAAATTCTTGGTGGTACCCGTCAATCTTGTCGTCGTCGCGGCTGTGTTAGGTGTTTGGCCTTTTAGCTATCCTCCACAAGGTGGCAGTGGCACTAATCCACTGTCCACACCCATTATCAGCCGCCTGTACTCAATCTTCCCTTCTCATCAATTCAATCAGCCTCGTCGCAATCCAAAATTTTTTAAAAAATTAATATTTTTAATAATTAAAAAAATAAAAAATATTAAATAAGGTCTTTGTTTCAATTAAATATTATCTTACATTTTAATATTTTTTACCAATAATATTTTAAAAAATATGAAATATAAAATTTCAAGCAAAAATGTAGAATGAAATTAAATTATATTTAAATTTAAAATTTTTATTTTAATTTTTTTAAAAATAAATTATTTATATAAAAATAAAAAAACTTAATTACCTCAATCTAAATACATCTCTAAATTCAAAAACGTCATCTGGCACATCACTTGAGAGCGACTTTGTCAATTGGCATGATTACTCTGAATAGGCAAGGTTTAATCCGTCATTTCATATAAGGATCTAAAGTGGACCCAACTAATCTTTTTTTGGCTAGATAAGTGGACCCAATTAATTGATCTTTGGATCCAAAGATTCTAAACTAAGTGAATAATCTGCACTTGTTAAAAATTTAAAGTAAGTCACTTTTTCGCTCTCTAATCTCATTTTCTCTTCCTTCTCTCTAAAACCCCCGCGTCTTCCTCTCTTCTTCAGCCATCATCGCCCGTCGGCTTTTGACCAAATCTTGGCCGGCCTTTTTACTTCTTTTCAGTCTTCAAATTTATTTTTTTTACCCCAAATCATTATAATTTTTTTTCAAAGCATATTTTTAAAAAATTCAAGATTCAGAGGTAATATTTTTCTCTTATCTTTTTAAATTGAGGTATTTTTTTAATTTTTTTAAAAAAATCTTTCAAACCGAGCTTGATCTGAGCCCTTATTCAATTTTTTACTTCTCTCTTAAGATCGTTAATACGCCTATGATCTTTTCAGTTACTATTTTTATAGGAAGATATTGGAGTTGAGTTCTTTTTACTATTGTGATCAAAGATCTATGCCAAACGCGTTATAAAAAAATTTATTATATATTTATTTACTTTATTAGTATTAATTATAATATTAATATATTTTACCTTTAAGTGTGAGTTATTATCTATTGCCATAATTATTTAACTATTGTATAACATTGTGTATCATATTATTTTAATTCTTCAACTCTTATTAGAGAAGAAATTTGAGAATTACTTTGATTGTAATAACTTTAACTATTTTAATATCAATGGACAACTCTTTCATTTAGCAAAAAAAAAAAAAATCTATATATCTATTAATTGTAGCATACTAAATTGTTAATTGCAATACAATTATGTTTTATTTATTCATATTTTTCTCTCTAAAATTTAAAATTCTCTTAACTTTCTTTCTAAAATTTTAAATCAATTTGAAGATTTAGAATTTTTAATACATCTATTGTATTAAATGATAAAAAATATATACTAATTAGAAATATAGAATGAGAGAATTTCAACCTTAATTTTATTTCAAAAAAATTCTGATTTGACTTAATTTTATTTTAAAAATCTCAAGAGATTTACACTTTGAATAGGAATTTGCATACAAGGGAAACTTAAAAATAAAAATCAAAAAATTAAAAAAAGAAAAAAATTTTGAAATAGAAAGGGAACCTAAACGGAAATTTTTTTTTTCAAAAAAATGCATGGAATTGAAAGGCTCAATTAGACGAAAAGTTCACAAATTGTGGTGGGGCTTTTTGAAATGAGATTCGGATTGCAGTATCGGGCTGCTGTTTACAGTTTTTTCAAAAGAAAAAATAATGCGACATCAGTAACGTGATTTAGTCAGCAATCCCATAATTTATTTTACAGCCTAATATATATGGAAAACATTAGGAAAGCATTTAAACTTACTCGGCACAGAGATTTGGCTTGAAAATTTCAAGTCAGACGCATAATTATTGTCCTAATTACACTGCTGTATTACATATGATATCCGAATGAGGGCTGGATCATGAGAGGTACGGACAGCTGACGTTATTGGGGCTAATCAGACGTCCCTGCTTCACTGACTCGATGAAAGCAAACGACTCTGTGCATGCCTTCAAATCTGCCTTGGCCTGCAAAAATGGTGGGAAGAACAGCCAGAAGCTGGTGGCGATCACGAAGGTGAGGGCAAGTGCTCCCGAAAAGATTCCCGGCAGCCAAAACTTGCCGTACGCCATTCTCTTGATGATAATTTCTACACTCAAACACGCTCCTTGAAGCACGAAAAATGAGGTGACCACGCCTGTGGGTTTCACTCGTCCGAAGGTGTAGAAAACTAGCTCGTGCATCAGCCCGGAAACCAAAAATGTAGCAAGAACTGCCGGAAGCGCAGCCCAGCTCCACCCCATGAAGCGAGCACAAGTTGACCGAATAGGACTATAAACAATAGGACGCAGAATTTTCGACACCATGAGGTTCCATCTTCTGCCCCAGAAATCTTGAAGTGAGGTACTCAGGTAGGGTTCGTCAAACTGCGGTTCCAGCTCGACTCGGACCGCTGCCCTAGCTACGGCTCCCACAAAAGCTAATAAAATGTCTAAAGCAAAGTAAATGTGGATGGCGTACAGAAACCATACGACTTTTGGATGAAGAAAATCAGTGTATTCGTATATACGAATACACATGACCAAGAGCATAAGCTTGGTGACGTAATTGAGGGGTGACTTTAGGCTCTGCTTGGTGAGCTTCTCCTGGGGAGCCTTAATGGGCAGGCAAGCTAAGGGAATAAAATGAGATAGTGGTTGAGGTGTGCTGGATGCTAAAGGGCCCTTTCCCATTGCGAATAAGATGAGCTTGAAGCTACCAAGCCATCCTATAAAGAAGCTGGTAGTGCCACCTAGATGGATGGTGGTTAGCTTGAGAGGAAGAACAAAGAAAAGGCATGCCACTGGAAGTATAGCAAGGGCTCTGATGATGCCTTTAGGGAAGAACTTGCCAATGGCGTGACAGTAGCCCAGAGATAAAAAGACAGTGCTCCATACAAATATGAAGTTGTTAATCTCCCCTTCCATTGAAAGAAAGTTGTTAAGCTTCCCTTCCATTGTTCTTCCTTCTATAAATTTTCCACCCGTGAACTGTATATGGCGTGTCTCTACATACAAGAAAGGATTAGTTTCATAGATGCATATAAATGTAGATGCTTTGTCATGCTTTCCTTTCGGGACCGCCAAGCCGAGGGCCCTATGAGAAAGTGATTGGCCCTTCACAGGTATCGGCAATGATGTGAGGTAGCAGCTGGGACTTCAACACTTGATTACCATAAGCGAACTGCTTTTAGCATCGGGCTAGTTCAGCAAGAACCATTGCCCTGGATTCCATATTAATGTGTATGCCAAGGCAGTACAATAATTGGGCGGCTATTAGTTGGAGTCCGCTCAATCTGTTATATTTATTGGTCTGGAGTGCAGGTGGTTCTTGTAGTCTTTGTCAATTCAAACCATATTAGACGGTGGACATTTTGGAGCAACAAGATAAAAAAGAATCAACCATGAAGAGGGTTGATGATGGTAGGACGACCCAACTTCTGGAAGGGGTTGGTTTCCAACAGCCCGCAGGAAATCCTTTAGGCAGTAGTCACGTCCTGTTGAGCCTCCATTCAAGACTTAGATGTAGCCTCAGGTTTTTCCCTTTTTCTTTCTTTGGGTAAACGAAGACTCGCATTTTAGATCTTTTACTTTGAAATTTGCGCGCAATTTCATATCATAGTGGCTCACATTACTACAAAAATGACCATAAAAGTGTCTTTCTTGTATGAAGTTCCCATACATGCACCTGTTTTCTTCAAGCGATTGTGATTTATGTGAATTGTTTTGTTCCGAAGATGGACGTTTTCTAACATGGAGTTCGATCGGCCACTGCGTTTTTCACGATGGAAGACGGTTCAATTGGCATATGTTTTACTTACCATAAGGGTAGGGGCCGCGACAAAAGAGAGAATTCTACGGGCAACTGCACAAACACAATGCTTTTCTCATTTTCTGTGGGACCGAAAAAACAAAGACCGATTGACGTGTTTACCCAATTAGTTAAAGTTGAGCTTCTTTGGGTACTATCATCAAGCGAGGTCCTCTTTGACGTGCCCACAAATACAGCTTTGTCCCTTTTCACTTGATGAAACCCAACCAACAAAATCTCTTTAACTAAATGTGTTATCATCAATAAAAAAAAAATACTTCCGTCTTGCTAAATCTGATGGCGATGAAAATATATGAATAGAATTAGATAATATTTTAATTTAAATTTTTTAAAAAATATATATATTTTTTATAAAAAAAATAAAATTTAAAATTACAGTGTCGAAATGTTGTCCAAATATAATATTGATAAAAACCTTCCAGCTTTCTTTGCAATTATTATGTCTAATCAAACTTTGGATGAGAAATTTGCAACTCTTCTTGTTGTAAAGCATGCTCGAAGCCCTTCAACAGCTCACCCATGGCGGGTTAGGTGAAAACAATGGGAAGAGATGAATCTTTAATCGCTCCCACATTATTAAAGCAGATGCCGTATTGGGGCGGAGGGCTAAACAAATGTGAACGAAAATTGACCGGCAATTATGAGCATTCTTTGGTCTCAACTACCAAATACAAACCGATGGCGATGAGTGAAGGGGATGATCAGGGTTATTGACACCGCGATGGGGGCCTCATGCGGCTCAAATTAGAACCATTGAGTTCATGTCCGACTACGGAAATCGGAAACTCAACAATAGACCTTGTGCAGCCCATGATTTGCAGTGCGGCACGGTGGATACGGCGGACTTACGTAAGGCTGCTGATTGCAGGATATTCACGGCCGTGCCATTCCGCCGGAGGCCCCTCGACACTGTCGGTAGGGTGCCTTGCAATTATAGAACTGCCACCCAGGGCAGGACTTCGGCTTTCCAAATCGGTAAAAAGGAAGCTTTGAACTTGATAAAAAGGAGTCAAGTCTGATTTCCACCAATAAAACAATCAAAGTGATGCCCACAAAAAAAATAATAAAAAATCATTGGGACTAGGGAGTAGTGTTTTTTTTAAAAAACAAAATCAAGCTACGTGCCTAGCAAATCTGGCGGTGTGCAGCGAGAGTACAGCTGCTTCAACATGTTTTCAATTCTGAGACAATACGGGAAGACGGGTCTGAAGTTCCATTCGGAATGGGCTTCTCTCCTCGCTTCTTCATGGCTATTTTCCAAAGGGACGAGGCAGCCCACGAGGAGTGAAGGGCTGATAATAAAATCTATTTATAGGTTATCGTTTTGAGGGAGAATTTTATAGCTCATTAAGAAATTGAATGCACACCAAATTCAAAAGAATTTATATTTAACCGAATAATTGCTCTATTTGATTTGACCTTTTTAAAGGAAAAACAAAAAATAATGTTTGGTAGGATAACTCCAAGTAGGGTCCTGATAACCGCTGACTACAGTCAAAATACATCCTCTCCGCCGACGCAGGAAGTCGGACTCGTGTTTCGATTCTCATTGACTAAAGGAAAAAAAAAAACCTGGATGAGACCGCAGACAAGTGCCGTTCGTTGCAGTCATACCCAATGTGAAATCCTGTTATTCGGACGATTCAGGTGTAAAACCGAAGAACTCATTCTTTACGATGATGGAGGAACTTGAATTTGGCTTCCACAAACCCTTTGTGCTGTGAACAAAGTATTCGCGTTAAGTAAACTGAAAGCAAATCGAACTATTCTACTATAAAAAATACAACGGTTGCTCAACTTATACGCTCTTTTTGCATAAAATAATTACTAGTGGGTATTGAATTCCATTCATTATTCAGCCTTTCTTTTTTTCCCCTTTTTCATTAACAGGTACAGATTGGTGGAAGTTGGGTCATCTTTATGAAAAGTATAACCAGCACATCCTGTGTAAGTCAATAAATATGATAATCGCGACTTGGTGGTCGTAATATAAAAAATTAAAAAAAAAAAGATTACAAAAAATAATTAAAATTTTTATATTGGGTCAGAGTGCCAGCATATTTCCTATCCTCAGTCCAAAAAAAATAAAAAAAGATAATTGTGCATTTTTTTCTTTAAAAAATAAAGCAGAATATAGAATGAGCAAAGAGAAAGGACTGCCATCCTCATAAAAACTGAAAGGCCGTGATTTGGCTCCATTAAATGATGTACGTGTCATTTCTTTAAGACAAAATTGGTCCAATTAGGTGGAGAGACCCAATCGCCAAAATTGGTCTTGCGAACAAATAGAACCGAAAAGATGTATACTACTATGCTAATATATATTCTTATTGAACCCCCGTTGCGTTGGTCGAACGCATTAAAG
Organism: Rauvolfia tetraphylla; assembly: GCA_030512225.1. NCBI lineage: Eukaryota > Viridiplantae > Streptophyta > Magnoliopsida > Gentianales > Apocynaceae > Rauvolfia > Rauvolfia tetraphylla. The sequence goes on along the minus strand of JAJQKT010000076.1, from coordinate 420,830 downwards.
TCAAAGCTCTTGCCACGTCCTTCACGAACGCGCCCACGGCGGCGTACTCCTCAAAAGCTCTAACGTCGGCCTTACAACGCAACATCTCCGGCAGGAACAAGCAAAGCCCGGTGCCCATGACAAAACCCCCCACCAAGACCGTCGCCACGGGCCTCGGCAACTGCCACCTGCCTTTCAGAGCCTTCTTCAAAGCCACTTCTATAACCAAACCAACTCCGTGGAGCAAGAAGAACCCAGTGATTTTCCCAGTGGGCTTTCTGCGGCCCATGTAGTAGAATATGAGCTCGTGCATCATGCCCGACACGACGAACGTGCCGAATACAGCTGGCAACGGAGCCCATTGCCGATCAAAAAACTTGCTCGATAAAGTGAGGATGGGATCGTATACGCTGGGGCGCAGGATGCGGTTGACCATGATGTTCCACCTTCTTCCCCAGAAGTCCTGTAGTGAGGTCGAGAGTAGCGGTTCGTTGAATGTTGGCTCCAGCTCTAATCCTAGAACCCCACGAGCCAGGCCTGCGGCAATACCTAGTATAATTTCCAAGGCGAAGTATATGTGGAAACAGTAGAGGAACAGTATGATATTCGGGTGGATTCGCTCGCTGTAGTCGTAGATTCTGATCATGGAAGCCAAAAGAATACCTTTAATGGCATAGTTGAGAACTGATTTCTGCTTCCGGTGGCCCCTTTTGGCAGTGTTGTTTGGCGGGCTTTCTTTATGAAGACCATTCTGAGACGCGTGCTTTCCGTCGCTCTGATGCGAGATTTCAGCGGATTTTGCGGGTGAGCTTTGTTGGATTTTGATGGGGAGGCAGGCCACGGCAAGGAAACGCCGAAGAGAGATTGAAGGGTCGGAGAGAGGGCCTCTGTCGAAGGCAAACATGAGGAGCTTGAAGTTTGAAAGCCAAGAAACGAAGAAGGCCGAGGTAATTCCAAGATGCATCGTGTGGAGGTTGAGAGGAAGGATTAAGAAGAGGCATACCACGGGAAGAATCACCAAGAGTCTTCGTATGCCTCTGGGGACAATCTTACCAACAAAATAGCAGTAGCACAACGAAATGTAAACCAACATCCAAACCTTAGCGAAGTTGGCAATCTCTCCCTGAATCCAGTACTCAACGACGTTCATAATGTCCCCCTCCATTTTCTGATCTCTCTCTGTTTGCGCCAAGTAAATGGTACGACCATTGGTCTTCTTATTTCAAGATCAGCAGGGGATGGTCAGCGTGGGTAGGACAACGGAATTTTAATCCGGTCAGCTTTTTACAACACGTCCAGACTGGATCTGATCGGATCAGATCCGAATTTGATATCAAATTTCGTAAGTTTTTATATTTATTTTTTAAAAATTTTTAAAATTTTTTGTTAAATTAAATTTTAAATTTAATTCAATAATTTAAAATTGATCTGCACGTATTGTAAAACGCACGTACTGAAACGGGACTGAGGACAACGTAGTAAAAGGCTGGCTAGGAGGTCGTTGGCACCTCAAGTTTTCTTCAGCGTGTTGGGAATGGAGGCGTTAGCCAGCCAGTTTTTTTCTAATAATATAATATTTTCCTGAAGAGGCACCGAGGTGAGGGAAGCCAACACCGAGCTAGTGTGGAAGGGCTCGCTGGTCCGCCATTCCCAAAGCCTTTCTGGACTTCTTTGTTAGATTCTCAATTTGCGTCATAAAATCAAGATCCTACTTTCTCTCTTTTGGTGGTGGTGGTGGGGCGCGGGGGTTTCAGTAAAAGGGCCAAAAAAAGGTTTTCCTCCTTTTTCTGCTTTCAGTGGCCCATTATAGGAAAATGAAATGGGGTAAGGTCGTTCCTCAATTTCCATTTCCAATATTCTCATTTTCGTAGTGTTTTTTTATTGGGGGGTAATAGGAATCGTAGCAGTTAATGTGAAGTAGTTCATAAAAACAAATCTAACTTATTATTTTATTAGACATAAAACAAAATAATGTGTGTAAGAGTTGTGATAAAGTCAAGGAAATGTTCCGCGTGAAAGAACTGATTGATTCATGCAAATAACGTGCCTTTATATTAAATATCAATCCTTCAACTTCCAATGCATAAAGGAATCGTCGGCACCCCTTTCTCTGTAGCACGGAATCAGATTCCTTCAACCAGAGTCTTCTGTGTTTTTTTTATTTCTTGGAGTACAAATTCACTAACGGGTTGTCATCAAATGATCGCCTATGCTAAGTTTAATTTTTCTCTCTAAAGCTACTAATTCACAAATCATATTCAGCTACCCCGAAAATCCTCGTTTGGTACCTCATATAAAACTCCAGTTTTCTATTTAAAAAAAAAACCAAATAACTCCAAATTCTATTGTCTTGTCCTCTTCTTAAAGGTTTGACGACGATACGCGAGTACTACGGCTACCCCATTTGTGATTCGATTTGGTTCCCGTCCTGCACGTCCTTTTTGCAGGACGTGCAGGATCAAATCTGGTCCGTCAGATCAGGTTTTATATTTGATCTAACGAATTATATTTTTTAACCCCTATATGTATTTTTAAAAATTCAAAAAGTTATAAATTTTGGTAACCGTTGAATCAGATATGGAATCTGATTCAACGGACCATATTTGGTCCTGCACGTCCTGCAAAAAGAACGTGCAGCACCGGAACCGAACTGTTTGCGATTCTCATACGCAAGACTTCTGACAACCATACAAAATTAGCGGTCCTGCAGTCTTTTTTTCGTTTGATCGATCATTTGTACTCAACAATTCGGATGGAATGCCCGAAGGCCGAGGCCCCATTATTTCAACAGATTGCCTTTTATTTTTAAAAATTTTTTTGCTAAGGCGAAATCTGCCCCTTGCTGCTTTCTGAAGCTCTCAGATTTTGAATACTGTATTTAATTAAGCATCATCACATCTATAATCTCCTCCAAGTTTCAATTCAAAAACAAAAAAAAAAAAAACTTTTGAACTTTTCCAGTTTTCTTTGTAATAGTCCAGACTCAATCATCAACTTCCACACGTTTCTCTTGGCGGGTAGTTTTTTCGAGTCTAGATGCCACCATGCCAAAGCCCCAAGGATCCACTGCATTGAAAGCCCTTGGTGTAGCGCTCTCGCAGTCTGTTCCCCATCCGGGTATACAAGTCAAAAGAGAAACTAGTAGCAACTTTCATTTGCTACCCAAGGTAGGATTAAGACCGCCGTTCGCTTGTTTTGCGTTCGACAATCTTCAATTACTACCAATTAGTATTAGTTCAGTATTACGCCGTGTCCGGGAAAGTTGATGGAAATTCCTTGCTATGAAATGTTCTGCATACATGAAAAGGAACTGCGTTCAAGTAATGCACAGGGTCCAATAATTCTCACCGTCGTAAACTAAATTTCTACCAGGCACAACAGATTAAAACAACAGCCTTCACTCTGGATATCACTACTGCTGCTGCTCATATATCTGCATGTATGCCTCGGACAGTGCAACCATTTGGGGTAGAGTTTCCGAGACATGAAGGTCCTGCATCTCATACCTGCAAAAACACAAAAGAATTGGCTTCCAAGTCAAGACTATGGATCTTTCTAGTACAATTTCCAAGCTGTTCATTATACAAGTAAATCACCAAAAACAACTCAAAATAGCCACTATAGTCAGTCCGGCGGAAATTACCATAGTTCTTCAGACTTCCGCTGTACAAAAACACGGTAGGATCCTTCACCTGGCTTGCCATCATGAACAATATTAGAAATCAAATCGTACTTGGACCTCAGTTTTTCATTCTCTATGGGTGTTGGAAGTGGAATGAAGTCCTTCAGCTCTAAGTTCTTGACAGGGAAGTTAACTGGAGAAGAATAGGTGGAACATCATGAGGAACAGCAACAAAGAATCACAGACAGTATCTCAAAAGCTGAACATATTCTTATAACCCAAAGCTAAGAGATCAAAGAACTTCAAGCAGGCAATGACTCTTTTGAGGGAAAGGTAAAATTCCTTCAAATAATAAGGTAAGAACATTATACATTTTACAATAAAGAGAGAGGAACTATACATAAAAACCAAATAGATGCAACTAGATTTCTGTTCTAGGATTCTCGAATTATCAAACTGCATGGGCTTAATGCCCAACAAATCTCAGTCGCTATCATCACTAGCCTGTCAACCTTAGACATGGAAGAATATGTCTATGCAATTTCAAGTTTGCCATGTAAACTGCCTATCTACATCAAGCAATTTCCACATATAACAATGTTAACACAAACAAAGTCCGTAGAACCGACAAGGCAACAGGTATAACCATAAAGAGGATATAGTAATCCTTCCAATCATGAAGAAAAATGGTCCTTGCTACAACAAATACCTGAAGATGATTATGATCACAACTACCTTTCTGCAACCCTCCTCCCCCCACCCCCGGGGGAACCCACAAAAGCAAGCATTAAAACATCACCAAACTACAAAAAGAAACCACATGATATATCCTTCAAATATAAGTTTCAAAAAGTATTCATGCTTACCAAGTGTAGGATTTTTCTCCACAAAAAAATTGTTCTTGGTAAATCGATGCATGTGAAGAATTAGATAAGGTGGCAGTTTGACAACTCGATATCTCAACCTTGCCATTTTAGGTCGTACAATCTCTGTTACAGTCTCACCATCATACTTCTTTAGAATGTTGAAAAGTGGAACCTATATGCAATAAAGACGACAAAGAAGTCAACAAAATGTGGTGTAAATACACCATTTCTCGAGTGCAGAGGAAGTTTTGAATGTAGAAAACTTCGCAAAGACCCCTATCATATGAAAATTGCTCAAACATCTAGAACATACAATAGACAGAAAATAACAAAGACTTTACCAGGGTTAACTTAAATAAACAACTTCACAAAGCCCTGGCACTTGAGGAACAATCTGAGTAAAGTGAAAGTACATATTTAAAAAGAAAAAAAAAATACTGACCTGAGGGATGATGTTTTTCTCCATAACATCTTTAAACAGGGGAGGTGGAGGCAAGTCCAGCCCAAGCATTAAAAATTTCATTCTAGTAGTCTCCATAGCAATGTTAGTAGCCTCACTCCCAATATCTCCCCAATTTCCATTATTCATAGCATCTCCGTTTTCCTTTTTCTCAACAATAGGTTTGCTGTGGATCTCTTTTATTACCTCTAGTTCACCCTGGAGAAAATACTGTATCTAATGAGTATGAAAGTTAATATACTAACCACAAGGAGATAGGAAAAAGGAGAATTATGATTCATGATGCAAGAACCTGAAAACACTCGTGGATAATACTGCTTCTTTTCTTTAAATTTTTCTTCAAACTTCTCTTTGAAGGCTTAAGATCTTCATGCAAGGTATTAAGAAGCCATGACATGAATTCAACCGGATCAGACTGCACCCCTATCTGAAAATGTTTCTTGCTGGCATCCATGACTGCTTGCAAGAATTCATGTGGACTCACCTGCAAAATAGCAGAATCAACAGTATGAAAACCATGAGGAGAAAAGCTTTTTCATGTGATTGTCGCAATGACCAACCTGTCCCTTGAAGTTTCTTGCATGCCAAATCTTTCTTGTTAGTTCTCCAAACCGATGGACAAGAGGAGATTTGCTGTGCTGATAGTTTTCAGGAATAAGAAAGAAGTTCCGCAAAGGAGTAACACGCATTAAGGATTGTATGGTGACATTTACAAAATCAGTCTCCTTGATGTTATTCAGTCCCACCTAAAAGATTTGGCAGTAAAGGAGGAATGCATAATAGGTAAAAAGATTCATAAATATTCAAGTAGATAATGATTAACGATACAAATGAAAAAATACCATTCCAGGAAGATAATCAGAGCCATCAAGTGCCCTAGACCATTGCTTACTCTTATCAATCTGCCCAACTTGTTCCCTCGTAAACCTGTAAGTCCATGCCATGACAAGTTGTAAAAGCACTACATAAGAAACAATGGTGCCATAGGAGAGAACTAAACTAAAATAAAAGAGCAGGCTACATAACAGCTAGAAAATCTAGAAAGCTCTGACAAATGCTAAAGTAAACCCTATGTGAGGTGCTACAGGATAGCAGAAACATAAGTCCTCAAACCCTCCAAAAAGAAAAATAAAATAAGATCCCTCCAAGAAAACATCCCACCTCATGCCATCACATAACATACAGGAATCAGATTTACAGGTAAAAAATCAAGAAGGAAACATAAAGAGACTGACAAAATCATAGAATACCTTGGGTTGAGAACATGTCGAATGTCATCTAAAGATGGATCAATGATTTCATATCCATCAGGAAGGCAATAAACTTTCTCTGTCCGAAGATTGATAAACACATGATGTCCTGCTTCAAGACTGTGTGTATATGCATGAGATTTTGGTCCTCTTCCTTGATAATACTTCCCGCAAACCAAACACGCATAAACATTCAAGTTTTTAAGTGAAACTGAGCAAAATTTCTCGAAATCAAAATCCAAAACCTGCAAAGCAGAAAGCAAACCCCAAAGGGAATTAAGCCATCAACATTATAACATCCCAGACCAATATGATCCTATGCAGAAAGTGGAGCAGGGAAACTGCAAACAGCACATCCTATTAAACACTAAAATTAATAGCTTCAATACCATACAGAGCCTCATCAAGAATACAAGACCTTGAAAAGCCCAGGTCCATGATTGACAAAAATATAACTAAACGTAAGACAAAAATGCATAAAACATAACATGCTTACGTTTCTTTTCTCCCATTAAGGACAGAAATGCATTTTAACAGACCTAAAACAGAGACCTATCTCTCTATTTTTCACAGGGTCTACTTCCTTTCTTCACCGTTCAGGGCCACTCTTTACATTCGGAGTCATGCTCATACATACTTGATTACAAGGTTACATATAGAGTTCCAACAACATGAAAAGAAAAATTCTGAAGCGTAAAGCCAAACACTCAACAATCTCACGGTGCACACCGTAGAAACACACACACACACACACAAGGACATTACGAGCTCGCATCAACAGTACCTGACGATTAACAGTATCAAGATAAGGGCAGTCCCTTCTAACTTCGACTAAGCGATTACGTTTGCTTTGAGTCCCTTTTCCACCGCCATCCCCATCGTCATCGTCGTCTTCATCATCCTCATCCTCTTTCTTGTCTTCACTCTCACGTCCATCCCCATTTTGATCTATTTTATTGCCAGAACTCACAACACGATACCCGCTCCCTTCTCTTCTATCGTCGTCCTCATCTTCATCATCATCATATGAGGCCAAAGGAAGTAAAGCATTGTCAAAGGCAAGCTGGGACGGCGAAGAAGGAGAAGACTGTTCTTCCAGTTTCTGCCTCTTCGAGCTAGAATCCTCCGTTAACATGCTCTCCTCTTCGTCTCTCTTTGTTTTCATAATCGTGAATCAGCCCGAGCTTCCCAAAATTTCACAGTCAATTAATCAGTCCTGCAGCGACTAGTTCTATCTCAATTATAACAAATTCATATTGCTTGGCAAAAAGAAATTCTTTGCAAAATCTAACATACAACTAGGAAGCATTTCCAATATACAAAAATTTTCCTTCGACCATTTAGGACGAATTCGACACATAAACGAGAATGTAAAGCCCTAGCAAAACACACTGAAAACAAGAGCATGAACTTACCAGCGACGAAGGTAGAAGATGACGTTGAAGCTTCTAGTTCTAGGTCTTTCGAATCGAACCAACAATGCCCGACAATTCGGGTCTTGTTCGTTTTATGTTTTTGCAAACGCAGTTGTGCCGGCCTATGACGATGCAAGCCCATTATAGAATTTTGAAGACCACAGATATAGGCTTCTAGTTTCTTTACAATTCCAAGCCCAATTGGTTTCCTCCGTGATAAAGGTGCTCCTAATCGAACTCTTCTCTTCTTTTTTCTGCCCACCTCGAAAAAAAAAAAACTCTTCTTTTTCCTCTTTCCAAAGATCTTTTTCTTCTCTTTCTATGCTTGTTGAAAATTACCTAAATTGTGAGATTAGATAAAGTTTAAATCTGAAAATTTTTGTCTTTAATTTTGTAAAAAAAATTATTTATAAAAAATTTATATTAAATTCTTTTATAAAATTCGATCCAAACACACACAAAATTTTGAGTGTACCGGACTAGAACTACTTTTTCCGTTGGTTTTGCTATTTTCGTTTGGCAAAAGTTCTAAGGGTCCTTCGGCCCATTTGCTAGCCCAGCTGGGGGTGGGATGTAATCGGATGCTCTGGTGGGATAATATTCCCATTCATTTACTTTAAGCTTTAACAAGTGAAAACAACGTTTTTCCTAGAAGATGGACCACACCTTTCTTGTTTTCTGATACTTTAAGAATCAAAAAAATCTTTTGATTCTTTTTCTTTTTTACCCTTTCTAAGTGGCCTTTTCGGTGATGCACTTTTCTACTTTTATTCTGCTTATGGGTCGACAACTTTTAAACAGTTTACGGCAGACTCAAAGAAGCACAGGCCATCAGGAAATTTCAGCAATCATTTGCACAACATACAGACTAAAGCCTGAACTGAGACCCTCATATGTTACCTACTTCCACAGATTTTTTCAAGCGTAAACAGTAAATGAATGTCTGCATTGAGCAATCACGTTAACAAAAGAGAACCAAACTGCAGAAATGAATGAGACTATTTAGGACTAGTTAACTTGTGTCAGGCCAAGCTCAAAGTTTTATTGAATAACACTTGACAAACAATAACCTATCCTGTTCCAGAAAAAGAGAAGCAATAATCTAACAGCTAATCACCTTGATAATCAGTCAAAAGACAAACTTCTTTCTCGCTTTCTAGAATTTTTAGCATTCCTCAAGAAAGATTGAAGAAAGATTGACATGACTAATGTGGCATAAAACCAGAGCTAGCATTATGAAAGAACAAAGACATTTTCAGTAAAAGCCCTCATTCTGCAACTGAAGACCAGTCTTTCTTGATGTCGAATGTGTAGTTGATCTCCAGGTAGCACTTGTTGTCATCATCAAGAAACTGTACAAAGATAAAGAGTAGGTAAGTCTAAGTATACAACCAAAAGGACAGGCAATTCTGCAAGACAGATGAGTGGCTTTCACGCAAAGAAATTTTCAATTCCACAAAACTTTTAATTTGAATTCCTGCATTTAACTAACACATTAACCAGCCTTTTCTGGGGGCTCAAAATGGCTGTCCTGAATGCTAAGGCCATAACTTCAGACCCAAGAACATTAAAGTCATGAAGAAGGGCAGACAGTGGTCCCTGTATTCAGATGAGGTAAGTTTACCATGTGCAAGAGCTGATCAAACAGACACTTGTCCGATAACCTGGATACATATTCATCATCAGCCTTTTTTTTTTCTTTTCTTTTTGGGAGTTGCCACATATTCACCAGAATGCCACCCCTAATAATTTCAACAAGAAGCTGAAATGACAGACAAACTTGAATATGGACTGCATGCCTTTTGTAGCTAAAAGCAATTAAACTTGTTATGCTAGAACTAACAATATAGCATATGATCCTTATGAAAATATTAAACAAATAGATGTATGTACCTTTGTTTTAGCTGTGTATGATCCTCTTGCAAATATTCCAGAAGGGGTAGTCTCTTCTGGCATTTCATGTGTGTATGGCTCTAACTGAGGACTGAAGGTCCCGATCATTTGTTTTGTGCTGTCCACTGGAACAAGTAATCAAATCCAAAGATACTCAATAGAAAGCTCTATATCCCCCATAATGTCACTTCATGAAACAAGATGGGGAAAGAGGAAAAAGGTGTATACCTTTAATGCCAGTTTTCCAAACTGTGTTTGTGTACTTGAGTCCAGATACTATGTTATTGCTCACCTGGAATGTGAACTTCAAGCTGTAACGGCTACCTTCTTTCAATGTAAACCATGAGCCTTTTGGGTTACCAGCCTCAGGGATTGGAAGGCAAAAATCCGATCTACCAGGAGACTTAATAGCAAGGCTGATGATCTTGACTTCAGGATCCAGAGTTTCTACAGTTAAAGGTTATAAGAAAATGGTATCAAATTCAGATTGAAATTATATAGTCTATTCTACAGCAGAAAAATGCTGCAGGAAACTAACTCTAGATCATAATCTGCACCATTCTCCAGATATCAGAACAAGGTCCTTAAATTCCAAAAACTAAAACACAGTACACGTCAAGAAATTATGTTAGCCACTAAACCTTTTCGTTCTCATTGGTATACATTTTAGATGGAATTCCTTTCACTGGTATGACAATACTAGAAAATTTTCCCATTATTATTAACTTGACTTAGTATACAATGGTTTCTTAAAGATTTTCTTAACATCTGAACAAAACTGCATTCATTCTAAAGTAGAGGAATTGCTATACCTCTGAAAATCAAACATGTTGAGAACATTGCATCCTCCGAGACTGTCAAAATCCTTTCAGCAGAGAATACAGCTAAAGAGATGTTGATGTACAGAAAAAGGGAACTAGGCTTTGTCGCAAGCAATCAATCAATAGTAACATAAGAAGCGTCAAAGACAAAATTTGTGACACCATTAGGTGACAACACAATCTTGAATAACGGGCAATTGCTTTTGTTCCATGCTTCCATACAGCATGTCCAGAAACAGACTATATCATCTAGTAAAAGAATTAGAGTGATCTAAAGAGGAAACACCAAAAAATTCATGGAAAATTACTACAGAAGCAAAAAAGAAATAGTTCTCAAGGTTTACAGTCCACCGTATTGATTAATAATCAAATCTGTAAGCTATAATTTTGTTTCAGGATTAAAATATTCGGATTCTACGTTGGACAAAATATGCTAATATCATAATTTGTTTCATTTTCAGTTATACAGGCTGGAAGGAAAACAAAACATATCCAAATTGTGGTAAAAGCTCATCAGCAAGCTCGCAAAGATCGAATGAAGGAAGGGGCATTTACCTCCAACAGAATTGATATCGACGCTGCCAAGAAGTTGTTCCTTCCACCTTCTCAAACTCTCGTCGTCCTGGAGGTTTGAAAATAATTTCAAACAAATTGAAGAGAACCGGGAATTCATAGACCATAATAGAAAATACAAAGGATGCAACTTTCTTGATTTCAAGTTAAGGGGGAAAAAGAAAATCAAGAAAGAACCTTATCCTTCTCCTGAAGTTCCTTAAGAGTGAATTGAGGACCCAGTTGTATCTTCCCTTCGGGGTCTTCATCTTCCTCGTCTTCAGTTGTATATAGAGAACTCTCGCTCATCTGCCTGCCAATTTTGTCAACTGCTTCTTGCTCAACCTCAGGGTCTACATCTGCACCTGTTTTATTGGACTGGGATTTTGGAGATTTCTCTTTCTCATCCCCCTTGTTGTCATCGAACCCCATGCTTTTGGAACTTGAAACAACTCCAACAGCCAAAGACATTAACAACAGTTCACTCAGGACAAGTAGCAGAAGAACCAAATGCGCTAAAAGGCCAGTCTTTCACTCCCCAAAGCGCAATGTAACAAGAGAATTACAAAACCGAAAAAGAAAAGAAGAGGCAAAAGGAAAAGGATAAGAACAGGAAGACAAAGCAAAGACACGCCAAAAAAGGATATCCCAAACGAAAGAGAGCAACAAAGTATTGGGCTATAAAGAAAAGGTTTCCATGTTATATTTACTGATCAAAAATAAAACAAAATTTCCATGTTATATTAAGAGAGCAATGTGAGTCAAAGATCCAAGAAAAGATGGCAAAACACCAAAAGGGGAAAAAATATAAAAACCCCGCAATGGATAACACTCTTCTAACGAGGAAGGTCGCCGAGAAAAGATATGTGAGAGTGCGAAAGAGATGGGCTGTTTGAGGAATTGGCAGCAGCGATGGAAACGGTCATGTGGTGATCCGTGATTCTTGAATTAACTCACGAGAGACACACAGACTGACAGAGAGAGAGAGACAGAGATCGTGAAGGTCACTAATGGGTGCAGTGGCTTCCATGAAGACCACGATTACAGATGAGACAGCCTGGGTTCTGGATGGTCGATGGTCACCCGTTCGTGTTTGACCTCTTCTATCACTGGCCGCTCATTTTAGTGCGTCCGTGCACTCACTTTCACCTTATAATAACCTCCTCTCCTCATCTAACCGTCGATTTGAGCGTGAGCCAACCGTTGGATTTTGGCCATTGGATTCGGGTTCCCCGCGTATAGTGGCTCCAAATACAGTCTGCCCGCAAATTATGGACTATTTCTCTCTTTAAGAATATACGGAGTGGTAACGCTAGCCGTCGCAGTTTCTTCATTTTCTACCGTTAAAAGGCAAAGGCAGGAAAGGAAAGAGAGACAGATTACGGGAAAGAAAGCATTTTAGGGGGTTAGTGGAATAGTGGCACCCATATGAAACCCAATCCAACAAATAATGATATCCCAAAATATGATTATCCATAAAGTCTAATTTATTTATTTTTTGCTATGAATTACATTAAATATGTTAAATCTCGTGTATATCTGTATAATATCAATAGAGAGAATACTCAAATATTAATCATAATTAATTTTGAGTCTTTGATAAGTGTTGTGCTTTTTTTTTTTCTTTTTAACAAAATAGTATGCTCTCCATCATATTATAAAAATAAATTAATTAGCGATCAACTAAGTTGGTTGCATTACTATCTTTGTTTGTTCAAAAAGGAATACTACTTCTAATGAACCAATGATGCTTTTGATAATACATACATAAATCATAAATCTTGAGAAAATTATGAGTAAATGTACTTTCTCGCCCCGCTAATAAACCTACTCTTTCTTAGAACTAACATGACAAGTTTGCTTCATCATTTGATGCACAAAAAGAGGGAAAGATGGGGGTTGTGATTTATTAAGGTGATATAATTGAAAATAATTTACGGGGCCCATAGGATTGCAATCCATAATGCGACTTTCTGGCGGACGTGTTAGGTTCAACAATTGATTAAAAGGTTGTGCGGAGGAATATAATCAAAGCTGTTAATTTCCAAGTATTCCCATAATTCATCTTTTTGGATTCTGATCTGATTTATTTACCAAGGGGAAACTTCCCCGCAAAGCTTTTTCTGCAGCCTTACCTTCTACAATGATTAAAACTTAACTGTCGTTGCATCAGAGACTAATTCAATATTGAGGCCGCCCGGCGACCACTGGATTTTTTTTTTTTTTTTTGCCCCCCTTTGCCCTTTCTGTGTACATATAAAGTTAAATAAAATTTAAATTTAAAAATTTTTGTCTTAAATTATATAAAAATAAATTTTTTTAAAAAAATAAAATTAAAAAAATTATATTAAATTCTGCAACAAACCTAATCCCAATACACCTTAAATCTTTGCCTAAAGAGCAGTCAGCAATTGTTGCGCTAAGAACATAATAAATCTCTGTAAAATGACTAACATTATTAAAAAAATATTCCTTTAAACAATACTCACGTTTTGAAATAAAGGGAAATGGAGGGAGTATAAAAAGATTTGTTCAATAGACCAAGAAAATCCACGGTTTCTCTGTCCACAAACTTTTGGGCCTGTTGTCTCTCATGGAAGCGGACAGAGAGCGGGAGGCAATTGCCCAAAAGAACACCCGGATATTTTCAATTTCAAATCATGTGTTGGCAAAAGGGCAGACGCATTGATTCCTACACAAGAATGCAATACGAAAGCTTTATAGGAGTAAGAATAAAACTGATTCGATCAATATTCTTCCTCGAGAAATCTCATCTAATCTTGAATATTTTCAGCATGTTTAACACACTGAAGGAGCAAGCAAAATTTCGAAAACAGAAGTAAATGGTATTTGAAAGCATTTGCTGTGCGAACAAAGGACTCAATCACTTCCCCATTTTCTCACAACATTTTCCCGAGCAGAAATTCCAGCAGAAACTTTCTCTGGTGGACTTGTAGAACTTGTTTGACTGGCTGGATTAACCATTTTCCTAATTTGTAAGGTTACATATGCGAGGCCATTCCTTGTTCCTCTAAGGACGAACAATAGAGGATTTAAGAAAGCTGCAAGCATCACATCACCCTTTGCAACAATCAAATACTGTAAAAAGAAAAAAGGGAGGCATATCAAATTATCAAATAGCAAGGAAAGATTGACATGGGGAGTATTAATGTAGAAGCAACAAAAAAGGAGCTAAGACAAGTCCTTACCAGAACAATAATACCTAAAATGGTGAGGGTTATCTGCTGAGCCTCATGCCAGAAATGGTCGCCATTTGATCCACCAAACCATCCAAACCAACCTCCTCCACCGGAATTACCACCCCCACCTGCATCTTCTCTTCTCCTAATTGCTTTGTCCCATTTCTCAAACTCGGACTTCTTTCCACCAAGGGCGTTTTCTAATGCTTTCTTAGCCTGTTCCTGTTGATGGATAGCAGAGTCAGTCAGCAAGATGCAAGAAACAGAGTAAAAAAGAACAAGGACAACAGGTCATATTAATCCCTTGCAGCATAAGAATTCTAAAAAACCAGTAAAAGGCAACCTACTTCACAACATGCTACCAAAATTCATAAACACCTCAGGGATTTGAATGCAGCAAATAATGAACTTGAAATACTGAATCATGGCCTAAAGAAAGAATGAAAAACCAATTTCCAATTTTTCACATGCTATTAATTAGATTGATGCAGTTGTGTGAGAAAACTTAAATAACTTTGCAGAAGATGGCAATAATTTGAGACATGAAACACAGCACCAACTTTACACAGCTAATGGCCAAACTGAAAAGATCAGCCAATACCTTATGGCTCTATAAGATCAGCCTCCAGCAGATTATCCAACTTAGCTGGTGCAAATTGACATTCTCACAAAAATTGTTGCTTTTTCTAAGTGGTAGAAACACTTCAGCTCTCCAATGCCCAAAAGATTACATCTGTTTCAAATAAATAACACTCGGAATGCAAGCTCACGGATGGCAACTAAGAACTCTTCCTCTTTACCACATCAATAGACATTTCTTGGTTTAACATAGTTTACATCTAAATTTTGTCAGATGCAGTAAGAAGAATTTAACAGAAAAACAGAAATGGACTATGAACAGAACTCCTCTTAACCCGCATTTTTGTAGTTTTTAACACTCCAGAGTCCAAAAAAGTAAACCATCAACAAAGACTGATCTCCATAAATCTCGAACCAACCTAATTCGAAAGGAACTAAATCCCGTCCAGTATCCTCTAATCATTTCCGAAAGAATATAAAGAGTATAAAGCCTATTGGGAAAGTATATACAATCTGGATACATTTGATTTAGTTTGGATTACAACAGAAGGATATACATCTTCCTCTCGTTTTTAGCATATCTGCTGCTTTAGTTTTCCGGAAAAGCAAATCTCAAATACAAACAGGAGGCATCTATGCAGTCTGCGTATCTTAAAACCCGTTTGCCTTGCAGTACTATTCTGCTAAAAATCAACAGGGATTGCATAGCCCTCTAAAATTTCGAACACAGGTTAGAGGTATAAAGTACAAAATCTAATAGCAATATCCCAACAAATTAATATGAGTAATCATCCTTCCACGAAAAAAAAAAAAAAAGGGAATCATCCTGCTAGTTGGGGAATAATCCTGAGACTTCTAAAGCATCAAATAAATCATTATTTTCAAAGGATACGAGAACATAACAGAAGAATAGTGTGAGACACGGTACCTGTTTCCGATTGTTCGAAAAGAGGCAAGAAAATCTGGGTTTGCATTTGAGGCTGTGTTGCAGACACTTCCAGCTATGGTTGTCTTGCTCCGATATAATGCACTCAGTGAACATACAACGAGCTGAGTTCACCACGGTCGCCGGCGAGTTGTGGTGGCGCCGGACCGCAGCTAGACTTGGAGATGGAGGGCGTAGGCACAGAACCGGCGCCATCGGCTCTGCATTCCTGACGGGGTTTTTGACTTGTCTGGCCTTGTTTTTGACACTGAGCTCCACAAATATAATTTATTTTTTTTTGGCTTTGTGGATTAGCTCCGCAAAATTGACTTAACGCATTACTTATTGGGGAATACTTGTATTGAACACATCAAAGTGATGCTTCTGCAGGGCCAATGGGCAGGTCAACGGGAACGCAACCGAAACCAGAGCACAGTCGCGTAACCGCCTCCGCTGCAGAAGTCATTTTAAGCAGGACCCGTCACTGGTGCGTTGTTGCGGTATGAACGCATGATAATCTATTTTTAGACACCTCCAGGACCATTTGCGGAGCATGGTCTAAACCAAAGCCAAAAAGTGATAAACCAATTTCTGACCTTGACTGAAATCGTCTAGTAATGCCTGTCACCGAAACGAAGTTCAGCATGACACGACGTCGTTGGACCTTCACAAATCACAACTGTCTTCTGACTGTGTTCCTGCTTTTAGGAAATTATCAATTTTACCCTCAAAATATGCATGGGGAAAATCTGATCAATTTTACCCTACATTTCTTGAATGATGACATTGAGATTATTACTACATTTAAATTTGTAAATTTGATAATTCTATAGAAATATAATAATAGTTGCAAAACTTGTAATATTAAAATATTTATAAGGCTAGATTATTAAAAATTCGTCTATCTCTTTTTCTATGTCATATAAAGAATTAAAAAATTAATTAATAGCCTCGAACATTATTATAATTATAAGAATACTTTCGATTGTCACGTTTTTACATGTCATGTATATTAAAATAATGAGAGTTTTACAAAAGAATGATTCTAAATAAATATTTTTTTAATATTAATATATAATTTCACTGTCCATCCTAATCTTATGTTGTTTACAAATGTTTTATGTATTTTACTTTATACAAGAGAAAATGAGAATAATAATTAGGAAGTGATATTTTCGATCTCATTTTAACTTATTTCACTCATTTTTATTTTCATAGATAAATAGATAAAAATACTTTAAATAACCATTGTTATAAAATTAGCCAAGTCCACAAAAATAATAACTAAGTCCATATAGGGTCTGTTATTGACCGCTTAAAATAAGTTACTTATAAATTTTTTTAAGCTAAAAGTTATTTTCTAATTATTTTTAACTGCTTATTCACTTATGATTTTAACTCAAATAAGTTTTTAAAAAGCTATTTTTCAGAAGTTGCCATGAGAATGCTTTTGCTTACTGAAATTATTAAAAATAAAAAAATTATTTTAATTTTAAGTATAACTTTTTAAAAAATATTTAATTTTCAACTGCTTTAAAACATTTTCAGCAATCAAGAACATGACCAATAATTTAGTAAATGGACTAAATTACTCACTTTATAAACAAATGAAATGAATCACTATGAATATATAATAAACTTTTCCGTACGTATTTTATTATTATTTATTTAACTTTTCTAAGTAAAATACAAGATTGTAGAAACTTTAGATTGAAAGATAAAATTGATAAATTTTATAATCTCTTCTCATAAACCTTCAAATATATGAAAATTTATATAACTATAAAGTTTTTATACAAACAATTGATTATTATTATAACTGTTAGTAACATTATTTTTCATATAATGCAAATGTCAATTCGATGAGAAAAGAATGGTAATTGAGTCAATTGATAATGTATAAGATCAACTGATTTTATTATTAATGTTACCGAAGTCCTTTGTCTATAAAAGAAAGGAATAGCAGAGAAGTTAAGCTAAAATAGACATGAAAATATAATTTTTCATTATAATTTTATACGTTAATTTCTTTTAAAGTTAAATAGTACTTTTCCTTTTTCGTTCTCTATTCAATTATTCTTCCGTTGAATTTTTCTCCAATCACTTCAATTATCCTTTGTTGAATTTTTCTCCAATCACGTTTTAGTTTATTTATGATGGAATTGGGGCAAGTGGTTAACATACGGATATAAGCACTTTAATTTGAAATCTATATGAAGAAAAAAAGAAGTTATATAGTATTCAATTCGTTTCAAAATATAAAATTTTGTAGGCATTTTTATATTTTTTAAATGTTTAAATTTTTTATGAAATTTTATTTTTTAAAAATTTATCCTCATTATAAATATAATTATTTTATTTTTATTATATTAATGTAATTAATTAAAAATATAAAAATTTAATATTTATTTTATTCTTTCTTAGTTAAAAAAAAAAACACCAAAAGACTTTATGGTTTGAATGATGCAATTTCCAGATTAGGAAAGAATTTCCCCATAAGATAAGTGTTAACGTGAGCAAATTTATAATGTATCAAAATGGCAATAGAAAAGACGGAAAAAATAAAAAATCAAAGCGAGAAGCCTTAGTTGTTGAGCAAACCGATCTATCTATTTTCCAAATCCAACAACTTCACAGTCATTATCAAAGAAAGTCTCTCCTAACTTGCCATACCCTTCCGATCGTTTTCCTAAAAATACTCAAAAAAATCACTTTAGCTCTTTTTTTTTATCCCCTTTATCTTTTTCTTAAAATTTGAAAAAAGAGAGGAGATTCCGACCAGAATCTCGTAATTGCATTTATACCCTTGGCTCTCCTAGGCATTCGAACTCAAGAACTGAACATAGGACAATAATCGTTTCCAGCAAAAGAAAGAGGACGAAATCGTAAGTCTACAGTCCAAAGTAGATTAAAGCAATGGAGGGGTAGTATCGTCTTTTGGACGTCTATATAGAGAGAGAAGGACACGGATAAGAGAGACAGATGGGGTGAGGAGATAGAAAGATAGAAGGAAGAAGACAGAGAGAGAGAGAGAGAGAGACACACACACACAGAGGTACCGGGAGGGAAATTGAAAGGAAGCCGTTTGAGAATCCGTTAATTGTCCGTTAATATATGAATGTAGACGAAACGATGACTATGGTGTCGGACCAAGAGATAGCGAAGGGTGTTGAGACTTTGCTCCGTCAAGCTGATCCTAACGTCCTTACGACCTTAAACGGTGTCGTTCAGCAGCTCGAAGCAAAGCTAGGGCTGGACTTATCCCACAAGGCTGGCTTCATCAGAGACCAGATCAACCTCCTTCTCCGGCAACACCCTCAACCACCTCCCCAGAAAGACCATTGTGCCCTTCAATATTTTCCGCAGTTCCAAAACAGCTACCACGTCCAACAACAACAGCAACCGCAAGAATCGTATCCCCGTTTTGCTTTTCAGCAGCCTCAGCATTACCCGCTGCAGCCTCTTCCCCCATCGCAGCACCGAGTGCAGCAGCAGACTGCTTCTCCGTCGCCTTCGGTGGTGAAAACTGTGGGAAATACTAAAAATGCGCTTGCAATTGCCTCGGAAACGTCTAAAGGAAGGTTTGTGCGCAACCCTTTTTTCTTTTACGTGTTAAAGTTGAGAATTTTACGGGCGGTTTTTACGTAAGTAGTGTTAAGGCTTAATTTTGGACTTGTGAATAAAGTTAGATGAGTGTAGTGCGGGCGTTGGTTTTCTGGTACAAAATAGAGTTTAAGACTTCTCACTCTACTGGAAAATGCATGGGTGTTGATTAATAGATACAAATTTCTACATTCTTCTATGTTGTAAAATGGCTAAGAGTTTTGAGTTGTTTTCTGTTGCTTGGAACAAATGCAAAGTAAGGGTTTTCCCTTACAAAAGAAGCTTCCTTTGCCACAAAGATACACTGGAAAAAATATCAAGTTGGGGAAAAAGTGGAGCCCTCCATTCTGTTATAAGTTGAGTTAAAGTGTAATTCTCCTATTTGAAAATGCTACTTTAGGTCATGTTCAGACCCTGTGGAATGTTGTTTGGTAGACATGAACTGTTCAGTGTTCTCCGGCCAGGATTTTGAAAATAGCAGCTGTTCAAACAAAATTTCCCTTTTTTCCTTGGAGGGGCAGTATTGACTATTTAATATTCATGATCCTAAATAAGCTAGAGGAAGTGGGATTGCTGTTTAATTTTGGAGATTCCGCTAGGATGGGATGTAGGCATGAAAATTATGGATAAAAAATTCATGGAGAAATATGGGATCCAGTGAAAATACTGTTCCCACAACAAAAAGAAAAAAAGAATAAAAAAGAGAAGATAAACTCTTTGCAAGGAGACTTCTGTTATATGCAAAGAACACCCATTTAACTTGACACATGTATATTCCCTCATTTTTGACATTTATCCTAATTTTTGACTTTTGGAGCTGCAGGCAGTGTTGGTTCTCTTTTATATAGACCTTCTAAAGATCGATATCTTCATTCACCTTGCATCTCAGACATGTGTATGAATTTTGGAAGTGCTTTAATGTATACTCGTTTAATTTACAGCAGTACCCCAGCTGGAATCAAAAGAAGAGGTGGGCCAGGGGGCTTGAACAAGGTCTGTAGTGTCTCGCCTGAGCTTCAAGCTGTTGTTGGTGAGGCTGCATTACCAAGGACTGAGGTTCTGATTCAAGCAAATAGTGGTTTCTCAATATCTTTCTTATTTTTAAGTTACCAAATTACATTAAAGACTCTATACATGGTCTGTCGATACAGATTGTGAAGCAACTCTGGGCATACATAAGGAAGCACAATCTTCAGGATCCAGGTAACAAGAGAAAGATCATCTGTGATGATGCTTTGCGCTTGGTATTCGAGACAGACAGCACAGACATGTTCAAGATGAATAAATTGCTTGCTAAGCATATTATGCCGCTTGATCCAACAAGTATGCTACTTGAATGTGATATCACAAGTGATTTTTGTTCCTGTATAATGGCCATCTTAATTGTCCATTTGTCCATTCTTTGCAGAACAATCTGGTGAAGCTAAGAGATTGAAGGTTGAAACTGAATCCAGAACAGCAAGTTCTGAGGCAGTCCCACCTACTATGATAATATCAGATGCTCTTGCCAAATTCTTTGGTACTTCAGAAAAGGAGATGCTCCAATCAGAGGCAATGAAGCTTGTTTGGGAGTACATAAAGGTTAACAATCTAGAGGTAGATTGCTTGCTCTTCATTCTAGTGTATGCTTTATTCTTTTTTTTCTTTTCTTTTGTGGGGTGGCGGGGGGAGGGGGAAATTGTATGATCTTTGCTAAGGCTATCTGTGAGATTTAATGGCCTAGGAACTTAATGGTTTGTCAGATGAAGATTAATTTTTCTTTTAAAACCAAAAATGTGCCTCTGAAAACTGCTGTTCCATTAGCCAATTTTTTATATCCTTCTAAGGGAGAAGTTGGATATATTTCTGGTTATGATTAGTTTCTTCTCTATCCCATACCATGCAATAATAAGCTTTTGTGATCAGTATGACTATGGTCTTAAAATAAATTGTTTGAACAGGCTTTCATAGTGGTAGAGTCATGAGTAAGTCATAGCTCTAACTGAAAAGCACTTCAGATTAGTTAATATTCTAAAAACTTTTTGTCATCATGAGCCCCAAAATTGGGAAGAGAGGATATTAATGTTCATTCTCTAGTCTTAAGTATTAGAGTAAACCTCTTTTTTAGCAATTGCAAATCTTGCATCTGCTTGTATGGAAACTAGTTTGTTGATTTTAACTATGATCTCGGTCTACCTAACTTGTAGGATCGATTAAATCCAATGGTGATTCTATGTGATGCCAAGCTTCAGGAGCTCTTAGGATGTGAAAGCATTTCTGTCTTGGGAGTACCAGAGGTTCTGGCGAAGCATCATTTATTCAAGCAGTGAAGGTACCTTCTTTTTTCGGAATGGTTCATATTATGTTAAAAGACTGCTATGTCTTCATTTTGTTTTTGATCTTTAGTTAGTTTTCTTGATTGATTTTGGAATTACTGTCCCTTTAGTTGCTGACTTGTCAAGGATTCCACAATGACTATGACCACATTCTTTTGAACTTCTGCAGGTATTTCTGGGGGGATTACTGTTTAACTGTGCGCAGCATGATGATGAATGCTGCTTGAAGATAGACGTATTTAGATTCGGTTTTTATTTTCTTTTAGGTCATTGACAAGGTTACTTGCACTGCGAATTAAGATCAGGACATTTATGTACCCAGGTTTACTGGTCCAGAAATATTTCTAATATGCCATGGCCTTGGTTTTAGGTTTTATTGTAAATGCCTGACATCATTAGAAAGGATAGTGAAAGTTATCAACGCCTCTTATTGTGCTGTAAATGTTTCTTATTGCAGATCTTCACTGCTGTATCTGTTCTTACTAATTTGTAGTGATATTAGCATGGTCTGTTAAATATTGTTGAAATGAAATTACGTCCTGCCTGGAGAAGATACACTTTTAACTTACCAGAGTTGCTTTCTTATCTAAGAACTAGAAGCTATGGTGTTAATAGCTTGGTTGCATGGTTTGATTGTCCTAAGGAAAATAGATAGGGAAAGTAATCATATTCTTAATTTTAAAATTTTTGTTTTTGGTTCATTTTATGATTTGGAAAAAGAATATGATTGCTCAAAATCAGGGAAAATAAAGGATGAATACTGAAAATGTGAATCCTTATATAAAGGTGGTAATGTGATTCCTTTCTTAAGGAATCTAACAAATATAAAGACAAAAAAAATTAGAATTTAATAGATAATTTGTTCACATTGCATTTTTCCTTCTCTTTTTTTTTTTTTTTATATCTTTCTTCTCAATCATCTTTTTCTCCTATCACACCACTCCAATGTTATTATTTTTCAATTAAATTTGCATATTTCGGCATTTAATATGTTTTTCAAAAATTTTAGAAACCTAAAAATTTAACTAAATTAATTACAAAGCTATAGTTAAATGTTATATTATTATTAATAATTATACAACTCATAAATATTATTATTTAAAATAAAATTATTAAATTCTTGCAAGATAATTTAATTTTATAAAAATTTAAATATTATTTTTTGTCCATATTGGAATTGAAACATGTCATGAAGATAATTTTTTTCTCTGAAAAAATGCATATAGAGAAATATCGAGTCAAATGAATATAATATATGTTTATATTCTCAAAAAATTAAATGTAAGCTTTACTATATCCTTTTCACAAAAAAATCTACTTTAAATTGTGTAATAATATAAGTCTTATTAGGAGATATTTTAAATTTTTTTAAAAAATTAATAATATATTTATTTTATGTATTAAAAAAATTAAATATAGTAACTTTCTTATACCAATTTTTTAGAACTATCCAAGCATAATAATGTAATATACTCGAAATCACAATTCGTGAATTTACTTTATTTGGATTTAAGGGTTTTGGATTGCATTTTTTCTAACCAAACATATACAATTAAATCACACTTCTTTTCTCACAAAAAAATTTATTTGAATTTTTTCTTTTCGCAAAAAATTTATTTTCAAGAAATTCAAAACAAAATTTCTCCCAACCAAATACAATCTAAATACACTATAAATTCTTAATGTTTTTGGATTGTATTTGAATCGAATTTTTTTTTTTGCTATTCTTTTTCATTCTGAATCTTACATGTCGTCTCATAAAAAGTAAAAGTACACTTGACAAAAACATAAAAATTTTAAAAAAATTTCACTTTGAGTTGCAATTCAAGTACATTTGTTCCCACAAACCAAAGGCTTGCAGCACTCCTACACAGGATACCTGGAAAACAACAATAAGGCGGCCACTAGAAGAAGAGCGAACAAAATCTTCAAAGCTACTTTTGCCGCCTGGGAGGTCATTCCATCCAAAGCACTGGTCAATGATGCTATTGTTTTCTGTAGAAATGAAGATCGATTTTCAGACATCGCAGTTTGCAATGGAAGAAGAACGTTCAGAATTCTACCTCTCTTACCAATCTAAGGGGTTCAGTATGCAGAAGGGGCTCCAAAAACATCTCAATGTTCCTGCAAAAATGGAATTCTGCTCGGTTATTTACCGTAGGACTTATCAGAGCTGATCGTTACATAGTATCTAGTTTTGTCATACGCAAAGTTTTAAAATTAGCCCGGAAACATGACACGCGTAGGTGAAATACACTCACTTTATCACCACCTTTCCCTGGTAAACATGACACATGTAGAAGCTGAAACCTTTTCCGAGAGGGACACGAGTTCTCTTCCATTCTGCACAAGGCATATGAGACATAACAGAGAGTGTGTATTAGCCGTTTCCTTCAATTCACCACAAGATTAAAAGCTCTTGACTCTTTGAGAGAGGATCAACCTAATTTCCAAGATACACCAACTGTCATTCCATCCAGAAACGTCGGCTGCACTACAAATTCGATGTTGTTCCCGAGATTCTTAATCAGTGAAGAGAAGAATGCCAAAACTTGCTGCACGATTTAGCATCATAAGGTCAGTTCCACATGCTATCGTCAAACAAGCAAACTACTTTGTATATATAGATAGACATCTAAGCAAGGCTTCCAGATCAGTTGTGCGACTGTCTATATGGCTTACCTCTTTCCCGCGGAAAGGCTGGAATGTGGAGACGAAATTGCAAATGCAAAGGCATTCTTCTCCTATTATTTCAGAGATTTCGTTGAAGTTCTTATTCTTCATTGCCATGTAAAGCTTGAGGACTGTTTCTATGGCCCTGGGATCGTTCTCATCCGACCGCAAGTCCTGGGCACCACGTGACGCCACTCGCAATGGGGTCCTGATTCTGGAGAAGGGAATTCTAGGAGAAGGTCGATTAGAATGGATTATACTGGAAATGTAAGCCCTTTGAGGCAGACTTTTGCTGTGGGAATTTCTGAGTTCAAGCGGTGGGTATACGATTCTCATTCGAGACAAAGCCGGATAGGAAGTGCAGGGCAGTTTGCTGGAGAATGTGACGTGAGGGAAACAGGTCGAATCCATAATTCCAAGAACTAAGACAGAAATATCCAGGAATGAAATTTGCAGGGGCAGGGAAGAAGAACTTGTTTTGTACAAGCAACCTTGAAAACAAAGACTTGGCTCTTTAAACAAAATGAAGAAAGATTGAAGGTTGCTCCAACCGCAAGCTTGGAACCTTTTCTTCATGTCGGAGATCCTCGGAACAAATGTCAGTTGGATTGTACTAAAACGTGAGTCTCGTTGATATATCAGAGAAAATACATTTTTTTTTCTTTTTTTGGTAAGCATCATAGGAATTAGACATGTTGATAGAATTTAGGACATTTTAAATTATTAGTAGTACGTTCCATTATCACATTTGTTTAAACGTATTAAATTTTATATGTTGAAATTGATAACTTTTAAATTAAATTATAATTTTTCTCGAATATTTTGTTCTTGTACTGCCTAATGTTTGAATTTAGTGGGATAGAACTTCTAGTTTCATAATTTGGAAGCTTCGATTCTTATCATTAAGATATAGTCTTGGAGGACAAATTAAATGCATAAAATCTTATTTCTCTTTTTTTATTCCAGTGCGAAAAAAGAAAAAGAAAAGGAATAACTGTTTTCTGGACTCGTTGTACGATTAGGGTTAACAGGAGTATAGCGATTAATGTACAAACCCACATGGGACTTTTGGGCTTGGCCCAGTTCGGTTAGAGTTCTCCAGTTCAGCTACGAAAGTGAATGTGGCCCATTCGGTTACTTATCCAAAGAAAGAAGAGAGAGAAGTGGCCCATCAACTTTGGTTTTTAACCTTCTCCGTCTTGCACATATAGTGCGCTTCGAAAATAGTCCGTACGCAGGCTGATGCGTCCTTTTGCTCGTTCCACTTCGCCTTGATATTTTCGGAGCCCATATGAACGCGGAAGCAGTGCGTTAAGCTTGACGCGTTAACTTAATTGCGTTCAAGAGAGATAAGAGACTTTTGTATTAAAAAAAGGGGTTCAAACGAGTCAATTAAGTCGATGCGAGACCGCTGATTTCTTCCAAGATCCGTGCCAATTGAAGGAGAGAGATCGGAGGACTTGGAATTGCAGTAACAGAACGCTGAAAGAGCAATCATGGCTGAGGATTTAGTGTTGGACACGGCCATAAGAGACTGGGTGCTGATACCACTATCGGTGGTGATGGTCCTCATTGGAGTCCTTCGCTACTTTGTCTCCAAGCTTATGCGCTCTTCTCAATTACCTGATGTCAAAATCATCAAGGAAGGGTATATGCCTATAATATCTGGATTTTGATGTGCCTTCTGGGCTTTTTTCCGTTTTATTTAATTTTTAAAATATTTTTTCTTCAGACAAGTGATAATTAGGGCTAGGAATTTAAGGGCAGCTGCGAATTTTATCCCCGCTAAGTCGTTTCGAGCTCGTAAGGTTTATTACAGCAACGAGGTTAGAATAACTTATTCTTTCTCTGTTCTTTTCTCTACAAAAATAATAAAATATGCCTTTTGTGCTCTCTGATTGGCATTTTAATTTGTTATCTCTCGTTAAGTAAGAATTCGGCTCTTTAGTTGAAAATTTAAATTTGGAAGAATTGAATTTTGTGATCCGGATGTGCAAATTATTGAAATTCTTAGTTCGTTGGTTTGGAAGAGATAGGACAAGATTAAAACGGATGCATTTGTCGGATTAGCTTTTATTGACTCTAAGGATTAGTTTAGTAAATTGGCAATGTAATGTGAAACGGAAAATAAGAGGCAGATACTTATTTTCATCTGAAGGTGGATATTGCCAGAGTTAAGGAACTTGAGAATATCCTAATTATTAGATGGAGCTGATACGTTGAGTTGCAGCATAAGAGACTACCTCTGAGGTGAATGCAGGATTTAGGATTACTTTTGTTGCCAACAGCAGCTGAACTAGTTTTTCTGATGTCTTAAATGTTGCCGAATGAGGTAGTCATTTTAGAAATTTTGCTTCAAAATGGCATTGCTCTGATTCCAATGTGAAGTTGATGCATCCTTCAATTTTTATTTATTTATTTTTTTTGGTGGAAAAAAAATCCCTCATTTCCTATTTCCTCTCCTAATCTTCTGGCTATTCTTCTTTTCCTCCCTTGAACATAATATGGAAGTAGGAACAAGAGGGCATAGGAGGAAATGAAACCTCTCTGTTGAAGTGACAGTGCAGGAAACGAATGTCGCTTCTAAAACAAGGAAACTTATACTGCTAATCTGAAAGTAAAGAGTTGTGCATTTTGTTTTATTATTCTTCTTACTCTATATAATCGATAGAAATGCTTTTGTCCATTCCTTTTCCTATTAGTTCTGGTGATACAACAGCCTCGTGCCTTGATGTCTCAAGTCAGAGTCTTTTGGGTATTTTGGAGTATATTCAATAATGTTACTTGTATTCATGTCCTTTATGTAAATCCCTTTTCTGACATCAAGCTGTAGCTTAATTTTTCTTTCCCAACTTTATCTCACGGAATGACCCGTGATAACTTGTAGAACTATTAATGCAATATTGCAGGAAAATGGTTTGTTATATGTGCCTAAGGGGCAAGCGCAAAATGCACAGGCACAAATGTTTTCTGACCCAAATATGGCTATGGATATGATGAAGAAGAATCTTTCGATGATTATACCACAGGTTTTTTAGTTGGATAAGCCATTTTATGCATGCATTCCTTGAAGCTGAATCTGACATTTAATGTTTTTATGTGTCCTGTTGTGCAGACTCTCACTTTTGCATGGGTTAACTTTTTCTTCTCTGGATTTGTGGCAGGTTTTTACCTTTCCTTTATTCCTTCGGTTTATATCCCTATGTATCTCTGTATATCTAGCAAAATTAGACATCTTATATTGTTGTTATTGTTCTTGATAAATTTCTTGCCTCCCCCACCCCGGCAAAAAAAAAAAAAAAAAAAAACAAAAAACAACACTGCCAGAGTTTCAGTTCATGTTTTTGCAGGTCTAGTTTGTCATACATTATGCTCAACATATGCCTATGTTGTATACGCCTGGAAGATGCATTTTGTTGCTATAATGTTCGATTTGAATTATGTATTCTTGGTAGTTTTCTATGGTCTTATTTATGGATAGTTCTATCTTTTTCTCATTTGGAAAGCTTTTACCGAAGTTTACTAGTTAACATCTGGTTCATTTTTCTTCAGCTAAGATACCATTTCCATTGACTCAGAGGTTCAGGTCGATGTTACAGAATGGTATTGATTTGAGCACAGTTGATGTCAGCTATGTTAGCAGCCGTTCATGGTAATTGACCCCCACTTGAGAACTAAAGTCGTCCAACCTATTGAAATGTTTGGTGCCTTTGAACTTTTCTTTAGCATCGTGGGTGATTTTCTCGTCTTATATTTTAGGTACTTCCTCAATCTCTTCGGATTAAGGGGTTTATTTAGTCTCATCTTGGGAGAAGAAAATGGTTAGTGTGCTATAAACTTTCTGATTAGTGGTGCATTTTTCTTTTCAAGCTATGTCTACTACATTCTTGAGATTTGCATGCTGGGTGTATGGAAGCAACTCTGAGAATAACTGTCTGGGTAAGTATTTGGGATAATTGTTGAGACATATCTAACAAAATGTTAATTTGTCTCTTTCCTATAGCTATGGATGACACACAACGAATGATGCAAATGGGTGGATTTGGTTTTGATCCTTCAAAGGTATGTGCTTGTGCTGATTTCTCTGGCTCTATTCTTGAGAAGAACCATATCCTTAAATTTTGGGTCCTCAAAATTGAAAATATTTAAAGCTGCTTTGGGTACAAGACTTTATTGAGCCTTTTCAGTTGGAGTTTTTAGGATTAGTACTTTTCTCTGAAAACATTTGCCATTGTCTAAGAGTACCTTATGTTTTAGCTGCCATAAGATGTCATCCTTGATAGATGAATTCAATGACTACTTTTGATGGGTTGGAAGCAAATGTCTAAACCTTTACTTTGTTTCATTCTTGTCAGAGTTTGAGTGCTGAAAAAGATGCTTTGGACATCGTTCAGCATGATTGGTCCTTGCCAAAATTTGAGCTGCGAGCAGAAGCTGTTTTAAGGAAACTTGTCATGTAAGGTGTGATTTAAGAAGGTAGAGTGCTACTGTATGAGACTACGCTCTGTATCTGGTGCTTCATCCTTAGGAGGTGAAGATTGAGGAAACTGCCAGAGATTGAAGGTTTTTTATGCTCTGTGAACAGGTGAAGGTCACCTAGTATTAGTGTTTGGAACTGAATTTGCTGCCTCCATTCGAGAACTTGACTCACTTGAGGAAAGTAATTTTGTCAACTGCGTACACTTTTCTTTTGGATTTATAGATAATTCTGTTCCAGTCCTGCAATGTTTGGCGATTGCAATTTTAGGAATGCTGAAACTGCTTCTGTAGGTTACTAATACTGTTTTCTTTGAAAAGAAGAAAGAGAGAACAAGGATAAAAGTTCATGATCTATTGGCATCCATGTCTTTATAGACATTTTTGGTACATGTAAAACGTACTATGCATACCTCTCTCAACATGCATAGCAGAGTGCAGGCATTCGTCCCAAAGAGTTTTAGGTGCACGTGTATTGTTGTTAGTGGGTTTTTATTGAGATGGCGCTCTTTAAGCAGATAGGATCTCCCCAGAAACATTGAAGTATGTTATGAACTTCTTAAAGGTTGGTTGGCTTGTATATCGATTAAAGGCCCATGTTGAAAAAGAAGAGATATAAAGAGTCGATGCGCCAGAGATACAAAAATCTTTTGAAACCGGCAACGATAGTGGATCTTAATCTACTTTTTCTTCCCTGTACACGCACATCAGGGGATTTCTCCTGCCTTTTATATATACAGGCCTGTTGTCGCTGTAAGCGATCCAATTCCTCAACGAAGTATTTGCTTGGATCCGACTTATTTTGAAATGGCCCTGATGAAGGTTTCTACGAGAGAGAAAATTATAGCTCTCTATTAAGTGGGCACGACGAAGACAGTTGGCGTTGGGGTTGCAACATTTGTTGAAGTGCATGTAAGGTCATTAAACTCCAAAGTGAAGAACAAAAGATCCGTCAAGGGGAACTTCTCTGTGGGTCCTTCAAGGGGAGACATGACATGAGGCTGGGCTAGCTCCCTCTTTCTTTTCGCTTGAGTTGTTAATCCCGGACGCATGTGTAGTATGAGAGATGAAAATGGGAACTTTTGAGAATAGAATGATCTTACTGTTTGCGGCACGATGACGATAAGCTTAGCGAAGATTGAGATTGAAGCAGATATATGTCCTTTACACGCGCAAGGGAAAAAAAGGTTTTCATTTGAAACGAAACGTTTCCAAGAAGGAAGTAATTTGAATGGAGTTCCGCCACATGGTTGAAGCTTTAAGGAACACAGCCTTTGGTAGCAGAAATTAAGGATCACATCTTTAGAACATTTGATTGCGCCAAAGATGATGATGAGCCCACAGTTGTTTAATACCGGACCAGGCTAATTTGGCAAAGTGCACGTATGAAAAGAAAGGCTCTTGATTTGCCAAAGATATAAAATCATTGCTACATTTTTCGTTGTGCTGCAAGGACGCGTAATTAACGGTAACCGAGCTACTCCACCGTGCAGATTAGAGAATGCTTTGGGAGAAGAGCATTCCGCACCTAAACTGACAGCTCTTGCTTGCTTTTTCCCTCCTCTTCTTTGTATACTCACGGCTTTCTGTTAATTCTACTTTCTGTTCTTACCAGAGACGAATTAGAGTAAAAATTATCACGGGATTTGAAAACATTAGGTTCAAATGCCGTTTTGATCTGCTCCTACCAGAGTTAATTGTACACGCAGTAAATATTCAATTGAATCTTACCGTAGTACGGTGTTATTAACTTTGTAAAAAATGACCCAGAACCAGCAGAGTACAGCGGAGAAAATGTTGCTTCATCAAACTAGTAGTAATTGCTCTTTACCTTCTGCCGCCCTCGCCCTAGATGGGATCCACGAGGGATTAACTTTTTTCTCCCCTTGTGGACATTACGTAGGGGATGAACAAATCAAAGCATAAATGATTCCTTTGTTGGAACTTCCTCTCGAAATGAAATTGTGGAAGCAGAAAACACCAGTAAGATACGGCCATTTAGAGGGGATGGCATCCAATCCATTGGATTTTACCTATCAATAATGTTAGGCCGAGACCGAACGCGCGTAAAAGGCCAAAACACCACCGTAGATCCGGGTGTTTGAACTCCCACATGGCGCATTCTCAGTGGCTGGGGCCTCGGTCAACAAGCATAAAATCATCCTAGGGAGTGGGGTCCAGAAACCACCGTCCAACTCTCACATCATGGATACCCTTTGTTATCTTTACAGAGAGAGAGAGAGAGAGAGAGTATCCTCCCAGGGGCCGATGATGCATTAATCTTATGAGCTGTATCGTCAGTTTTGAGAAGTAAAACTGTGGAAGGAAAGTGCCGAGATGTATGCGGTGAAAATCATCCAATGCCAATAATCATGCAAACCAAAAAGCCGATTGTATTCTTTATAACTAAATACGGTAAGTTGAAAAAATAAGTACTTAGGACTACATGCTAAATAGTAATTCAGGCACAGTGCTACTAAGAGAAAAGCCGGGTAATTACATTAGATGGACGAGCATGGCCAGACATGGACATGCTCGCAGAGATTCAGTGCCGCTCATGACTCTTATCCAGCGTGGCAAATCAGCCCGACGCGCATGTGGGACCCGATTCACGAGCGTACTACCTGGAAAGCAGCTACGCCACCGTGGGCCCGCCAGTGCCTCACTCATTTTCAGAAAGGGACGGTTTCCGATGGCTGAAAAGAGTCTCCACTTGCCACGTCATC
Source organism: Rauvolfia tetraphylla (assembly GCA_030512225.1). Lineage (NCBI taxonomy): Eukaryota > Viridiplantae > Streptophyta > Magnoliopsida > Gentianales > Apocynaceae > Rauvolfia > Rauvolfia tetraphylla. The sequence goes on along the minus strand of JAJQKT010000076.1, from coordinate 389,475 downwards.
ACCTCTTCTCTATTTCTCGACGGACGATAAGGATACAAGTTCGTGAGGTGGGTCCCATTTTACCACCGCCACCGGGTCCCTTTCCATCAACCCCATCGATCGGCTTTTGGCAGCTGTCCGCAGCGCCCGCCTACATTAGCTACTTACTGCCTTAGCAGCATTCTGATTTCTAAGGTGGTAAAAGTTAGGACCAATTTGATTGGTTTTTAATGTATTATTATTTTTATATTTTAAATTTTATTATTTTTAAAAAATAATTTATTTTTATAATTTTTAATATAATATAATTTAAATAAAAATTTAATCTAAAGCCACAAAAAATTAGTGCCTCTTTATGTAGTTGGCGAAACATTATTCTTTTCTTTGGTTGTCAGGAATGGATGAAGAAGGCCTTTAGGATTTTCATTAATATGTGGAGAAAAAGACTTTTATTGTTGATCAAAATTTTTGTCTTGAAATAAAAATAATACATATTTCGTCAGACCGAATCTTGATAATTTTTAATTATGTTTATTTGACTAGGAAAAGGAATTTCTGACGTGTTGCTTTGTCAGGAGGTTGTGATATGACGGCTAGTAGTTGTACTACTACGAGAAACAAAACAGTTTATAGTAATAGTTAAAGGTCCAAAGACCTTTGTTTTTCTCTGCTTTTTTTTTTCTGCAGTTGCAGGGGGTGGGGTGGAGTGGGGGTAGCATGCTAAGGTCCAACACCATAGTACTTAAGTATAGCTCCACAAATTGGAGTTGGCTTCTTTGCGCTTTCTCAATTTCAATCATTATCCCATCGCCCGAATCCATCTATTTCATAATAAATATCATTATTTAAAATTTTATTTTATTCAAAATAAATATTATTAAATAAAAAATTAATAAATATCATCCATTCAAAACCGAAGCATTCGCAATGGACTCCCGAGCGGCAAAATAATTCGAGTTTCTTCATACAGCTGAAACAGCAATGATCAATAATCGGCTCCATGTCCAAATGCGGCAACTACTGTATCTGCATGGCTTGCATGATTGTGCCAAGGGCCAATTAAGTCTCAAGAACACAGCATGCTTTTTACATATGTTGATTCCTGGAAGTTCTAGCTTTTATCTCAAACGATTTACAGACATGAGGTAGCAGATTCAATTGATCTTTGAATGAGATTTTGTTGGTGGCGAAGTAATTAGCAAGCTGTGAGGATCTATATAGATTTAGATTTACTCGAAGCTAACATGAAAGCATGATTGTTTGAGTCACCTGCATGCCCTACTGCACAGAACACAGAATGAGCCACTCAAGAAAAGCTATTATACCAAATGTTAAATGGTCTCCTCCATGTGGGATTGCCGATCCAAAAAGGGAATTAATAATAAAGAAACCTCATTCGAGAAATAGTTTAAATTCTCTAAAGTAAAAACATTTACAACTAGACATGCTAATGTCCTCCCTGTCAGTGATTTGAGATATCAATTTGCTAAAGATTCCTTTTAGTGCTCGATCCCATTCCTCTCTACCATTATTTATTACTTAATAGTACTCTTCAACTTCTCTATATATACCTCTCACTTTGATCACTTCTCTTCACCTCATCACTAACAATTGCTTCTGCCTTCTCCGATCTTCACCAGTCATCTTTGCTTCCCTTCCTCTTTCAGCTTCAGTTTTAGACGCTCTCCTCTGATTTCCAATGGCCACCGCTGAGGTACTAATCTTGCCTTCTAGATTTTCTGCTTTCCTATAATTTCTAAGTGACCAGTTCTTTGGATGATCAAAGATATATAATCCGCGCACTTCCTTCTTTGAATGATCAAAGATATATCATTCGTGCACTTTCTTCCATTAAAATTTTGATACTCATCTGATTTTTTCGTCAGCCAATCCATCCCACAGTAACAAAATCATTGTTACAAGGAGTTTTTGACAATCTTTTCCTCTGATTTTTGCATTTAGAAGCACGATCGAGATTTAAACGGCTGAATTTTGTGGTAAATGAAGAGGGCCGGGGGTTTGTTTTGGGGGTGGGGGGAGGAACCGATCATGTGATAAAGGTCATTTAGTTGTTCTCTGTTGCTCTATCATATAGATCAGCAAACAGCAGCTTAACTGAATGTGTCGATCTATTGAGACTTTTCTCAGGTCTTAGCTGGCTATGCCACTTCGTTTAGTTCTTTTTTGCAAAGTGAATGTACTTATATAATATAGTTCTGATGAGATAGATTCATCTCAGTTTATTGGAGTAATATTCAGGGACTGTATCCACAAAATGCATTCTTAGAAGCTTGATTTGTCAGCTGCGGAATCAAGCTAGGAAAACAATCTCATCGATCTATAGAACGATGATATTCCATTTTATTGTCCTTCCTTCTTTACTAAAGAAAGAAAACTTTGCCGTCTCAGGTTGAATCAGTTGCAGTCCCCACAGTGGAAGACACTCCAACTGTAGAGGCCACCCCAGCAAATGCAGTCAAGGAAGAGACCGTTTCTGCACCAGTAGAGACCACGCCTGAGCCGGTGGCAGAAGAACCAAAAGAGGCACCAGTAGAAGAGGCTGCACCAGTAGAGGAGGAATCAGCTGTAGCCGAGGCCGAGGCTCCTGCAGAAGTTCAAACGAAGGAAGTAGTGGAGGAACCCAAAGTTGAAGAAAAGCCAGCAGAAGAGAAAGCAGAAGAGCCCGCAGTTGAAGAAGTGAAAGGAGAGGCCGCTGAGGAGACCAAGGAAGAAACCCCGGCCGAAGTTACCGATGCAGAAGAAGCTCCAGCAGCACCAGCTGAGGAGGCCGCACCAGCGCCAGCCACCGAAGAAGTGGCACCAGCGGAGGAAGCCAGCACAGAAGTTCGTATCGAGAAGGCTGAAGAATAGATTCCATGGAAGTGAGTGAGACGATGGATGAATGGGCAACAGTAGGGGGTATCCTACTCTAGGCTTGCATTTTGAAATATGGTTAAGTTTGTTATTTTATTTTATCTTATTTCATCTGGTTTATTATTATGAGATAGGGGTTAATTCTGTATGGGGTTGTAGTTCTGTAATAGCCCCTTGGACCACGGTTAGAAGCAGTATTCACCGCTGATCACAGAGGCCATTGCATGGCTGCTGAAAGGAACTTAAGAAGGTTGGTCATTCTGTGCTCATATGCTGGTGGGAACTGATTGATATTTGGGGTTTTTGGTCCAACGAGGGTTACCAGTGGCTTGGTGGATGTGATCACTAGCTTTGAATAATAATAATAATATTGTTGTTGTTATTTATTGTTATGCCTGAGTTACATGATTCACTGTTGCCCTTTATGACGAGTGAGCCAATAGAATCCGAATCAAATAGAGCATGATATGTATACTTTATTTTACAAGCATGGGCCAGAATCAACACCTAAGCTTGAATCTGCTTTGAGATCATCGGATAGAGCACCATAATACTTAGAAGCTTTCAGCTCCCTTCCCAGCTGATGTGCTGCTCCTGGGCAATGCCGATGTGCTTTTTGGTTTAAACTCTGATAGACAGTTTCTCCGTCCTATGATTCCTCTCCCGGGCTAAAGCAGTCAAAACAAGAAACAGGTTGAAGAGTCCCAACAAGCCTCTCACTGGGGAGCTTCTATGGGCAAAAAATTGAAGCATCACACACCCCACCAAAAAAAAAAAACAAAAAAAAACAAAGGAACAACAGATCAGTTATATGGCCATATCACTCCGGCGGCATTTGAAGAATTCAAATTTGACAGATTCTCATGCCAGGGAAAATAATGCTAGGACAAGAACAACTCAATATAGGAGAAATTCATCCTTTCTGCATTGATTATCGATATATTCTATACTGATATAGACACTTGATGGAGGAGAAAAAAAATTGACAATCTTTTTCTTTGAAAAGAACAGGAATATAACCTCCATACAGACTCTAGGACCAACATGGATGTCAACGTATCTGTATTCTGTACAAGCTGACTACAAATGTTCTATGTGCAGCTGAAACTCCTTGTGTTCCAAATAGCTGCTATCACCAAGTGCCAAAGCTGCAACCTACATGCTCCTGAGTGATGATGCTAAGTCGATCCTGCATAGCGGACAGAGATGGATAAGGTGGAAAACACAACCGGTAGAAGCATGTGTGAGACGAAGGCAGACGATCACATGATTCGGGGGTTCTATAGATGAATAACCGAGAAGCCAAACCACCAAAGCCTTCTACAGGAAGGTGTTTTATTGAGGTCCAAAAGAAGAGAAGAACCTTCCTTTGTTCTGCTGACATTTCCCTAACAATCTGAAAGAATAGGATGTAAAACTATCAAGCAAATGGTGTAATATTGGTTTTCAAAACTTTTAGAAGTTTGAACTATGATCTTACTTTGCTGTAAACACAAAGAAAACTTGAGGGAAAGTGAGGCCAAGGGAAACAAGAGGACGACAATAAACCAATGCCTATAACTCGATTGAAGGTCAACAATCAAAATTTGTGAGCATAATATCCTCATGAAGTATGATGATTATGCATTACTGAAATGAACACGTATGCTCACTACCGAAAACTGCATACCATGCTTTGCACCCCAAAAACATCGCTGAGAATACAAGCACATCCTGTCCTTCGGACAAAGGGGGGAACCTTCCTTGAATGAAGGGGGTTTTGAGTCATTGTAATTGATAAATCTTGTCAAGATCCATACAAGTATACCGTAATGTCAAAGATGCCGCTTTAGATATTTCCTTAGAGAAAACAGACTAAGTAGAAAACAACAAAATGAGAAAGCAAGCAGAGGATACAAATTCCACCAACTCAAGGATCATCTATAAAAGTTAAATCCAATTCATTAAAAGTCTCAAGTGCACCAGTAAACAAATAAGAAGGCCACCCCTGTCAACATCTAGCGGCTGCTAGCAAATCCCTGATTAGAAGTCACAAAATTTACAAAAAGCTGACACCTGGAAAGACAAAATTATGTTCCAAATTACTTGCGTGAACTGTGACATGCTATTATAATATCTATATCCCATGGAGAAGTACTTTCATCCTGTAAGTAATATACAAAACCTCTTATTAAGATCTGGAGGCAAACTAATACAAGATGTATTTTAACCTTTCCCGTCTTCAAGAAACTTCTGTAGCTAGCAGCTAAAGGATTCACACCTGAGGTTCGGGTGAGTAAAATTAGATTATGAATTGGCATTCAGCATATAACTCTTAACTAGTTAACTCTATGTACATAGATCAACCATCTGAAATGACAGATCCAAATCCAGCATTAAGTAAGTGCCATTTTCCAGGAGCTAAACAGATGCAGGACAATGTATTTCTCACTTAATCACGTCATTCGCTGCAAATAGTCGACAATTTAAGGGGATTAAGGAGCTATTTTAAAGGTTGAATAACGGAAGTGTAAGAAAAGAAAGGCAATCAGTAGTCAAAGCTAAGTTAAACTATTCGAGGTAGGGTTAATCAGCAATAGAGGGGAAAGGTGTAAAATCTATAGCAGTATTTTCAATTAGATATATGTTTGGTCACCTGGAAAAGGAAGGTAACCTCATGCTAACCAAACTGCTGAAAGATCAAACAGTACACCTTTCTTCGCAGAGCGCTCTTGCATTTGTTGTGTTTCCAGGATAGAACTTTAGGTATCCACACAGAGTTGAGAATTGATACAACTTTTTCAGTTTTGTGGTAGCTAAATTCCCATAATCAATTTGAACAAAGAAGAAGAAGAATGACAACTATAATCTAATTGCTTAACAGGGACATGCACAAATATAAAAGAGCACAATCAACTGCTACCCAATATTTAATCCAAGTCAAATTGCTACTACTGTTACTTAGAAAACCAAAATTGGAGATAACATCTTCTTCGAGGGTTGAAAAGGTAACTCACATCACATAAACCACAAGCTACCCCCTACAATAGGCAATCTCACACGGTCCCCCAATGTATTCAGTTGTTATACTTTTTGAAAGAAAAGTAGAAAAAGCTGGGGCCAGTAAATCTTTATTTGAGAATACTAGCAAGCAATTTCCATCCCAAAAAAAAAAAAAAGGAAAAGAATGAAATACAACAACCAAGCCTTAATCCCAAGTCAGAAAAGAATGAAACAATGGATGAAAATAAAATACATATCCAGATATTGCAATAGAGTGAACAAAATAAGAATCAAGGATTCAAATACCTTCCAGAACCAAAGTATCTGAGGATCAGTGTCTTTGTAGCCATTATATTCAGTATGTGATTTCCAGTCTTCGACGCAAATGGCACTCTCATTTCCATGTAGCATCCAGTCAAGATCTTCAGGATACAGGCTTTGAAAGAAGGATAACTGGATGTGTCGGCTACTGACTATGTCAGCGAAACCTTGAGCAAAACGGCTTACCTGATCAGCAATAGATGTAACAAAACGGTGCTGAATAAGAAGATCAACATACTGCTTCCTATTTTTGCTGTTCACAACAATGTTTCGCCCATCAGGGCAGAGGTCAACAACCTTCCTAGATCCGAGCTCCTCAACTTCTCGAACAAATGTGAGACCTAGAGCATCTTCATCAACAGTATCATCATCCATCTCCAAAATTTTTTTACAGCTACTATACATATATGGGTCTGCTTCCTGTATATCTTCTAGCAAAACATTCATTCCAGCTAATTGCAGAAAGAAGACACGATCAAATACAATCCCAACTTGTACTTTGTGCATCAAGGCTAACGCTATCACTCTACCAGAAAAGTTAAAATATTCAAGATGCAGAGGATCCACCTTAGACGCTGCAAATAAAATAAGACGTAGAAGACGCACATTATTCCCCTTGAAATGAGAAGCACAATTTTTAAAATTATTTTTTCATATTTGAAAAATAAAAAAGTGAAAAAAAAAAACAAATCTTTTCAAAGATACAACTCATGTGAGCGAGGTGAATATGAAGGGTAGAAAAAGTGAATTAGCCCAATAATAGGTGAACATGAAAAGTAGCATTAATTATAGACCAAAAAATGTAAATTAATAATGAAGCTTGCAACCAACATTTCTTTCCTAGTCCACACCCACCGACTCAGCCCTGACTTCTTATACAGTGAACTTTTTATTAGGACAGAAAGAAGGCTTGCAGAACCAGGCATATCAGCCACAATTCATCTGATTAAGAAATTTGACTTCACCGAATCATCAAATCCAAATGAACTTCTTTGGTCAAGATTGTGTTCCCTTGTGGCCCAGGAAACATTACTACTCGTGGCTAGGTGGAGCAATTTGCCTATAATTCTGAGTGCGCACTTCTGACTGTGATTCAACGTCATAAACTAAATAGTCATCAAACCTTTGTCAACTTACACTTAAGTGCATTGTCTTTAGATAAACCGTCTATTGTTGAAAAGATTCTAGACTACCGGAACCCCCCCCCCCCCCCCAACCCAAAAAAAAAAAAAACAAAAGCACTTTGTAATGCTTACCTTTTGCCGAGGGAGAAAAAGAATATAGAACTTAACATAGTCTATGTCTTCCATCAGATGTCAACTGAAGGAACACGGAATAAAGACAAACAAAAACTAAAAGAAGCAATGACAAACATAAGGATATTATCTCATGAAGCAGGGAAACACTGATACTATGATGTATAGTGGCATCTCATAACCAATTTGAGTACACATACATGTTAATGTTAGTGTATGTCACACTCATTGTTGTAGACAAGAAAATAAAAATACAAGAACATGATGTATTAAATGCCTGTAGTTCTGGTAGTCCGGTGTTATGATAACCTCAAACTGAAAAATTGAAAGGCAGGCCATAGAGGAGGCATATGAAAAGTAAAAAATGAAGAATAAGAGAGCAAGAGAGAGAGAGAGAGAATTTCCATATAATTAACTAAAAAACACCTTGTATGTATATGCTTAACAGCAAGTCAGCAATCATCCACCAATATGAGATAAAGCCTCTACCAGCACCATCCAAATTACTACTCCAAGTTGGTATCACAAAGAAAACCCCTACCTACTGTGCTCATGCTTCATACTCTAAACACCACCATTATCAGGTAAAACCACTACCTCTTGTAGGCTAACTGATACTTCAAAACTTCAGCGTGAATAATAATAACTTCAAACCATAAAGGAAAAGCAGCCAAACAGAGGGGGAAAATCTTTCACAAAAAATTGGGAAAGTTAAATATTTATCCATATTTTCAGTTACATATACAAAATCTACTAATTCAGAAACTTAAACTGTGCTCAACCAAACAATTGAAGCAGGAACTCAGGAATCAAAAAATATGAGAGAAGATTAACAGATTAAGTACAAACTTCCAAATAACTACACCCTCCAGCCGTGGATTTTCAGCATCACAATGTTTTCAACAATAACCTTGAAACAAAATGTAAAGAATGCAAGTGATGAAGCTTACCTGGATTTGGAAAGAACCTTCTGCGATCAGTTGGGCAAGGAACAAATAGAGCATTTTGTGGGTCAAAGATTGCTTGACAAACCAAGAAAAACCACTCCCGCAATACACCAGGACCTGTAGCTTCCTCATTCTTGAACTCCATAAACAAGCCCCCTCGCAATGAATCAGGTTCTGCATGTGCAATGTATTCAAATGATTCTGCTAATAACTGGGACCTATCAATGAGCATCTCATGCAGGTCCTCATATTCATCCTTTACATCGGGAAGCAACATCATTGCCAAATGCCTTCTTGCCTCAAAGTTCTTCACCTCCTTGTGTCCAAGAATCCACTTATTATCATCAGTCCTCTTTGCAAATCTGATAATTAGATAACATAAAGCAGCTTTTCTCTGCCCCATATGAAACCAAAATGTCTCCTCTGCATCTTTATACAGCTTTGATATGCTATGCAATTCCTTCAAAATTGTAAGATACTGGGACCAACCAAGTACGTGATGTTCCATTTTTCCCTTCTCAAAAGCACCCAAATGCTCCTCCATTTTCTTTAAACAGAGGTCCATCTTCCCCAACAAATCACCAAAAATTGAGTGCAAATACTTAATCTCATCCCCATAACACATCGTATTGTATGGCCTGCTGTTGTTGTTGCCACTATTACCCCCCTCGTGCAAGGGCAAAACAATTGGGCCACAAGGACTAACTAGTTTATCAATGACATTTTTTATGGGAAGTAGAAAGGCAATAAAATCACGCACATCTGCCAAAGCTTGTCCTACGAATGTGCTTGACTCTACACATGATACCAAGTCAATCGAAAGTTTATCTGCTAACTCACTAACAAATGGAAAAATATCTTGAAATGCGATTGAACCGCTAGCAATATTGGTCTCGAAGCTCCCAAACCCAATAGACTCCACCATTGAACCTAAACAACTTCTACAAAGAGTATATAGAGGATCATCAATTCCAGCTGCAATCTTTAAGCATTTACAAAATTCTAACACTATAGGTGCGCATTGCTTGTAGGCTGATTTAGGCAAAGTAGTTTTGCAGTTCTGAATGAAATGCTTAATAGACTCATCAGCACAAGCTCTATTACTCTTAATGGGCGACACGTACAGCATTACCAGAGCAGCAGGGCAGCTGGAAGAGAGGAAAATCTGCAGATGTCCAGCAGATTGCTCGATATCTTGGTTAGGAATCGTGCTGAGGAATTCATCGAGCCGGAATTTTACTGTGTGCGGGCCAGGGAGAGGCTGCCCACCCTTGTAAAGGTGTAAAATTTGGAAGACCACGTCATCGACCACTTGCCAGGCTTGCGGATGCCCTGTACTCCGCATTCGACCCACTAATTCCAAGCAAGCGTCATTCTGTATACGGCATTCAGCCAAGGACTGTTCCCACTGGAGCTGCTTGCCCCGGTAGATGAGCCTCTGCTCGATGATCGGAATTCTGGAGGCAAGGAGGATTTTTTCGTGGATGGTTTTGACGGAGTCAGAGGGATCGGCGTGGACGACAAGCGTCTTGCTTTGTCCTTTGCTCTCGGAGAGCAAGCGGACGAAGAACTGAAGGCAAGCCCGCGGGCGAGTTGACTCAACGGTGGACGAGACCGACGATCGGGGGCGGTGGGGCGCGTGACGACGTGCAGAGGAGGACGAAGGGAAGGAAGGGGCGGGGGCAAAATGGTCTTTCCGCATCCTGATGGATGAGGGGACCGAGTGGTAACCTAAGGAGCAGAAATCGTCGTCTGAATCGTCAGAGTCGGCATAAAAATCGTCGAGCTTCCGCTTGATGCTGGCACTGGTTACGGTGGCGGAAGCGGTGGTGCTGTGTTGGAAGGTTTGGAGGTGGGAAGACATTAGAGCTGGGTTTATGAGTATCGACCCGAACCCATAAAGTGTAACCCGTTTCTTAGCAAAAACCCTTCCACTCTTTGCGTGCTCTGCGTGTGAGAACGAGATGGAGTGAATTTGGAGTTTTTAAGTGAAGGCCAGAACGGAGTGTGTGAGAGGGAGTGATCAGAAACACGGAAAGGGCAGGAGGTACAATTCAAAGCTATGCGAGGTTGTTATCACGCTATCGGGGGTAAATGACCATAAAGGACATTCTTCCCGCGGATGGACTCTCAGTAAAATATTTGACGTCAAGTAGAATTTTTATTCCCATTCTAACCAAAAAAAAATTATAAACCAGGTATTGGAATAATTGTTTATTATTCATAACTTATTCTATTTATTTTAAAATATAAATACTTTCCTTTCTCTAGTAAAAATAATTTTTAAAATTATTAAAGGATTAAACATTAAAAAAAGAAAAAGAGAGTCAAAAGACTCTATTTTATGAAACTGAGGAAGTAATAAATTATGTATATTTGAATTACACAATCACACACAAATGATAACAATAGAATTCTAAATACGGTCGTTTGATTATGAAAAATGAGTAAGAAAAGTAATTGTATACTTAATTTTTAAATTTTTATATTTGGTTCTTTATTTATATTTTGAAAAAATAATATAATTTCCCAAATATAAAAAAAAATTAAAATATTAAAAATTAGGGAAGTAAATCTCTATACGAAGGCACGCAGTATTGTAATTCGTTTCTTAAAGAATTTAATAAAAAAAGACAAAAAATAAAATTTAATCCACAACTTCGTCTTTTCTTTTTTTTCATTTTTATTTTTTATCTTTCTTCTCAATTATTATTTTATTTTTCACATCTTTGTAATTATTTTTTAATTAAAATTATATATCTCAATATTTTATATTTTTTAAAACAAACTAAAAATTTAATAAATTAACTATAAATTTGTAATTTAAATATTATATCACAATTATACAACTCACAAACATCATTACCTAAAACTAAATTATTAAATTTTTTACAAAAAAATAAGTTTTAAAAATTTAAATATTTTTTTATCCACACCTAAACTCTAAAATTTTATACATTTAAAAGAAATATCGAGTTTAAATAATATAATATATATTTATATTCTTAAAAAATTAATACAATCTTCACTATAAAAAATATTGACTATATCATTTTTTATAAAAAATATACTTTAAATTAGATAATACTAATATACTTAGTAAAATCATTTTTTTAAAATTAATAATGTATTTATTTTATACATTTAACAAATTATGTAGCAACTTTTCCTTACTAAAATTAATAAACTATCCACATACAATACTATAATTTACTTGAAATTACAATTCACAAATTCACTTTATCAAAATTTAAGATTACTTTCTCCTCCTGTCAACGATGTAATGATAAATTCGACTAAAAATGCAAATTACATTAAAATACATGTTTTTTTTAGCTATTATATGCGTATAATATTGGTCATGTACATCACCCTAAAACAAGATGTATGTTGCAAGTAAATTAAGAAAATAATTACATAAAATTTGAATTTAAAAATTTTTGTATTTAATTCTTCAAAATAAATTATTTATAAAAAGAGATTAAAAAAACTCACAATAAAAACTTTATCTTGAATTTCAATTAAAAAAATACACCTAATTAAAAAAAACATACCAAACCCACTTAAATACCCGTAAATTCACCATAACAACACACTTATGATTTTGTGTTGTAAAATTAACCTACTCATTACTACCGCAGTAATGATCCAAATGGTTAGAACCATGATGTAAAATCTTTCCATAAATAATTGTACTTGAATTGGACCACTTTCGGTTATTGATCCATTATCTCCAAACTTACTATCTTATATACAAGAAAAATAAAATAAAATAACCTAGTCATTCATGATTTAATGCATATAACAAACCATGAATATCAAAAACTTTAATATGATTCTCTCCTAAATTTCGTGCCATATGCTGCTAAAATGAATTCTTGAAACAATTTAAGGTCTAACTAGATTGTAACTTAGTTTTCATGATTTTTTAGAGAGGAGAAAAAATGTAAGATCTGTAACAGGGAAAATAAAAAAAATAAAATAATATTTAAACCTAAAAGAAAAGCTCTCAATCGAGGCACACGAGAAAGCTGGTTTGAGGTTCATACACGCCTTGTTCATTCTAAATACAAGTAATATGACTGGGTACTTCTTTGAAGGCATGCTTGGAAACTTTAGCTAAAGATAGTTCTGAGGGCGAGGGTTCTCCATCTCCACTTGCCGAACTGTAGGCATCGCTTCTTCATGGGCGGTTCTCCCCTTGATGTATTCTTTTTTTTAAAAAAAAAAAAAAACAAGCATAAGAAAGAAAAGTTATTTAAGCGGTGGCATCGTCAGTGGAACTTGAGGCTGTTAAATCCAAGGATTGATGAACATCAAACATTAGCTTTTTCGACGTGAGATATGCCTTTGCAGCTATAAAAATTTCAGTCTTTAAGTCGATCAGCAAAATATTGCCCAGGAAACCATAAATCTCAAAACAGACATCAGCGGACTTGCAAACCAGCACAATTACACATCAACTCTAAAACCTCAAGACGGAAAATAAATCAGCCAAACTACCTAAAAAATAGAGTTAAAATGACAAGATAACTTCAATATAATTCATTGACGAAACCGCCTCTGCTAGCCAGAATCATCCAACCACCACCCAACCTAGTGGCTGCTTGAAAGCACTACTTAGACCAATTATGTGGAAAAGAACCACATGCACACCTAATATGGTAAACAGGTACGCAGACATTCACTCGCTCGCACAAGCATCAGTAGAAGTATATTCATCAACTTTCAACCCCACACCCCCAAACCCCCGGCGCCTGCCCGCCCAAAAAAAGGAGAAGAAAAGGGTGGATCCATCAACCAACAATATTTTGACTTTTAAAGGAAAACAACCAACAAAGTAAACCCCTTCTAGAGTCGAATCACAACCAAAAAAAAAAAAGAGGAGTTTGGGCATGCATTCGCATCATAAAGCTAACTTGAATTTGGAAACCAAGAAGTAAGCATATGCATGCCATATTTCAAAAATTTTCCATTCCCAACTTAAGGCCAAGCTTTCACTTGCTAGATGTGTTGCACCAACCTGTTACTTCATCCCATATACATACTGCTTTTCTTCATACTGTGCACAAAGCCAACCATCTACTCATTCAAGAATTCTGGCTGCCAGAGACCCCCATAGAACACATCAAGATTACAGCTTGCCCAATACTTTACCTATTAATAAACCTCAAAAGAAATTTTGGGCTTCCAATCTTCACATGTCAATCAAAAGAATATGGCTATGCAAACGATACTATCCAACATCTGGCACTGAGGTTATCTAATCAAAATTTTTTCTTTATTTTCCCCCAAAAGCTAAAAGCGACAAATTATTGCAGCAAAATTCATAAGCGGTATACACTAAGGATACAAGGTTTAAGAAATAAAAAATAAAAGAATCTTAGGCTGTAAAAATCTTACCATAATTTGGCTCTCATTCATGCCCTGCCAGCCACACTCTTTCGGGGAATTCTAAGCATCCGCTCTCAATCCTTCGGCATCTGCAAACAAGTGGCAAAAGAATTAATTAAACCTTCAAGTAAATTATCAAAACTAATCCACACAGTTGGCATAAAGTTTAAAGACTTAACACCTTACAAGTTCAGTTGCACAGGCTGCATTATCTGCCAATAGAGCCTTACTTTTCATTTAGGGGTCAAGTATTCCTCACTGATTGCTATACATTGCAAGCATCAGGAGGAATTTATAGAAGTACGTTTGAAACTTAGGACTTACATGCATATTTAACCGCTTCCAGTGCTCAAAGTACCAACTTAAATCCTTCCGACAGGAAATCATTCCTAAAAGAAAAAGTAACATTAAGCAAGATGTCATGTCAAATGTAAGCAAGGCGCCAGGAGTAGAAAAAATTGCACAAAGAACGAATAACCAAGCTAATTATTCTAGTTAAGATAAAAGAAATGCAAGGGGTGACTCAAAGTGGCATCAATAGCAGGCAAGGGATAACGAAAACCGAAATATATCGCCTCTGTAGAGCACGGATCACTTCATTAGCAGCTAGCCAAACAGTAACAAAAGGATTCTCTGATTCATCTGCTTTGGATATTTTTCTCTCCTTGTTCAGAGAACGGATTTTTTAGCAAGGTGCAACGATATATCAACAAATACAATTTTCTAGCTTATTTTCTCATCGTGCAGAATCATCTCTTTGTTCTTTGCGCACAAAGCAAGTGGAAGGGCAAGAAGCAGCTTGTATATCACCCGTGTTGTTTGTCGGGCTTGAACTTTTTCTGAGGTTGTGTAACAAGGCTTTGCAGGAATTTCCTAGATTGTGAAAAGTCCAGGCAGGCTTCAGGTTCAAACATCTCATACTAGTATGAACCGATGGAGATATTACCTGGCCTTCTTTTTCCACGAACCATCTATTCTATAATCCAACACTTTTTAATCGAAGAAGATACGACAAAAAAGGGACTTTCACAAATAGACATGAACTGGCAATTCAGCAGGAAGCCAAAAAAATAATAATAATAACAAGTAGTCGGACAACAACAACAAAGAAGGGACTTTCAAAGGACAGTGAGGATAAATAAATTAAGTTGACCTAGACTTTTCAGAAGTCAATGCCTGACAAGAAACACATTCTATAAGTTCGATCAGATTAAGCTCCATTTACAACTTGGTACCTCTTTTTCCCAATCTTCACATTTCTTTTGTCCCGTCTAATAAGCTTCTTGATCTCATCCCCTCCATCTTCGAGATCTGGTGGAATGAGAGTCTCAACACAAACATCCGCATAGAACCTGAAGGGTAACCCATGAATCGTAACATCTCTGGTGGTTTTCCTCCTCAAATCATACCAAACAAGTTTTTCCTCATTCAAGTTCAGAAGAACCTCATCACGACTCTTAGAAAATGCCACAGGGCACAAGATAGCGTGAGGCTCAACCTTTGGCGGAGCAATCCTTAACAACTTGGTCCAAGATTCTTTGATATTATACTCTTTCATTATCCACACCTCTGCTCCGTGCTTCTTGAAAGGAGTGACTAGACAAAGAGAGCCTCCCAGAGCATGTAGCCTCAAATCACCAAAAGTAACCAGCATGTCCGGCTTGGGCACGACATAAGTCTCCTCAGTCCGTAAATCAAAAGCCAGAATAGACTGCCCCGACTCGTTAAATGCTATAGTATGTAGAGCGCCGTTGACGTGGACAGCCCACTCCCTCATTCGAGGGATCCGATAGGGGAAATCGGGTATTTTTCTCCAGGAATTGGATCTCAAGCTATAAACTCTAGCCTCGGTGCCGATCCAATCGAAATCAGCTCCCCTGAATTCCACCGCTCTTAAAACTTTGTAATCATCGCTCTGAGAATCATAACCGAATCCGTACCTTGTATAGAGATTGCTGGCAACAGTACCTCTGGGATATTCCACGGACACATCGGGTAAAGTCTTATACTTTCTTGTAAATGGATTCCATATGTATGGGGCTTGCTTCTGTCCCATCAATACGAGAACCAAGCCATTGCAAGAATTTGATACATCGGAACTGGAGAAGGGGGGTTTGAGTGCGCAGGCGCAATCAAGGGAGTCCATATCAACGGAATAGATCCCCAAAAATCCAAGGATGAGGCTGACATTTGAGCAGGCTTTTGTGGATTGATTCAAATGCATTTTTACGAAGTCCTTGCTGTCAATCAGATCGCGCCACCATCTGGAGACGCAGCGGAACCGCAGAAGGGATTTCACCGGCAGCCGACACAGGATGTCGACGATGATCTCCAGTGGGAGATTAGGCATGTTGGTTTGCTCGGGCGGCGATTGAGAGCCGGAGACAGACATGGGTGGCGAATGGGTATTCGATTGAATTTTGAGAAACCATGTCGATATTGGCATAGTTACGGAAGCCAAGAAAGGAGCATCACAGATTACACGTGCCTTCCATATATCGGAATCCGTCTTTCAAACGTCTGTATAGTGGCAAGCGAAACGCGTGTGCTGTCCACCAGATGGAGCAGGTAGCAAACCACCGTTTTGTTTTCTTTCTTACGCTTTTTTTTTTTTTTTTTTGCTTTAAAACTTCCAGATGTTTCCATCAGCATCCAGATTATTTTCTTCAAATGTGTTGATTTCTAGATCAAAGATTAATGTGAAAAGGTTGTTTTTCAGATTACAAATTTAGGCGTACTTACTTTGTATTTTAAAATAAATTTTTTATTTTTTTACTTTTAAATTTTACTTTTTATTTTACAGACAATTCACTTTTATAATTCTCAATACAAGTCAACTAAAAAAAAATTAATGCAATCTCACCTTTAGCTATTAAATCATCTTCCCTTCATTCAAAATATAAATTTGTTCAGACCATTTCTATCTTTTCAAAAATATTTGACTTTTTATAAATTTTAAAATTTTTAAAATTATACTCACTATTTTTTATTATCTTTCATATTAGTAAAGAATAAATTAAATTAATAAATAATATAATAAGAAAAGTGCCTCTAGTTTTCTTCTTCTTTAATTTATATAATAGATGTTAAACAATAAATTGTATAGCATTTTAATCTTCACGTTCATTAACCAGTGATTGACTAACGAATTTCCTATAAATTGACTTGAAAGATCAAAATTGCCCTACTAAAATTACGAAGGCTAGTGTATTCTCCACATTATACTCGATTTATTGAAAATTGTTGTTCTTTATAAAACGTTTTATTATATAAAAGCATACTATGAAAAATAATTTTTAATTTTATAAAGACATTAGCATCAATAGAAAGATATTTTAGCAAACTAGCGTAATATAAAGAATAAATATCTTTCATAAAATCTAGAAGGATAATTTTTAACTTTTAAGTTAATTTCATGAAACATGTTAACTTATTAATTGTAAAGATTGAAACATTATATAATTTGAGATATAAAGGGTATATTTGCAATTTTTAACAAATGTAAAAGGTAAATTTATAATTTCCTTAGTTACGTATACTTGTAATAATTCCTAATTTCTAAAATTTATTTGGTTTCATCGAATATCATAAATTAATTGGATCCTGCTGTCTTCTCTTGTAAAATATCAATTAACAAGATATAAACTAAACTGTAATAAGCATATTTTTTATTGGTAAAACTTTTTAAAACTGTTAAAAAAATGTATTTTTTAAAAAATAAATTTTAATAATTAAAAAATACATTTTAAAAAAAATTATATCCAATAATTAAAAACTAGCTAGTGAGTCTATTTCTTTGGGCTTATATTGAGAGGGAGATCATAATGCGGGAGCTAAATAGCTTGTTTAACCTGCACGTTACCTTTTGAACATTGTGTTGCAACTTTTTATAGGAGGAAAGCAATAAACTTTAAAGAACATCAAAAGAGGAGAAAGCGTGAACAAAATTCTTCCAACTATTACAGTGCCTTGAGGATCAATCTATACCACTCCAAGCGTTGGGTGCGCCGTCATTTTCTGGTGAAACCTTCAAAGCTAACATTGGTGGCCTGCTCCTTACGCCACCGGCCACTCCTCCAGGCCAGGAGCGTGACACGTGGAAGATCAATGTCATCATCATCCTCTTCGGCGCTTCATCACAATCAAATCGACACAGAAAACCTGATTCCGTCCGTGAAAGAACCAGCACGGGCTCAGCTACGGACGCACCTTAAGCATAATTTGGTCCTCCAACGAAAAGGAGCAAACTCTGTCGTTCGGTTTTGCAGGATGTGCAGAATTAAATATGATTCGTTAGATCAGATATCAAATCTGATTCAACAGCGGTAAAAATTTATAAATTTTTAAAATTTTAAAAATATATACAAAAATAAAAAATATGAACCATTAATCTGATCCAACAGATCAGATCACGTTCTGCAAAAAAGACGTGAAAGACCGAAATTAAATTGCAAATTCCGTGGCCCCATACACTATCCTTACTGTAATATCCTAGTAAAAAATACATACAAAGATAAAAAATATGAACCATTAATCTGATCCAACAGACCAGATCACATCCTATAAAAAAGATGTGAAAGACCGAAACCAAATCACAAACTCCGTGGCCCCGGACACTGTCCTTACTGTAATATCCTAGTACACCGTACACCGACTACCACACAAATAGATTATTACTATATATAATTTTTATTTTAATTATATATAATAATAAAATTAAATTATTCTTAACTACTCTTTTCTCAATATTTTCTCTCTTTATAATTTTTATATTATATTAACTCAAACTATAAATAAAATTAAATAAAAAATCATTTAAACTCTCAATTTTAAAAATTTTAAATTCTTAACAAGTTCCGTCATTTAAGAAAAACTTACTCAGAATTCAAAAAATTTAAATTTTTAAATTTTTTATTTTAAAATCAAGAGTTTAAAATTTAATTTTTATCTAATTATATTCTATAATTTAATTTAATACAATTAATTAATTTTAATAAAATTATAAAAAGAAAATGAGAAAGAAAATAATAAATAATATTTTAATCACTTATTTTTTTCCTATTTCTAATTAAAAATTTATTTTAAAATCAATAGTTTAAAATTTAATTTTTATCTAATTATATTATATAATTTAATTTAATACAATTAATTAATTTTAATAAAATTATAAAAAAATGAGAAAGAAAATATTAAATAACATTTTAATCACTTATTTTTTTCTATTTCTAATTAAAAATTTTTATTTTAAAATCAATAGTTTAAAATTTAATTTTTTATCTAATTATATTATATAATTTAATTTAATACAATATTCATTAATTTTAATAAAATTATAAAAAAAATGAGAAAGAAAATATTAAATAATATTTTAATCACTCAATTTTTTCTCCATTTCTAACATGGGCGAGTAGAATATAAGGTTATCCTCAAAATAAGAAGCAGGATAGAGGGCTTAGTACTACCCTCAGTCGCTAAACATCCCTAAAATTCATCAATGAAGAAAATGCAGGCCATTTCTCCAAGCCGACTAATAGTCCTTTAAATGACAGTCAAAAGAATTACAAGAAGAAGAAGAAAAGACCAACCCTGTAAATCAAACTGCTACATTTCTCCCAATAGAACAGTAAAAGCCCAGTGTCTCCTATGAATTCGCTTGTGCCTTTGTGCCCCATAGCTCCCACATGTGACATAACAAAAATTTACACCAAAATGCAGATCTCTTAATAGTAGCATGCGGCAAATAAACCCATGGAAATAAGACCGAAAGTACCAAGTCGTCTACCATCTTGCCCGAGCATAATGAGCGCTGCACGAGCGTTATTAGCAATCACAAAGCTAAAATAAATGAGATATTCGAGATCCAAAGGAAACACAGCCAAAAGCTGAAAGAGAAAGTTAACCTATCCTGTTGATTAATTTACTCAAAATGGCCATTAAGCAATTACATGTCGAAGGGAGGATCCAGCCTCCCAAAGTCAAAATTTGTCACGGTGCCATTCAAGTTACAACACCACAAAATCAGACGAAAGAACAAGAGATAAGGTTTCGCCTTGCAATTGACAAGTGGATTCTGTATCATACTACGACAACCAAGCATCTTACCAAGTAATCCTGGTAATATCTGAATCTACATATATCATCATTAGTTACAGCTCATACTTGAGATTCTTTTCTTTACATTATGGAGAAAGATGCATCCCTAACGTCTAAACCACACCTTAGCATCATATGTTACATCAGATAAGCTCCACCAACAGCACTCGCTTCCCTATACACAGATGCAACAAAACATTTGACTTTACATTAGAAAACGTACCATTCTATTTGGAATCTTCCAAAAATCTGTCCTTGGCACTTCTGTTTGCTATCATATCCAGTATGATCTATCCACACCAAGATCCTAACAAAAACAGGAGCCTCAGAAGCCACAGAGTGTCAATTAGCACCAAATTGCAAACTAGAAACTAAAAATGAGATAGCAAAGACACATCTTCTTTTGATGAAATTGGTATGATGTTAAATAATTCAATTCTTAACTGGATTATTTGTATGGACGAAGGAACAAAAAACAGACTTCAGACATTGAGAAATATCAGTACATACATCGGACATCTGCAAGCACTGGTATAATTGGTGCAATAGTAACTTCAACGTACCTATTTCTCTTCATCTAATTGAGCTGCTAATTAGGTCAGAGTACCAGTTTAAATCCCTCAGATAGAAAATCACCCCTAAGAAAATGACCAGGCATGGTATCAGGTAAATTACTACTATAGCAACCAAATGGAGAAAAAACATGAAACCTTGTAGAGTCATCCCTATCATTTCAAACCCATGAGCTATCTCACTGAGCAATACAGAGCCAAAAATGACTATTAAAAGCAGGAAAAAAATTTACCTCTTTCCTTTAAATATTTTTCCCTTGTTTTGCTCCTTGAAACCATCTTCGTCTGTGAAGCCATCAACTGAAACAAGGCTCTCAGTATATACCTCGGCATAAAATATAAAAGGTAAGCCCCTAACTGAGACATTGGTAACAGTCTTTTTCCTCAAATCATACCAAATGAGTTCTCTATCATCATGGTTCAAGAGTACCTTATTACCAACTCTGGAATAAACTAAGGGGCATAAAATATCATAAGGTTTAACAAGTGGCGGAGCAATTGTTAGCAATTTAGTCCAAGATTCTTTCACTCCATATTCCTTCATCACCCATATATCCATTCGATATTGCTTCGGAGAATGCAGTAAGCAAAGACATCCTCCCAAAACTTCCACGGTGAATCTAGCATTACTCCCCGCAAAATTCGGTTTTGGAATCACATAGTGACTCTCCTTTCCGGTATCAAAAGCCATAATTGAAGAATTCCCGTGAGGCTGTGTTACTACTGGTGTATGCAAAACGCCATTCAGGTGGACACCCCATACTCGCTTGTAAGGAAGTTGATAGGGAAAATCTGGCAGCTTTCTCCAGGTATTGGACTTCAAACTATAAATCCTAGCCTCAGATCTAATCCAACTCAAGTCAAATCTCTTAAATTCCACGATCATCACCACAAGATAATCATCAGTCTCAGAATTATAAGCAAAGCCATAAGTCTCATAAGCAGACAAGGAATCGTTGCCAGCTGGATATTCAACAGGGCAAGCCGGTAGTTCCTTATACTTTCTAGTGGACGGATTCCAAAGATAAGGGCATTTAGCCAATACGAGAACTAATCCATTACAAGAATTCGAGATATCAGAGCACGAAAATGGGGGATTAAGAGACTCGGCGTAATCGAGTGAATCCAAATTAATAGAATAAATGCCCAAGAATCCAAGCATCAGACTGAGATTTGAGCTGGTCTTGATGGATTGACTCAAATGCATTTTGATAAACTCCTGACTGCCAATTAAAATGCACCACGGCTTTGATACGCACCTGAATCGTAGAAGGGACTTCACCGGTAACCGCGCGAGGATGTCGGTAATGATCTCCGCCGGCAACATCTGAACAGTTAAGGGTGTTAAGAGGAACGGAATTTGGTTCCAGACTGAAGAGTGAAGGGGCACAGAAAAAGGTCAAGGGTTTGCGGAAGTGAGCCAAAACGCAATCAGGAGAGATTCCCAAAATATCGAACGCAATCAGGAGAGATTCCCAAAAAATCGTTGGCTGTGGGAGGGCCTACCGCAAATGGGCCTTGGCAAAGGTTGGCCCGATGGAGAAAATGCGTGTGGTTCACTTTTATTTCTGATCTGCAACAGTGAAAACATGTCTATGGATATTGCAATTCCTTTTGAAAAACTCAGGTGGAGGAAACCAACTAGTACAACTGGTGGTTGACGTACTTCCCCTTTGTTGCTGTCCTTTCCGCACAAGCAGCGCAATACTGGACCCATAAAATGGCCCACAGTTCAGACAGTGACCCACTGTTCATGGACAGCCCAGTTCGGTAGTGATGGGGATGGATTAGGCTACGGCGGAAATTACGTGGGAAAAGTCGAACCAATAGCTATTTTGACGACCCACTAGTTTGGATTAGATTTTAATTTATGAACTTCTGTCTCAAATTTTATATAAAGTAAATTATTTAAGAGAAAAAAATTAAAAATTAAAATAAAAATTTTGTATATTTTAAAATAAAAATAAATTTAAATATTTTTTTATATCAATAAAAAAAATTTAATCCTCTCATCCAAATAATAAATATGTTTTTTTTCAAAATAATCATACTATTGATAAAAAAAATATACAATTAATAACATAAAAACATATTTACAGGGTAACTAAAATCAATTATTTTCTTAAATTGTGTTAATTTAGATGTGAATGGCTGAATGCTCAATTTCAAAAAAAGGAAGTATAAATTTTTATAAAAGAAAAAAGCTCCATTACCGAACTAATAGGACAATACTTTATGGTAGAACCCAAAAAAAGGGGAGAAAATTCCATGGCCACAAAGACTTGACCATCACCATTTTTTTTTGTTTCGTTTTTTTTTTCTAAAAAAACGTTTTAAGTCATAGAAATTTGGTTGGGAAATTTGTTCCCTTTGTGTTTTTTAATTTTTTTAAAATATATAAATAAGTAAAAATATATTAAGAATATTATTTTAAAAAATTAAAAATTAAAAATTTTTTAAAAATAATCTCGCCGTTAACAAATAGTTTCGTTGCAACCTCCAATTAGAAAGTATGGTAGTTTATCTCACAGGCCGGAACTTCTTCTCGTACGTCAGTCTCTAAACCTTCTGAAACGATCCCGCGAAACACGAGTTAGAGGTTTCTCTTGTGCTCCACATGAATTCAGAACTGGGGCCGACTGTTTTGATTGACAAATGCAATGAGTCCACAAGAACTGCCAATGGCAAATACTTGACATCACAATTTGATTTTGAAACAATTTACAGTAGGCTAGAGGGGGCCAGTGGTTCAATAATGCATTAGTTTGTGATTATTGGTTAGAGAGGAGTCTCAATCCGGTAATTCCCGCTGATTGCTTTGGCAAAGCCGCATTGGCCAGGAAAATTTGGAAGAAATTTCGTCTTTCTTTCGCTTGTGAAACCCGCCCACCTTCCGGGAAGATGGAGATGGCCCGAGTGCAGCCATTACCTCAGCATCAGGGACCCTCTTCCATTGTATTATTGAAGCTAATAGATTCGCTGTCAAGTCGATACGTCTCCGCTCTATACCAGGGAAGGCCGGGAGCGAAGCCAAGAGAAGGAAGGAAGAACATGGATGGTGGTGCTTCCCCGATCTGGGATTTCTTTGTTTGGCAGTTTGTGATCAAATGAACACCGAAAGAGATGGGTTTGGGCACTGTATATGGACAGTGAATTTCAAGAAAAGTATTAAACGTTTGAATAAATCAAAAAAACGTGGTAATATTAAGGTCGTATTACAGTATATCAAGTTCTAACCATCCAGATAATGAAAAGATCAATAATGTTTGTCCTAAAGAAAAAAGATTAGATTAGGATGCCACGTATGCAACTCGTTCGGTCTTTTTGCATGACTCTTGATTTGATTTCTAATACTAAAGAATCCCAGATGTAATGATAACCATAGCCACGTGGTGCCCGCTCAGCTTCTCGTATTTGCTGACCCACGGCCATTTCCTGACCATATGATACAACTTGTTCTGTCTTCTTCAACCACAGCGAATATTATTTTACCACTGCTCCATATTTACGTCTTCTACTTGCAATTTTGAGCTAATGCCACACGCCATTTCTCCTAAGCAAAGAATAACTTTTCTACTGCTTTGATTTCTCCAGCCCCGAGCTGTATAAATAGGTTTGAATACTCGTCCTACTTCTTGTTTGATACCTTGCCTCTTTGTACAAAGCCAAGATATAGCCTCATCTCCTTCAATTCTTGTAAAATGGACGGAGACAGTCCGCCGCCTCCGTCCTCCGGTGACGACCCTAAAGCTCCTCTGCTTCCCATTTGTGATCCTGTCCGCAGGTCATACAGCTTCAACTCCAGAGTTCGATCTATTTTCACGCTGAAAAATTTTTTCATTCTTTCAGGACCCTTGGTCTGCGCCATCATCTGCCTTCTTGTCAAGTTTGATGCTCCGGCAACCAGCAGAAACATGCTGGCAGTTCTTGCGTGGGTGTTTACTTGGTGGCTGACGGAGGCCGTGCCAATGCCTATTACCTCCATGTCACCGCTCTTTCTCTTCCCCATCTTCGGGATTGCATCCGCCGACGATGTTGCTCATTCTTATATGGACGATGTCATTTCCCTCGTCTTGGGAAGCTTCATTCTTGCTCTTGCTGTCGAGCATTATAACATTCATAGGAGATTGGCTTTAAACGTAAGTCCGGTGCTTAGCTAAATGGATTATATACTATTCAACATTCTTCCCTCGTCCTTTTCTGTCGATTAATATGAGATTAATGTGCTTTTTTAAAAAATGAAAATATGGATTTTAATAAAGAAAAATTCTTGAGAGTTTTGCAAACAAAAGCAACCTAAATACTCCCTTCAATTCGATAATTCAGTCGGGGAGATTTATCAGAGTTCATCAAACTTCAGGCTTATAAGCATTTTTTGATCCTACAATTTCAGAGCCCCCACAGCAGACCATGGCACATATTCATGATATGCGTACTAGGTTGCGCTTTTTTTTTTTTTTTTCCGGTTGAATATAGGTACTAGGTTGTTTATTAGGCTAAAAGTATTCCTCAATTATTTGAACAATGACGTGCGTGGGCCATGCAGATAACTCTTGTTTTCTGTGGTGATCCGCTGAACCCCCCGCTGCTTCTATTGGGGATATGTGCCACGACGGCATTCGTCAGCATGTGGATGCACAACGTGGCAGCGGCGGTGATGATGATGCCCGTAGCTACTGGAATCTTACAAAAATTACCGTCGGGGCCCACTCGCTCAACTGACGTCAGTAATTTCTGCAAGGCAGTTGTTCTGGGGGTTATATACTCCGCGGCCGTGGGAGGAATGAGCACGCTCACTGGTACAGGTGTGAACCTGATATTGGTTGGCATGTGGAAGAGTTACTTCCCTGAAGCAGACCCCATCAGCTTTAGTACCTGGTTCTTCCTCGGCTTCCCCTTGGCTTTGGTGATCTTCGTTGCATTGTGGGCTATTCTTTGCTTGTTATACTGCAGAAAGAGCTCCGGCAATGCCCTCAATCAGTATCTAGACAAAGCTCACTTGAAGAGGGAGCTCCAATTGCTTGGTAACTAAATGCTTAATCTTTTTACTATTGCTAAGTACTGTTTATGGATCGGTCTCAGAATCAAGACAACGATTTTTCAATTTTAAAAATCAATTTAAGTGCACCTGTAATTTCCCCAAGCGTACCATAAAACCGAACTTGTTTGATTCTCATGTTTGCCATAGGAATGTTCTTAGAATGATCCAAGTATCCAAAGCATAGGCACTTCTATGGTGGAGACATGGATCGGTATTAGGAATATCACCCTCATACCCTGTATACTTTCGTATGTTTGAAATGATTGCGCAAGCTGCAAGTCGTGACTCTTGGCATATGATGTGTTGTACTAAGCAGGTCCAATGGCTTTTGCTGAAAAGATGGTGCTGACAGTGTTTTCGGTGCGTGTTCTGTCCTCTTTGCTTTGACGGTGAAGTCACGTTTTAGTGGAAATGTGACGAAGCCACAAACTGATAGTAGTTAATATGAGCGGGGTAATGCAGGTACTAATACTATTATGGATGACGAGGAGCATTACAGATGACATTCCTGGATGGGGAGCCCTGTTCAAGGGGCGTGCTGGAGATGGAACTGTTAGTGTAAGTCTATTAGATCACTCTTCCCCAGTGTCTGGTTTGTGACTGAGTTTATAATAAAAAACATGGTTTGCAATTGGTATGCGCAGGTGATGATGGCAACTTTGTTGTTCATAATTCCGAACAAGAAGCAGGAGGGAGAGAAACTGATGGACTGGAACAAATGCAAGAAGCTACCCTGGAACATCGTCTTGCTGTTAGGTGCTGGTTTCGCCATAGCTGACGGGGTCAGGTCAAGTGGGCTTGCAGACGTCTTGTCTGGGGCCTTGGATTTCTTGGAGACATCTCCATATTTAGCTATTGCCCCAGTAGTTTGTCTCATTAGCGGAACTATTACGGAATTCACATCTAATAATGCCACCACAACTCTGCTTGTCCCGCTGCTAATCCAAATTGCAAAAACAATGCATGTGCACCCACTTCTGCTGATGGTTCCCGGTGCCATTGGAGCACAATTTGCTTTCTTGCTCCCAACCGGAACGCCTTCTAACACTGTTGGATTCACAACTGGCCACATTGAGATCAAAGACATGATTAAAACAGGAATCCCACTAAAAATTGCGGGAACAGTTGCGCTCACCATTTTAATGCCTACACTTGGTAAATTCAAGATGTCATTGATGGTACATCTAGCTAAGATTGCATTTCATAACGTGTCTGCTAACATCATGGGTTTCTTGTTTTTGCAGGAGCTTTTGTTTTTGGAACTGATAAACAACTTTTAGACTCGTCATGGAAGAAAGGTCGTTGCTAAAAAATCGCACCAAGTTCTGCGCACAGTCAAAATAATCTGCTGGTCATGATCTTAAGCCAGCAACTTCTAGTTTTTACGTGATTAAGACGGCGGAGTGAGGTTATTGTTTCTTTCTTGTTTTTTTAATGTACATATCTTGTAATGTTTTTGGCTTTTATACTATACGTAGTATCTTTTATTTGCTTCTGGCTTTTATATGTTAGGCCAACCAAAAAAGGCTCGGGTATGGCCCTTATCTTCATTATTTTAGTTTTAAGAAAGTAAATAGTGATGTAATAAGGCGGTAATTAATTTAATAATAATTTTAAAGAATGTAGTTCTGTTTATTTAAATAATATAATTTGATTAATTGGAGTTTTTTCTTTCAATCTTAGAAAGAGTAATGTATAATTTATAATTATTGAATTTTGAATGTTCAATGTAGCGTATTTTGACTGATGACATATTTTGGTCAATAAAAGTAACATCCCAAAATTATATTGATCATACTTGAAACAATAAATAGAAAATAACTTCCTCAGAGGAAAATTTGGTAAGTAAAAAGCTACTGAGGAGGCAGCCCTTGACTGCACAAATCTTGTGTGGGGCAAATATCATTCTTATAAATAAGATCTGGCTTCACAACTAAAACTACCACTTGATATAACCATTTTCTCAAAGAAATCAAAAGTTTCACCCCCTTCGCTTCTCGATCCGAGCATTCATAGTGACCTCCCTTTGCCTGGACTTCACCGCGGCTATGCCCGGTGGATGGCAACCAATTAAGGACCCAAAAGACCCAGCCGTGGTAGATATTGGAAAGTTTGCTATCAATGGGCACAACAAGGAGGCCGGAACGAACTTGAAGTTCCAGGGCGTGATAAAAGGAGAGGTTCAGGTCGTCGATGGCTTCAATTATAGACTTGTTATTTCGGCCACCATGGACCTGCTTGCTCGCCAATACCAGGCTGTTGTCTGGGTGAAGCCACTGTCCAAAGAAAAGGCTGTTGTAAAGTTGTTTCTTTTTTTTTTTTTCCCGTTTCTCTGGTTTAACCCTTTAATTTTGTTTAGAAAAGAGCAAAGGTTGTTAGTATCTTCTGATGTACAGAATTAGTGTATCATTAATTGAGGCGGAACTAATTCTATTTAAGATTGGTTCCAAAGCAACAATTGTATACCGCCCAGAAAAAACAGACAACCATTACGTTGGCCAGATAAAATTAAAAAAAAAAAAAAAGAGAATTACATGCAGCAAGGATTACAGATAAATAAGGATAGCACCCACCCAAAGTCCAAAAAGACACCCCCCCGTCACATTTGCAAAGAAACCAAATCGAAATGGGACTCAAACTTCGCCATCTTCCCTTGATTCAAGCACTCTCTCCCTTTGCTTGGATTTGACCGCGGCCTCCCATGGTGGCTGGAAACCAGTACCGGACCCGGAGCACGATCCGACCTCGCTAGCTGTCGGAGACCATGCTATCAAAACGCACAAGGAGGTGGCCCAAACGGCCTTGAAGTTTCAGGCATTGCTAAAAGCACAAGTGTACGATGAGGGCAGTCAGTACTGGATTTACAAGCTTGATATTGCAGATTAGATAACGAGGTTTCTCACCAATATGAGGCTTATGTCGAGTTCGTCGACCCGTCAAGAGGAATACTAGGGGCTCTTATTTCCTTCAAGAAGTTGAAATAGAGACTTATAGTCGCATGACTTGGGTACTTCAACTTAGTGCTGTTAAATGGCCGGCCTATTTCGGCTCGCTTCGGCCTGTTCTGACCCATCGCGGACTGAACAGTAAAATGATCCTAGACAGGCTGGTCCGTTTGACCCGTAAGTTAGAAATTCTCAATTTGTGACATGTTACAATAAGTTCGCGAACTAAACAGGCTAACTCGCGGACTTTACAAAATGACGTCATTTTATCAAAAAACGTATCAAAACGGTGTCGTTTTTTTAAAAAAAATTAAAAATATTTTAAAAATATCAAAACGATGTCGTTTTGAGAATTTTTAAAAAAAAAATTAAAAAGAAAAATGGGCTGACCTGTGTTCAGTCCGCGTTAGTGCGGGAGCTAAACAAAGCCGGCCGAAAAAGTTTCGCGTTAAAACAGACCGATATTTACTAAATCTATATTCGTCCGTATTTTCACCGGCGGGCTGATGCCCGTTTTGATAGTGCTACTTCAACTCCTAAAAAATTTTGATAGTGCTACTTCAACTCCTAAAAAATAATCCTACTGAATCTTTTTCTCTATTCTAACATTCCATCAACAAGTGGAAAATAGACCACAATTGCGCAACCAGTATAGTACTATATTCTAACAATTTTCATTAAAATCCCTCAAAAAAACAATTTTTATTAAAAAAAATTGCAACCGGATAATCTATCCTGATCATTTCAACGATATCTGATCCACCTTTTACTCCAAATCTGATCAACTAACTGAGAAAAAAACTGGAAGATATGATATAGTAATGGAGAGGGGTCAAGAAAATCTATTCTGAATCTAAGCGGGACACAGACTGTTTGGGTTTGGGTAGCAGATCCTAACTTGTGGACTTTTATTTCTACGATTTAGCTTTTAGCAGATCATAAATTTAATGAAAAAGCTCATGAATCCTTTAGAAATTTGTCGGAGACCAACGCCCATTGTATCAGGCTTCACCAACATTTGGGCCTCAATTTCCCTAGTCTTCAACCGTGGGCTTCAAAGTGTTACCATGCACCGACACAGCGTTAGACTCGAATTCAGTCGAAGGACATATTCCCAGGATTTTCCAATTTACTGGTAAAAGTTTATTGAACGTTGAATTTTGTTACTCTCTCTTTTTTTTCAAAATGTTGAATTTTTTATTAAGTACTATTTTTAAAAAAATTTCTACCTTTATATATATATATATATATATATATATATATATATATATATATATATATATATATATATATATATATATATTGGAAAGAGAGGAGAAACCATATCTCTTTCTTTCAAAGTGTTGAATTTTTTATTAAATTTAAGTACTATTTTAAGAGAGGAGAAAACACCATATTTTGAAACAACGGCCATAGTAGTAGTAGAGTACATAGGAATTGACGGAACGACCGGACAAGTCTCCGCGTGGATGTGGTGGCACCATCCACTATAAGTATAACAACGATGCCCCCACACCACTGCAAATGCCCAAAGGAAGGCTGAAAACAGAAGAAAGAAAACCGATCCCGAGGCGACTCCCTTCTGCACACAGGTTCACCTACAAGGCTTTCGACCAAAATGGCTGTCAATCGTCGCACCCTTCGCTTCGCGATCCTGGCTGTCCTGGCGGTGACCGCTTGCTTGGACGCCTCCGCTGCTTTGGGTGGCGCGAAAGTTGGCGGCTGGAAACCATTAAAGGATCCAAAGGACCCCACCGTGGTAGAGATCGGGCAGTTCGCCATCAACGAGCACAACAAGGAGGCGAAATCGCGGTTGCAGTTTCAGGAGATCGTCAAAGGAGAAACCCAGGTGGTGTCCGGCATGAATTACAAGCTTGTCATTGCAGCCAAGGACGGCAGCTCTTCTCACCAGTACGAGGCTGTTGTTTGGGACAAGCCATGGGAGAAATTCAGGAGCCTTACCTCCTTCAAAGAATTATAAACTAGAGGTCATGTCCTTGCATGCGCTTGAACAGCGGTAATAAGATATTTTGTGACAGTGGTGTATTTTCCAATAAATGCAGTGCTACTGTGGTTACAATGCTTTTTCTTTTTCTTTTTTTTTTGGGAGTCGATTACTATGTAAATATTGTTTGCAATAAGAAAAAAAGATGAAAATGTATTTTTCTCTAAATTTATGCTTTCGAATGTGGTCTGGTTTCTGTACAAAGGAAGATAGATACAGGTCGTAACTGGTGTGCAGAACGATAAGAACAATTGAAACAGTAGAGTTTCTTTCGTCCATTGTGCACATGTTGGAAAGGGACAAATTTTTAAGTTTTGACTTTGTGTAGCAACGTTTCAAAGGTAGTGAATATCGGATAAGCTTCGTTCCTGATAAGAGTGAAGAAACATGTGAGGGAGAGGGAGAGGGAGAGGGATGAAGATGTGCAAGCAAAGGCTAATCTGGGAAGTCGGTGGGGGGAGAGGGGCAGAGGCAGATCCAGATCCGGGGCGCAGAAGAAGGGAAAAGAAATTTTGAGCAATTAGATTGCGGAAGTCGTCTGCCGGTGAGGGCGCATCCACAGTGTTTTTCCATGCCGACGTGAACCAAAAGGAAAGGATATTGAAAATCTTGACCAAACTGGAAGCATCTACACTGCTCGAATTGACCCGTTAATTGGTTTAATACGTTTCGGATTGGATTGGATCGGTCGCGTTAAAAGTAGATGAATTACGGCCCTACAACCTTTCAACTTCATATCTCCAAGAGACGCCGGTCCATGTGGCTACAGTGGGCTGGGCCTCTTTAGTTTACTTCCTTGGTTTCCTTACGGAGTTTACTTCAACAGACGGCCGCATTTTCCGCCGGACGGGGCTTCCTCGTTCAATCGAATTGAGTGAAGACCCATGATTTTCCTCTGATCAATCATCTTCTTCCACAGTGACCCGAAAGAACTTTCAAGATCATTCCCTATATGGCAAAAGTTTGCGGAGAAGAAAGCTGGAAAAAGGGCGATGAGAAGGAAAGCCCGGAACGTGTCGAAAGGGAAAAAAGAAAAAGAGAACGACAAAAAGAGAAGGAAGATAATCCAGGAAGTGGGGCGATGAGAAGAAGCAAATGGAGGTGGGATTATTGAATGGGCAACAAGTGCCTGCATTTAATGTGGATAAACGGGTACCATAACCAGCTTTTGTTGTTGTAAAATGCAGTCGTTGAACCCGACCTGTATTCCTGCATATATCTTTATCTTTCCAACTCTCTTGTCCCAATCACGGATACAACTTGGATAATTGATGGATACCGAAAGAGGGGTCTTGCTGGATATCCATCGCTATCGATTTTTCTCTACCTATCAAAGCCATTTGCATCTTCACCAAATAATGAAAGAGAACTCAGTTAATAAATCTGAAATATAATACAAATGCAAATATTTCTATTTAGACCTTTTTTTTAAAGAAAACTATTTTAGAATTTGAAATTTAATCAATTACATGAAATTTTTGAAGCTTAATCAACATTCAAGACTATTTGAGGCCTTTCTTTTTTTTTCTGAATAACATTATTTTAGAATTTATATTAAATTAATTCAACATTATTGGAGAATTTATATATATATATATATATATATATAGAAACACACGCTACAACTTACAAGTAATTTGAACCAAACCAAAGAGAAAGAAAATTACGATAATTAATTTGAGACGTGGCGAGCATGCGTATTCTTATTTTAAAAATATTTATTTATGGTCCAGGAATTTTATGGCTTGCGAATTGGCGTGATCTTCTACAGTTGCATCCGGCTGAAAGTTTCGTGATCAACCGACTGCCGATAAACTATACAACTAGAGTAGTACTAGGTAGAACTTCAAATAAAAATTTGGGATTCTCAGGTGGACGGTAGTTCGTCTCCGATTGGGGATCAGTACAATTGGAGGAAAAATGTTCAATTGAATCAAAACCCCTGGGGATAAGAAAATGGGTTGAAAACGCATTGAATCAAACTGTTATTACCTTTTTGTTCTTATTTTCCTCAGAAAAATCAGGTACAAAACAACTTATCTTAGCAGTGGGAACTTCAGAGTAGATCAAAAATAGGGGGCTGTTTGTCAGGTGGGAGCTCAACTGCGGCAGGCGCAGCCTCGGCGTCGTCGGCAGGGAGCCAGAGGCAGCTGCAGAGGCTCTGGTCTTCCGCAGCCGCAGCTGATACCGATAACGGCAAAATGAAGGCTTTGTTTAAGTCTAAGCCTAAAACCCCGGCCGACCTTGTTCGGCAGACTCGAGATCTGCTCATGTACGCAGATCGCACCTCTGACACGCGCGAAAGCAAACGTGAGGAAAAGGTACAGTTTTTTGTTGATTTAGGTCAGTTTCATCTCTTTCAGTTTGATTGCAATTGGGGTTTATGATGTGTGATCTGGACTGTTGTATTGTGTGAGTTTCTGGACGGAAAAGTAGTAAAACGTCAAATCTTAACCGGACGTTCTTTTCTGGGGTGAAGTTAGTCGAAAGATTCTGAACAAGAACCCCAATTGCCAATGACGTAAGATACTATTCAACGGAGTAGGGTTACTTTTAGGATCGGGAAGTCGAAATACTATAGCCACCTGCATCTTTCTCCCTTATTTGCTATGGTATTTCAATACCTGGCTGGATTAAGAGTTTGCCAAATAATCATGTTCTTATTGATTTTGTGTGCAATTGGAGCTCTAAAGTGTCTTTCATTGCTTTATGCATATAGAGGATTTTGCTCCAGTGCGGAAGTAGGTTTGCCACCGTACAGTGTGTTTTGAGTATTTACGAGATACTGATGCCTTTGCTACCTATTTTGGCGTGACCAGCAGATGTTGGAGTTGAGCAAACTTATACGGGAATTGAAGTCGATTCTCTATGGAAATAGTGAAGCTGAGCCTGTAGCAGAAGCTTGTGCACAGTTGACCCAGGAGTTCTTCAGAGAAAACACCCTACGCCTGTTGATCAATTGTCTTCCAATGTTAAACTTGGAGGTAATTGACTACTGTTATCCTCGACTGGTGTAACTTATCTATTCTGTGTAATAATACTTATTTCTGATAACAATACTTTTTAACTTTATCAACATATTAGCTTTCTGATTTCATAATGGTATTTCTTTTTCTTTTGTTAGTTCATTAGCTTTCATTTCAGATAATTGTTTAGATATTGACAACAGATGACATTTGCAGACCCGCAAGGATGCCACACAAGTTGTTGCAAATCTGCAAAGGCAGCAAGTCCATTCACGTTTGATTGCTTGCGATTACTTGGAAGCAAACATAGATTTAATGGATACTTTAATGGCTGGGTAAGTGGTAGCAAAGAGTTTTTCAAAGCTGTAGCTTTTCATGCTTAACTGCAGGGTGTTGAATATCTGTTTCATCGCGTTTGGAAGTCCTAATTAGTCATCTTTGGATAATCAACCTTGAGGACTTTGCTTTCATTTTCTAAGGTGACTTGCCCTTTTATTGGACAACACCCAAATTTGAACTACTGCA
This sequence comes from Rauvolfia tetraphylla, assembly GCA_030512225.1. Taxonomy (NCBI): domain Eukaryota; kingdom Viridiplantae; phylum Streptophyta; class Magnoliopsida; order Gentianales; family Apocynaceae; genus Rauvolfia; species Rauvolfia tetraphylla. Next base: position 355,575 of record JAJQKT010000076.1, on the reverse strand, counting down.
TCATTGCTCTCTTTAGGAGAAAGAAACTACAGATATAGCCTATCATCTCTGTTCTGATTAGTAGATTATTTACCCATATTTCTTAGTTACTCCTGATAATTCTTTGAACTTCTTAAGAAACTGCAGTCTTGATGTTTTCAACAAACATACTAAAATACATTTTTTCCCGTGCTTTTTAAAAAATGACTTTTGGAAATTCTTTTGCTTTCTTTCTCTGGTGTGATATCTTAGAGAAGAAGGAACTGTAGATGAGGACAAATGGATAAAGTGGTTTAACCCAATAATCATTGAATTCAAACTTAAATTCACCATTGTCTGCAGACTAAGTGCGGATGGTATTATTTCAAAGCGCATTGAAGTATCCTTCTTTCAGAATCTGGCATTTACATAAAGAATTTGGTGTTGTGTACTTTCAACCAATTATTCATATTTGTAAGGCTGATTGTACTGGCTTCTTTTTGAAGCTTCTCTTGTTGAATATATCCTTCATTTCTTTTTTTCTTCAAGTGTGGTATTGTCTTTAATACTGTTCTTTCAGTTATGAAAATACAGAGATGGCTTTACACTATGGTGCCATGCTTAGGGAATGTATACGCCATCAAAGCGTTGCTAGGTGAGCCACACTATCCATGTTTTTCTTATTCTATTTTCCTGTTTTACATATGTTCCTTATTAAAGACTATACATAATAATCCAATGTGAAGTTGCTTCTTCTTTAGTGAATATTGCCTATCAGGAATATGTTAGAATGTCATGCATTTTTTGTGGGTGGTTTTTTTTGGGGGGGGGGGGTCTGAATTTAATTGAAAAAATACTCACGTTGCATAAAATGGCAATCTATTTTGTCCTGGAGAGCATGCATGAGAATGTAGAGATCCCCATAACCTGATACTAGATTTTGCTCCATGTGGAAAGTGCTTATGCACATCTCCTTTGGGGCAGTGGTGTTAATAGCTTTTGGAAGTTTTGATAATTCTTATTTTAAGAGAGTTTCATAAGTATTTATTGTTAGGGATTTGAAATTCTCTGCTTTGCTGCAAACATCTCTTACCAATAGATTTATGACTTAGATAGAAGAATGCTTATACCTGTCTTTTGGATGACTAGTTGAGTAGATTCTCCAACCAATCTGGCATGTCCTGATAGCAATACATTTTAAGCCTTTTGATTAGTGTCTATATTGATCCACAGGTATGTCTTGGAATCAGAACATATGAAGAAGTTTTTTGACTATATACAACTGCCGAATTTTGACATTGCTGCTGATGCTGCTGCAACTTTCAAGGTAAACAGGTTTGAACTAAACCAACGAATATCTAGCTGCCAAACTTCTATCGTCTAATTTCTTGTAGATGCAATCTGCAGTCCCCGTACAAGTTTTATGTTCTTTCTTAAGGGGTTTTCTTCTTTGCAGTGTGTTGAACTTCTTAATTTGCCAACCAGTGCTTTAGGTAAATTGCTGCAAATGTGGTCTGCTAATTGTAATTGCAATCATTTGGGTCCTAAGCTGGGTTTGATTTCTTAATTTTCCAACCAGTGCTTTAGGTAAATTGCTTTACCATGTGGTCTGCTAATTGTAATTGCAAACTTAGGTCCTAAGCTGATCTTGATAAAATGCATTAAATTAGTCGGATTACAAAGTTACTGTTATTGGTTTTTTTATCTGCTATTATTATAGAGTTGTTCTTGAACTGGTGGCTTTTCCTTGCTTGTCTAGTTTTCCTTAAAAAAATATCACCTCCTTTTGTTTTTGTTTTAATAGTCAAATATATCACTAACAGACTTGTGGATGGAAATTATTTGCTTTTGCCTGTATCAAGCTTCCTTTCATTCTAGGATAATTTGGTGTGTCACTTTGTCGCAGGAACTCTTGACAAGGCATAAATCTACTGTTGCCGAATTTCTTTCCAAGAATTATGATTGGGTAAATGCTTTTGTCTGTTTTGATATACACAGCTTTAGTTCACAATTATTTATCCATCTATGTTTTTTGCGTATATACACTTGTTTCATACAAGCTCCAGAGTTACTAACTTAACCACTACATAAAAATTCAGTTATCATGTGATTATTGGCTCTTGCTACAGATTTTAGGATGTTGATTGTGGTTTCCATTAACTGTCAATTCATGGTTAGAGCTTGTCTACAGCTTTTGTCAGTATTTTTGAAGTCTTTTTTAGATGGATGGTTATATCACTGATTTCAGTAGGATGATCAAGTGATTTCCACTTAGTTGATTTACCTAGGCATTTGGATAAATTGAAATTCAACTTTTTATTATTCCTGATGGTGACTATCTGGCCAGACATGGAAGTACTGGTACAATCACGTCAATGCTCTATGAGAAGTACTGTCAATGTCTGACAATTTGTCTTGCTCATACTTTTTACATACATTTGTCCCCTACATATGATTGCTTTCCAAGCGTCTACTAATGTGTTGTTAGTGGAGAAGCTGTTGTTTAGCGGGTACTGGACTAATTTCCTTAATGTTTCTGTTGCAGTTTTTTGCTGAATATAACTCAAAGCTGCTTGAGTCCACGAATTACATTACCAGAAGGCAAGCTGTCAAGGTAGGCACCAGAATTTGACTTGTTTTGTGTTAATATCTGTTGAATAACTTACAAAATGGTTGGAAGATAAATGTGAGATTATGATGACGGAGCTGAAATCTATTCCTGTCTTAAGGGGTTTTCTCTTCATTTTTCTGAAAGTTGAGGTTTCGATCTACGGTTGAATGAAATTTTGAGATGTCAAGCTTTGGTTTTTTCTGTGTGTTGCAGTAATGTGCTGAAGAGCAGTTGTTTTGGCCTGCATGACTGTTGTTCTTTTTGCAGTTTTTTAGTTTGTATTTATGAGCATAACGATCTTATTCTCTGTTTGCTTGAAATCCGTTTCAGAAACCTTAGTGACTTTTTTAATCCTTGCAGCTGCTGGGAGACATCCTACTGGATCGCTCAAATTCAGCTATCATGACACGATATGTTAGCTCAAGAGACAACTTGAGGATTCTCATGAATCTTCTCAGGGTATGTTGCCTTCTTAATTAGGTCATTTTTTCCCTGCTACCTAGGTTTCGTCCTTTTGTGTTATTCAAGATATCTCCTTCATCTCTTCCATCCTGTTATGTTACTGATATTAATAGTTGTATTTACCCTTGGAAAAGTATCTATTCGCTGTGGTACAACAATCCTCTATTCCTTGGTGGAAGCATGAGTGGTTTATTTATTTGTTTCTAACGTCAGTTTGACTTGCCTTTCCTTTTTAACTGTGGGTAGATATGTTGCAGGAGTCGAGCAAGAGCATTCAGATTGAAGCATTTCATGTTTTTAAGGTACTGACTTGTGGTAGCAATTACGAGCCAAACTTTTGCCTGGTTAGTGGATGATCATGTTGGTTTTGGCGCTTTCTGACTCAAAGAAATGCAAATTTTGCAGTTATTTGCTGCCAATCAGAATAAGCCACCAGATATTGTTAGCATCCTTGTTGCGAATAGGAGCAAACTTCTACGCCTCTTTGCTGATTTTAAGACCGACAAAGGTAAGAGGGAATTTACCGAAAGGGACAAATAACCTATTCAATTTGCAAAATGTTACAGAATTCTGATAATTCTCGTGTCTCGGGTGCAGAGGATGAACAATTTGAGGCAGACAAAGCCCAAGTAGTAAAAGAGATTGCAGCGCTAGAGCCCAAATAGCGACGACCGAACCTGGCTTTATTTATTTCTATTAGCCGACATGTCGATGTTGTACATGTCGGCCCTGATGGTGCTTCGGTGTTCTTCCTTCGGTTTTACTATTTACTTGGTCAGTTCCCGTAAGTGATCACCCTGAAAGAGCATCGGAGTTCCCTTGCATTGCATTTTTGGACAGCCATTTCTTTCACATTTGATCGTGGTTTCTTTCTGTGCCTATTTACTTGAAAGATGTAAACCAAGACACGGAACAATGAGGAATGTACAGAACCAGTCCCTGGTCATATATTAAATTAGTAAATAAACAGGCCAATCTGCATTCCTGCAAAAGGATTCTTATAAGATGCGCTGGAAAAAGAGTACTCTCGAATTCTTGATTGGATCCTTTGCTTGTTTCCTTTCTGCTGAATGCTTTCAAAAAAGGTTGACGAGACCGTGATTCATTTCTTTTCCTTAAATTAGCAGCACAAGGAATGTGTAAGGTGCGAGGTGAGCGTTAAACTTGTTTTTTGTCCAGCTGAGGTCCTGACTCGTGAGTTGACTAGGGTTCTTTTTAGGGTGGTTCGCTGTCACGGTCTGGTGGTGTTTGTGGTAGGTTAGGAAAGAAGAATTGAATTCAATGATGATATCGGCACAGAAAGAGGACAATACGGCATATTCGCGCATATTCTCTTACTGCATGAACCACTCCGCGTCCCTTGTGTCAGGCTTGTATCAGGGCGGAATCTTCCTGATTCTTGGTGTCTGAGTTCCAGGAATTATGCCGATGCTAATTCTGAGTGGGTAGAATTGAGGCTTTATTAGTAAGCTGATCGGGAACTTCAAACGCACAGAGAAATATTGCAAATCCGTCCTCATTTTGCAATTCTTGCGAAAGGTGTTCCTTTCCTAAAAGACGGGCAAACTGCAGCATTTGGAATACAGTTCCAAAATTCATTCGATGTGGGGAATTTCATAAGGGGATTTGGAACGCAAATTCTTAAAATCCTTCATTCAAAATAAAACATCAATTCCAATCATAGTAGCACTGTAAGGACTGAATACACCAGCTGCTCCCATCTTTTCAGATTCTCTTAAAAATTTTATTTAATAAAAGTAAAATTGTAAATGTACCTTCTTCTATTTTTAATAATTATAAAATTTAACTAGTTACCCAAATTAAAAAAAAAGGATACACCACTTGCTCCAAGTTAGGGGGAATGAACGAAAAAGTAAAAAAAGAAAAGAAAAAGAATTGCGTGTATCAAGTCTGATAAAATAAAGAAACGAGGAGGTGATAGATAAATATTCCCAATTCTAATTTTTAAGTTTATGAAGGACTTGGGTGACAAAAGAATTTGCCTATAAGTCATTGGGATCGGCTCTGCTGCTCTCCCGGTGTGCTACGTGAAAAGCTAAGCACCAAAACGAAGCTTCGTTATAAACCAATACAATTTCATCGTCTGAGTCTCAAGCGTCAGCCTCCTTTTCTCTTCTCATCACCCACCTTCTTTTTCAGAAAGAAATGGCTCAAAATGGTAGGACCCGTTGTTCTATTCTATTCGTCAAAATAAGAAATGCACCAGCACGCACACTTTGTTTCTACATTCACAAATCTTTTTTTGTGTTTTCTTGGAGCTGAAAACAAGTGTTTCATTTTTATGAATAACAGTGGATCAGTTCCTTTCGGTTGCGGTGACTGCAGCAAAAAGAGCTGGAGAGGTGAATCCTACATACACCCAATTCCTTTGTATGTGGCTTCTTTTGATTATCATTCTTTAACCACTTTTTTAGTGGGTTCTGATTTCTGGGAAACGTTACAGATAATCCGCGGAGGGTTCCATAAGACAAAGCACGTGGAACATAAAGGCCAGGTATTTATTTTGGTCCTTCAGTAAGTTTAGCAGCAAGTTATAAACCATCTGCAGTTTTGTCGGCTCGTTTTGCTTCAATTAGTCTTCTTAACAAGCCATTTTTTTGAGTTGGCATGTGAAATTAAAATTTATTTCCGCTGAGAAGTGAAGTTAAAGGCAAAGTTTAAATCTTGCTTAAATGTGGCACGGCTTCTCTAGATTTTTCATGGTAATTGTAATTCAGAGAGCTGTTGAGGGACGGTGGAAAATTTGACAATCATGACTATTATACTACTGAAATTAGTGATCTTCCAAAATATAATTAATGGGCGATTCTCAAATTTGGAATTATTTGAACTGAATGCATGTAGCAGGAACTTTCATGGTGTTCAGGGAATTAAAATACAAAGTGGTGCTCGGTTCATTTTTCCATCCTTGTTTTCTTGTTTTCATTTGAATGGCTCTGCGTACGAGTACTGATTCTTTGCATTATTTTGTCACTCATCCCTGCAATGAAGGTGGATTTGGTGACAGAAACAGACAAGGCATGTGAAGATTTCATATTCAATTATCTCAAGGAACATTTTCCAAGCCACCAGGTAACCTGTACATCCGGATTCATTCATGTTGGAACAGTTTGATACTCATGCCTGAGGTTCCTCCTCAATGATCTCCCCCTCATCTTTTGCTTTAATATCTGATCATTCTAGTTCATTGGGGAAGAAACTACTGCTGCTTGTGGTGTTACTGAGCTGACTGATGAGCCAACTTGGATCGTTGATCCCCTTGATGGAACAACTAACTTTGTGCATGGGTAAGAATTTCTCTGTCTAGTTCCGCAGTCTGGGAGGACTTTTTGTTATACATCAGAATCACTTAAAGAAACTTTGTTTCATAATATGGTGACTGCAGGTTCCCTTTTGTTTGCGTCTCTATTGGCCTCACAATTGGAAAGGTTCCCAGAGTCGGTGTTGTCTACAATCCAATTATGGATGAGGTGAGACTGCCATACTTTTAGATGTGAGTTACTGTGTTGCCTTAAGTATTTGGATACATTGATTTGGCACATAATTATCAAATAAAAAATACCAAAGGAATTGAACAAACGGATGCAGATATCTTGAAAATTTGAGATATTTCTTAGGCAAGAATTATATCTCCATAATGAGATACTACTTATCTTCTCTACTGCCATTTGATACCTAGGGCAAATTTTCCATGTTTTAAGTGTTGGGTTTCACCTGTTATTAGCTGATCAAGTGGTTAAGAGATGATGTTCGTGGGTGTAATGTCTGTGTGTTTTAGGAGGTGGGGGTTATACTGACTAGGAATGTCTTATACAAAGTATAGCTACTCCTTGAGGAAAGTAATATATTTTTATATTATTATGTAGCTGTTCACTGGCATTGAGGGTAAAGGTGCTTTTCTAAATGGGAAACCTATAAAAGGTAAGTTTAGTATATTACTGGTATAGCTTGTTTTTTATTGCACATTCATTTTATGATCCTCTCAGCATTGCCCTCTTTATGCATCTGCAGTGTCTTCTCAGTCGGAACTTGTGAAGTCTCTCCTTGCTACAGAGGTAGGCCTGATATGGGGGCACACATGCATATGTCTATGTGTGAGCATGGCACAGTAGAAATTTAAGGGAACTGCTGACTACTTCTATTCTGTCTATTACATTCTATACTATATGTTCCTTATGTATAAGAGAGTTTTCTGGAAACATGAATCAGGAGAACAACACCTTTCCTTGTGTAACTGATCTATCAATCATCCTGTCGGAGCTTATATTAACTATGAAGTTTTTCGTTATCTCTTTCTTTGAGCAAGCATTGCTTTCCTCCATTTCTTCTTAAAAATTCCCAGGCAAGAGAATGTGTGACACCTTTTTCAAAATGAAACTTTAGACTTGCATTTTTATTTGCAAACGAGGAACACTGTCTTTCTGGTGGTTTGAGCATATGGAATGGCGTATCCTAGCATATTTTCTGAGTGACTGCACTCTCTGTTGGTAGATTCTTGTACAGCTATAATGTGAGATAGACTTTGCTTTTTATCTGTTCATGGCTTTTGAAACTGTCTAATTCATTATGATGCAAGAATAACCTAGGATCTCAAAAACTTATTAGCTGTGAAATATTCATTTCATCTTCTTTTCTCCTTCCTGGTTCTTCAGACCAGTGTGGAATCCACCGCATAAAAACTGTTGCATGTACAAATGGCTATTTGGAATATTTTCCCCTTCTATTTCTTCCCTGAAAACCTTCTTTTACTGGGAGCAGGCTGGAACAAAACGTGATAAGGCAGTTGTGGATGCTTCAACGAATAGAATTAATAGCTTACTCTTCAAGGTAAAACTTTTGTTTGCCATCAAAGATGAGTCATAAATTAACTTACTGTAGACTTCTTGCTGATTGCACATTTTTCCTTTGTGATCAGGTTAGATCTCTTCGGATGAGCGGTTCATGTGCATTAAACCTTTGTGGGATTGCCTGCGGAAGACTTGACCTATTCTATGAACTTGGATTTGGAGGCCCATGGGATGTGGCAGGTGGTGCGGTGGTAGTTAAAGAAGCTGGAGGTGTTCTGTTTGATCCGTGAGTTTTTTGATCCCTTAGTTCTTCAAAGTAAAAGAACAAGATAGGGACTGCTTTTTCTCTCCCCAATCCCGATCTTTCGACATTTTGTTTGCTTTGAAGAAACCATAGGCATATTCACAAAAAGACAAGCAGGGGTTATGCCGGTTAAGTAGATGTCACCCGTAAGATCAAGTTAGGGACTGCCTTTTCTCTCCCCAATCCCCATCTTTCTCCATTTTGTTTGCTTTGAAGAAACCATAGGCATATTCACGAACAGACATGCAGGGGTGTGTGGGTTAAGCAGATGTCACCCGTAATGATACTAATGTTGTCTTAACCTATGCATGATTGGCAGTAGCATGATATGTGCCATTTTTCATCTTAAAGTAAGCTGTTTCGTGCCAGTACATGCAGTGCTTGATACTCTGGAATTTCTTTGAGAATTATTTAGAGGTCTTTCATGTACAAACAGGATATTCTTTTTCTGTAGGTCCGGGAAAGAATTTGACATCACCTCTCAGAGAGTAGCAGCTTGCAATCCTCTTCTCAAGGAAGCATTTATTGAGGCATTGCTGCAATCAGAATGAGAGAATTCTTTTAGAGAACTGGAAAAGCTTCCGTCAGAATCTCTATTCTTTTAAAAGCAGCAAGTATTGATTTAGTCATTAATTTGTCTTAAGGGCTTTAAGAGCATTATTACTTGGGAATATTGGTTAAGTCTACCATTTTCTTGCCGCTCTTTTGCCTGTTCCAAGTTATCTGTAACTTCCAAAGTGATATGATTTGATTAATGTCACTACAGGTGCGTATCCAGTTCTTCTTGTCCAACATTAGGTACTGCTTTTCGTTTCTCCCTCCTAGGTAATGGAGGTGGCCTGTTGTTGCGGGGAGTAGATTCTGCCATTGTACATTTCAATTCAAGTTAAAATTTCAGTCAATCCTCAGATGATATCCTATTGCGAAGTTTCCTGCATGGATTTGTTTCTGGATTTCGATGAAAACGAGGAAACGAGCTCATCTTGAATCCTAGGATGTAGTTAAGAGTCATCTCCAGGACTGGGACGACATTAATCCCAGGAAAAATCCTTCTGAAGGATGCATGAAATAGAGGTTTAAAATTGGCTGCTCATAGTCTTGGTTGTTTTGCGTAGAGTTTTAAAGCCCAAATCAAAGGACATCTCAGGTAGACTTTAAGGACAAAGATAAAACAGAAGGAAAAAAATGTGTCCCCTAGAAGAAGCAATAAACGAATTCAAGGAGATATAAGCACAGTACATCCCGATGTCTTACAAATGTAAGGCGGAACTTCCCTATATAATAGGATTTATCATCTCTGTCCAGTGGGAAAACATACGCAGGAACAAATTGGAAGAAGCGGAAAAGTAAGCATCATAACTTAATCAAATTAGACAAACTGTATGTGATCATGTCATGATTCTCATCTATACCCTTTCTGGTGTCCTTGCTCTGTACCCGCTGGACCCATTTGTTCCATTTATTCCATTCGCCTTTTCAGCATTTGCAGATTTCTTTCTCTTCACTACAAACCATGTATAAACCTCCAAGATGGCAGCAAGGCATGCTAATCCCACAAGGATGCCAATGTAAGTTCTCTTCCATTTCTTCTCTGGACTTAGAATATCAAAACCCTTGAAAATGTTTACAATGCTGAGCACGAGTATAGAATAGCCAAACGAGTGATGGTATATGTTCCAGTAGAATCTGTATTTGTGATCTCTTTTTGGCCTTAGAAGCAAAGCAAACGCCTGCAGAAGCCAAAGCAGATCATAACATTAGAATCTACGACACGGGACACCAAACGCCAACCTTTCTTAGGACACAGCTCACCATTTGTAAGTTTCAGCGCTTGTCGTATGAACTAGAAAGTTCTACCAGTGAGCTAAGGGAAATGTACCATACCTGAACGGTTGCAAGACAGAAAAGAAGAATGCCAATTGTCCTGTGGGTGGTATATTGAATTCCCGGAGATTGGGTTCCGAGTTGGAGACCGGTAGCCCATCCAGCGACACCGATAATGTAGCCTGATAGTTGGCAGCTAACGTGAAGGTAAAACCATGCAGGATCCGCTGAAGGAAATACCCTTAAGTATCTTGCAATCAAAGCGCCCAAAGGCATCAGGATCCCCCAACTTATTGCATTTAGAACCCCATGAGTCTGAAAATTCAAGAGACAGTAGTTTAAAAGTCATCTCCAGCAATGAAGTTTCTTTCTCCAACATTAAATAAAAAAAAAAAGAAGGGAATTCTTCCCGGTTGTTTGTTGGCCTAGATGATTTTTTTTTAATCCATTTTCCAGAAAAGACTAGAAATTAGAAGTAAAAATAAGAGAACACACATTCCAAATCTCCAAGCTCTTCAGCTTCTTGCTAACAACGGAAACAAAAAGGTTACTGAAAACCAAAAGAAAAGCAGTGGTAATCAACAAAAACGGGAACAGAGCAGAAACCGAACAAAGCATGCCGGATTTTCCCTTAATCAAGCTAGAAGTACATCCTCTAAAAGGAGGAATAACATCCTGTAAAAGTAGGATTCAGTTACTTACATTTTTCTTCTTGATCTTTGAATTCACAGCACCTGCGCCTGCTGTTGTCCCAGATTCTCCAGAAAGAAAGTTGAGAGTCCCCATGGATTGAACATTAGCACCAGAAACGGGATGCATTGCAGGACTGTCATTTGAAAGAGGACCTTCTTGCCAAACTTGGTTCACATTGGAGCTAAGATTCTGCAGCTTTAATGTGGCAAAGATGATGATTTCGTTGTTCGAATATGTTGCAGATAAATCTGAAACTGGGAAACTCAAATCTCCGTCCTGCATTCCAGGCTGGTAACTTGTGATAGGTGATGTGTATGCCCTCATGGTGCCATCAGATGTTTGGTAAGCCACGAGTGCCTGCGACCCAACCATGCCTTTAGAACCTGGATTGATAGCCCATGCAACCCATCTGGATGATGAGATTCCTGTGTGTCGATAGGCAATTTGAACAGTTTGAGAAGTTGGATTGTGCGTCCAATGAAGATATGAGTTCAAATACGGGAGATCATTGCAGGTGCTGAAGACTTGATTGCTGGCAAAATTGTATTTTGCGCATGATTGCGCAGTGGTGGATAAATAGAGAGAAAAGAGGACGCAAGAAACTAGCAGAGTTCTCATCTCTGTGCCCATATTAGTGTATATTCTTTTCTGCAATGCTGATCAAATGATCAATGAAAGAAAAGGAAAGAAGAACAAAAGAAGCAAAAATTGATGTAATTGAATCCAATAATAAGCGTTAAAACCATACAAACTCAAAAGAGTCCTGTTCTTATATGTGCATTCTGAGGTTGGGATCTTAATGGCAGCTAGATAATGAAGCAATTTGGAAAGGAGCTTAAGGAAACTTGAGAAAATTGAAGGGAGAGAACAGAACAGCGTATTCTTATAGGTGACTGGTGGGGCAAGGTTAGTTAATCGGTTTGGTGAGGAACTGCAATTATAAGGAAATTTTGTCACAGATAATTTTTCATCCAGTGAAAGGTTATAACTGAAAAAAAGGCCTCACCCGTTATTAGTGAGATAATTGATATACAAATATTTGGTGTCAATAGAGAGGTCATTGGATGTACATGACAAATGCAGACCCTTAGGCAAGGCTGTCAACCCCAACAAACTGGCCTTTCCGCGACCGCGTGTTTCTAACTTCAACTGCAAGTGTACACTTATGTGTATATATATATATATACATACATATATGTCCAAGTTTTTCACAGGGTTTCTGTAACACCTCAGATCAGGTAATGACTTGTTCTTTTACTTGCTTTCAGAAAATGGCCTACTACTGGCTCATTCCCAGCACATGAAAACAGGTCATGAAAACCTGCTGAAATTCCTTTTTTTCTAGACAGGAAAGAAGGGAGTTTGCATGAGAGAGCAGTTAGTTTTGTAAAGCTTGCCCGGTGGGAAGGATAATTGAAAAACAGCACATCAACAGAAGAAAATGATCCCCATGTCTGATTACGAGGGGGCAGTTGAAACTATCCAACTAAAGGATTAGAGAAAGCCAAATGAATCATTTGTTTAAACTGGGCTGGTACTAAAATCTAAAAACCACTTGGGGTGCTTCTCCGGTTCTCCATTCTCCAACCAACGGAAGATGTGGCACCGTGAAAAAGATGGAAATGTCATTGAATCTCACACACAATCTCAGGCAGTTCTGAGGTAGTCCTGTCTGTGATCAACCACCTCACTTTAGAGTTGGTAGTGCTGCATCTGGTGAGAATCATATCAATAACAAATTCTTTTCATATTCAAGAAGACACATGGACAACAAAAGATGCATTCGGTTGGATTAGGTTAATGATATGTCCCCTCCTCGGTCAAACCAAACCAACCCTTACCAGCCTAGGACCCTCGACCGCCGTTCCCCTCTATGCAGGAATCCAATTTGTCGAGCAATCCCCTAATAGATTCCGCAGCAAGCACCAGTTTTCCAACTAAGATGTAACCAGAAACACATCGTGATATTACTATGTTTGAACGTAGGATTTTCCCAGCTTCTTTTTTTTTTTTTTTAACTTGTTGAGATTTTAATATATCTTCCTCGTACTCAGAATTAGATATCTAACGAGTATATAATTTTTATATTAATAAAATAATGTAGGAACTTAACATTACCGGCAAGATCAAATTCGAGAACGATGAAAACGTCAAATTGTTGAAAAATATTGCTACTTAAAAGCGGGAACAAGGCAAACGGGGCACGCAGTCGCAGTTGCCTTCCCAAAATACCGACTCCACCGGTGTTTGTTTCCATACGGAGAAGTGAGAAGCATTAGGTTGTCGTTTCATGGCTACTGTCCGTTCCCCCTCCTATCCTAACAGGATGTGTACAACCAAGAGCTAATTCGTTTTACATCGGAAGCTTCCTTTGAGACACAAACGAAGAGTAATACCACAATTGGATTTCTGAAATTATAACAAGTTGGCACTCATGTGGCCAATTCAACTAACCTGAAGAATATAATGCTCAGACTTCGTCTACTGGATTTCAGATTACCAAACCAGACAAACGAAGTCAGCTTATCTTCTTTGGAAAACAATGCTACTGCATATTTTGGTTGGCTTCCTCCAATCAGAAGGCTGGCTCACTGTGAAAATATCAAGACGTAAGCATGATGATAACTTTGCATCATATATGGCGCCAAAAATGGTCTCTCCTTTGACCTAAAACTTCTTATATTATTATTGCAGCAGTTTACAAGGCAAACAATCATGATTTCGGAAGATAACCCAACTTTCAATTCTTTAGTTTTGAATGTGTGATTGTAAATTTATGAATTATTATGTAATCTATTTTAGGAAAAGGAGTAACTATTGCTTGCTTTCTAAAAATAGCGAGTTACTTGTCCAGTTTAGCTTCTTAATGCAAGGGTAATTATGGACTCGAAAGCTCCAAAAGTTCTACCTTTGGGTTGGTAATATGTCAATTGCTTACCTTTGTTGGCGGGGCACGGGGGAGGGGCATGCTGTAATGGAGGTTTGATTTATGGGCTTTACTGTGGGAAGGGGTGAGGAATGGGGACCTAGGGAGGCCGACAATGTGGTGTGGGGCTTATCAACTTGCGTAGTTTACAAGCCTTCTAACGTTGTTGCGAACCCAGCCCAGCACTGGGTGGAATATTTTCTTGCAGCCCAGCAGCGTATATATAAGCATACACTTTTTTTTTATGCAATACGTTAATTTATTAATTGTAATATAATTATATTTTATTTTTAAAAAATTTTATATTTTCTTCTTTAGCTTTCTTTAGCTTTCACTATTTTTTTATTTAAATTTATATAAATTAATATTAAATTAAAATAATATATGATAAAATATAAAATATTTAAAAATATATATTTTTTATAATTTTTTTATATTTTTGTGACTCCAAACAAAACTAAGAAAGCACACAAATGATCTTCGCCGAAAGTGGTGGAGATCTCTGAAATAGACCCTTGCCACCGACTGTGGAGACTTCTGTCACGAGCCTCTACCGTCAGTGGCAGGGGTCTATTTTACAAAGCCCTGCCCATGATACAGGCCCTCGCCGTAGGTGGTAGGGGTCTGCTTTGGAGATTCCCGTCACTATGAGGGACGATCATTTGTGTGATTTCCTAATTATATTTGGGGAGTCACAAAAATGCAAAAAAAGTCATAAAGATATATTTTTTAAAAAAAAAATTTATATTTTATTGCTTCAGTATATCTTTAAAAATTGTTAATCTTAAAAAATTTTGTTTACATTTTAAAGAAAATATTAAAAAATAAAAATTAAAAATAAAATATAACTAAGTTATAATTAGCAAATTAACGCCTTACAATCAGGTTCACATAAATATATAATCGCTCACTCTCAAAAATACTCATTTCTGGAAAATCTCAAAAGTACTCATACCGTACAAGGTTGAAACAAAGACTCACGTAGAAATAGGCCATATTCTTCCCCTCACACAAAAGAAAAATGGTCCTATTCTATACAGAAATTTTTAGAGAGATAAAGATCCAGCATCTGAACGGGATCGTTTGCAGAGAAACAGGAGACCTCATAAGCCAATTTCCTTACACCCCTTCATTTACATATGTACAGCTGATACTGGTTTTAAGAAAAATCCAAGAAGGGAAAAACGATTTACTCCTTGCTTCTCATTTTGATGCATGCACTCCGGAAGTCTTCTTCAAATCCCTTCATAAAAAAAGTTGATATACAGAGGGCAAGCATCAACAAGAGAAGAATAATTAAGTTATTTTAAACTGAGACAGCTCAAGTTAATTGAAATAATTTATTCAGTGCGTTGCTTCTTGAAAAATAAGTTCCGAGTGAATTGCTTTTTCTTCTGGGCTGTGTTGCCAAGGCCTCCTTGTTGTTGTCGCCGTCGTTGTTGCGGCCCTGAGTAATAATTTGAAGTGAAGGTGCTATTGGTTCGTCTCCAACTACGACTCCTTGCTTCTGAATGTAATCCCATTTGTCTTGAAAGAGATAGAAGAATGCCATGAAAGAGACCTGAGTTGTGAAAAGTATACTCCAAATGCTTATACTTTTTGACATTTTGACGTGATATGCTTTCAAACCTGTAAAAGTGTTAAAAATTCCCACTAAAGCTATTGCTGTCCCGAGTATCCAATGGAAAAAGTACCATATCCTTCTAGATTTGCAACCCCTGCAAAATCCAAATCAATTTCGAAGAATAAGGGATAACATAATACTCAAGAAGCACCCATTGATGACAAGAAGCCAGATCATTTTACCTCTTGGGCCTGCGAAATCCGCATAAGATTTGGACATAGATGGCAACATACAGTGCTAAACCTACTCTTTGGTGACAATTATTGAATAAGTTCTCAAATTTTCTGATTGATATTACAGCTGCAACAGTAGCCAGAAGCACGGAGAGCACCTTTGCAGCAAAAAATCCCGAGTTAGTCCAACAATGCTTTCTTGGGATGAAAAGAAGAGGACGATTATATATACTGAAATGAACTATCAATCGCCTACTTATTAATCTTGTGTATACAGCTCTTATATATATATAAATACTTTTTTTTTCAGTAATCAACTAATCAATTTGCAGGTGTGAATAAGATTTTTGCAGATGATAGCCATGAGAGGATGCTTTGTACATATACATAGAGTTCAAGAGAATAAATACTCGTGGAGCAGAAGCTAGTGAAGTGGCCGGGACATGCAAAATAAACATCATTTATCATTATATAATTTTGTCAGTTAGAATTACAGAGTAAACAGTTATTCAGGGTCAGGAACTCAGAGAGGTGAAATTTCTATGGATTATCGCCACCTAACGGTGGGCTCAATTACATTGTTGTCGTGTCCCAAGTCGATTTTTTATAACCTTTTTTCTCCGCCATTATTAAAGTCTACTCATGATGATGTAGGAGGAAAAGGGGAAAGTGAGGGGTGTTTAATGATTACTGCTTATGACTCTAACGTGATCATGTGGATCAATTAATCACGTCAAAATTATAGTTATAATCACCTTGTTAATTCATTTTTTACGACTGGATGTTGAATACGATAAGATGGCAGAATAACAGAATGAAACTTACCTGCAAACTTGCATGAACGTAGTAGAGGATTTTGAATCTCGTCTGATGAAATTCCTTTGTACTGGCCATTCTGATAATGAGCATCCCGACAGGGATCAAGAAACCCATAGAAGCCCATAAGAGTATCCCATGAAGTGCAATATCAAGTGTTTTACGGGAATCTTCCTGAATATGGATATGAATTACCGAAACTTACTACGAACCTTCGACGAATACATCAATCTCCAACATTTTGCTGATTCAGCAAATCTTAGAGAGGACAAAAAAGATGAAAATGAGTGTTACTCACATGCTGTTTGATGCTATTGTCGCTGCGCGATGAGCATTCGACCAAAGGCGGAAGCAGAAGAAGAGCTAGACTTGCAGAACTGCAGAGCAGGAGAATCTTGGAAAGCATAGGCATTCTTCAGAATCTAGGCGGAAGGAGTCGATTATTTACAGATCCCAGACAACTAAAACTTTGTAGGGACGTCTCTTGAGAATTGAGGCTCTGAGTAGTAGTAGATAAACTTAGCCACTGGAGTGCTATTCCATATCCTTGGTAATGTAGAGTCCATTTGAACCTATCCATGCAATGATATATCCCCTATACCCCTAAAGGTTTTGTGCTTTATGGCGACGATCCGAAACACAGACAATTGATTGACCATTTTTAATCTAGGTAGTAATGATGCCGTTTGGTCTAGATTTGACAGAAGTGAAATATGCGCTTTCCTCTAAAGATCCTTTTATCACTAATTTTTGCATAAAGAGGAGGCTTCGGTATGATTATTGGTTTTCACTGGACACACTAAGCTACCTGTTAAGTCTTAATGACGATTAGATCACCTCCAGACCAGTACCATTATGAGCCCCTGAGATGTAAGGCGACATGGCTCTATACTGTCTTGAGAATTTTCAGAAGCAGTAGAAAATTTATGAGGAGTAGTTATCACGTGTGCAGGTGCCAGAGAGATCAAAATCTTGTGGATTTCATTTTTTTAATTCCTGAACCCTTGACCCCTTTATGAAAATATATGTTACTGGTGCAAAACGTTGTCTTCAATAGCACTTGGAGTTGTGAGTGTTTTTCAAGCATTTCGACGTGAAGGTCGTCCTTGAGCAGCTTTGATTACGACACCAAGTCTTGTCCCGGAGTTGTCGAAGCATAATGATCATATTCTGCATAAATAGTTCAAAGTAAACAACGAGGTACGCATCTTAGTCCACTTACAATTGAAATTTTTGGCTGTCAGTTTCTTCACGTTCATGATAATGTTAATCTGTTCAAATTGCCTACATCTAGCAGGGGGTAGAATTGATGCCACCGGGGGGGCAGGGAAGAGACCAAAAGCTGTTCTGATTTCTTAAGAAGTAACACAACAGGTCAATCTATCAAAAGCTTCCTGTGAGGGAGATCATAGGCGCTAGAAACTGACGGATGAAACTCACGGATACAAATAATGCTGAAAATTCATTAAAACGAAAGAGCATCGCCAGAAGTTTCATGGCGAACTAATCATGACTTGTCCACTATAACATGATCCGAAGTTAACCATAAACAAACAAGGTAGCCTGGATCACGAGCAACAAATTCTGCAACCAGTTTGGTGAGTGGTCAAATTCATATCTCCATCAGATTTGTTGTGGCAGAGGAGATTGGGAGATGAACCCGTCTGGTTTATTTCGTAATGCTGAAGTATTAATAGATTTTATTTAGTAAGATGGCAGTTCGCTAATTTAAAATACATTGTTTATCAAGTAAAGTGGCAACTGGTCGCCGAAGACTGAAGTGATAATCACATGAAAAAATGGCCAGTCTATATTTCTAATATTTTTTCTGTTATTTTAATTTTAAAAGTTAATGCGACCAACAAAGTCTGAGTATCTGTTGATGTTATAGTCTCGGGTCAAAAATATACACACTCCACTCACGTAATATTTCTTTTAGGGTAAAATCATCTTTAATTGAGTAAAATACATAACTCACAAAATAAAAAATATATATTTTAAAAATAAAAAGCTAATCGTAAATGATAGAATAAAAAACTTTTTTTTAATATTTAAATCTTTATTTGATAACATGATAAATTATTACCTATTTCAACCCATTTTTATTGATAAATATCGTTCATTCTTAGAAATACTGACAGTAATAATTTATCATGTCATTCACATATAAAAAAGAAAAATAACTCTTTATTTTACAATTCACAAATAAAATTTTATTTTCAATATATATTTTTTATTTTAAAAATTGTGTCTTACCTAATAATAGATAATTTTACTCTAAAAAAATTTACGTAAATAGAGCACATATATTTTTGACCAAAAGTTATAGTCAAACTTTAATAATCGCTTAAAAATTCTTTTAAAATTATAACGATAAAAAAAAATATTATAAATTATAACATGTTAAAACATTTAACTTTTAAAATTAAATAATAAAAAATAAAAAATTATAATATATTAAATATTTAACTTTCAAAATTAAACTGATTATTTTTTTAATTAAATTAACAAAATATTTAAAAAAATATAAAATTTAACACACTGAATATAATTTATTTTTAAAAATAAAAAAAATTAAACTGTATTTAAACAAAATTTAATCAAACCCAAAATACAATTAAATTCTACTTTTCTCACAAAAAATTTACTTTTTAAAAATTCAAAACTAAAACTTTCTCAAACTAACACAACCAATATACATCCTTAATCCCATTAATATACTCCAACCCTCCCCTCCGGGAGAGGGTTGGGAGCTAAGTATAACTGCAACGAGCCATTTAAACGGGCAGAACCTCACACAAAAACTGGAAGATATCGACGGCTCTCGGCAACAAATATTATCGATTTCCGATGACGTAGAACTTAGGAGATACTCCTGCTCAAGGACTAGCAAATTCACCAAAAGTTACCAATAGAAACCTCAAGCAGACGCCAACATTACGCACCAGTAAAGTAATACTTTCACGTCAGTGAAAACAATGTACGTGAACCGTAAAGAAACACGGTACTGCCATCTCATACCTTAAAACTACAATAAAAACAACTTTCAATAGACTCGCAAAATAATACTGTCTAATATCCTTTAAAACCAGAACAAATATCCATCAATAGTAACAAAATTCTCCCAACCTACATCCAACAGTTTTTGAAATACTTTCCAAAATTGAAGAACCAGCATAGACTTTTAACACTGCCAACTCAAACAAGTTACATAAACAAGTTGGGCCTGGATGCCTTGTAAGTTGTCTTGAGCTTCCTAGTTGGTGGCCTGACCTTCTTGGACACCAGGGGGAACCGGATTTTGGAATTGTGGAACTGCTTGGTACTCTCCCTCTTGCAAAGCTTTGCTGGGACGGTGGCTGTCTTAATGATCTGAATGCCATGATGGCGAACCCTGTGCCGAGAAGCCATCTCATTGTACATCTGTTCAACAGCGCCATTCAAGGTGGTATCACGGTATTCCTTATACATGTTGTGGTACCCAGTTCTGCTCTGGTACCGCAACCAGATACCGTAGTTCTTGATTGTTGTTGGGTTCTTCTCAAAGATCTACATATAATATGCATGAACAGTTTCAGAATAGAGTAAACAGGCTCCCAAAAAAAAACCTATGTCGCCATCATACCAAGAAGATTCGCTTAAAAAACAAGAAATCAAATCTGAACAAGACTATGAATTTTGGAATTAAAAGACATTTAACAGCAATGCTTAACACAAATCACAACTGAATTCCAAAATGAATTTGACATAAAAGAATTGGAGGATTAATAATTGCCTGCAAATTCACTCTGCAAACCACCACAAAGGAAAACAAGTAAAGAGCTAGTCCCGATACAATCACTAGTACATGTGGAAAAAAACTAAATTATGTTTCCACCTCAAAATGTTCTGTCAACATGAAGAAAACCCCATATGATAGAAACAGTTTCAGGAAACAAATCAAGACTAAAAATCATGAACAGTAAAAGAACACACTAGATAAAAGAGAACAAACCTCATTGATGGCAAGAACCTGACCATTGCTTTTCTTCACCTTCTTAAGTTTCCTCAGAAAATACCTTTTACAACAAATAAATCATTAGAAAGAACTAAAAAAAGTAAAAGACAATTCGCACTAAAATGATGCTGATATAATAAACCAACAGATCACTTAAAGCAGATACAT
Source organism: Rauvolfia tetraphylla (assembly GCA_030512225.1). NCBI lineage: Eukaryota > Viridiplantae > Streptophyta > Magnoliopsida > Gentianales > Apocynaceae > Rauvolfia > Rauvolfia tetraphylla. The sequence goes on along the minus strand of JAJQKT010000076.1, from coordinate 335,211 downwards.
AATAGAATTCAGCCTCATACCAAAGCAATGTTCATACAGTCATCCAATGAGACAAAGTCCAAAGAAAATACTGAAAATAACAGAATTTCGCTATATATATATCAGAAACGCCAAAGTTACATAATTCTCGACACAGGTGCATTTTCATGCGTACACATGTATATTCTTTTACATTTATCATCCAACAAATACATGTTAATGAGCCACAAAAACACCTGAGTTTCACAAGAGCTCCTTTATCTAATACCATCCATTTTCATTCAAATTTCTTTCCCCTACGAAACACAAATAAAATGTCAATTACATGGCAAGGAAAACATATGCTTTAAGCTAACCAAATACCGAAGTTTCATAACAGCACTCTAAATGATCCCTCCCCCGTCTAATATCCATTATATTTCCATTCCATTACACTTGTAAGCATTGACAAAATTGATTGACTGCAAAGAAAATAGTTCTCAAATATTCTACTTTTAAAGAGAAAGTAACCAAATGCAAAGACTAATCTCAGGTGGGAAAAGTATACAAACAAGACTTGAAACAGATGAACAAACAAATAAAAGACAGCATAAGAACATGGCATTTGGTGGCTTCAAATACACATATACGGATAAAACCATATACGACTACTAAGACGTTTCAAATACTCAAGCTACTATACAACAACAAAGACATATCTTTCAATAGAAATTCCGTAATAATAAATTGTACGCAAACAAACTACATAAACGAGAGGGCACCCACCAGAACTTAGATTTAGCGCGGACTTCATTGGTAGCCCAGAGCTTCATCCTGTAAATTTTAGGATGCTCATCGGTCTCCGAGGGCAAGGCTCTCCCCACCACCTGGTACTGATGAAACTGCGAAAATTCCGAAAATCACATAAGAAAGGTATCCCATTTCGAGACCGAACTTCATCAATCAAACCGAGATGAGTAGATGCAAAACTAGCATGCGCTTATGTATGCCACGTCGATCTACTTACCCTGTAGTTCACCATTTTTCTTCGTTTCTCTCTTCTTCTGTGCCTGTGTGTGCCGATGTGTAATGGAAGGGAGAGATGAAGAGTAGGGTGTTGTTCGATTTCTTAAATATCAGATGGGAGGCCGAGTGAGGAAACCCTAGCGTTTACGGGCCCATGGACTATTTATTGTATGGGGTGGGCTTCATTATTTGCGTATTCTTGGGCCGTTACAAGCATGCTCTCATTTCTCTATGCTCTCTCTTTTTACCTGATCAGAGAAAAACTATACTAGACAAGGGGTGGAGAAGAGCGCAGAGGCCAAGTCAAACTCAAGACACTAATGGTGATTTACATTGAATTTCTATTTGAAACTTTTAAGTTTGAAGAAAAGTGAATCTTTTATAAGACTATAGGTAGAATCGAATAGAATTTGAATTTAAAATTTTTTATGTCTGACTTTGCAAGAGGCAAGAGTGTATTGTTATGAGAAAAAAAATTTGATTAAAAATAAAAATTTTACATTACATTTTTTAGTGAAACCCAAACCAAATATTATGTGAAACCTAATGGCTATCCCCAGCAGTCTCCTCAATCCAAAGTCTGGCAGAGGAGACTGCCAAGTGAAGGCAAAAAACTCAATGAATAGAAATTTTTCACATGAAAGTGAAAGGGGGCAGAAACACCGAAGAATTGGGTGCAAGGTATCTTGCTTCCGGGCATTATTTACCCTTTGGTCAGAGATATAGCATCTTTTGGCTGCTCTAAAAATAGTTCTGCTACTGTAGTAAGAAAAAAACAATACTTCCTTCCATTGCAATTGAACGTTCGTAATTTTTTTAAAGTGTTAATTTTTAAAAAATAATTACATATTTTATTTAAATTTTCAAAACCAATCGTTAAATAAAATTAAACTCCAAGCTCCCGTTAACCCTTTTGACTTACTTAGGATTTAAATTCTACTAATATATTAATCTCACTACTTATCTCTTTAATTAATAAGAATAATATAATAATTTATTTATAACCAAATTATTTTTTTTAATTTTTATACTAAGTCAAAATAAGACATCTAGTTCCAAACGAGAAAAAATAATAAAATCCCACAAAAGCAGTGGAGGTCAGGAAAAGGTTGAAAGTATCATTCTCAATGATCAGCAGCTGCAGCAGACAATAAATAATAATATCAGTTTATCCAAAAAAAACAATAATAATATCAAATTGTTCCAAAATCAATTTACATTTTGTGAACAACCCAAAATTACAATAAAGAAGGCTAAGAAATCTAAAAAAAATGTTTAAAGCATTTCATTTACAGGTCTCTCACTCTTATCTTTTTCCCCATTTTTGGACATTATGTTCCATATATACACCCCTGTCAGCATATTAAAGGAATGTCACCAGGAATGAGTAGCCCTCGTGACACCAAGAGTAATAGCAATCACAGAGATTATCGCCTGTAAGCATCGGAAACAATTCAAAAACACATGAGGATATCTCTGTAGACATCTTATCTCACAAAGAAAATTAGAAACCAATAAATAGGATTGAGCTCTAGAACACAACGGCAGAGAGCAGCTATAAGGAAATTAAAATAAAAATGATCTAAGCCACAAAATTAAAGATGGAAGCCCAAAAATTTCCATAAAGACAAAGAGCAAAGGCTGAGATGAGTCGTTGCATGGTCTGAACCTTCAGTTAGTGCACCAAAAGAGTACAAAGCGGCTAATCTGATCTAATCCTTTTTCTTCACCTTATGATGTGTTTATCCATGGTTTTACATGTCCATCACTCCCTTCCCTTGCACAAGTAAAAAAGTTATGTTTATCCATGGTTTTACATGTCCATCCCACTTGAAATATTCACACTGATTTACTGAACGATCTACCATGATTCCTAATCATTCTTCATAAAAAATGATCATGATGAGACTATTTAAACGAAAAATACTCCAAGACAAAAGAAGAACACAAGCCAGAGAAAATAAACTATTCTCCGCAATGTTGTCTAGATAATTTCTCTGCAAAGAGCCAAAGAAAAAATTTCAAGAGGATGAACAAACTTACAGCTAGTGTGCATGCAATAAGTCCAGGCTTTTCTCTGTAATCCAATCGAACACACAACAAGATAAATGCTCCAACATACCAGGGGATGGCACCAAGTAGAAAGCCAGCAATAAACCTTGTACCAAAAACAATTTATGTTAGGTAATAATTCAGCAAACCATAAGTTGAATTAAACATGTTGCCACAAAACACACATGGAGTTGCACCAAAACCAAAAAAAGATACATATGAACTCAACTAAGGATCTATCTCGTTTATCAATTTCTTTCTGATAGATGTTAATACCCATTGTCAACAGAAACTCTGACCTCCAGTATATAACTACTAACTAAAGGTTCGTGCAGTTACACCAAAACCAAAAAAAGATACATATGAACTCAACTAAGGATCTATCTCATTTATCAATTTCTTTCTGATAGATGTTAATACCCATTGTCAACAGAAACTCTGACCTCCAGTATATAACTACTAACTAAAGTTTCGTGCAGATAAGCAGTCAACATATTTTATACAGCTGATGGTCATAGAGCAAACCCCCCCCCCCAACCCCAAAAAATTAATATGATTCATTACATTTTGCAAATATGTAGCTTTCCCCATTAAAAGATCACTAAGGGAAAAGGGAAAAAAGAAAAGATTTTGAAACAATTTCACTCATCTAAGTGCATCTTACGTTTCATCTTTTACTGCATATGGTGGTGAAGAACATAAGCTCTTATGTCCATCTTCCTGTGAGTCAGAACTTCTTAGGACTGCTAGTTAATCACTTCCTTATTCTCAAAAATGGGGAAAACCAGAAAAAACCATATCTAAGAAAGCTTTCAGGGACTAGTACTTTTAGCATATTTCAGACCAGTATACATTTCGTTCAATTGTGAGTAAGAGATTATGGTCACTAAAGAGTAACAAGTGGAACTTACAAGAGCCAGCCAATTCCCATACCACAGCAAGGAAGGCGAGGCTCCCGGCCAGGTCTACCTTCAGAGACAGCATAACCTAGAACATACATCCCAGACAAAATTGGTAAAATAGATATTAAAACATTAACAGAATGTTCAAATAATCTCAACTCCCCTCAAAACCTAATTAACAAAGCCATCAATCCGTACAAAAGATCATTCGAGGATATATAGAAAATGGAAATATCCAGCAAATAAAAGAAGTGAGCCTACAAAGAATTAAGCTATAATTTCTGTAGCAAATCTGTAAATGGACTTCTCATCTCTAGACTTGCTGGTCAAACTAACATCTCAACAAGGATTTGCACAAGGCCTTCTCACCTATATCAAATGCCTAGAAATAAACACCAGTTAAAAAAATATTTTCAGTTCTTCCATTCAAAGGAGTTTGGAGTTAGGACAACAAATTTATCTCATGAATGACTTGACGTTGGTATTCCGTATGACTTTGTCCAAAGTAAAATTATTAAATTTGAAAGAGAGCTGAGCCAAGGTAATTACCATCCACATCATGCCTAAGAAAGTAAGAGAATCAAACAATCCACACATTTCATCCCCTCATCAACATCAAACGCACGAATCCCAAAGAGAAATTCTCGGTTTCCCCAAGGCTTCACAAAAGATTCATAATTGAGGTCGTTATTCATAAAATATATATGTCCACAAAAACATCACCAGAAGATAAAATTTACCGACTTGATCAAATTAGATTATTTCGCATGGTGCCTACCGAAATCGCGATTATCCAGATTACTATTTGCCCTGCAATTACTTCCTTCCGAAAGCGCAAAAATTGGCATGTGCATAAAGTGCAAACATGTGTTCTTGTGTGTAATTTAATAAATTTATACGATGATGAGAATACCTGGAACGGTTTGATAACCATGTTGATAAAAATGCGAAGGAGCTACAGAGAAGCCAGGAGGAGGAACGGGCTGAGGAAAACCTATGACCGGCTGAGACGGCGGAGGAGGGGGAACTGATTGTTGATAATTGGCAACGCCTTGAAACGTCCCGTAATAATAGTGCTGCTGGTTCACCGGCTCACCGGAGGCTGCGACACCTGCGATCGATACGCCCCTACCCTTCCCTCCTTCGCTCATAGCGCGATCGATTCGAGACGAGGAATTTTCACGGGATAGGCCGTCTCAGAAGAAAATCAGCGGTCTTGTTTCCTTCTGGCGTGGAGGCCGACGGTTACAGTGCGAAGGGAACAAGCTCGTCAATGTTTAGCATTTGAGGAAGAAACATTGGGCGCTGGCGCCTGCCGCTGATTCATTGATTTCGTGTCATCAAGCGCGTCGTGTTGCAGCGCAGCGTGCCTTGGCTGTTAAGGTTGACTCAAGAGTAAAACTTCCTATTTTCCTTGGGCCATAATTAGATTTCACCTAAAATGGGTTGGTTTGTGAAAATAAATGTCTAATTTTTATCTTTGTTTTCTTTAACTTTTTCCTCTATTTTCTTTATAAAGCCTTTTATTTATCATAGTTTCTATTTTTGGTATCCTGGGTGATGAAGAAGTATTCTAGAATCTCAGCTATAAACATAAGATAAAGTCAAATTCAAGTCTCTCATTCTAATTAGAATTAGATGCTTTATTTTGATTTTATATTAAAAATTTTCTAATGTGTGTTTCAAAAAACATCAATATGAATTAAATATTTATATATAACAATTCAAATCTATTAAAATCCTTTAAAATCTATTATTTTATAGACAAATTAATAACATAAATAGAATTGTGACATAAATAGAAAAATTATTTTAATAATTACTTGTGAAAACATTTTATTATATACAAAATAGAAAATCTATCAATTCCATCTTTAATGTATTTTTTGTTATACGTATAAGTCTTTATCAATTGTCCTTTATCTTTAATGTATCTTTTGTTACCATTTAATTCTTTATTGATTATTTTTCTTATTTTTTAAGTCTACAATATATTTTGATCAAGAGGATATAGAGTAATATAATCTTTTTTCCTTTATTTTTTTGAGAAAATCCTTTCCTTCTTATTCATCTTTTTGGAAAGAAAATTGCTAACTGTAATATAGTTTTACTAATTTAGAATATTTTTTTACCATTTTAACTTTTCATAATTTTAGACAGGCTTGGTTTTTTATATTTTTTCTGTTTTATATTTTTAAATAATAATATATTTAATAAATAAATTTTTATTAATTTGTTGTTTTAAAATTTTTAGTTATTAAATATAAAAATTATAATTTACCTACAAATTATTTTCAATTAATTAAAATTTTAATTATAATTAATTAGAATTTATAAAATAAATAAAATAAAATATTATAAAAATATTAATGTCAACAGGCTTGCGCGAAGCATGAGTTAAATTCAAGAACGCTGTATAATAATGCGCCAGCGTTATTTGTAATTGCGAAACAACGCCAGACCGGCTTAACACTCCATATCTCGGTATGGAACACAGCGATCATCATTCATCACTCGGTTGAGGCAATTTCTGAAGTGCGCGCCCGAATATCGCAGAAGAAGAAGAAGAAGAAGAGAATGGTGGAAGAAGGTGAGGCAAAAGAGAAGGCCAAGAAGAGAGTGGTGGTGGAGTCGCTAGGATGGCTGACGGAATCCTCAATAATGCCCAAGAAGCACCGGGCCATCGAGGGCGTAGGGGCATCGTCTATTCTGGAGCTCAAGGCCCAACTTTACAAGTCTCAGGAGGACTCCAAGAGGGAACGCCTCAGTAGAGACCCTATCTACAGCTCTTCGTCATCCGACCACAACCTCGAAGTCCACCGTGCTAAGAAGAAGATTACGGCAAAAGATCCTTTCTCCCACAAAAACTCCGGCGTCGAAGCTCGCGCCACCAAGTACGAAAAAATTGAAAATTTTCCTTCTCTTCTTATTGAAATTGATGCGATCATCTGTTCTACGTACCGCAGGAGAATTGGGCTTCAGATTTTATTTAAAGAAAAATTGGGTTTTGATAAATTTGTCCGCAGTTATCTCCCTATATAAGTTTATGCTTAATCAGCTTTAAATTTGACGATGTAATATTTTGTAAATCAGTTAGAAACTCCGAAGGTTAATAATATGAAGGGGTGGGCAGGTTTTGCGGAAGCAGGTTATGATGGTCTAATAGCTCCTATATGTTCTAGGGCTGGAGATTCGGTATATTGGTTGTATTTTATTATTGAAGTTTACCAATCTGCTTGGTCCAAATTCTTAACATTAAACAAGGGGACACAAAGACAGTTTTACTGAACCTAGAACTTTAAGATTAAGCGTGGCTATCCAGGATTTTCTTTGAAAGTTCTGAATTTAGCTTGAATTCAAGATTGATTGCACTTTGATCTTTATTATCTGTGGATTATATAAGTACGGGAAAACAATAAACAACCTTGAATCTCAAGATCTTTTTGATTTTTTCGTCTTGGCTACGTTTATCTCTCTATGGTAACTTAGACAGTCACCTAAGTTTCAATATATCATTCACAACTGATGCCTTCACTATAATGGATTACCTTTTCGTTGCTAAGTAATCCCATCTTATTGATCTTTAGGGACAAGCTTGAGCTAAAAGCCGTCAATGATGGATCAGCAAGCTATGTGGCACTGGAGAGGAAGGCTGAATTGTATAATAAGCTGGTTAGAGGAGAGCTTTCAGATGAGGAGGATAAGGAGAAGTATTGTGTTGATTTTTTCAGGAAGGGCCTCGAGCAAGAGGAATCACAGCATCCTCATGGGCATGAAACCTCTACTTCGGAGGTAGAGGGTGAAGATGGCAGTGATGGTGTCAGTTCTGTACTACCTCATATGAGAAATGTGGGGCTTGGCCGTACATCTGACACTGTCGATAGAAATGAGCATAAGCGTTTCGTGATGTAAGTTTTCATATACTGGATATTTTGTCTTATTGCATAACTTTACTATCTTGTTTCCAAGTGGGGTAAGGGCAATACTTTGATAGTATTTAGTGCCATGGTTGATGATCCTTTACATGTGGCAAGAATGATATGCTATTGCTTACATGGATTATTTCAGGAGCTTTTGCATATGATGATAAGCAAATCTTTACTTCAAATTAAGTTGCACAATTCTCCTGTGGTAACATCTCCTAATAAAGACAATAGAACAAAAAGTAAAAAATGAGAAGAGCAATACTCTGATTTCCCTGGTATACTCAGTGGTGTCAAGTTGTGTAACTGGTGTGATACAGTAGAAGTATCAGAAACAGGCATTCTCTATTCATACAGAGGCTGTTAACCATGTAAAACTTTAGCTGAGGGTTCCTATAGTTTCCATGAAAGAATGTGATCGCAGTCTGTGCTAGGGAAAGATCAAGGGGAGCCTTTACAATTGATGGAAGTTGTATACGAAAATGGATGAAAAATGAAGTAGGATGAGCAGTGTGCAAGTTGGCTTGAAGAATATGAAATGTCTCCTGCTCAAATAAGGTTAAACTTTGAATAAAATGTTGCTCTAATCTAGAACAAAAACACGTATGCCTTGAAGGGTGAACAATTGTAAACAGCTTGTGTGTTTGGATTCCCTCTCGAGCAAAAATTTTTTATCTTGGGTCTTACTTCTCCTCTCACAAACAATCTACTTTTTCGATTTTCAAGAGACAAATTCTCAATCCAAAACTGATTCTTTAGAAGGGTTGATGAATTTGAGTTTAGTTGTATTCATCTTTAGAAGCTCTAACTAACTAGGCACATGTAGAAAATTATGCAGTCCAGAGATGTCTACATTGATGTTTATTGTCTATACAGCTGAGAGAAAATTGTGCAACCTGTTCTTGGCAGCTTACTGCTTTTATGGATAAGTAAGTTTATTATGGTCATTTCATAAGAATGGGGTTGACAAGTTCTTCATCCCAGAGAAATAGCTATAAGTCCTGTGATTTAATCTTCGGTAGAGATGAGATGGGAAGAGTTCTAAAGGCTCCACAGTTGATGGGGCAAAAGATATAGTGCTTGACTCTAGGAAAGTAAAAGTGATTTAGGAAGGTGCACTATTTATACTATCAGCACTGTTAGAATGTAAAACAAATAAGGTGCGCTTGGATTGGGTTTTTTTTGAGTTATGGTGTATTGAGAATTGTAAAAGTGAATTGTTTGTGAGAGAAGAAGTGAGGTTCAGAATGAAAAAAGTATGTTTTTTTCTTTCACCTTGAAATTCAATCCAAGTTCACCCAAAATATGTTTTCCAATTGCAGTAAAAAATAAGTTTTATAAACTTCTGATAGCTGCTTGCACCATGTAGTATTCTGAAGAGCAGCAGCCATGGGGCAAATCTTTGTGCATTGTTTGCCTAAACCATTTTCCTGGAATGTAATGAAAATAAAAAGGTTCTTATCAATTCCAAAATTGTCAAGGTACTATGTGCAGGAGAGAGCTTAATAGAAAAACACAGTTGTGTTGGTCTTGTGTATTACTGTTATTCTATTTGGAAATGTTCTATATGCGAATATTCTGGTGGGAGTTTACTGTGTACTGGTATTGAGTTGTCTTCTTTGTTACCTTCTTATCTTTCATTTTTTTTGAGTTTTATGTCGAAGGTCTCAGAGAGTATGCAATACGTGCTTGAAAAAGTATGAAGTTTCACATCAAAATCAGCATATGATAGGTTGGGAAAGATGAATGTGGATTGAGTCATAGTTCCTTCTTAGATGATGATTTATATCAATCATGAATTCCTTTTCTTAGCATAAGTTGATACTCTGCCTTTTGTCTTATTTACCAGAAACACAAAAGATAATCTTTTTATCCTTGTCTATTCCTCAGGGAAGTTCATGAGGAAGCAAAGCTAGCTAGGGAAAAGGCATCTGACCTCAAGATGCGGAGGCAAGAGCAAGCTGCAGCTCGTCGTGAGAAACTAAAGCAGGCCTATCTGCGGAAACAGCTTGAGAAATTGAAAGCTTCCTCCAAAGTAGAGCAGACATAAACAACAAAAAGTTGGATCTTTCTTCTGGTTTTGCTTCAAAGAATCAAAGAGACGAAACAGCGTAATGGTGTCAATGGTTACTGATTCCTGATCCTTTGGAGTTTGGATGAGCGATGGGTTGAAGCATCTTTTCTTGGAATGCAAGTCAATGGTTACTGCAATGGAAGTTATGATGGATGTCATCAGGCTACCAGGGATAAATGTTTGTGCAGTGGAAGCTATTATGAATATCATCAAGCTACCGAGGATAAATAATGGTGCCAAATAGAGGGCCATGCTTAATGCGAAGTCTTTGAACTGTAGCCTGTGCCTAGAGCATCAGCGTGTCGGTTTCCATAGTGCTTGCAGTTGTTCATTTGCTTCTTCCAGTTTGAGTACTCGTAGAGAATATGTTTTGAAAATATGTTGTGGGGTGATTCTTTCAAAACCGATAACATCCAGAGTAGCGAGGTCATTCCTCCCGGACGAGATTTCAGTGCTTTTTAACTTTTTTTGGGATGAGAACTTGAATGGAAAATGTGTTTCCTGTTGTAATGTGACCTAGGTTTCCACTGTCAAGCACTATTCGCATAGAATATGGCGCCACCCTCATAACCTTCACCCTGTATTTGGAGACGTGTAGATTCAAATGGCAGTCTAGGGCGAATGCGACTGACTCATTCGAAGGAATCATTGTGGAGAGTCATGTGTACAGTTTGGGGATTTTTTTCATTTTTAATCTTGGCCTGTAGCGTTGGATGGGGATTAACACTATCGTCTGATGTTAGGGCTTGGCGGACATTTTTTACAGCCGAAGCGAAAAAAGAAAGAAAACCGACTCCACTGGGGATCGAACCCAGAATCTCTGGTTCCGTAGACCCGCGCCTTATCCATTGGGCCATGGAGTCGTATTGTTTTGAATTATTAATCATTAATTAAAGAGCTTAATTTCCACGAACTCGTTCCAATTGGCAATTACAATTGACGTCGATAACGAAGAACCCCTTTTCTACAGCAAGGAAAAGCCAACACCTACTACATATGCATACAGATTACAAGGAAGAAAAAAACCTTCCAAATGGCAATCATGCAAGCCGATGCGCAACCACCAAATTTTACACGTCTCCACCTCCGGCCTATGCCTTCTCCTCCTCACTCACCTACCTCCTCGGCTGCTTCATCACCCTTCTCCTTCTCCTCTTGTGTTGCGCTAACCCTAAGATTGAATGACAACGATTCCCGCCGAATCAGAAACCTCCCGGTTGGGGGGTACCCACAGGCTCAGAAACCTTGAGGCCTACCTGATGGCCTCCATATCGGCACCGTCAAGCACTGAATGGGATTGTCGGCCGGCTCCCTCGCGTCCCCGGCCTTTAACAAATCGTGAAGTAGCAACCGCGCACTTCCCACCGGCTTCTCCCTCAAGTGCCCTACGCGTGTATGTCCACGTTCAGCCCAACCATGACATTGTTTTCCGGAAGCCTCTCATGGAACTTCACCTTCAACACCTCGTTCCATATGGGATTAGTCCCAACGTTTTCGTCAACGCGAGTCCTCGCCGCGTCAACATCCTTCTCCACGTAGACTTCCGCGTAGATTTTCATCTTGGTTACATGCTTCACGTTCTTCAAATCTTCAGCTGCAATTATCAGAACTTCAATCTCTCTTAGTTGCTGCTGCAACGTCGGGTTTTTCCTCCGACATCTGGAAGCACTCATCCTTAACGGAAAATTGTTACTTCCGGTGCTTGAGAACTCAAAAGAGAAAACAAGACAAGTATCAAATGGCGGTGGCTGCTAGGCCCAGGAGTTGCAAGCAAAGCAAAGGTAATAAATATACAACGGCCTGAACGGCAGTATATATACTACCGACTTAAGTACCCTTTCGACAAATCCCACTGGCATTTTTTGTCGTTTCCCAAATTCACGTTACGGAGAAATACTGTGACGTTGAAAGTCCGTAGATCGATATGTTAATGCGCTATAGACCTTAGAAAGCAGTAGAAGGCAGAAAAGTGTCTGCAGATCATTCATCCAACAAAAAAAAAGAAAGAAAATAAAGAGGCCGGATGTCTAATCATTTTTTGCTTATAAGAAAACAGTACACCCCATGGCACACGTATCAAGTTTTATACAGAAAACTATATTATAGTTCTTCCATTGTTTAAGTCCAAATTATATGCAGACACTTTTTCCCGAAAGCAGTGCAGTACAACACAAACAAACGCTCTGCGCATACGACTCAGAAAAAAGAGAAACGTGAAGAAGCAGGTCGAAAATCGCCTCCTCTTCTTGATCTTGGCCAACTACGTTGATGGAATCCAAAGGTTTGGGTTAGTAAAAAACTGGCAAGGCAAACCACACCGCATAACATCGGACAGATTCAGACGAAGTATACAACATCTGCGTCCCGATTTATGAGCAATTTGTTTTCGACTTCCATTATCTGCTCAACAAAAGTAACGTATTGGTCACTATCCTTCAAAACCAGTTTCTATACAAAAGCCAAATGCTTAATAATAATAATAATCAGTTATCTTAAGGGAATCGACAGGATACGGAAAGTACCTCTAACAAGGACATAATCTCCGCCCTTCTATAAGGTGCAGATGCTCCAGTGTTAACCACAACCTCAATATCAGCAATTGACATCTGTTCAACATGCTGAGCATGTCTGTGCCTCCCAAGCGCTCCGCTGAAAGTTTCCAGTCTGCAATTACGCAACGGAAACAACCATCTTTGAAAAGCATGCACATTCGAACTCTAAAATTTTTACTGCAACTTCAGTTTTCTGGATTACAGATGTACTTCACAAGCAAACTAACCTCTCAGATGGATTGACCTCGGGTGCAGCGGAACCATCAATTTCCATGGGTTCGGTTTCACTAACCAACAGAAGGGAACAGCAGAAAGATGTTAGTAACTTTCTCATCTAACTTTTACAGGGAGCAAAATAGAAACTGAACGAGATACTAGAGGTGTGAATTTAGCCTAATGACAGTATTTTGGTATATCCAGACTGTAATACACTGTTGCACAAACATAACCCCGTATGAGTGAGCTTATTATGATGTCGCAAAAAGAGGCAGATTAGCCCCTCAAAAGCATGGTACCTCAAATGAAACAGGTATGAGGATGTGTACAAGACACAAGAACAAGAAAAGAGAAGCTAAACTATACATAGCCCAAGATTTCCGCACAATGAATGTTAATATCCATATTCACTTTCTAGACAAAAACCATTCTACGCAGACTATCAACAAGGATACTAGAATCCCTGAAATAAGTGAAGGATTGCAGTTCTTTGCACTCCGCGAGCTAAATGCCTCTCGATGAAAGTACAGAAGGACAAATATAGCTAATTCATTGCACTCAACTAATAAACCTACTTTTCCTTCGATTGACATTAATTGTAAAACTGATGAATATCAGACTCACCCGCCTTTATCAGCAGAATTATCACCTCCTGCTCTATCATTTCCGCTGCCTTCCGGTTGGGCTCTATCACTTTTACCAGAATCATGTTCAGCTCTGCGCTCTCTCTCTATCTCCCTCTCCCTTTCTTGCTCACGCTCCTCCATTTCAGTTAGCTCTTGATGATATATGGCAAAGTTCAGAACTTGAAGAGCAGCTTCAACATCGGACTTCAAAACCTGCCGAAGAACAATTTGGGACAATTTTGTTCGATCGGTATTACTTATACACATAAAAACCACTGAGAACCACGAAATCTGGGTCAAGACTGGCGGCATGAATCGTTGTCTCAAAATAATAGTTAGCCCAAAGCACATTGCAATAAGCCACCAGTTGCATCATTCAGATGCCTAAAGCTTTTACCTGTCTTCTTAACTTCAGTTTGGCATGTGCAGTTGACAGCCGTATTATGGTTTCCAAGGTCCTGGCAGTGATAGGAAGTGTTCCTGCTCCAGCCTATTTTAAATACTTATCTTTAGTATTTAGCATGCTGGGATCACTATTTCTCAACTATCACGGGCAAGAAACCATTTACCTTGGCATTTGAACTGGCACTTCTAAGCTCCGCATAAGCCATAGAAATTTGTTCTGATGCCTGTGCATGATATTTATTAAAATCAGCTAAAGAGCAAAAGCATGATCAATGTGCATATATGCTAACCTTATGGAAGGGTAACTGTGAGAAAACTTTTATAAATCAGAATACCATAATGGGAAAGGGATAGGATCAGATAACTCGAAATGGATTTCTGATTGCAACATCACCTCATCAGTAAGATCAGGTTGAATCCTGTGTTTTGCATAATGGATATACTTCTTGAGGAAGTCAATGGTGAGAGTCTCACGCTTACGACTTGCTTTCCTCCCATGCAGCATTCGGTTATACTTAACAAACACAGTTGAATTAGTGTCAGCTTCATCTTCCTGTTCGCGTAATGATCCGCCATCCAGTGCAGTACTATCTAAAAGTTCTTGTTGCTTCAGTTCAACCATTTTAAAAGATAGAAAAGACATCTGATTTTTTATTTAGGAATTAATACTGCTCACCTACCTCCATCATTAGTAGAACGAAATCGATGCATGCGCAAAACATGTTCGGTAATCAGACGATCAATACCAGGGTCCATTTGATCAAGAACAATGAAAAGCAAATCAAAACGAGAAAGCAAAGAATCTGGAAGTCCAATATTCTTCGTTGGTGTCAGTGATCGGTCATACTGTAATAACCACAAAAGAATAACGTTTAGAATGCAAGAAATACTTTTCTGATCAGGTTTCTTTTGCAGCCATATGATTTGTGCGGCTTACAGTTCCATATATTGGATTGGCAGCAGCTACCACACTGCAACGAGCATTCAAAGATGCATGAATACCGGCTTTGGCTATTGTTACAGTCTGTTGTTCCATTACTTCATGTATAGCAACACGATCTTGATCGTTCATTTTGTCAAATTCATCAATACAAACAACTCCTCTATCAGCAAGAACCATAGCACCTGCTTCTAGCCTTCTTTCTCCTAATTCCGGGAACACCAATCTTGTAAATTTTCACTGGATAAGCTTAAATACTAATTAGCAAAATTAGTTACCTGTTTCTTGATCAGAAGTAACTGCAGCTGTCAACCCAACACCAGAAGATCCTCGTCCAGTTGTTGATATGGCCAGAGGAGCAATATTCATGATTGCTCTTAGCAATTGAGACTTAGCAACAGAAGGATCACCAACCATCATCATGTTTATGTCACTATGAAATAACAAACAAACCGGAATATAAGGCCGTAAAGGCAAATAAGGTCAAAACTTACATGATTTATGCAGAGCAATTTTTTAAATGACAAAGAAAAGGGAAAAATATGATCCATGATACCAAGAACAACTTGTGGAAGTACAGTCCATAGCTTAATCAAGCAAAACTCAAAGAAGAAATAACTTACCCTCGCAGATGTGTTCCATTTTTCAAGTTCTTTTCAGTTCCACCAAGCATCAATAGAATCAGTGCTTTCTTTATCCACGTATGGCCATATATTGACGGCGCAAGTGAATTCGCAAGTAGGTCAAAGGCATCATCCCTCTTAGATATCTTTATTATGTTATCTCGATCTTTGTTTCCAAATTGTGACACATTCGTTGATTTTTTGAGAGGAAAAACAGAATTGCCAATGAGGACAGTCCTGCATAATATAATCTAGGATCAATTTTCTATTAAAAGCAAAATTGAACAGAGACAAGTAGAGAACACAAGAGATTTAAGGATGAGCAGATGTACTTACCTGAATACTCCATTCACGCTTCCTTTACTCTTTCCAGCCACGGCTTTGTATATCCCAACAATCACCACTCGGTCACCCGGCTTGCATTTATCCACCAAGTCATCCTCTAAGATGACATCCACTGTGCGTGGAAGTTGACCAGGAGCAGAGTTTTCAGGAACTTCTTGCATTGATAATGTCTGGTGGTCTTTGTAAGTGCACAAGCCATACTCTGTGACCAATAAATTGCCACGATCATCCTGAGACATATTCATCCTTTGAGATACCATATTAGGAAATAAATATAACAGAACTCTAACAAGAAGCTTGAGAATACCCGTGTTGGATACACGGAACCTGTTGGCAAACCCATGTTTGATGTAATATCTCTATATTCACGGGTTGTGAATTCCTTTGTTTCAGTGCAGTAATGCACACTCTTGACAACCTTTGGCCTCACTAGAGAACCTAAGGTAGAAGTATAGCACATCAGCTAATGAATATGCACAAATAAAATCAATTTTAGCAAGTCAAATGAGATGTAGTGGAAAATATAAATCATATTAATATAACATGACTTTACTTTTGGCAAAAGGAAAAGACATTTCCAGCAGTATAACAGCCTATAAGAGTGAAATACTAGATTCAGAATCACAATAATCAGATCCAGAATTGATCAAGCAAAAGCCAGAGTAAAAAAGTGGTTATACTAATAGTATGATAAGAACAGAATAAGAAAAGTAGATTGAAACATAACTTTCGCACATAATCCACAATGACAACGTGACAAGAGCAAACATGAGAAAAGAAAAAGTTAGAAAGATAAGAAGTAAAATGTAAAAGATGGTTTTGAGAATATGCACTGATAAGCGGTGACAATCAGGCAAAAGCAGACTGCAGTGTAACAAGCTCAGACAATGCCATGCATCTCAGCGAGGGAATAGCAAACACGTGGAGTAATGTTGTCCATTTCAGGTTCTGAGACACAAGTAATTCACCACCTCATGTTAATGCACAAGTTACACAAATCATTTCACGTTATATTTGATATCTCCTCCAAATTATTTCAATCAACAACTATCATATATTTATATTCTTTTTTCACCGTAAATATTCATCTCCAGGCCCTGGAATACTGTTCTGTACCTGAGATTTTAGTCTAATAATTGCACATTAGTCCATTCCAATTTCCAATAACAACAATTGCAATCTGCGCTCCAGATGGAACTAAACATGGAAGAGGGTTTTCGTTTTAAGACCTATTCCAAAGTGTAAACTAAAAAACTGAAATCATCAAGGCGCATTCAGAACACATCCAGAGTTTTGAATACTTTAGTATATGTAGCAAACACAGAAAGGTAAGCAAATAGAAGAAATAAGATAGTAAAGGAAAGAATACATTTTGTAACAATGCCCTCAACACACACTATTGATCCAATGAATCCTGACAAGAGATCTCGTGGAGTCACTCTTCGGGAAACAAAAGGTCCATCAAGCCCAACAAGTACTTGTTCCCCTTCCTTCAAGTACTTTGAGTCATAGCTTCGAACCATATCAGACATTGCATCACATAGTGGTTGCATATACTCGCTTGGAGTTTGAAGAAGCCTGTAAGAAGTCAACCACGAATGAAGAAGGAATCAATCACCATGCCACATATTTGCAATGAGAAGAAGAAACCAAATATCATGCTGTCATTTTGTTCAATTTTACGAAGTACATATTTATTATTGCTTTCTTTTTAATAACCCTTAAAAATGAAAACTACAATACCCTTATTGAGATGCTGCTTCAAGTTCACTTTATCCTCAATACTTGACCATAATAATTCAACTATGTCTTCACATATTTTATAGAAAACAACAACTGAAGATCAAGAGCACAATTTTCTGATTGCAATTAATACTTGCATCCGTATGTATATCATATACCATCATGGTGAACCTATTGTTTCTCAATTTATTAAAGGAAAGGCACCAAATTTTTGGTCACCTTCTTTAACCCAAAAGCCAAAACAGATATCAATTCGTTCATTTTTTTAAGCCAAAAATTCTACTTGTAGATGCATACCAAGATAATTTTGAAATTTGTAAAGTTGTTTAGGTTTCCCTATTATTCCATAGCGCCAGGTACCCATATCAAGATCAGAAAAGAATTAGCCAGATATAAAAAACAAAATTACAAAAAATTAGCCGATGCGAGAAAGTTGTGCTCGATGTTATAGCATTTATATGCACTTGAGGGAAACCTGCATTACTCGGAAAAAAAAAGAAAAGGAAACCTGCGAGCAAGATCAGCCCCTTCTCTATGGTTGTAGAAGTGAGATAGTTTGATAATCAAACGCCGCTCTTGTTTGTTAATCATCGTATTGATATCTTTCTTCAATTCGGTGCTCAGCTCCTGAAATAAATGAATTACCAGTATACAGAGTAGATGAGAAACGCTATGCAAGCCCCCGAAAACTACAGAAATACAAGAATACGAATGCATTGAGAGCAAATACACTTTGGTCGAAGAATTTGAGGAACATTCGTTTATGCGCCGCCCTGGCATCCTCGCTTAGATCCATTCCCTCCTCTCTTCTTCCAACTCTGCGTCTGCGTCCGTGTATGGCTGGGTTGTGCGTGCGGGCGCGCGGAAAGAGAGAGGGAGAGTTCAAAGTGAGTCAGTGAGCGGATGAGCAAGCGCTTTCCGCAGTCAAGGATTTGGGTTTTTGGCGGGAACAAAGGAAGGGATTGTGCATTTTGGCGGGAAGAAAGAAGGGCACGTTGGGACGCCGGGGGGAAGCTGTTCTTAGCAGGATTGGCTCGTAATTCTTCTTGGAGAGAACAAAAATAAGAAAATAAAATTGATTAGTGAAGACCCCACGTGCACACTAAATTATGCAAAGAAAATTTATACAAAATTTATTTTAAAATAAGTACTATTATAAAAATTTTTATATATATTAAGTAATAATGAAATTAATTAAATTATTTTTAATTAAATATTTTTTCTTTATAAAAATTATAATATTAAAAAATATCTTATTTATTATATTAAATATTACTATTTTATTATGATTATAAATAAAATTAAATTTTTATTTAATAATATTTATTTTATAATAAAATAATACTTGTATAATAATACCTATTATACAATTGAAGAAGTATGTTTTTCTAATTAAAAATATTTATTTTTTTTTATTTATAATTTATCCATTCCGCCCATTTGCCCGTGCTTTTCTAGCATTCACACGAAAATCAAAAGAAGGGTGACCTCATCTCTCGTGGGATCGGAGTCTCAAAATGACAATCTTAACACAAATCAATTTTTGATAGTATGGATTATGAATTCCAGACCATACAAGACAAGAAGTCCTAAATATCAACCAAAGAAAGAAAAGTTGTTATTAATCTCAATCAGCAAAACACAGAATTCCTACACAGCTCCTACCCACACAGTTACAACAGCCGTCTCTTAGCTAATTACTTAATCCAAAATCCTTGCGTGGAACGACAACTATAGTATCCGTTGCTTCACATGCTAAAGTTTTATCATATTGTTGGATCTCAGCTACAAAATGCCTTTTCAATAGTGACCTTTAGCTCCTATTTCTCCCCTCCACACAGTCTCTCGTCTTTTTCAACCTCTCCACAAAAACATTCAGCAACATTTCTTCAAAAGTTTTCCAGAAACCAGGGGGAACAAAATCTGCTAGCCAATGCTCAAGGTAGAACACATTCAACAGCAAATAATATCACTTTTGAGGCGAAAGGCCACACCTATCAACTCCGCGGACTAAAGAAAATCTTAGTAGAAGATAGAAATATTTTATGTTGAAATTCCATTTTAGTTTGCTAGCATGAGCTCACTCTAAACGTGCTATCATAAAAATACAAGAATAACAAATGTGCGTTTGAGTTTTTCAAGCAGATAGACAACTAAACATGTGAAAATAGAAAGAATTTGTTGAAAAGCACAATTAGATGTCCAATTGGAATGGTTAAATAAGAAATTGCAACAGCTAAACGAAGAATATTTCTATAATTATAAGCTCGTTGAGACTGGCAAATTCTAAGACATTTTGGATGCATGGGAGAAAAGGGAAAACTTTTGAAACGGAAGGAGCAAAAAAAATTCACCTTGAATTTCAATTACAATAGATCACATGTTAAACTTCTTGGCACTAAACGAAATGAAAACAACTCATCCTTCCCAAATAATTGCTAAGCAGTAGCATTACTCATTCCCACACACAATCTTCAAACCCCACTTGGCCGTTCAATCCAGCGTCTCGTTACAAGAAACCAGGTCCGCCCAATCTGTCTTGGCAAGCATTACTTGGGCATTTGCTCTGGATATCGCAATAGTTCATAGTTTATCGTTTCCAAGCCAAGTTTCAGTCCTTTATGTATAGATCTGCTGGTCTATCCAATGTCAGTGTGGGAACTTGTTTTGACAGGGTAGATTATTTTGTCCGATCGTTGCATAACTAGAGACAAGCCCGCATTTGCTTCGGAAAGGTTGTATGGATCTTGCTACTCTAGGTTCGATCACTGCATTGCTGACGGATTATGCTGCCCACAATTTTTAGGGAAGAATTATGTGTCTTGCTATCAATGTTCAAATTTTGCCAGTGTTATTTCTGTCAGTAAAGGCATTCTTCATGTTTTTGGATAAAAATTCTCTACCTATCTTAGTAAAAAGTGCGAGTGTTTTTCATGTATTTCTTAAGGCCACGAAGGGTATATTCTGTGACTTAGACAGCAAATTCCATTGCCCAATTCTTGTGCTTATTTAAGGTGTATTTGGATTATATTTAGTTGGAAGAAATTTTATTTTATATTTCGTAAAAATAAATATTTTTAAGAAAAAAATAAAATTTAATTATATATTTAATTAAAAAAAACACACTCCAAATAAATTCGCCTTCCCTGAAGTTTGAAGTTTGGCATCCCTTGCAATTAAGCAATGAGGGAGCCCACCACCACCAGTCAAAATCATCATTTTGATATCTTTCTTCAATTGGGTGCTCAGCCACAGGGTCAAGGCTACATAAGTACCCAAAACCAAAAACTGCACAAACGAATAGATTATGAGTAATTACACTCTGCTTGAAGAATTTGAGGAACGTCCACTGTTGCGGTTGTCCGTGCACGGAAAGCGGATGAGGGAGCCCTTTCCTCAGTCAATTGTGCATTTTGGCTGGAAGAAAGGAAGGGAATATTGGATTATGCCCAACTGCGCGTAAAAAATTAGCTTTTCAACTATTATTATGGCATTCAGACAATCCTGGGGATTGTTGTTGGTGGAAATCCGGAATGATATTTTCACTTTTCAATTTGTCATATGCCCCCGCAAATGAAGGCTTTATGCAGAGACAAAATCCCGGCCGCAGAAAGAAAGAAAGAAGGCAAGTTCTTTTTATTCTCAATCAACTCAAAACACAGGATCCCAATAACTACAACGCAACTCAAAAATGATTACCGCTCATACCTACACGGTCACAACAGGTTTACAAAAAATGACATCTCTTAGATGGTTTCTGCACTAAGATCCCATCGAACTCTATGAGTATTGCTTTGCGCTACAAGGACTGAATTAGGGCTTGAATGCTGAAAAGACCACCACAGAGTTGTGTCCTCCAAATCCAAAAGAATTTGAAATTGCTGCACAGAGGCAAATATATGCATAAGTCAATTGAAGATCAAGTCTCTAAATACTTTTTGTCATTTTCCCAATTTTTTCTTGTCTGCTTTAGAAGAGAGACAGAACCATGATATTCCACAGTAGCTTACCAACATTGACTTCATGCTGCTGCTTCTTGTTGGCAACAGTATCAAACTCGACTGAAGGTTCTGGATTCTGCATCATTTGATAGAATATCTTAATATATTTGAAGACCAACACGAAAAGAAACTCAAGATTTGAGTGGTTGAGAATTTATAGATCATAAACAGTTAAGCTGCCCATTAGCTTGCTACATAAACGACCCCATCTTGGAAATTACTATAAATTCACTGGTAGTCAATGCTAATAAAATATTTAGAATAGAAAGAGGAAATACAAATTGATTTATTGTTGGATGGAGCCAGCCTGTTGTAATGGCTTTAATTGTTGCAATAGCTTCAAGACCACCAGCAGCACCAAGGCAATGCCCTATCATAGACTGCAGTAATATGAAACATGTAAGAAGCACAGCATTAACTATTAAGTAAAATTTGCGAGAGTAACATAAAAATACAACTTGCTGAAACAAGGAAAGTAGAAACAAATCATGATATACAGAAGTAACATTTGTGCTGGCATGCACAAAAGTGTGTGCATGTGCGGCTGGGGGAGACAGAGAGAGAGAGAGAGATCACCTTAGTTGCATTCATTTTAATCCCAGAACTGTTCTTGAATACCTTCTTAACAGCATTCACCTCAGCCAGATCACCAACTACAGTTGAAGTTGCATGAGCATTTATGTAGTTAACCTGAAAAAGGTAGAAAATGTCAAGTCCTCAAATATGCAAGTACATCAAGAAAATGAGAATGCACTTTTCAAAAACCAATTCACTTTTTTCACTTTGGGCCCCACCTCTCCTCTTACAAACCAATTCACTTTTTTCATTCTCAAAAATATACAAATCTCCGAAAGGTATCAACCCAATTTTACTCAAAGCTCCCAAGTAAATAGGGGAACTAGTAACAAGTTTAACAGTTCCCAAAGTCCAGGAGACCAGATATGGATGTGGATATTTTAATTGTTAAATGTCAGCCCAGCAGCCAATTGCAGTTCTAATTCATGTTATTCACTGCAATCTGTATTTCACCTTTTATGACGAAAAAGCTAGTAGCAGATCCATCTACTATATAATTTTCAAAATTGACTTCACGGATTCACATTCCTCTCTTAGATGGAATATCAGTTTTTGGTTTTCTATAGAATCCACCCGACATAATTGCACCTCAACACAAGGACTATAATAGTGGGTAGCCCAATTATGGGTGTCAAAAAACATAAAGTTACCAGAATGCATACTTCCAATTTAAATAAACAAGGTACCTCCTCAGGTGAAACACCAGCATCTTCAAGGCAGCTATGGATGCAGGAAGAAACACCAAGTCCATCAGCTCTTGGATCAGTCATATGATAAGCATCACAGTTTACTGCACCTCCTAAGTATTCAGCAATAATTGGTGCACCTCGCTTCATCGCATGTTCCAAGCTTTCCATTACCTGCCAAAAGTGCCAGCATATCTTAGAAGTCAAAGACCTGTTCCATGATATAATTTCACATATTCCTAGTAGATCTTGTAAAGCAAATTTAAGTTAAAGGCAACCATGATTTAGAATTAGAACTTACATAAAGCACAAAAAATTCTAACAGTGCATAATAAAATTACCAGAGAACTATCTCCAAACATTAAATATATCAATCAAGATATGTCCTCTAAGCCTTCAGAAGAATAGCCTATAGCGATGCAGAAGCTCCAAGCTAGAGTGGCCATGGAATCCATTGAAGTCAAAAAGCATTCAACCTAGAGTCACTTTTTTCCTTGACTAAATATACCTCTCAAATCCGCCCCCTTGAGTGGCAAGAAGAGAGGCATGTGAACATTAGATTGATAGCAAACATTGATTTGATTTTGCAGTCATTGAATTAGAAATAACCCAAAAGACAAAAGAAATTAAAGAAGCCAGAGAATTATCATTAGTGTAGCAAAAAGCTCTTACTTATCCACCTTTATGTTGGGTGGATGGGGGGGAGAGCCACCGACTGAATTAACTCATAGAATTTCTCATGCTATTTCTCAATTTTCTTCTTAGCTGATTGATGTGTGTCTAATATGCTTTTTCAGGATAAGTAAGGATATATATTTACAGAAAAATTAAATGCCTTAACATCCTTTGTCGCATTTCATGCATAACTTTGATCTTTGATAATTTGCCCGAGACAATTTAAAGCAGGAAACATGTATTATTGACTCATTAAAATAATACAAGCCAACTTACCAACACACCAGCCCCTTCACCCATGACAAAACCATCTCGATCTTTGTCCCATGGTCTAGAGGCAGTTTGTGGGTCATCATTTCTCTGAGACAAAGCTCTACAAGCAACAAAACCTCCTAAACCAATGGGAATAATGGCTGCTTCTGTTCCTCCAGCTATCATCATATCAGCCTCACCTCTTCGGATGTGATTGGCGGCTGCATAGAAGCAATAATTAGATGTAGCACAAGCAGTTGAAATGGAGTAGTTTGGCCCCATAAAACCCAGATCAATGGCAAGCAAAGCAGATCCCATGTTCGTTATAGCATAAGGTATGAAAAACGGTGTGATTTTTCTGTAGCCTTTCTCTATTAGAGCCTGAACACCATCTGAGAAAACTGTAAGACCACCCATTCCTGTTCCAACCAGCACACCAGCTCGCTCCTTATCAATCTGCCATTCGCAATAGAAGTTAGAAAGCTTTGACAAATAATTTTTATTCTCAAAACATAAACAAAAGCAATTAGAAACAAAAAACAATTAGACATTTTCTTATCAAGCTAAATTAAGGGGACCAGTTTTAGAGAACTCATATTTATGTGAAACCTTTTGTTTTAATCATTCTTCTTTGTTATCTACTTGCTTTTTTCCTCTATCTTCATTGAAGATGATACTGAAGCACCCAATTGCTTAAAATACTAGTTGAGACAGGTGAAGGTCAAATTCAATTTCTATAACATTCTACTACTTGGATTTTAAGAAGACACAGTTGGCGAAGGATTTACCACTTGGGATATGAAGAGGGGAAGACATCTTATTTCTTTTATTCCCTGAGTTATTCTTCTCTTCTCTAAACCTTTAAAGATCTTTATCTTGTCTTGCAAACCAACTCTTGGCAAATTTATCTTGTCTTGCTCTAAAATCCTTTCAGGATCAACTCATAAGTTCACAAGCACGATTTCATAGACTGGTCGAGTTGAAGGAAAGAACATGGAATCCATGGCAGGAGTGTAGTATGAGCCGGGTAATAATGTTACTTGTAGTAAAATGGCGAAACTTTGAACCAAACTCATAGCAATCAACTCAAAAGCATAGCCATTCACTAGAATAGAAAGACTTCAATCGATTGCGTATGAAAATGTGCACAACAACACAATTGTACGGAAAGAACTAGCTCCGAAACGTAGCCTGAGGCCCCATGTGAAAAGGTCAATAAAGGATGAAGAGAATCTAACAAAAAACCATAGAAATCTTGCAATGCAGCCAGCACTAACAACAATAGTAGCATAGAAGTATCATAGAAAAAATTGTAAGACAGGTACCAAAATCAAACAAGCCTTAAATAGAGCACGAACCTTTCCAATTTTATCGCAGCCAAGATCGGCATTTTCCAGAGCTTTTTTTCCAGCAACGATGCAATACCTCAAGCAATCATCAAGTCTCCTATCATTCTTGCCATCAATGTATCCTTCAGACTTAAATCCCCGAATCTGTCCACCAAAGCGGGTGGGGAACTTGGAGGCGTCAAAGCGATCAATGGGCGTGATTCCACTCTCGCCAGCGAGCAGTTTCTCGTAATAGCCATCAGCATCGTTGCCAAAGACAGAAACGAGTCCCATCCCAGTAATAACCACCCGCTTCTTGGGATCTTTCTCACGTTTGGGAGCTGAAACAGTATAATTGGTAGTAGCAGAGGCACATATGAAGGGGAGCTTCTTTGAGACGAGAGTGGGGCGTCTGGTGTTAATTGAGAGGAAATGTGAAGTGGGTTTGCGAAGAGGGTCCAGTGGAGATGCCCGGAGAGGAGGAGATTGGAGGGTCTGCATAGTGGTGGCGGTGGTGGTGGTGGTGGTGGAGGCAGAGGGAACAGTTTCGATGAGAACGATGCGGAGCTGTTACGGGGACAGAGCTCAAAGCTTTTCAACTGCAAGGTATGGGCTTTGGGAGTTACTAACGAGGTTGGGCAGTGGGACCCGGATTTTACCCAATTTGGATCCGAGTACGGATCAAGATACTCGGATCAAGAGATATGTCTATTTGTTCAGATTTAGACTCAATAAAATTTTGTCTAATGAGTATAAATTTGAATTTGGACGGTCTTATCTAATAGATATAAATATGGTACATTATGTTCTGAATTTGACAAATTTATAACTTTATTAATATATATTTATAAAATTTTTTATAATTTATTTATTATATTATTATATACTTAATTTTTTGTAAAATACTATTCTTTATTTGATGTATCTTCTTAATGAGAGTATTTTTATGTCTAAAGTTATAATAATAATTTTATTTAAAATTATATACAAGTTATATATATATATTAGATTAATAATTTTTCTCATAAGTTTTTTTTAGAGTTAGTCTTCTTTTGTGTATAAAATTATAAAGTGACTATTGAGTTAATATATTGATTAATATTATTATTTTGAACAAATAGTAAATATTTTAGTCTATTCTATTCTACTTAAATTTTTATGAAGCAGTTAATATTAGAAGTCTATAAATATTATGGATTTGATTTCTTAAAGAGATACGATATTACATTATAATTTTTTTTGTAATAATGAGTTTAATAAGTTATAATGTAAATTTTTTAAATTTTTATTATAATTGAGTATACTCAAGTCCAAGCCGATACCTTATAAGGTAAGGTAAGGTACGAATCTACACTTTATGGACCTTTTAACTAATTACGTCAGGTCTAGTACCACTTATATGTTAATGGTTTTGGATCCAGAATAAAGTGTCTCGAATCCGTTATGACTCATTTACAGTTATACTGCTTATCACTTTCGTTCTATAAAAATTTTCATTTTCGATGGCAAAGAACATTTTATGTGTGGGAAAAGGTTTATAGATTAACTATACTCTCTTTGAAGAAGGGTGAGAATTAAAAAAAAAAGTTAAGTACGTATAAGTACCTCAAACTTTGAGGGTCATGATAATTGAGTACCTAATCTTATTAGTATGACAATTGAGTACCCATTTTGTATGGAATCCTTTAATTCAAATAGAAAACTTTGGAGGTCCTAACAATTGAGTAGTCAATCTCAGTACTATGACAATTAAGTACTTAAATTATATAAAATTTATTAATTTAGACAAAAAATTATCACCTGCTACAAATATGTTTAATTTTTTTAAAATTAGAAATTATATTTTGCCCGTTGACACTAGAAGGAAGACAACAATGAAAAATTATAAGAAGGAATAAAAAATTATCATTATTCTCTCAAAACTCTACAATTTTTTATGTGTGGAGAAATCCTCGATATCTAAAAGAAGTTTTTCATTTGTCTCTTACAATTTAGAGTTTGAACTTACCCACTCTTCATGCCTTACTTGCACATTAGTAATGCTTTGTTTCAACTTTTTATTCTACCTTAATAGAACCTTCCTTATACATTTTATACATTTTTCTTTATCGCATGTTGGATCATCAATCCACCGAAATAATAATATACACGAATTGTTTTGCTACTTTTATTTCTAAATTTTGTGAGTAAGATAGTTAGTTTTAGAGAACAATATAAAGAAAAAAATATATTATAACTATACTATCTTATAGTTTGAGCATCCAATAAAATTACTTCTAGATTCTATCCAAATTACGTACTTAATTGTCATAGTACTTGAATTGGGTATTTAATTATCAGAATTCCTAAAGTTTTATGTTTGAATTAATGAATTCTATCCAAAATTAAATACTTAATTGTTATAATGATAGAATTAGATATTCGATTGTTAGGAGTTCCAAGTTTGAAATATTTATACGAAGCTCTTTGGACATACCAAAAGACAAGAGTTGAGATTTTGTCATGAAACGAGAGAAAAGGGAAGGGAGAAATGAAGGCGAATTCACATAATTGATTATCCGATAATGTATTGCAATAAAATCCTTTTGAGGGGAGAGTGATAATAAAAAAAAAGTGTAAACTTCCTCATTTTTTCTTTGAAGGGATAGATTTTTGGCTAGATAAGCGTGCCAATTAAAAAAAAGCAAAACGCATCAAAGTCGTGCGTCCGTGCTATTTCAACCAAGCTCCACCACCAGACCAGAGCTATTTGCGGATAAAAACAGAACAGGGTCACAGAGCTCAAAACCCCATAACATATACCTGGCATACGCTGACTGTAGCACTCACCATCAGTCGAGAAATGGCGACGAGGAGAAGCACAAGAAGGTCTCAAAAAGCTGAATCAGCTTCTGCCAGTGCCGACAGTCCCACAAGATCATCTGATAGGTAAAGATGAAATCTCTCTACTCTTTCTGCAGCACGGCTCGTGATTTATTGGAAAATTTCAGGAGTATGGTGTTGAGAGTGAAATCGTCTGAAGGAACGAACAAAAGAACGGCAAAGCAGAGGAAAACTAACAAGCTCAAGAAGAAGGCAGATAAACTGGAAGCCCTTAAGCCCAAGAAACCCCCCACTGCCTTCTTCTATTTCTTGTATGTTTTTATTCTTTTAGTTTCTTGGCTTTCTCTGTTTCGTCTTTTCATCTTATTTGCTACTCTGTTTAAGTGCAATTCTAGCGTATGAATTAGTTGAATTTGAAAGTGCTCATTGTTGAGGAAGATGTGATATTGGGATTCTCTTTTGAATTTCATGGCGTACTAGATTGTCAACTAATGTGTTTACATTTCTTCTTTACTGTGCGAGCCTAGGATAATGTTCGGCGAGTGAGATTTGTTGAGGGTGTATTTGGATTGTGTTTTAGTTTGAGAATTTTTATCTTGGGAATAGTAAGAGTGAATTTTTAGTGACAGGAAAAGTTGGGCTTAAACTGAAAAAAAATGTGGATTTTTTTCACTTTAAATTGCAATCCAGTTCAGATAAGTTAACCTTATAGAAGAAAACCCTAGTGTTTGTACATGTTCTCTCGTGCCCTTTTCTTCCAATTTTTCTGCCTTGCCTTTGTGGACTTTCCATTTTTGCATTTTTCTTGCAGTGCTCAGAAAATTGATATTTGTGAGTTTCTTTTGAGCTCTGGAATGGCTTCGAGATTTCTTTTTTGGTACTTTACTTGAAAATTTTGTTTGTCCAGGATATCATGAGTATAATTGATGTGGAAGATCTGTGTGACTCACTAAACTGAGTTGTTAGAAAAAGAAATAAAGTTGGATTTCACAAGTAGAATTCTTAAATGCTAGACCATTACTTTGAGGCTTACACTTCTTTAGATACTGCCACACTTTTAGGATTTATGAAGGATTCTAAAATAGAGAGGATTTCTAAAGAAGGGTTTGGAAGGCGGCAATATAGTTCTTGTAAAACACTTCATCAACTGTGTAGAAGGTGCTCTTTTTCATGTTTATTTAGGGATGTCCTATATGAAGTTTGTTGTTTTATAGCCACAATGAGATATCTAAATGTTCCTATCACAAGGTGCAACTTCGAATTGGTGGTTATATAAAGTATATTTAAGTGTTATAATGTTATATCCTATTTGTTGGACAAGAATGGTTACAAATTCTCCGAAAACCTTTTGCTAATTGATCATTTTCCAATACTCAAGGGAGGATTTTCGCAAGGAATTTCAAGAGAAGAATCCAGATATCAAGTCAATGCGTGATGTATTTACTCCACTGATTCTTTTTGTTTCTGTTTTGCTTTGCTTGGCCTACTGATGGATTTATTCCTCGTTTACATGTGCATGAACATTCACTGACTGCAGATTGGCAAGGCTTGTGGAGAGAAGTGGAAAACCATGACATATGAGGTTCTTGAAATAATACGTTCTATTTTCCGATGGTCATGTTTCCATATGCAATTCTATATTATTTAGTACCTCAACAGCTTCAATAGCCAGAGCTGAAACATGCACTGGAACAAGTTTTATTAATCTGTGGAATGAAAATAACATGCCTTTTTGGTTGGTTAGTGAAATTAGTTTTTTCATGTTCATGCATGATAAATGGAAAACTTCAGCAAAAGGGAATCCTGAAATCCTAATCTTTTAATTTCTAAACAATTGCATCCTAAAGGAAAATAGACAGTTCACTGCATATTAATATCTAGTACGATGTAGTTATCTTGATGAGAAATTGGCAAACAATTTAGAGAAAGTTGCTTACAGGCTGAGCCTAAAAAGCAGGAAATGGCTATTCTTTTCATCTTAAGGATAAAACATAAATGAAGTACACGGGCAAGAGAGAAAAGGACAAAACACGAATGAAGTATAGTTTTCTGCTCTCCCCTGCATATGCATCACATTAGTCATACAAATAAATCCAATTTGCCATCAGTGTTTATATTTTCCATATTTTTTCCATCTGTGTCTCTTTGTTTAACTTTTTGATGGCAGGCAGTAGCCACTCATTGTGCTTCATTTTACAATTGGTGCTCTTTGATTGGTGTTTGGATTGCCTCTTTATTACTTCTTAGTCTTACCCTTTAAATTCTTTGATATCAGATGCAAATATTTCTTAAAAACTTTATTTGGACTGGAAAATAGCTTTTTATTCAGTTGGGGTGGTGATGGTTAAAGGTTCCATAAATAATTCCATCATATTCATGGAAACATTAGCATGTAATTTGATGGCTAAGACTAAAGAACAGCATCATGAGCTTTTGCATCATGCCTGCTTCAGCAATTGCAGTCATTTAATAGCCTTTACTTTTTGTAGGAAAAAGTTCATTACTATGATATAGCTACAGAGAAGCGAGCAGAATTTGATAAGGCAATGGCAGATTACATCAAAAGAAAGGTCTGTTGCACCATATTCTACTATTTTGTGCCATATGGTTTCTCAATGCATATGTGTAGATGATACTTTTGACTCCAAAAAATTTATTGTTTAAGCAGCACCTTTCTCATCGATGATTAAACATGCTGCAGGAGAGCGGGGAGTACGAAGAGTATGAAGAAGACTCTGACTTTGATGGTTAGGACATATTTAGTAGGATCGTATGTATCTGGTTTTCAGTTATACTTTACATTCTAGTCCTGCCAATTTTTCTCAAGCTTGTAGCCACCTTAATGCTTCTTTCCTTTCCCTCGTCTGGCCCTAACCAAAAGGTAGAAGGAAGATATTCCTTGCCTATTAAAATGGGCGTCTGTAACATTCCTGTATACCGCTCTATTCTCCAACAGTGACGCTTAATGTAATATAATATTGTGCATTCAAGGATTAATATCTGATTCTTTCTGGCAATAATGGTGGCAACGTTGATTTCATTTTGTGAATTGTTTTCCATTTGTTACCTGTGAAATTACAGCATTAGATGACATACACGATATAGTCGAGGCGGAACAAGTCAAAATGCTGATTCCTCTAGGTTTTGTTTTTACTTTCATTTCTAAATATTTCACTGTCATTTTCTCCGAGCATGGTGGAAGCCTTCTTATCTCGGCCCCTCCATAGCTTGCAAAGTAAATGATTGTTTAGACGAGGGCGGTACTCTTTTAGAGTACACCGTCATCAACAAATGAAGATGGCCGGCCCTTCCTGTTAAAGAATTGATGAGAGGAAGACCGAAGAAAAGTGACCACTCGTCTGAAACCCCGCCTTTGTTTGGGTCTATGTTCCTTTTTCTGGTTTGCGGTCTCATGAATTGCTGTCGGCCGCATACGTGCATATAGCTGCTGCTCCCTACAAGATATATAGATGGTTACAGTTACAGATGACGGAAAAGGAGAAGTTGATGCACCGATGGTTGACTGGTTGCCATCGTTGGCCGTCAATAGAGCGAGCGAGGGGACGAGTTGAAGGGGAGGTGACCGATGCACTGAGGGTGGTACGGTGGGAGTGGCGTACTGACTACTGACACCAGCTCTCAGACGGGCGAGGAAAGAACGCATTAATATTTATTGGTTAAACACGCACTAGGAGGAGGGGTCTTTATTAGTAGAACAGTAAGGATTTCCACCAAAAGAGAGAACGGTATGCAATAAATGCGTTCAAACCCAAACAACGGGTCCTTAATTGGGCAACCGTTATGCAGATTTATTTTTTTCTCTTTTCTTCGGAAATTTTCCAAACCAGTTTTATCTGTCTTTAACAAGGATTGGATAAGGGATTCTTTTACTTCTAATATCTTTTGCCACAATTAGATGGTAACAATTTTGTAGAACATTTTTGTAAACCATACAGAGGAAACCCTAATAAATGACTAAAGTTTAAAAAAAAAAAAAGGAGAGACTATAGTGTCAGTGTTGTTCCATCATATACAGTATCTTCCCTGGTCAACGAGCTTAGAGATTCAGCAACAGATTTGACTTCTGCGATCATTGCTACAACATCATTCAGCTTGTTGACTGCTGAGCCAACACCCTGCATTACGATATCGCACAGAATTCACTGATTTCCCGTGATTTGTTTTGGAATTGATAGTATAAAACACTATTATACAGAGGAATCAATTTTAAGAACAAGAACAGTAGCATGAGTAAGTTTGAAAGCTTATCACGCCAGCTGCTCCTGCCGTTATTGCCATCGGGGCTGTGACAGCACTAAGTCCAGATGAACACATAACAGGAATCTTGGCAGCGCGAGAAATGGAATATGCTGCTGCTAGTGTGGGTGTTGCCTGATCAAAGTGAAGAAGCAGTGCCAATTGAAATGAATCAGTAACTAATCACAAGATGACATGGCTTGTTGTCTTTGTAAAGTCGGCAATATAAGTAAAGCTGCTATATTTTTCTAAGCATGCTTAGACATTTCATGGTTAGAGACTGATGGGGAATAATGTCGAGTACCTTCTCAATCAAACCAAGAACTCCAGCCTTAGAAGGACTAGAACATTTTCCTCCTTCAGTTTGTATGATGTCAGCACCTTCATTCTCCAACTGCTCAGCTAACTTGACCTATTTGTCAAAAAGATAAAAGTTATGTTACAAGAAAACTTCCAGGTTGAATTGATAATTTTTAGTAAGAATTGCCATCAATAACCTGATCAGGAAGGCTTAGCGTGTGCGGCACAGTGACCGATAGTGTAATTGATGGAAGAATCCTCCTAGTCTCTTTTGACAGATGTAATATCTGAATAAATTCATGAGCATGGTAATAACTAAAAGACTATACAACCTCACCCAGGATTAGGATCAGAATTAACTGCCAAAAAAATCCAAGTTCCATTTATTCAGAGAATAGGATCAGGGCAGAAGCTGTAGAAAATAACCAGACAAGTGACAAAGTGATATTCTCCTAATTTTAGCTTTTCAAGGGTCTTATCTATTTACCTGCTCCGGGGAGAATGTTAAGCCCATTGCATAAAAGGAGTCATAATTTCCAATCTCCACCTGGAAAAGAAAATGCCGCTTTTGATACTGGACATGTAAATCCCCTTAGCAAAAAGGGGCAACGTATTGTTTGGAATTAACTAAAACTAAAAAAATTAGTGGTCTAACCATGATGGCTCCTGCTTCAACAGCAGCCGGAAAAGCTGCTGGATCTACTGAAGAAACACAAACCTGGAAAAAAATAGCATAAAGGTAGTTATTCTAAATATATTTATAAGTCCATACAGAAACTACTATCAAGCTGCCAATGCTGTGGTTTGCCTGTAACAAGTTCTGTATCTCCTGCCTATAGATTATCATGGATCATTTATCTTCATAAGAAGGATATGAAATGCTAGGAAGTAGAAAAGGCTGCCAGCCAGCTAGTTGATGGATTGTCATCTAAATAGGCAATGTCAATATACTGAATTTCGTTTAACAAGACATCTTAGAGTTCCAACCAGATCATATTGATAATATGCTCGAACACTATACTGCTGAGAAAGCTAGATGATGTTGAGACTAACTATTCAGAATCAGTAGTCAACAGTTTTTTAGCTTTAGGAATATGGACGCTGGGGACAACAATATATTGATACAAAAGCCAGAATTTTGAGAAGTTAAAGAGTCACAAAACCATATTACATGAATTCTTCAGAAGTTCAGCATACTTAAACTCCTATTGTAAATTGTCATGATCTGAGCTAATGCAGAAAGATTCAAGAACTTTACTTTTACACAATCAGAATTTCTTTCCTTCTGAAATCCTGAAATAGAAAGTTGTTTACTTTTTTTATCGTAAAGAAATGATTTACCGGAAGTGAAGTCAAGCCAGTCGCAAGTTTCACCAAATCCGGGTCACAAGCTATATCCACGTGAGTCGCACCACCCTGCGTAAATGCAGAGAAGGCTTAATTAAGAATGTTACTAGTATGAGAGACGATGTCTGGAGCTAAGCTTCATATGTAAAACCATTGGATACATCATATGCTGCTGCTGCTATAGACCAATTAGTCTGACCAATGCGAATTAATAGGAAAGCAATAAAGATTAATAGTGCATAGAAACAACCTTATCTGCAGCAGTAACAACCGAAGCAACATTATCTCTGTTGAAATTCTGCAAGCCAGAAATGATCTGCAAAGGCAAAAGGAGGCTATTTTTTGGTGAGTTTTACATTGAACGGAGGCATTAGCAGAGAAGAAACCCCTCCCCTCATCTTCCCAGAAGATATTATTACTTATTATATAAACCGACTCCCTGAAACATTAAACCAATTGGTCTTAAGAGATATTTGTCCAAAAAGCTAATTACGGGGGATGAAGTTGAAAAAAGGTCGAAGCTCGTGGTACCTTCAAAGCCTTTCTCTGACGAAAATCTCTCAAGACTGCCTCTTTCGAAGTGGAAAGCACAGCTTTCGTGACACTTGGGCAGTTTCTTGTTCCCTTAGAAAATGAAAGGCTTTTTGCGAAAAGAGAATCACCCACGAGAAAGGGATTATTATGGAGTTTCTGCTTACTGCGGGCCCCGGGCGCCATAGGCGAGCAGATGGAGGAACTCATCCTTTCTAAAACTCGCTACCTGACACTGTGTTGGGCGTTTGTTGGAGGGAAGAGCGAGTAAAGGGATAAGGGAAGTTGGCGATTTACACTTCATTTCTCCCGAGATAAGAAGACAGGAGTATTTCTTTTGTTTTTTTTCCCTAATGGGTTAATAAGTAATTTGACAAAAACGGTCAACTAGGCGGCGAGCAGGTAAGGCTATAACTCTAAACAAATACTCCACCTTTGTTGCAGAAGGCAGCGGGGACTACGGAAGCCATCAAGAAATGGTTGAGATTCAGCTCCGTCGGCTAATGGCGAGATGGCATATTGGATAAATTACTCGCACCAATATTATGTACTCAATTAAAATTTTGTTTTCTAAAACCATTACATTAATAGTGTTGACTATGATTAACGTGAACGTGTTTTGCAGTTAGGTTGTCTTATTCCCGTCAGCACAAGTTCAAGTCAAACACATTCCCTCCTATTATATATGCTTCACAAAGTGATAAAGGAAACGCTCAAAGCGAATAAGCCATAGATGGCTAAGTGTAGCGTGAGAATTTTGGGGATTTGTGTGGCTGTGATTATGAGCTTGCCATTGGGTCATGGTGGCGTCGCTAAGGGCCCAGAAGCTGTGGAGAAATAGTTCGAAAATCTTCCTCAAGCAAAAGAGAAGCTCACCAGACTTCACTTCTATTTTCATGACGTTCTGAGCGGCAATAGTCCAACCGCCGTGCAAGTCGCGCAGCGCAACGTCTCCCTTGCGTTGCCAACGACGTTTGGCTCCGTGGTGGTGATGGATGACCCTCTGACTCTAGGTCCCGAGCCCGACTCCCAATTGATAGGTCGTGCGCAGGGCATCTACAGTTCAGCGTCACAAGGGGAGGTTGGTCTACAGATGGCAATTAATTACGTTTTCACCCATGGAAAGTACAAGGGCAGCACCCTCAGCATTCTGGCTCACAATCCCATATTGGAAAAGTACCGCGAGATGCCAATCCTGGGCGGCACCGGGGTTTTCCGTCTGGCTCGGGGCATCGCCACCGCCAAGACTTATTTCTTCAATACTACTTCGCTTGATGCAGTGGTGGAGTACCATGTGGTGGTTTTGCATTATTCGTGACTTTGGTAGTTTGTTTGGTCTTCTTTCATGGATCATTTTCTCGTGTATTCATTCACTCTGTATGTATGTTGATGATCTTCTTGTTCTTTGTTCTTCTTCTTCTTCTTTCACGTGTATGGATGAAATACCTAAAAAGTAATCAATTTGGTTTCTTTACTACCCCTTCATTTTCTGATTTCAAAGACCTTTTGCACTTCTCTTTGATGAATCCTTCGCGTCATGTACTTGTTGGTTTCACCTTCTATTCTTGATAATCAGCCGGATGATGCAATGAGGATCCGCTGACTTTAAAATGATCATTATATGAAAATCTCTGCCGTGTGCGGCTTAAGAGATTCAAAAGTATTTTAATTGGAGAATTTTCTTCAGTTGATGGATCACAGAAGCAAAAGAAATGCACAAACCAGACACCTCTTAGCTTCTGGCATTTGCAGCACTCTTGAAGTTAAAACATCACTGTAGCAGAGAGCCGCTTGTTAAATTCGGATCTTGTCATGAACTCAAATATTGTAAATTCATTATATTTCCACAACTTGAATTATACTAAACTCTTTGAAATTTATAATAGAGTTGCATAAAAGGAAAAAGAATCGCAACTCTTTACATATGGGCCTTGGCAGAGCGAAGCCCGTCTTCCATTAGATACTAAGAAGCCCATGAATGCTCTACTGGTCTTCAGAAGCCCACCATCCAACATTCCGTGGAGCACCACATTTTCTGCACTCCAACTCAACTTCACAAATTGGAAAATTTTAATATATTTTTATATTATATTTTTTTAAATATAATTTTTTATTTATATATATTTTAAATATTAAATATTATAATTAATAGTATATTAAAAATTAAAAATTTTTGATAATACTAAACTGGTTCTTCTTCATAATTCGGAAGTGATTATATAAGGTGATGTTTTAAAATTTTTGTTTTAAATTTTATAAAAATTAAATTATTTATAAATAAAATTATGAGTCTTTAAAATTTAAAATTTAATTTTAAAATATGATGATCCTAATAGCCATGCAAGAAGACGAAAAAAAATTAAAAAAGAAGAGAAATGAGAGAAAGAGGAAAATAGAACTTGCAAGATTTTGTGGCGGGTAAGGAACTGGTGCACCACAAATACTAATAGCCGAATAGCGCTGCCAAACCATGGCCACAGCTCCACTCAGAACACCTCTCTTTCACGCCTACCCTTTCGCCACCCAGCCCTTCTTTATCACTCTTTCCCCTTTCAAGGCTTGCGCTTTTCACCTCAAAGCCTCCATGATGGTGCTCTCTGGGCTCTGATTTATTTTCTTCTTTAACACCTCAGAAAATTTTTTGCATTGATCATTCAATTTTCTTGACGACAACGCAAATTCCTGAAGTCAGACAATATCTTTTTCTTGATTGCATATGATTTTATATATAAGTCTACGCTCATTCTGCTTCAATTTTCCATGGTTGTAGATGGAAGGAAGTGAGATTGAACAGAGAGAAGATGCGCGCACCAGTGGGAAGAAGAAAATCTTTGTTGCTGGTGCCACTGGAAGCACCGGCAAGAGGATAGTCGAGCAGCTCTTGGCAAAGGGTTTTGTTGTCAAAGCTGGTGTTCGCGACACTGATAAGGCCAAAACCTGCTTTCCTGAAAACAGACCTGATCTTGAATTTGTGAGTGTTCGATTGAGTGTTCATAGTTACAATCTGGCTTGCAATTTCATTAATTTGGCTCGTGAAAATTGTTATTGCGTAGCATTCCATTCTACTTCGCATTATTCACTGGAACTTATTGTTTAGGACTACGGGTAAATGTATATTATCATTAATGGCGATCTGAGGAGGATAAAGAGTTATTAAATGCGGACTGTTTTCGTTAAGTTGCTCCATTACGCATTAACTCCAACCCGCAGGGTAAATATCTATAAAAAAATTGGATTATATGAGGATTGGTCGCTAATTCTTAGTTGCGAAGTTTATGATTAACAATTGTCCTTGGTAGGATCATCCTCAGCTTTTCAAGGCTGTCTCTTTCCTGTTGTCTTTCGTTTCAATAGGTCTATTGTGAGGACTATATGAGTAGTTTGGTAGCAAAAATTCATGAAAACAAACTTCCAAATTAATGTGAAATTGGAGCATATGCTGCAGCCTTTTCTGGTGTCTTCCCTGTGAAAAGATACCTACTGCTCACTTCTGATTTCAAAGTCACGCAACTGACTTACCTTTTGTTTGATTGGAGTTGGAAGCATAAGCAACTTTACTTAGAAGTTGAAAAAGAAAAAAACAGAGGAAGATAGCTCAAATTTTGTTTTAACACTGAAAGGAAAAGCAACTTCTTACTGATTGTGAAAAGTGAAAAATGTGCCTATGTAGTTGAATCTTTTGTCAAGCTCAAGCACAATTCTAGTGTACATTTTGGTTGTTCAGAGTTTGCCTTCACCATGATTATGATGCACGAACAAGGTCAGAGAATGAAAGAAAGTAATCCTAGTAAGTAATGTGATAATAGCAAGATGTTAATTTGCCACCTTCATTTACAGGTGCAATCAGATGTGACCGAGGGTTCAACCAAATTGGCCAATGCCATTGGTGATGATACAGATGCAGTAATATGTGCCACTGGTTTTCGGCCATCTTGGGATTTATTCGCTCCATGGAAGGTTGCCACTTTGAACATATTTGTGTATTCTAGCTTATATACATGTCTCTTTCTTTCTCTATCTCTGAATTGTTCATCATAGTTTTAGGCCATATCTTTCCCATAAAGGACTAGCTTTCTTGACGACAAGGAGAGGTAGGATTTTATCTTGAACATATTTGAGGTTCTGTTTATTTAATACTTGCATCTGCCTGAGTAAAATGCAGGATCCACAAGAATATGTGCTCGTCATGATAAAATTACAAGAGCTTAGTTTAGTTTGTGATGCAGAAATTTACATTATTTAGCCTTTTCTGTAATGAGACTACTACTAGATTTTCTGAATGTGGAGCACTTGAAGGCTTATTTTGATAAAAAGAGTGAAGCTTGGAATGGGCAGCATAGCTAGGCAGTAGCTGCACTTCGTTTCTGTCTTTTGCATTGTGTTGCTGTGAATGCCTGCTAGTAATTTGCAAATGTAAGCTGTATTTTAGTTATCTTCAACCAAGCATCACTAAACTTGAATAGAAGCCAACAGAACCAGAGGGAACGTCTATTTCAATTAGGAAACTTCATCATAAGGATTCTTCAAAATGAAATATCAGTTTGGGCAAGTGCTGAGTTAGTGTTGACCAACATTCCTAATCCTTAAATATTGGTCATACTGTTGATCATGTGTGTCTTATTTGGTCAGATATGATGAGCGTGATATAGCTACTAGTTCTTAATGTTGTATCTTGTTAAAACATACAATCTTCTGGTGCAGGTTGATAATTTTGGCACAGTGAACCTTGTTGAAGCATGCAGAAAATGTGGAGTTCATAGATTTATCCTTATAAGTTCAATTTTGGTGAATGGTGCTGCAATGGGACAATTATTGAACCCTTCGTACATCATTCTTAATGTTTTTGGGCTTGTATTAATAGCAAAGCTTCAGGCAGAGCAATATATTAGGAAATCTGGTATCAACTACACAATCATAAGGCCAGGTGGCCTAAAAAATGATCCACCTAGTGGGAATATAGTAATGGAACCAGAGGTAAAGCATTAAACTCTAAAAACGTTCAAACTTTAGCTCTGAACTTTCCACCACCTTTCTGATCATGGTCACCTTCTGCATGTAGGATACTTTGTATGAAGGTTCAATATCTAGAGATCAGGTAGCTGAAGTTGCTGTTGAGGCATTGCTTCATCCTGAGTCTAACTATAAGGTGGTGGAGATAGTTGCTCGTGCTGATGCTCCTAAATGTCCATTTAAGGAACTCTTTGGCTCCATAAAGCAGAGGCGACTCCGTGCTTGACTTGGCCTGGTTTGTGGTATGTAAGATGAGAATTCCGCTTGAAATCTTCTGCTCTTCTGCCATGGCAGTTTTGCATGCCATATTCACTTAGAGTTTAGTGTTATAGTACTACAGCTGGAACTATAAATGGTAAATATATCGTCTCTATATCTTTTCAAGTGATTCTGTACAGATATGAGCTCCTAAGCTTCACTTGACATAATGTGTAAATTGTATTGAGATGTTATTAGTTGCTGCCATGGAAATAGGAAGTTTCACATTTGCAATATCATATTTTGATCCGTAATTTCCCCGAGTTGCTTAGGTAGTTTCCATTAGAGTAAATAGATTCTATTTTTGCACTGGACAGGAATTTCGATTTTGTCAAATAATTTGGTGGTTTTCTGCCAGCCTGTTTCTTCGGGAGTGCGTTATCATTCGTATGCAGCAAACTGAAACGGCTTCCTCTGTTTCTTTTTCTCTTTATCTCCCCGGACACTGGAAGCTTGTCTTGCCAGAATATTGAATATCGTCGGTCCTTAACAATGTATAAGGGATCTGCATATGGCATAATAGGAAATGGTTGCAGTGTGTGTGCAGGTGCAGATCCAGATATTATTGAGTTTGCTTCCTTAATTAGATCCAAGTAACCTGGATGCTTAAGAAAAATTAGCCATGATCGGAAATTTTGCAGGGTCTATGGTTTTTTTTTTCATTTATCACATGCACTGTTAAATAATTTACTATATATAATTAAAAAATTATGTATTTTTTAACTTTCGTCTCTATATCACAAATCTTCTCTCTTTACTGCCAATGGCATAACTCATGGGTGAGTTACGCTGTTGGAGTTCCCCCATCAACGGCCCTTGATGATGGAATTCATGAATTGAACAAACTCAAGTTGAAATAGTTAATTTTTTGAGTATATATAGTTAAATTTAAAATTACGTATATCAATATATTTTTAATTTATAAACATTATTAAATGGTCCATAAAATTAATCCAGAAATTGAATAAAGAATGTCCCGACAAGGGACCTAATTAGTATTAACCCAATGGCGCAAGTAAACTACTAAAATGTGCATATAATTTTATCAAATCAAGTGAAGTGATTTTTGTGAATTTTGTAAAAATAAATTTTTTATAAAATTTAATTATATATTTAATTAAATTAAATATTATTCAAATTGAGCCTAATTGTAATGGGATGAATTGCCCAAGAATCTAGGAGGTACTTTATGGTGATAATTGTGTAACTAATTAGTATTTCATAAGTTATATTTCGTATAATCATATTAAATTAACTGTACTGTAAATTCTATTATTATTACTTATATATTTATTAATACAAAAATTTACAGTACATTTAACTTAATATGATTAAACGAAATATAATTTATAAGATACTGACTAGTTATATAATTAATATCATAAAGTATTTCAAAATTTAATTTAATATGATTAAACGAAATATAATTTATAAGATACTGATTATATAATTAATATCATAAAATATCTCAGAATCTAGAGTATACGAGTGACAGACTGGAAATGATAATTGCACGAAGGATGAAGATCGAGATACGGCCCCCTTGAAGGATTACGT
This sequence comes from Rauvolfia tetraphylla, assembly GCA_030512225.1. Lineage (NCBI taxonomy): Eukaryota > Viridiplantae > Streptophyta > Magnoliopsida > Gentianales > Apocynaceae > Rauvolfia > Rauvolfia tetraphylla. Next base: position 294,225 of record JAJQKT010000076.1, on the reverse strand, counting down.
AATAGTCGTACGTAGCTTCTGCATACGTGAGCGTATAAGTTTCTTTAATCCTAAAAGTAGTCCATGATCAAAAAAGGTGTTGAAGCCTCCCTCCCGCCATAAATCAGCTGTTAAAGGCTCAAAGTACTGTAGTGATAAAACAAGTGTGTGAGAGTTTGAATCCTACTTAAAACATGCTGAAATATGCAATTTATATCTATAACAGGAGGAAAAAAAGGCTGGGCCATGAGAGACCTTTACTGTTGGAATTTGGAATTCAACCTTTTAAAAAGAGGTCTTGAAATTGAAAGCACGTGAGGCGAATCCCCTTTGTTTACGCCAGCAGTAATGGACTTCCCATGAGGAAAGCACCCAAACGGTACGTAAATCCAGAGGCCCTTCATTCCCCGCATAGTGTGGAAAAGGAAGATCATGACCATTCGCATCGCTTTTGTTGGGTCTTCATTTCAGGAGCCCTCTGCCCCTTTCTTTTCTTATAACCCGGTAGAAATGCGGTGAACGTGTCTTGGAAGCTTTTCGTCCTAAATAAATGATTCTCAGGCAGCACCAGCCGAGTACTGTTTAATTTGCACAGAAATGACTGCCCTTATTTTATTCAGGCAGCAAAACTGGGGAAAAGGAGGTAGGAAATTCCCATCCTTTGGTTGTCGAGCAATTGCGGTCAGGTTGATGATCTTGCATCCGCGAGAACCTTCTCTGAATTCTTACTCACTTCCCTTCACTGTTTCTTTGTATTGGCTGTCGCTGTCAGCCATCTACTTAGATTCCCTGTTAGCCAATCGTCTCACTTTAGTCGGTGAATTATAGGTACTATAATAAAACCTTAATAATTTCATCATGCGACGAAGTGACGCATTCGTCAAATTAGATGTGACGTTTGAACAGAAACAGCTTCGCCAGCCGGCACTAATTACTATATCCCAAATGGAAGAAAAAGTCCGGAGAGCGAAGTAGAGAAGAAGAATCAGAATCTTGTTTATTCATTTAGTTATAAGTGCTGTCCCAAAGGGGAAGAAACTCCACAAAGACCAAACTTATTGCGTTTGTCTTAACAAAACGTCTATACCTTCACGTATACTACTACAAACACCACCACCGGAAGAGAATGAAAGACGTCACCATCTTCCTCAAGAAACTAGCTCGCCTTTTTACATGATTGAGCAGGCTGACGGGTTCTCTTCGCTGAGGCAATCACATCGGCTCACGTAACACGGCCTGCCGTACCCATAACCGTAACCGTAGTGACCGTAACATGGCGGTGGAGGTGCTGGCCTTCCGTACCCATGATAACAAGGCCCGCCGGGATACCCTTCGTAACATTCCTGACAGCAAACCCCAATTGGGTAAGCAGGCACTGGGACTGGTTCCGGTGGACGGGGTTTTGGGGCGGGCACTGGTTCTTTAGGTGGTTCCGGAGCCGGTGTCGGTACCGGTTTTGGGGCTTGTTTGGGCTTCTCTGCCTCCTTCGGTTTGTCTTTGGGCTTCTCTGCCTCCTTCGGTTTCTCGGGCTCCTTGGGCTTCTCTACCTCCTTAGGTTTGTCTTTGGGCTTCTCTGCCTCCTTAGGTTTGTCTTTGGGCTTCTCTGCCTCCTTCGGTTTCTCGGGCCCCTTGGGCTTCGGCGGGGGAGGCACCACAATCTCAATGTTCTTGATCACCTTCCGCCCTTTGCAGCATAGTTTGTCGCGAATTTTCTCCGGGCTACAGCACACCACCACGATCTTGACTATGTTGTTCTTCTCATCGTACACCTGGTCTCTAATTTCTCTTGTCCCAAAAATTTGATCATCACAAAAAAGTAACTCAGTTCTGATCTAAAAGCCACTACTTCGATCATTTGGAAACTCAATACCCTTGTGCATGTGTGTACCCGAGACGTGAAAGCAAATTAAAAAATCGTAATGTAAAGGGGGACGTGTTTGATGACAGACTCACGAGGAAACTTGCAAAGGATTTTCTTGACCTTCTTGTAGCAGCAGGGGCACTGAAGATCAACCTCGAGCTTCATCTCCGTCACCTGTTAGCATTGGCAAATATCAAGAAACATAAGAAGCAGACTGATGCAGTCGTAGAGCTACATAGTATATATATATATATATGAATGTCAAAGCCAATCTCAGAGGGCGGAAAGTAAGAAAGATAAGGAATACCTTCTCGGCCATGGCTGAGAGAGTACTGTCGGATCTGAAGTGAATTGGCAGACCGAACGCTGTACTCTGTCAAGGAGAGAGGGGGAACAGTAATACTTCTGAGTAGATGGAGCGGGGGAGAAGGATGTGGACAATTGTTGAGGAGTCGGAGTGGAATATAAGGATTGAAGGCGTTGAAATTCATGCGATCATCAAGATTGTCCGCTTTCTACTGCTCATGATAAAAGGTGGGGAAAATGGATGGACATTTGGCTCATCATCTGTCTGAGCTGTTGGCCTTTACCAAGAATTTCCGAATGCACAAATACAACACTCTATAACGTAAGTAGCTCTTCTTCTTGACAGCTGGAATGTACTTACGAGCCCACATGGCCTATCCCTTCATAGTGCAACCACCGGCACCGACATGCGTTATCTCTCCTCTTCAGCTCTTTATTCTTTTTTTTTTGTGTGTGGTATTGGATCTTTCATTTCTTCTTTAATTTTTTACCTCGACCTGATGACAATTGACAACCCCCCCCCCCCCCCCCAAGTTAATGATGGAGCCATTTGCCTGATTGCCTCGAATTATGATTCACTGGAAACTACGATCAGTTTCCATTGAGATGTGCAAAATTTTCTTACTTAGCAGTAGTAATATAGTAACATTTCCTATTTTGTGTTCACACGTTACCGGTATTACTACATTATGATTGCTTGACCAAAGAATTATTGATCATTGTTGAACCTACCGATGTCCCATTCAAACTCAGAAAAATAATGATAATGGCGGGGTCCCCTTTTCTTCATTTTCAATAAAAGGTTTAATGTTTTTTACGCTTGGATTAAATAATATTTAAATTTTAAAATTTTTATAAAAAAATTAAATTGATAAAAAAAAATTTTACACGAAATTTAATCCAAATATACTTTAAGATTTCAAAACCGTCCTCCAAATAATAGGTGGAAACAATTCCCAGGCCAACCTCAATTAGATTGGAAAACATGCAAATTACTAGGCTAACTCTTACCCTTACAAAGCCAGATATTGAATAATAACAAAAATCGCATACCTAATGATACATTGAATACAATGAACATCTATAGGCAGTCTGTTTATTCCTTTACCAAACCATGCTCCCACGGGCAACAAAGAATTCGGTGCATTTCTAATTTTAACATCTTGTTTAGAGAAGTCAAATACTTGTGGTTCCATCGTGATCGGAATGAGCCATTTGTGGATGCTTAAATCTTATCATCAATATAGTAAGCAATGAAAATACATTTTTGTTTTCCTTGGCTTCAATCACATTAATTTAACTGATTATTTATGTTAAGTTGGTTCTTTTCCATATTTTATCTTAAAAAAAAATTGACTTTAAATATCATTAAAGAAATATCTTATTGCTCTTCTTTATTTTTAACTTTTATATCACTAAATAATTTTTTTTATCTTTTTTATACTACTTTATAACTATATATGATGGAGTCTAAATTGGCACTAGAGCATTTTTTGTAGTTATAAAATAGTATAAAAAATTCAAAAACAATTTAGTGGCATAAAGCGTAAAATGACAATAAGGTATTTTTTTATAATTATGAAACAATATAAAAATACAAAAATTGTTTAGTAATATGAAATATTAAAAATATTATAAAGTAATAAAAAAGAAATATAAAAATTATTTAATAATATAAAAAATAAAAAATAAAAATTTAATATTGCAATCAACAATAATATATTCTTTTAATAGCATTTAAAGCTAATTGGCCTTTATTTTATTGACCTAAGCACTATGATGGGGAAGATTCCAGAGAAGTTAATGCTACAAAAGTTACAACGTTAACTGTTTGGGAATCCAATGTATGGGTCGTAACTTGCATTCCTTCGCCACCGACAAATACGGCTGTTGTCGGCCGGATCGGATGAGACCCTTTAACCTATTGGAGCAGATGATGGGGTCTCGTATCTGGCTTCTCCTCGTACTTGGGCCATCCCCTTAAGCTCTCAATAATGGGCCTCCTATACTCCGAAAGGGCTTGCGTTGGCTGTTGCTTCTCCCATTTTCTGAAGTGTTCCAGGAAATTTTCTTTCAAATCCTCAAACTTTTGGGCTAAGAGAGGCCCAAAATAACATGAAATGAAACCAAACCGATCCATCTATCTCTTTTTTTTCCGTGATAAGGAATAAGGCCATCTTTCCTAAAGCGTTCTACAAAAATATACTAAGAATTTTTAGTAGTGGCCAGAATTCAGATCTCAGTATATTTTTCTTGAAGAAATTTTGTCGAGGCAATAGTGGAAATAGACATGGTCCCGAACTCAGGAATGCAAATCAATCACCTTTTTTTCTGGCCAACTTTTTGGCTGCAACCACTTAATTTGATTGCTTGCGACCGGATGAAGATGGTTTTATCTTCACGCATATTGTCATTTACCAATTGATTCTCATTCTTGTGGATTCACGCCCTTTCTTTCTTTTACGTGAGCAAGATCCTCCCCAGATAGGGCTTCGCCGACCAACCATTCGTTTCGTTTCGCGTTCGTAGGATCCACCCCAGATGGGCTCCATTCGAGTAATAATTCAATTAGTACCCCATCGTCCTGCGGGAATATCCTCTGCTAATCCAGACAAGAAGTCGTTTCGATTTTTCATTCAAAAGCTTCACTTATGTAATCATTACCTCCTTGGCTTGTCTTCATCAGCGATTACCCCTTTCCCCAGCGCCCAGTTAATGTTGAGGGCATCGTATTAACATTTCGCTAAGTGCTGAGTTTGTCTTGGACACGAGAAAAATATGCTAAACGGGGTACAATGTCATTCCCCGGGTTGGGCCTGTTGCGCCAAACCATATCTGCAACTACTCTTCGCTCCAACTCTCCGCGCCCATGCATGGCTAATGGCTTACACTATACATATTCTTAGCAAAATAGCAGCTCTCCGTCATGATCATAGACTAAGGATAATGACTCACCCATTTCCCGGTTAAACACTTTCCGAAACCGTACGTACCTAATTATTAGACATAGACACGATATTACAACTTATTCTTCTTTTGCTTTTCTTAGACATAGACATAGCGGATAGCCTTTCGCTTGTGCTGCGGGTGAGTTCAAGGGATGACTGGGTCTAGAGGGTGAATATATTTACTATATTAAGATGAGATTGAATTAATTTTTTAATTAAAATTTATTAAGAATTGTAAAAAATAAATTATTTATAAAAAAAGTATAATCTAATTTTAAAAAAAAAAGAAAAAAACTTGGATTGCTTGACCCTTAGAAGTCTATGTAGTAGCAGCGGATGCCACTGAGTCTCACACATTCGCCGGACGGCAAATAAAAAAAGCTCATGGTCCTGCCATCTTGCAATGCAAATGGGGCTCTTGTTTGGTCAGAAGATGTACCACAAGCCATTATGGCTACTGAACAATGTGAATAAATGTTTTCGGGCCTTTGGCCCCTTTCAATAAAAAAGGACTGCAATACATTTGAGCAAATGAGGTACTCTCCATCTCGCTGCACACTTGCTCCTGATTTTGGCCTCACTACATCCACTTCTGTGAATCCTGCGGTTCTCACTCCTTGCTTTGCCTTCATCTTTGCTCTCTCAGCTGCTGGCAAAGAACTCCATTGCTTCTTCCATGCACATGGAGTATAATTTCCTAGGAATGATCGTTGGGACTTGGGTGGACCATAATTTCCATTTAGTGTATTTTTATTCTTTTTTTAAATTTTATAAATCTAAACAGTAATGCGGGTCCCAAGAACGGGGTGCTGACTCAGAGTGGGGAGAAATACCTATATTTGCATTAAATGATTAAAAAATTCCAAGTCAGATTGGTATAACCACACACATCACAGTACCCCTCCCCTACTAAAAGTTCATCTGTTCCCTTCCCCCCAACTCTGTTGTACTACACCATTTCTTGCGTCCGGGCTCCAGCTTATAAGTGAGAGAGAAGCCTTGCTTTGCCTTTCGGCGGAGCAATAGTAAGCTCTATTACCTTCGTATCCGTAGCCAGGAAGTTCTCAAGATATGGGTGAGGTAAGTTCTATTCTCTCATCTTTTTAAATATTTTTTCCTCAATGAAATCCAGTAAAAAAGGTTTGTTATACGTCATTCGCCAAGCAATTCCTTGATTATGTCAGCAGCTCTGGGTCTTGATGGTTAGTAGTAAGTCTAAGTCAGTATGATGACGTTGAGAGAGCTAAACATGTATAGCAGATAGGGTTTGTTGTTGTAATTGACGATTATATTAACAAAGAGCAGCAGTAATAAATTTGGGTTTGGATGATATGTAGGAGATAAGGGAGGAAGCGAAAAAGGAGGAGGAAAAGAAAGAGGAAGGAAACAAAGAAGAGAAGAAAGAAGAAGAAAAGAAATCAGAAGAAGAGCCCCAAGAGATCGTCCTCAAGGTTGACATGCACTGCGAGGCCTGTGCCAGAAAAGTCGCCAGAGCTTTGAAAGGATTCCAAGGTACAATTTCATCTCACGGAGTCTACTACTGCTACTTCTTTCTACCTCTTTTTGTTATCTGTGTCTCGTTCGTGTAGGTTCTTGGTTCGGTGGATTTTCCTAAAACTTCGATTAGAGTCGTCTTGCCGGACTGTTGGTCTTACCTGCTGTACTTGGGCTGGCATACATTCAAACATAAAATATTAACGTTGTGTGCTAATAATCCATGTCTAGCACGTTTTTCAAATCTCTTTTGGTTCTTTAATGCCGCTGCTCTCTCTAGAATGCATACAAATCTCTCTTCTTTAGGTGCATGGTAACATGGAGTATTTCAAGCTCTTCAACCCGGCTGCTGGTTGTTTTTGTTTTTTGTTTTTCACAGAATCAAAATCCATGTATGGTAGTAATTCTGTGTAAAGATAAATAGATGGAGCCGTGTAAAGATGGATGAAGAGTTGGTTAATTAATGTTTATAAATTGTAGGAGTGGAGGATGTAACGGCGGACAGCAAGGCCAGTAAGGTGGTGGTGAAAGGGAAAACTGCAGACCCTATAAAGGTGTGCGAGAGAATTCAAAAGAAAAGCGGCCGAAAAGTGGAGCTCATCTCACCTTTCCCCAAGCCGCCCTCCGAGGACAAGAAAGAAGAAAACAAGGAAGCTCCACCACCTCAAGAGAAAAAGGAAGAGGTACTATTAGTAATGACCTCTCTCTACATATATAGTCGCAGTAATCTTATCTCGCCCAAAACAATAGCACCGGAGCTCTCATTTTCCACTAACAAAAAGGTTAATTAGTGTGTTGCATCCCAGCATCAGCGTAATGCATTTTTCACATTACATTATCAACCCAAGAATCAGCAAGAAACGAAAGGATTAATGGACAAAGTAATCAAGTTGAGCTTCAGAGCTTATTACATAAAAGAGAGGGGGATGGGGGTGTGTGGCAGCGAGCGGATACCGTTTCCATTGTCATAGTAGTGATAATATGTTGAGGTTGGTGTGCAAAATTCATTGATGCGTCACGGGTCAGGGAAGCAGCCAACAGAGAGAGGCAGTGCAACTTGTGATCGCGGTGCGTCCGCTGACATGAAAGCAACGCCACCACCAGCAGCAGCACCGCGGCACATTTTACGAGCCGTGACAACACATGAGTGGTGGACGGTGTTGACCCCACTGTTCCACTGCCAGTCCCGCACGTACGGCGCAGACCAAGGCATACGGATATGGGGTCGGGCCCTCACGTGACTCCATTTACCTCTCCTATTTTTACAGGAAAATCATTACTTACTGACCCGTCAACAGAAATCATATCCGATGATTTGAAACCCTAAAAAATAAGAAACGGAAAACGAAATCATCATTGTCTAGCTTTTAGTTTTAGAGTACAATTTTACCCGGGATACAGGAGAGGGAACAAAGGACCCATCTCCTCGGCGGGCCAAATTCTGGGATTGATTGCTTCGGTTCCCTCTTCTTCATAAAGGAGAAAAAACAACCTCATGTACCATCTTGAAAAGTTTCGTATGTTAACCGAGGCATAGTTATAATAAAGTACCTTCAGGGAAAAAATGGTACTGAAGTTGGATAAGTCGCATCAAATAACAATTGGGACTTCAATAGTTATTCTAGGATTGGAGGTCAAGCACAGGGCACTCTTACTGCATCAATTGCACGCTCTTTGTTATAACACTTGAGATGTTCTGATCATGGATTGCACATTATATTTACGCCATTCTTTTATATATTTTTAAAATTCAATGTCTAAATTTTCCTGTACATAATTCTTTTATCTAATTTAAGCGTATTGGTCTGTGTGGAAGCCTCCTGCTGTTGTAACGGTGGTCCTGAACGTTCAAATGCATTGTGAAGCATGTGCTCAAGTTTTGCAGAAAAGAATCAGAAAAGTGAAAGGTACTTTCAGTAACCGTGAAAATGTGAAGAAATGAGGTACTGTTTGGTATTTTATATGATATGGTCTCTGCAATTTATGCGTGCTTGCAAAATTCTGGAAATGGAAATTTAGGACCGGAGGGAAAAGTAGCAGGAAACATGCTATAATTTGCTCTTCTAATAAAGTGAAAGTCAATGTTTTCTGATAGTAGTAGTACAATACACTGCATTGCAATTGCAGGCGTAGAATCTGTTACAACAGATCTTGCCAAAAATCAAGTACTGGTGAAAGGAGTCGTTGATCCAGAAAAGCTCGTCACTGATGTTTATAAGCGAACACGCAAGCAAGCTTCGATAGTGAAAGAGGAAGAAGAGAAAGAGAAGAAAGAAGAAGAGAAAAAAGAGGAAGAGAAAAGGGAGGAGAAAGCGGAAGAAAATAAAGAAGGCGATCAAGGCAAGGAAGGAGGCGATAAGAAGACCGACGTCAAGAAAACCGAATATTGGCCCCAAAGGTACTATATGGAGTACGCTTATCCCCCTCAGTTTTTCAGCGATGAGAACCCCAATGCTTGCTCCCTCATGTAATCATTCCTGTTACTACCGGAGCCGCATTTTCCTTCTTAGCCATTCCGAAATTTTCCCTGCACTAAACAAAGACAATTCTAAATTTTGAGTGTTTATGTAACTGAGGATCTGTGGGAACTTTGAATAATTTCTGCTTTCTGTTCAGTGAGGGAAAAGATGTATATATGCTATCTCTGAGCATCTGAACTCATCCTTACCTCTTCTATTAAATTTGGATCTTGTTTTTATTTGCGCTTTTCCTCGGCCTAGGAAATCTTTCATAAAACTAGAAACATAAAAAAGGTAGATGAATCTCAAAGGGAAAGATGGCCTCGAAACCAGAAAACATCAGAGCTTAATGAAACAAAGATTGGTCAGCATCAGCACTGAGTTTATTTCATTTTGTTATGGGAAGAATATGAGATGCCACTGAGAAACTCAGGAATTGCACGGTCGGTCGAGATTAGTGGCATTTGGCAATAGATCTTAAAAATGACGGCGTTCTCGTTTCTGACTTCTTCGCCTTCCAGCGTCAATTCTTCCCAAGCATCATCGGCAAAAGCATTGGCGATAAGGTTCTTTTTAGTGTTTGCTACTGCTCTGCCATATGTCGGTGGATAAGTCACTATGGATGGCTGTCTTACAAAACGATTAGTCGATTATAGCATTCATTATCAAAGTGCATAGTCTGTTGAATGATTCTGCCTGTTTCTCGTCCATTCTGGCTAAGCTATGATGAAAAGATATTGATTCCGGTTCCGGCTGAGTTTCTCCGTCCGCAACTGTTACTGTACTACACATTCTTTTTTGGAATTAACCACTCAATCTCACCTTTATTAAAAAATTTTTAAAAATATATATATATAAATAAAAATTTAATGTGTCAAATTAAATTTCAAACGAATTAAATTTAATTCTGCACAACCTTCTCCATCAATTCTCCACAAGCATCATAGGCAGGAAGTGCATTACAACCACTTTATCTCATCTTCAATACTCATGGTTCTGATCGATGGAGCAAACAGCATTAACAATCTTGATCCAGACATTCTAAATGCTTTAATGCAAATTCAGATAGCTTAAAAATTGAGTAATCCTGGCACGTGCTCCAGGAAACTTTTCTCAACAATTGTGAATCATGGGTGAATTGACTAAAAATTTGTCAGGCGCGAGGCCAGCGACATAAGCCAGTCATGAAGATGCCTTTGTCCTTGGTTGGTCCATCCTCAGCATGAGCTTCGAGCACCTAGCAATTACCAGAACCTTCCGAGTACGAATTAGTCATGACAATTCTGCTCCGCCTTGGAGGCGGTGATGATGTCAACCTTGCATAACTTAGCATCAATGGTTCGAGAAAACCGAACGGAAACTTAACCATTACCAGCCCAACCAAACTTTGTGTTTCTTGGTTTGGAGAAAGTTGTGGGCAGTGACATTTTCACATCATAATCAGAAACCCGACCCCCACGAATCCACCACTACTGAATCTGATGCGTTATGGTCAACCCATGTCTTTGGTTAACAATGATCTGCATACCTTCTATCAGCTCCTTTTATTTTTGGGGGGTTAGTATCACCTCATTATTCCGAACAACTATTTTTTTAAAAAAATAGTACCTGTATTTTTCAAAAAGAATATTCTTTCAATTTCAAAATATGAGGGTTTTAAACTACTTTCTCTATTTTTAAAATATTTGATATTTTACAAATTTTAAAGATAATTTTTTATTAAAGTTTTTTTATCATAAATATAAATTTTTATTCTCTATTATATATTTTAAAAAAGAGAAATATTATTTATTTTATTTTTTTAATATATGAAAAAAAAGATCAAAACCTTATATTTTTAAGACATAATGATAAGGAACACATTCTATATTAGTGAAACAACCGAATGGTCATTGTCCTGAGAAATGTTAAACAAGCTTCTCCTGGAATCTTACAGAATTCCACTCCTCGACTTGTCACCCTAGCTATACCCCACTTTGGATTCGATTTTATTTAGCAACTCAACAATGACATTGACGAGCAATTTGACTCAAAATCCCCCAATAAGCAAAATTCATTTCCCTTTGATTCAGAAAGTAACAACGGCAGCAAGCTGGAAGCATTGGAGCTAACCACGGCGTTCCTCGGCAACAATTTGTGTGTCGCTATGCTTCGAGACTAGTTTTGGGAATTGGCCGATGAAATTTCGCACTTCACAACTCTCCGGCGATGAAGCCGTAACTTCTGCCTACAGCAACAGGAGTTTTTCTAATTTCTCTCTGTCTAGCATGTAGCTTTAAGTGATGCTATTGAACAGGCGAATTTTTGTTATCAGAATGTGAGCATTTGGATAAGCAACACTAACCGAGCAGAAGACACATCTAAATTTTAAACATTATTCAATTCCACCACAATTCTATTTCACTGGGCCCGCAAGATGTTCGCTCATTGACTTCAAGGTTCCCTAGGCAGAAGAAAAGGCTGGCTTTACTTCTCAGTCTCAGGACGGCAGAGAACCGATCATTTCTCTAATAAGTGGTGTTGTGGGGGCATACCCAGAGCCCAGAGGGGAAATAAAAGTGGTGTTGTGGGGCCCAGAGAGAGACAGACCTCGGAGCAACTATTTACTGTACATAGAACATTTTTTTTTAATATAAATAATTATTTATTTTATTATTATAAAAATAATTATTTAAATAGTTAATTAATTTTAATGTATAATTTTTAATTTAATTAAATTAAATTTTAATAATTAACATCTATTTAATAAGTACTGAAAAAATATTTTGTATGCACCAAAGCAAGGAGCAATAGCATAAGACCAGAGGCGAGACATCTGATAATATTTTTGGATTTTTGTATTTTGATCGTTTTGGATCAATTACACGTTAATGGTACTAAAAATGCACTCAATATTCGGTTACATACGGAGGGTATAGTAGAGTTGACGACGGGGGGACGATAGAAAGAAATTCTAAAGAAGAAATGACTTTCTTCACCGCGGTGGGATCGTCTCCTTTCGGACAAGACTTTCTCGTCATCATTTCCCTCGGCCTACTTCCATTATTACTATTATTCTCTCTATTCATTCTCGTTATAATGGAAGCATCCTTCAATGGTTGGTGGATGATTAATAGTCAATATAGAGATGCATCTATCATTCATTTTCAATGGTTGATTCGCTCCTTCTGTAGTTAGCTTTTCACAATGCACGGACATATTAGATAATACTTTCGTCGTAACTGAATATCTGTATTTATAAACATTTAAATTTAGACGCAATGCTGAGACAACAAAGACTTTGGACTGTTCTTCTGGAAACTCAAATAGACAGGCACGTTCGGTGTAGGTAGATTGTCTGTCCGCTCGGAGTTATCATCAACTTCAGAGAAGTGAACAAATATGGTGGGCTCCGGCGGCTTCTAGTCAGGAGAGGCGGCTTAAATTTTCTAAAATAAATTATTTATAAAAAATAAAATTAAAAATTTTCATTTTAAAATTTATAATAAAATCAATCTAAATACCGCCTAGCCTGTAGTCAGCCTTCTTCTTTAGGACTGTCAATATATTTAAACAGATCTAAAATACTCTGTTCAGGACTCAAATTCGATTTGACTGTTAAGGGTACCAAACCCGATTCGAATAGATTAGACTATACCTTACTCAATAGGGTTTAGGTCCGGATCCGGGTATACTCGATAAGAATTTTAAAAATAAAAAAATTATTGACCGTTAAATCAAAATACATCTAACAGTTATAAAAAAATTAAGTATATAAAATATTTATTATTAAAAATTAAATCAGATCTCGAGTCTATCGAGTCCAAAATACCTGTTTAGAATATGTATTATCGAGTTCAGATAAATAAGTATAAATGACATACCATATCTAATAATATCGGGCTGAATCCGGATATGACCCAATCTATTGACAACCCTATTCGTCTCATCCTGCTCCAAATCTCCTAAATCCTCTACATTTCTACCTTCCTATTTTCCCTTTCCAATGCCCCAATTTTACATTATTGAAAACGTTTACTTTGCCATCTAAACTTTTATTATAAGTATTAATTTACTATCTAACTTTTATTTTATCCCAATTTAAATACTCATTCAACTACAAATGAATGTTTCTTGTTAACTTAGGCCTGGTTTGGTTCGCAAAGGGGAGGGGAGGGGAAGATGCACTATTTATATTTTTTAAGAGAATTATTTGTATTTACTTTAATTTTATTTGGTATGAAGGGAAAGGAGAAAAATTAAAAATAATTCTTTTTATTTGGTTGGATTGAAAAAAGTAAAAAGTGTAGGAAAAATAATTTATTATATTTACAAAATTACCCTTCCTTGAAATATCTAATTATGATAAAATTTTTATTTTTAAGCTAAAAATACTTTTAAACATAATGTAGAAATTTTCTGTTTGATAATTAATTTTTTTATTTTAAACTCATAAAAACTTACAATTTTTAAGAAGAAAAAAATAATGCTCAAAAGCTCATAAATAAGAAAGCGAATACAATACATAGATGAAACTTATAATATTTTGGGAGGATAAAATAGTCTTTTAAGATTAAATACATCACAATCTGTCTATTCTTGTATGGATTGTTTTTGATGTCCTCCCTTCTACATTTACTTTCATTCCTTTTCTCCTCCGAACCAAACGAAATAAAATGATCGTTTACTTTCTTTTTTACTTTTCCTCATCTTTTTCTTCCAACCAAATTAGGCCTTAGTATAACATTATAAAAAGTAATTTACTTATATAAAATTTATTATGATATTTTTATTAATTATAAAGGTTAATAATATAACTCATATGCTAATGAAATTTAAAAATTTTAAATTACAAAAGTAAAAGAACTTAATGGTGAGGTCTTTGTGTAAGCTTGCTTCTCCTAAACGAAGACGATTATTAGTGAAATTTTAGATATATAATATTCAATTGTAAATAAAAAGAATATATAATTTTTTAAAATCAATTTAATTACTTATTTATTCCTAACCAGATTTATGTTCATTAGAGTAACATAAAAGAGGTTTGATGTCTATACCTAAGAGCTAAACTAACGAAATTTACTTTTACACCCTTTTAAAGAGTTAAAAATGACAAACTATTTGAAAAATCTCATTGGTTTTTTAATCTATGTGTCATTATTACTTATTACGTTTTTCTCTTCTTTGTGTGAAGGGGTTGGTTAGAGAGATTATACTCGTCGTTGCTAAAAGTTTTTGTAGTATATTTTTTAATTGCATGTCAAGTTAGAGAAATATTTTATTTGTACAAAATTGAATGTCCTTTTGATCAGTATAAGTTAGTATTCTTTCCACTTAAGATTGAATGTACATTTTTTATTTTTTATTTAAAATTGAATATCTACACATTGAATTTTAGATGGAGAAAATATTGTTTTAACTTATAAAGAAAGTGAATACGAAATAAGCTGGAATGCGAGCTCGTCTACTGTTTCCGTTACGTTTCTGATGAACTGGCTGGAGCCGAGCCGGAGCCGATGCCAAATTATCCTATCTGAGGAGATGGAAAACGCTTGATGCCACGTGAGCCGGGTGGGCCCGCAAGCGTTGTCCATATTAGCAATGGACGAGGCAGGGAACATGGTTCCTTTCCACCGTGGCAAGCGATAACGGCTACGTAACGCCTGAAAGCAGCAGAAGCGTTCTGCAGAACGAAGCTGGAGGAAACGGCGGCGGGTGCACGTTTAGGTCCGAGGTTGAAATTTGAAGGACAGGTGTAAAAGTTGGGGAGTGGGTCCGGCCAGTGCAAGTGGTGGCAGTGTGGAATACGGTGAGCAAGGAGACAAAAGCGTGTCGGAAGCCGTAGGACACGAGACGATCGCACGCTCCGGAAGGCAGCAAAGTGATGGCACATTTCGCCGTTCTGATTGATCCGTCCCTCCGTTTGCTTAAAATTTATCATTTTAGTGGCCCAAGTAACCTTTCTTGTTTATTTACAAATTGACAATTAAGACCACATTTACTATATTGACAACATCCGCCACCTCCGCAATGGGATTTTTTGTTTAATATACTCTACATTCCAAGATGAGATTAATGACCTTGGCTACTCTTTGAAGGCATTAAAATAAGAAAAAATTAGGAGTTGGATACGAAATTTAGTCACGTCCTTCTCCTTCCGTTCTTGCTCAAAATATTAAACTACAAATAATTAGATACAATATATAACGCAAAAATCTTTGATTATAATTTAGAGAATTTTAATTTTTATAATGTTTTAAATTATTATTCCCGTCCATTAAGCATTATTTACAAATATCTTCGAGGGTTTTGTGATATAATAATTCTTCAAACTTGGTATTTTAAACAATTTCACAATTTTCATTTGTGGCGTTTAGTTAATAATCTTTACTGAATAAAATTATTTAAGTTAGCAAATGGCCACAGAAGAATATTAAGACTTTATTTGGATTGAGTTATACAAGGAACCCAATATAAATTTTTCATCTTACATTTCACTTTTTCTCTCACAAAAATTTCTCTCTCCCGAAACTCAAGATGAAAAATCTCAAAACCAAACTCTATCCAATCACATCCTAAATTTAAGTAAGAAAATGAATTTCTCTTTTGCATGGGAAAATACGCCGCATGCTATTGAAAGAAGTCCGAAGGGCATTTCGGTAAAATAGATCCGTATCCCCCCCCTGCGTGTATATATAGGCAACGCATAACGACAGCCCCCGCGACACCCGAGTACAATGTACAGAGTACTGTCACTGAAATTTCTCCCTCTCCCCTGCTCCCCTTGCATCTCAGTTTGACAATGGCATCCAAGACCACCACCACACCAACGCCCCCTGCCGCTGCAGCCGAGGAGAAGCTGAACGGAGAACCACCAACAGAAGAAAGATGCTCGGTGGAGGAGGTGGCGCTGGTGGTGCCAGAAACAGACGACCCGACGCTTCCCGTAATGACGTTCCGTGCATGGTTCCTCGGATTGACCTCGTGCACCATCTTGATTTTCCTCAACACTTTCTTTATATACAGAACTCAACCCTTGACCATATCTGCCATTCTCATGCAAATAACTGTCTTGCCAATTGGAAAATTTATGGCTGCAACATTGCCCAGGAAGAAGTACACTTTATTCGGACGCTGGAGTTTCAGCCTTAACCCGGGGCCTTTCAACATAAAGGAGCATGTTATCATCACCGTTATGGCTAATTGTGGGGTGTCCATTGGAGGTGGCGATGCTTACTCCATTGGGGCAATTACTGTTATGAAGGCTTATTATAAGCAGACCTTGAACTTCCTTTGCGCCCTACTAATCGTCTTGACAACCCAGGTACTTCCTATACGAAGTTTTTTGCCTTTTTTCTTGTTTTTTTTAATGTGTGTATGGTATGTTTTGTTCAGTTGGCTAGTAGCTAAAATTATCGGCGAGCAGCTTTAAGCCTCTTTTTTAAACCAAAAAGTTGATCGGTTAATTGGAGGGCGGGGAAAGCTGAGGAAAATTTTTATCTTTTATCTTCTAATACTGGGCACCTTCTTTTCCCCTTTCTGAATTTTATGCGCAAGTTTTTCGGTGAAGGTCGAACGGGGGTCTGTATATATGCACTTTGTGAAATTTGGGTAAAGGGATTGAACACTGCAAGCAAATACTACAGTTTGGGATCACGGGTTCTTTTACCTTTTCACATTTCTTTATTTAGCCACGAAGCAAATAATTAAAATACGTGTGCTAACAAAAGAGACTGTAAGAAGGAGAAGAAAAGGCAGCAATACTCCAATAGCTATAAGCTCAAACTATACCATGTGGCGTGGAGTTGGGACAGGGCCGGAGGGGCGAGCTGCTTCACCCCTCCTCATTTTTTAATTCTTCGTAAAAGGTTGTCCACTTAGTTAATACTCCCCTACCCCTGCTGTTGATTTAAGAAAGTAACGGAGTATTTATTGACACATTCGTAAATTGTAATGATGGGAGGATTTTAGTTTTGGTTTTTTGGGCATTTGATATTTCACCTTTCCTTTGACATGCAGATATTGGGTTACGGATGGGCTGGGATGCTTAGGAAGTATCTGGTTGATCCTGTCGAAATGTGGTGGCCGTCAAACCTTGCCCAGGTTTCGCTATTTAGGTATGCAATTCTCCTCGCTTATTGAGACTTTCATGAACACACTCGATTTTTGTTCTTTATTCGTGGTGTTTTTGTGGTCTGTCTTCATTGGTGTTAAGAGTCTTCCTCTTTTTCATTTTTCTGGGTATGCGTCAGGATAACAATATGCTCTAGTCCAAGGACTAATAGTTAAACGATACTTTGGGCTAATATGAGTTTTGATCATGTTTGATTGGAGGTTGTTTTGACACTCTTCAGCGGAGGTTTCTTGTTAAAATGCAATATTCTCTTTAGGCCTCGAGGCATCACAAATGAAGGCTTCAAAACAAAGTCAACAGAATGTAGAATAAAAAAGAAGAAAAGACATGATGCATCTGTTGATGCTCCAATGCCACACCACAAACATATATAAAGCAGCACCACTGCTCTCTTTTTGCCATTTTCAGTGTCATCCTCTGGGTAGCTTTATTCTATATGCAGGTTTAGGCCTTTAGCTAATATGTTTTATGGTTCAGGGCACTTCACGAGAAGGAGCCAAAATCAAAAGGCTTGACAAGGATGCAATTTTTCCTTGTTTTCCTGGCTGCAAGCTTTGCCTATTACGCACTTCCTGGTTATCTCTTTCCAATTTTGACATTCTTCTCGTGGGTCTGCTGGGCGTGGCCTCGTAGTATCACCGCTCAGCAAATCGGATCTGGCTACCACGGACTTGGTGTTGGTGCTTTCACCCTTGACTGGGCTGGGATTTCAGCTTACCATGGCAGTCCACTCGTGACGCCTTGGACTTCAATTCTAAATGTTGCAGTTGGCTTCTTCATGTTTATCTACATAATTGTCCCTTTGTGTTACTGGAAATTCAACACCTTCGATGCTCGCAAGTTCCCAATATTCTCTAACCAGTTGTTTACCGGTAGTGGACACAAATATGATACAACTAAAATCTTGACCTCGAACTATGATCTTAATATTGATGCTTATAACAATTATGGCAAGCTCTACCTCAGTCCTCTGTTCGCCCTCTCAATTGGTTCCGGATTTGCAAGATTTACGGCTACTCTCACTCATGTAGCACTGTTCCATGGCAGGTTAGCTATCTGATTGTGATTCATGTTTTTTCTGTTTACTCATTTTATTTGAAGTCAAAGTATGGTTTACTGATACAAGTCCATAGCTTTGAACAACAAAAACAAACACTTGGGCCATGCATGTAGTACTTCTTTCATAGTAATCTAGAAATGATAACGTGTTGAATATTCAGTTTGCACTTTGCATAAACGCTATAACTGATCAAGGTGTATTTTCATTTTTATAAGTGATATCTGGAAGCAGAGTAGGTCGGCTGTGAAGAATGCCAAATTAGACATCCATGCTAAATTGATGAAAAGTTACAAAGATGTCCCTCAATGGTGGTTCTGCATCTTATTATTCAGCAGCGCTGCCCTGTCCATCATGATGTCGTTTATCTGGAAAAAGGACGTGCAGCTTCCCTGGTGGGGAATGCTCTTTGCCTTTGGTTTGGCCTGGATTGTTACCTTACCAATCGGTGTCATTCAGGCAACAACCAACCAGGTAATCATGGGTTTTGAATTTGTGAAAGGTTTTCTCTGTTGGCAGTGAAGCAGTGAGCTGTGCCATAATTAAAGCAGTAGATCGACATTTGAGTTGTTGATTTTATTGTGCAGCAACCGGGATATGACATTATTGCGCAGTTCATAATTGGCTATGTCCTTCCCGGTAAGCCTATAGCAAACTTGCTTTTCAAAATCTACGGCAGAATCAGCACGATACATGCTCTTTCTTTCCTAGCGGACCTTAAACTTGGACACTACATGAAAATTCCACCGCGCTGTATGTATATGGCTCAGGTTTACCTCTTGCAACATTTCTTGACATCAATGACACATACTGCTCTAACTTCAGTGATATTGGAAATTTGGCTTGCTTACTTTTCCTCTTACAGCTCGTAGGAACGCTAGTGGCCGGAACAGTCAATCTTGCGGTAGCATGGTGGATGCTGGAAAGCATTGAGAACATTTGTGATATTGAAGCTCTTCATCCTGAGAGCCCGTGGACCTGTCCTAAATTCCGAGTGACTTTTGATGCTTCTGTCATTTGGGGTCTGATAGGGCCAGAGCGGCTGTTTGGAGCTCATGGCTTGTACAGGAACCTGGTGTGGCTCTTCCTTATTGGAGCCATCTTGCCCGTGCCCGTTTGGGTTCTGAGCAAAATCTTCCCAGAGAAGAAATGGATCCCATTGATTAACATACCAGTTATATCTTATGGCTTCGCCGGAATGCCCCCTGCAACTCCAACCAATATTGCTAGCTGGATCATTACAGGACTGATCTTCAACTATTTTGTGTTTAAATACCGAAAAGGATGGTGGCAGAAGTATAACTACGTTCTGTCGGCTGCATTGGATGCTGGAACTGCTTTCATGGGCGTCTTATTGTTCTTCGCTCTGCAGAATGAGGGTAAAAATTTGAAGTGGTGGGGAACAGAGATAGATCACTGTCCTTTGGCATCCTGCCCAACAGCACCCGGAATAGTGGTTCAAGGATGCCCAGTTTTCAAATAGACAATTGGGTCTCTTAATGAATGAATGTAGTTATAGAGGGCAAAGAAAGCTCGTAAAGGTGCTTATATAAAGGTTTTGCATTAGATTTTATGATATGCTTTCCTGTACAACCACTACAATTTCAATCGGAGGCTTTACTTAATAGAAGCAGCCAAAAAAATAAATAAATACATAAAGGAGTAGACATGTTGATTTCAGTCTAAGCAGCACTAAAGGCATCTTATAGGAATACAACATAAACAGGAATCCGGACCCATGGGGCACTTTCCAGGTCTTTTGCTAGGTGACCTTGAAATTTCCGAAAGATGGCATTCTTAGTTCTTTGGTTGAAGCCTTTGATTTCAAATCATATATGAAATTATAGTATTCATTAATTTAGGTCAGAGGAACCCTTTAGCACACAGTGAAAACATAAAAAATCTTTCATCAGCACCTAATTGGACCGTTGCTGCCAATTAACTGAAGCTTCCACCTGATGGTTTCAAAACAACGTTGGTCACTTTTTTGGCAGAAGCATATTATTCCTATTCTAAACATTATGATGTCCACAATTACATAGTAATATTCCCTCTATCTGATTGGAGAACGCTCGCCCCTCAATTATTGGCAGCTGATCATTCACATCAAAGAATTAGCGCATTCGACATCACAATTGTCTCTCCTTTGTAAGCGGATGCATCTAACCCCAAAAACTAGGCTACGAGAAGCCCAACAAAAGAAAAAGAATCCTCGCAGGTAACTCGGAAATGCACCAACGGTGGATCCACAGACAAATGGTCACCAAGCATTATATTGGGTCAAATAAAATTCCCAAGTTCCTCCTTATGCACTTTCCCAGTGAATTCATGCAGCTGGCCTCAACCTCAACTCTAGTAACCATATCGATTACATTCAGGGATTAAAAAACCAGTGTCCTTAGAGATTTTTGCCATATCTTATCTCTGTATGGACTTGTAGAGCACTACTGTCACATATTTGGACAGGAAACGATTAGTCGAACCGAGTGCTACCACTGAAGGGCTGCTCCGGCCCTTTTGCATGTAAAGATGGTTCAGGACTACATGCTGAGGCTTCGAAAAAGGAGGTGGTATCTCCATCTGAGATGACGGCACGTTAAGCAGTGTCATTTGCAGATGTGGAGGAACTAATGGCGGCTCCTTTGCATAGTCCTCGGCTCCAAGTTGCAGGTTATTGTAGCTAGAATCAGGGGACTGAGGAGGCTCAAAACCAGAAATACTCTGGACATCTTCCGGAACATAGTCCTGCAACAAGCATTAGTTGACACACTTCAGTAAGCGGATTCTTTATAAAGAAATAGCTATGTCCAATAACAATCCCTAACCTTAGATGTGCTTCGGCTAAAAACTAATTTACCATATGCCAGTCGATGAATTCTAAAATTTACTCCTAGCAGTATCATCAAGTGCTATCAGCATTACAAGCAGGTTGGTTTAACTTCTGATTCTTTTTGTTACTCCAATTCTTATAATTTCACATCCATTCTCCTCTAATACCATTCTCATTTGCTTTTTGGATCACAATCATCACAAAACCACATACATCCTATATTATACACATCATGAAAGTACTATTATAACTGAAAATGTAATTAAATGGGTTAAATTGCAGAGTAGAATATTAAGAGTTTATCAATATATTATTGACATTCCAAGTATTATCCTTGACAAATAAACTGAATATCTATATTCAAGAGCCCTTGAGACTAGGATTCCATTAAGCAACATGCCAGAATATCATTCCCAGGCATTATTTAAATTTAATTGCAAGTTTTTGTTGCTAAAGATGTAAGAAAATTTAGTAACCAGGCAATTTTTGTCCCCAAACCCATGAACCTAATTCTATAAAATGCTTTTCCAGTCACTCACTTAATATCAGGACTATGAAGCAACTAATATGATAGATCTCACTTTCCCATCAAAAGGTCTTGAAGTAATGATCATGTCAACAGAAGAAGGATTATGTTATGTTTCCTTCCCCTATGTCATCCAACAAAAAATCATGTATTTCAGTAAATCATATCCTTTCTGAATGGAAAAAGATACCCCGAAAGGGCTGTTGACCATGAAGCCTAGATAACTTGGAAAGAGATTAGAGTCCTTTCAGAAGATAAAGATCGCAAAGGCTTTTTCAAAATTTCATCTTCTGAAGCCAGTGACACAATCAGCATGTTCATCTAGGCTTTAGCTATTTTAGTGTTACTTTTAAGTGACTTAATAAGTTCTCTATGAACAATTAGAATCATGTGTTGGTATCTAAAGCTTCCACAGCAGGTATTTCTGTGAAATAACTCTGTTATAAGCTAAGAACCCACCTTGAAAATAAAAGCAAAAAACCAAAAGTCATCACGGCTTTCAACTTGTTAAGATTTGAAATCAAGTTAATCCGAAAATGACAGCAGGCCTATATCATTTTTAGACGTTAACATTTAGAGATCGTCAACAAATTAACGAGGATGTTGTTTTCGTACATTTTTTAATAAAGCTTTGATTTAATCCAACCAGCTGATACTGTAAATTCTTGAAGGCAAAACCAATCTACTCATCAAAAACATTTACATAAATGTACCCCTCAGTAACCTATTAGCACCTAATAGGTGATTGTGGATCTACCAGACTGGGTCCAAATCAAAGCATATATGAATATTCAGATGTAAGACATATAGCTTCATCACCTACACTTCCCCCTCTATCAAGCCACAAATCAGTATTTGGTGCAAACTATAATAATACCCTCCCGTATACATTCTCTTGGATAGGCATCTAGTTAAAGGTGTCAAGACTAACAGTTGCAAGCTAAAATATAATACTCTAGGTCCTTTAAAATATCAACAATCAGAAAGGAATCCCATCTTTAAAGATTAAGATACACAAGCCGATTTTCTTTTCTCATTTCATCTCCATATTAAAACTTTAAAACAGGAAAATGAGAAAAACTGCATCAAAAAGGCAGCAGAGGTAACCATCTTATGAGAAAGGAGCGTCAAACCATTTTGCACCACTTTACTACCAAGTGACTTTTCCCAGATTAATGGCATCAAAGCTCAAGGCATGAATAATCATAATACACTTCTAGTATCAATTTTTTCATAGCATAAGCTTACTGAGATAAGAAGTAATCTTATCATTATTCATTCAAGGCCTAATGGGTTAAGACCTGAGGATTATCAGAAATTGATATTATGACTACTATCTTATATCTTGTAACCTATATCATCATGTATTGTTGATCCTAGTTTCCTTCCAATTATAGCTTTTGGAGTGGGAACAGTGTCACTGCAAGAGAAACAATACCTGCAAGTCCAAGATGTTATTAGTGCTGCCTGCTTCATCCTGCATCCAAGGCATATCAGGGGCGTACCTCCATTGCCCATCAACAATAAACCTGTACTGGTAGACACCAGACGGGAGCACTTTCATGATAGTGAAGTCTTTCCCCGATCTCTCCAATGTTGTCCTATTATATCAACATGATGCACCTAGATCAGGTTTCATTGTTCGACTGAGCTAGAATCAACAGATAAAATAGAGAAAGAAGCACCAAGCTGGAGCACCTTGCTTTCCAGTTATCCCATGAACCCTCCACGGCAACATCCTTGCCACCATAGCTCCATGTTATCATTGTTGGGATGCCCTGTTCATAGTACATATCTTCATACCCTGATGATGCTTGCATCCATGAGGGGTTTGGAATATTCATCTCTTCAGGTCTTTGTAATGGCACCACGGGGATCTGAAAACACCATCATGAAACATCAGAAAGAAAAATCAGAATAGATGTCATAACATAAAACATAGAAACAAAGAGATTTTATGTCTGGCTAGCAACAAAGGGAACGCCATAAAATCCAAACTTGGTTGAGTATGGCATTCGTTGTGGACATCAATAGTTTAAGAGAGAAGATAAAATCACCAAAGCATGCGATCCTCAGAAGGATTAAAAGTGATACTGAAAACTTCCTACCTCATAAAAATATTCAACTTTAACACTAGACAGGGATCACAGTCATGAGCGTTCCCCCAAAAGGAAAGTAGAGTACTAAAACCATTCTCACAGATCAGATAAAATGGGGAATATAATAAAACAAACCAAAGCCAAATTCAAGGAAAAATTAGAAACTTTAACCTTGCATCAGGCCCTTACAAATTGCCAGTGGTTAATCACATCCCAATCTCAGTCAGTATTCCAGCTTTACAAATTACTATGAACAAATATCAGGGCAAAGGAAATTTAATACTGTGCATGGTGGTTCTTAAGAGCTATGGATTTAACTGGAACAACAGTGTTCGAAATCAGTGATGGTATTGATTTCTGGTGACACCCAAACATTTCTTTTAGTAGATCCCGTTTTGGAACTATCTCTGGATTTGTTGGCTAGGTAGAAAGGCAACAGCAGCAGAGTGCAAGATGAATTTTGCCCCATCAAAGAAACAGGGTATTCTTCCTTTTTGGAATTTCTCCACAAACTTCCTTCAATTTAACTTTTTTTTTTGTCTCTCCCGTCTTTCTTCTTTACTTCTTTTCAGTTGCTGATTAAATTGAGTCGGGGGCAATTCATTATGGAACAGTGATTACATGGGCTAAAGTAGATAAAGCATAAGGAAATAAAAGCTCATCAATTAATGAATAATTTCAAAGAAAAAAATCTTACCAAATGAACTCAATCTTCAAAATTACAGCTTTGGTTTAGATCTACCAATGATTAGCAGTCTACAACTGGAAGTACAAAAAATGAAACACAACCTTCGTACGACAAATTCTAAACTACTTACAGCCCCAAAATCTTTGATCAATTAACACGAAAGCCTGTGTTTTTTGCACTCTAGAAAGCAGCAATACAAGTAAATCAAGGAAAAAGCAGTCGATTAAAATAAAAGAAACTTGAAGAAGAAAGGCTGACCTGAGGTCTAAATATCAAAGGTGAGTGAGAAGCCCTAGGACTAGGAGGGGGCGACTGACCCATGAACTCACCATCAGCATCAGCACGCACCTGATACCTGGGGTGGGAACCATCTTCAGCAGCCATATTTTCCTGCAGACTGCTGCCCTCCTCACCCCCAGACGGGCTGTTGCTACCACCACCATCTTCTCTTCCATTAACATTCCCCATTACTATTGACAATATTACTTGTTTACCAAACCCCGAAAGGAATAAGAACCCACCCTGAATCTACGAACAAGATTCCTCTACAAAAGTAGTGCTCTCTTAGTCGCCACTGTAAATCACTGTAAACGACAGCAGAGAGCATATATTCTTACAGTGACATTGTTGTAAGTGCCCAAGAACGAAGAAAGCGAAAAAAGGGCAGCTGCGATTTGAGACAATAAAATGTAGATTTTGATTGGTTACCTGCTGTATTACAGATCGAGCGATGAGATGAAAAATAAAAGCCGACGGAGGGTACGGTTAAGTTAAAAAAAAAAAAAAAGAAGGGTAGAGAAGGTGGGTGCGTTGTGATGCCATGCTTACACGGTAATCGTGATTGATAATGATCCTGTGAGTTTGGAACTTGTGCGCAACTGCCGATGCGGCGAGAGCGGGCATGGCCCAAAGCAACATTGCAACATGGGTTTGGTGTAAAACAAAGTACATGATAGGATAAAATTTAATTTTAAAATTTTAATTTTAAATTATTAAAAATTAAATTATTTATAAAAAAATATAAATTTTATATTTAAAATTTAAATTTAATTTAAAAATAAAATTTATTCAAATTCATCTTAAACTTCTAATCAAATATTATTATAATAATAAAAATAAATGCTAATTTCTCTATTCTTTATCATGCACTCTAATAGTTTTAGCTATTTACACACAAATAAAAAATTATAAATTTGACAAAATACTATTGATATTTATATCATTGAATAAAAAATTAATTTTATTTGTTTATTTATTCTATAATAAAATAATCATAAATTTGTGTAAAAAATAATTATAATTTTTTATATTTTATAAGAATATAAAATATTTAATTAAAAATAAACTAATTAATTTAATTAATATTTTAATATACGTGAAGATTTTTAAAATAATACTTATATTGATACGAAAGGTAGACATGTAAAAAGAGGAAGAGGAAGAAGAATAAATAAGAAAATAGAAGGAAATAAAACTGTAAAAAAAGAAAACATTTCTTAAAAAATGTAAAATGACATATCTTGTAAAATAACTCTCAATCTTTAAAAAGTATGGAGTAATATCTTAAAATTAAAAATTACTGCTATTAAAGAGATTATTTATTAGTAGTATTTTCCATTTGTTAAGTTATATATAGAGATTTTAAATTAAGATAGGAGTAAGCAAAAAGGT
Organism: Rauvolfia tetraphylla; assembly: GCA_030512225.1. Classification (NCBI taxonomy): domain Eukaryota; kingdom Viridiplantae; phylum Streptophyta; class Magnoliopsida; order Gentianales; family Apocynaceae; genus Rauvolfia; species Rauvolfia tetraphylla. The sequence continues at coordinate 268,194 of JAJQKT010000076.1, read as the reverse complement.
ATTCGCTTTTTTTTTTTTTTCCTTTGGACTTGTAAAAGTTGGAAAAAAGCTAACATTGGCGACTTTTTTTTTCCAGTGAAGCTTCTAGATCCAATGATGACGCAATTGAATAGCGGGGAACACTAATAAGAGAACGTTGAGGTTTTTTATTTGGAAAAAATTTTAAAAAAGTGAACTTTGAGGCTGTTTGGAAGGATGGTAACTGGGCTTGTTACCCTCAAGCCGATGAGGCATCTTTAGAACTCGTAACTTTCAACTGTTCGGAGAATGAAGAAACAGGTCGTACTCGTAAGCCCTTTCATCACTGGCGATGGACCACTTCTAAAACTGCCCATGATGGGCCAAGAGGCATCCGTGCTGCTCCGTCTCTGCTCATCTCCGGCGCCTGTTTCCCCTTAGGGAGCATAGGGCCCATGGAATATCAAATTCAGCCCGGCCCATATTTAGTGGGCTAGAAACCAATCACGATGTCCCGCCGTCAGTCGTTACAAAATGGTGAGCGAGGGACAGCAACAAACAGGTTAGTTGTGCAGCGAGCACGAGGGATAAAACGCTCGCCTGTTCGTGGGGAGTTCCTCAGCGACAATAAAGCAAGCACTTGGTGCAGGTAAGATATGCGCCGAACAAACTTCCAACGGCTAAGTTTCCAGTTTGTTTCTTTTCCTTTTTCTTGTCTTCACCTCATACACTTCACTATCTTTTCTTGCCCGCGTTGGTTTCTTTTCGACTCTCAATTATTTGTTTTTCCATTGCGCTTTTCAAGTTTGCCTGCTGCTTGTCCTTGTCATCGTTTACGGGGCCCTCTTGCTCCATGTCTTGCTCTATGTCGAACATGAATGATCAGAAATTCATTTTTCTTATTCGTACACGATTTTCTATTCAGGTTATGTTACATTTATATGCTTCCTTTCAAAGATTTCGTTTGATAATTGAGAAGCCTGGAACGTGAAGAAAACGTTCACTGTGGCCTCGAAGATTTTATCTTTTGCTTTAAATGCTGATCCGTTTCTCGTCCTATATAAGACGTTGTTTGTTATTCTTGCTTTGTTAGACAATTATACTTATGCACGCTATAGTGCTTCAGGTGGTGCCTTATTTGAGAGCGTGCCTGCAGCATTGTGCTGTAGTATGTTAGGACCATCCTTATATTGGGTTGTAATACATTCATCCTATTTTAGACCACTTGCTTTGTGCAATCCTAAAATGCTTGGATGGCCCTGATTGTTGAGAACGGAGGAAGTGGATTGAATTTATTTATTTATTTTTTTGGGGTAAGTGAAGTGGCTTGACAACTTGTGCCGTGCATATTGTTGCCTATATGGTCACTTTGAGCAGTTGCATCAGATAAAACAGACGGTTTATTCAACTAAATATCCCAATACTCTGTGAACTGATTAGGAAATCTACAAATACTATAGTTTTCTTAGTTGAGAGTAAGTGGTCCGGTACTATCTTCTCCGATGAATAATCCACAAATTCTCATATATTCTGTGTTCGAGAGTATTATTTTATACGTACATAGAAAAGAACTACAATAACAAGTTCAGGTTACCTTCCATTAGATTTTTTTTATACTTTTGGAGAACTTTTACTTGACTTGTGTCTCTTCACTTTTAATTGCATTAGGACTTGATTTATTTTGGGAATAATATGCAGAAAGTTTGTCTTTTGAACAATTCTGTCATATTACAGCTGAACCTTTTAGATGGCAGATATCTAGCCCCCAAACATTAATCTTCAAGATAAGTATTTCCTTCTGTTGCCATCCCTTCCCAACAAGACCAGCACAAAGATATAGATGACTTTTTATGCTAAATATGTGTCTACAGTGGACCATGAGGTTTCAATATCCTACTTAGTTAATATCAAGATCTTGTCAGTAGACTCCTGGAGCTTAATTTTTTTATTGCTCTTTACCAGGTTCTCCAGATATGCAGAGCCTACGATCCTCCATTTTGAGCTATATGAGAATTAGGGTTGTGATGTACCGGTTTCCTGCGAGAGATATGAGTGCGCTAAGTAGACTCAACATGCAATTACATCCTTGCAGTTCATCATCTGGTACCAGCAATGATCAAATAATGGATCAAGTGATTAGGCTGGTGAAGAAATTTGACAAGATTGACTCTAGCAACGTAAGAATCATCTGTACGTTTGATGATATTTTGTAATTTAGGTAATTAGTAGAGTGTATCCAGTGTAATTATCATTGTGTAATCATTTCACTAAACGAGCAATTGATTTTGCTTCATTAGGGTCTAGATGTTCTTCTTTTACAGCCATACCCACACAATTGTCCTACCCCCAATTTGATGTTGCATTATTCATCTGTACCGCATTTTCTCCTACTTTTTCCAACTTTAGCTCCTACTCTATTTTACAGGTCACAGAGACTGCTGATTTTCAGAAGGACTTGAGCCTTGACAGTCTTGACAGAGTGGAACTTGTCATGGCTTTTGAGGAAGAATTTTCCATTGAGATACCAGATGAGGATGCAGACAAGCTGAAGTGTTGTGCAGATGTTGCTAAATATATCAAGTCTGTAGCTGATAAGAAGGTTACAGAAATTTCCTGACGCATAGATATTTCTATAGGAGTATTTAATACCCTGTTCCTTGTGAATTTGCAGAAGATAAATCTTGATATCAAATTCCATTGGCTCAACTTCTCTCCTCTCTTCCCTTTTTGCTGGAAGTTCTGGTTATTTTTATTCCTGGTCATGTTTCTTTATATTTTTGCAGGCCTAAAGCCTCAGATGGTCTTAAGTTTGCATCAACTCTGAGTTGCAAGCGTGTGAAATTGATGTTATTTTTGCGCACAAAATTATATATTAGCAATTACACAAAGTTGTTCTCTGGGAGGACAAACCATAGAAAGATGATTGTATCTCTTTTGATCTCTCATACACACAGACAAAGACCTGCATAAGCTTGTATGACAATGCCCGGATGGAAGTTATATACAAGGTGAATACCACACAGCTCAATGCCGCGACTGAAGCGCCACCAGTAGGAGCTGGGATACAATTTTATCTTTCGACTCTTGGCTTAGTTGGCTTCTGCTCTTTTGAGTCCTCCCAAAGGTTTTGGCATTAGAAGTATGTCGTGGGCCGTGTAAACGCGAGCACCATCTCCAATGGACGCCAGTTTTAGCCCTTGGTGTTTTCCGGTGAAGGCAGGGCGGCAGAGAGAACTCTTAGGTAGATGAAGAACTTCAACCAGGCATACCTTTTCTAGGTTTGGGATCGCGTGGAGATGCGAAGGAAGATCAATGTAGAAATCTCCATATTCGTCTGTGGTGCCTCGTGCCCAAGATTTCTTCGACTTGCCATTGCTACCGCAGAAAGCTGCAACAGATGTGCCTACAAACAGAAGTAGATGGGAAACTTGTCATTGTCTTTTGTGTCTTCTTGTTTTTTTTTCCACCCTACGTTCAATATCTGATTTGTTAATCATTTGGTGGTTATCACTAATGCTTTCTGAATTATCTTTCGTAAGAAGTACTTATGTGAAACTTTCTGTTTATCTGTCATAATAAAGGATGTACCTGTGGAAGCACAATGCATTTGTAAGTTTTGTATGATATTCTTAACGAGCAGCAAAGTTTATGGCATATATACTAATACTTTTTTCTTTCAAAAAAGAATGTTTGTTTTTCTTTTTAAATTGGACGAAAAACTAAATACTTTTTTTTTTAAAAAAAAATAATTCCTTTTCAAGGGAACTCTTAACTCTCTAAGATATACTATCTATGAGACTACTTAGCCTACATAAATCCTTTTCTGAAAATATAAAGAAACCGTAATTAACAAAATACTTATTCCTTCCAGCAAGTTTACATCTTAACTAGGCAACAACATGATACCTTTGGTATGAGACTGCATCCGTCGTTGCTAAAAGTGGGTCGGGGGGGTGGGGGGAGAGGAAGGAAAAAAAGAACGACATCAGTGTCAAGCAGGTATTTCCATCTTTGGCTGTCTGTAAGCATAAGGTTTGTAAAAGAAATTCACCATCCACGCAACAATACTTGGACCCTAGAAACCCATCGAATTGAACTTGAGGACAAAGAACGACAAGAAGAATATAAGAGTAGTTATTTCCTACTGAAACACAGAGGATAACCATTATATATGTATATATGTACATGTGCATGAGCATATATACATATAACAGTACAATCATATACAACATGTAAATGACGGAAGCAAGCTTCTGCATGGGGTGCAGATTGAGTACGGCTAAGTATTTGGGTTTCTTCGATCAGATTCATTTCTGTTAATCGTTGATATATTTACGGCAGCAGTAAATTTTAAAAGGATCAACAAGAAGAGAGCAACTTAACATACCCGGCACGGGATGGGTAGGAACCGGAATCTTTCCGCCCATACAAGCATGGCAAAGAACCTTGCCACTGATTGTGACCCTGGAGAGCTTCTCTTCTCCGTACCCAGCTATATTCACCAGGTCCTCTCTGCTAGACAGCTCCACGAGCGGATTAACGTCTTCTGTGGCCGTCACCAGTGGAGTTTCCAGAAAGAAGAATATAAGGCCGATCAACACTGGGTACATCATCATAATCACCCTCGCCTTGATCAGAAGCACACTGTCACCGGCGCCAGAAGGGCTCATCATCTTTGCGTTTGTTCGAAAACTTTGAATCAACGCAAGAGGGAATGAAGAGACAACGAAAAGCTACCGTCTCTGCTATTATATATAAGGCCATGCATGGTTCACATGCCCCTTTCACTACCTCAAATTACACTTGTGTCCCTTGATCATCAAGAAGATCTCATGGTAAATTTCCTTCTTATAATTATGAGAAAGAGAGAATTAGGTCGTTGTGGCAAAGACTAGATTAATTATTGGTCTTTGGTAATGGATGAGACCAAGTACTTTGACCTCTTTGTCTTTGTCAAAACTTGTATATTAAAAAATATTTCATCCAGACATTCTTTCACGACCCCATTAAATCCGAATCTGCCCTTGCTGTGAAATGAAAGATTAATAATATGGAAAATATAGAATTCATAAGTTAGTAGTTTTAGTTTTCTGTTCTTTTAGCAAATAGGGTAAGATTTTCAGTCTTTTGCCGATCTCAAAGGAAAGGAAAAAAGAAGGAAGAGAATTGAAAGTTAGGACCTCAGCTTCATTGGGAAATTGCCTTTGCCAATTACTTTAGAACAAGTGATCATTCCTTAACGTCCAAGAGAATCTACTGATTAAAATTCTGAATCAGGGAACAGAAAAAAAAAAGAGAAGGGCAGGATGGTCATTACCACAGGCCGACCGGGAAGATGTAGTAGGTGAAATCTTGCTAGAATTTTAGGGAAAAATCAAGAGGGCCGATAGGGTATATTGCACACATACATACATTCATACATATACATACAGGTCTGGAAAAATAAGATAGAAGTTGGAAGTTGGAAATGGAAGGTTAACTGTTGCTGGAATAGGTTGGTAGCCTAATCTTATCGCCCGACGTATTCTTTTAAGTATGTATTTCCTAAACGCCAGATTTGGAAAGGGAGAATTGCTCAAAGCCCATCCACGTCGTGTGGCGTTGGCTGAACATTTTGTCAAGCCTGCCCTCAACCCCTCTCGCCCTCTGTGGCCGCACAACTGGTGCCCCGCCACGCTTCCTCACAAGTACCACTTTATGAGACAACATTTGCATTCTGCTTGGGTCAACGACGCCGTTCAACGATGCAATAAATCATAGTGCAGAGAATACAGTACTCCATCGTCATTCACTTTTCTGGGTGGAGTTGAACCAACCAATTAGTACCAAAGTCGGCCTCCTAAGCAAGTTTCAATTGGTCAAACAATGTGAATCCATATGATCTTAGATACTATTTGTTTTAAAATATAAAATTTTTTATTATTTTTATATAAATTCAAAAATAAAAAATATTTTTTATTACAGTTTTAATTAATTTTATTATAATAAAAATTAAAAATTATATTTATAATAAAATAAATTTTAAAAATAATTATTTTAAAATTCGTAAAAAATTAAAGACAACAGAGCAAAGGAAAGCTTATATGTGAAGTAACCAACAATTTCTTTGTCTTTTTAGTGGTCGGAGGAGAAATCCGAGTCCGGTTTAGGGCACGGCACGCGACTTCCAAGACCTAACTTCGACACCTCTGACTCGCGGTTTTTCTTGGGAGCCGGAGTCTTCCTGAAAATTTGCTGCGGTCTTCCGGATGGAGAAGCCTAGCTGAACCTGATGGATCAACCATAACCTTATAGGTATATCAATGAGTGCGCCATTTGATCTTTTTAAATATAATAATTAATTATTTATAAAGTTTAAATAATTTTTTTTACTTTTTACAAGTAAATTTATATTCAAACTTATTTTTTAATATGATATCAGAATGATAATAAATATTTCCCTTCAAGCTATCTTTTGAGTATAGAATTAAATTTAAATTTACTTTTTTTAACAAGTTTAGATTCGACCTTGTATAAGCAGGTCTTTGGAATGCCAGGAGACCGGGTTTGTAGTTAGCCTTCTAGTTAATACTCGGAGCAAGTCTCGGCTCATCCCGTCATCAAAGATAATCAAGTATACCTAGTAAAAGCAGCACACAGTAACCCACCTCAGAAACAAAAAGATCTGCCGAGATAGGCTCAAACTTAAAAAAGACTTGATAGATCCTCTCAACGAATTCAGGCTTCTGTTGAAGTATTATGGATGCTACAAGATTCTGCATTTCTTCCCCCTTTAGGGTGGGCAATTCCAGTCATAAGCGAAGCATATACACGCACCAAAGAACACGTCTTTATTTACAGTTCGTTGATCAATGTCCTATTGACTGTATTCATATTGTTCTAAGCAAGCCTTGATGGCAATACCAACAGTGAAGTTGACCCTGCAACTGCGGTGAAAACTACAATCTTTATTCAACTTCCCCGCTCTACTTGGGGTTATAAATGGATAGAAATAGAGTATTAGAGGTTCTTTTTTAACCTCTTGTGCGGAACAAAAAGGTGAGACACGGCTATGCATGAGGAAGTGGCCTGAGTTTTTACCAATGACCTTTCAGTCTCTTCATAGGAAGATGATCTAACAAAACCAAGCGAACCACCTTGTCAATAAAGGTTGAGAGATACTTTTGTACCATAAATTTTAATGCTGGTTAAGGTCACTTGTATTGAAGTACAAATAGGCTCTCTTCTGCAAAAAACTAGATGCTGTAGGCACGGGGGTAAATCCCGCATACGATCCATCTTTTTTCGCTAAGCATATATCAGCAACGTACTTCATAAGTTCATGATTCTGGACGAATGGCTGGGCTGCATATTCTTCAATAGGCATCCACTGTTTGCAAGAAAAGCACTTGGGTGAGGATTTATTATCACTACCTCAAGATAATGGGAACTACTACGCGTCCAACAAGATCTCTGTAGAGAAGCGACTGTAGACCCACAAGGTTTTTCCTTTCTCAAATTTTGAGTTCAAGAAAGATTCTTCTTAACTTCAAGTAAGAATGCAAAAATTTTCTCTTAATCATTGCAGCAATTAAGCGTACCTGCGCAGCTTCAATCTCTGTTTCCTGTGCCTGAATGTCAAAAGAAAGCGGCTCCAGCATGCACACAAAGAACAAATCTGACTTCTCGAAGAACGACTTGTGGCTTTGTCTGGAAATGAAGGACATGAATTTTATAAGGCACAAAAGGTCAAAAGGGGTTACAAATCTGAGGGAAAATTAAGAATATAAAGCTTCTAGGAGCATAAGACAAAAGAACAAAAAGATTAACTACAAAATTAAGGGCATATCTAGAGGAGCAAAATCTACATAATTGATATGTGAATTTAGAATGTAAATCAAATAACTTTGGTGTTTGTAAAATTCTTTCCAATTTAAAAGAATTTTACAAACACCAAAGTTATTTGATTTACATTACTATTAGTGGTTTTTAATACTTTAACAACACCTCGAGGATAACAAGCCCTTAGTGGATCAAAAGTCAAATTGGACCGAAGGTATGACCATTGTTAAGTCATCAACTTAGGGAGATGAAAACATGACGGACAATATGCAAATGAAATCAAAAGTTAAAAGTACCAAGGATTGATTGACCTTTGAGGTAATTACCTGAATGCTAGTACTTCAATAAACTTTGTCTCAACCTGAAACAGAACAAAGCCCGGTAAGCGGTAATCAACAGATATCACCAAAAGAGCCAAATTGCGGCCCGCAGATCTGGAATTACTAAATTTCTAGTAGAACAGCTAGTTATTATAACATACACCAGTCTCTTCTTTTACTTCTCGAACTGCTGCATCACAAACATCTTCCCCCTGTAGAAATAGAAAGACTTTATTACGTGCAAAAAATGTCAAACACAGATGTTTCATTATTTTTTCTGATAAGTCCGGTCTGCAATATTGCTGTGTTTGTTTTACAAGAACAGTATCAAAATTACTGGATCCACATACCTCATCAACAACTCCCGTAGGCAACTTCCATACTCCTGTTCCACGAAATTTTCCACTCTTTTCTCGTACAACCAGTATCTAGAAGGAAACCAAATATATCAACCAATATGTAGATGTCCTAAGAATTAATCAAAATGCAGAACACTGTACTATGGCATCTTTGAGTTGAAAATAATGAAAATTACAATTTGGGGAAAATGATGCATGAAGCACAGAAGCAAGCAATTCCTCTAAACAAAATCATGTATGTGGATTTCAAAGTTGTTGAGGGATCATTATGATTATAAGAGTTGGTTCTTCTGAAACTACTTTCGAAACAGAACATGATTCACTACCTCTCTTCAGTCACTAAATGTAAAATGCAGTAAGGCCATCAAACATCATAAAAGCAGTAGACTTGCTAGGAAAAGTGTATGGTCAGATACAAAGCTATACCTCATTCTTCTCATTTATGACAAAAGCACCAATACCCACTCGATGAGAGGCATTTGCTGGAAGAGTGTTAGTAGTACTAGGAAGCCAATGAACGAGCATCAAATATTTAGGTTCTGCATGGTGGAAGTAAAATCCCTCCTGCAAGGCAACATGACAAAGATGTAACTATTACGAAACAGGGTAGATTACTGTAAGCTCAAGAATTTGCCAATTTCTTCTGCGAAAAATTATCAAGCATGTAACAAAAGCAAATACCTAACCTTAACAACAGGTTCAACAAGATTTACAAGCTCAATTGGCAATTTGATCCATATCCCCTTCTTACCCTGCAAAAACATTCATATATTATCCACTATATGAGAAGACAAAATCCATAATTAACCAAAGACCTTGAAAAGACTATCAAATTGCAGCAAAGATAAAGCTTAGATCCCCATATTGATCAGACATGTGACTTGTTTAAATAGCTCACAAATTGCTGGTGGATTAATATAAAGAAGCATATAGTAAATCAATAGCTTGTTTTCTGCTCCGCAGAAGACCATTGGAGCAATGAGTCACGAACATTACAAAGAAGATGAATTGTTGGATCACAAAGTGGCAGCAATGCAATATTATCCTTCCGCAGAATTACTCAAGGTCCTGTTCTACTTAGCTGAATAGGCTGGCAAGTGATTGCAGTTAAAATCTAAGATTGCTGAGAGTTAATAAGGAATGGTGGAAGATGTTAAGCCAGAATTATCCGGTAGAAGCTTCAATTTACGGAGAAATGCGACAAGTTTGATGAAAAGCTTCAATTTGTTGTGAACATAACAAAATGAAAAGTTATTTTCGATAAGCTTGATGGCTTCTGATGAGGCAACAAAGTGCATGTTGCGATAAATACTAGCATCCCAACAAGAACGAATCTTTGAAGTCTCATTCAATGGAAATTCTTATAAAAAGCATGGTCTTGCAAATGTAAAGTTACAGTTTTTACATGAAGTGACCAGTCTTCTTCTACTTGATATAACTGGATAGCAACAGAATCATTAAAAATGATTTAACTATGGAACAACATTTTATTTCTCTATTTTGTTTTTCCTTCGAGAGAAACGCGAAAGCATTTGAACTTGCCACCAAAAAGATTGCAACTTCGATTAATTTGGAACAATTAGGATAATGACAAACATTACTAAATACAGAACTGCGGACAGAATTTCAGGCAATGAAAGGAAAAAATAAAAAAATAAAAAAGAAATGAAAGGAAAAGAACGTTCTGTGGAATATTTGAAGAGAGTAAATTTGATAGAGGAGTATTATATAAATATAAATAGGCAGTAAAAAGGTAACACCTGCTGCCTCCACTGGGAAATGGAGGCTCTGAGCAAAGAAACAAAGAGAGAAGCTTCCACAGGGTCACTGGTCATTTCAACAATAACTCCTCCGTGGTCATCTTCTTTGCCAGTTAACATCCGCTCCACCTGCTTCTCAGGCGGCGAGGACAAGAAGGGAGATGCTGAGGTGGAGGTCATCGACGATCTAATGGTATTGTCTAAGGGGTGCAGTCTTGACCTGACCTTGCTTAACTTCCCTGAAACGATTGGCCACAAGCAAATACAACCATTAACAATCTCTAACTAACACTTGAAAGAGAACGGGAGACAAAGAAAAGAAGCAGACCTTGAGATTGATAAGGCGCGCGTAAAACCAAGGAGGTACGTCGGACCCGATACGAATGGAAGCCAGATTTTATGGCAGTAGAGGTGAAGCGGAGAAGAAAAGAGGAGGACGATGACGGCTTAGCAAGTAGAATCGGTCTCGCTACAATCATCCTATTCTCCCGGGCCTCCGGCAACTAACTGATTTTTGGAAAAAAAAAAACACAAACAGTCAAAGTTGATTAAATAAATAAATGGGGTGTTAGTGGTTGGGTAAGCGACGTGGGAATACCGGTACCGGCTGTTGACCATATTTAATTATTTTGGATTTAATTTTTTTAGTTAAATTTTATTTAAAATTATAAAAATAAATTATTTTATAAAGAGGAAAGTGGAGTTTAAAATAAAAAAAATAAGAAAAAAGTGATTTTTTCAATCCAAATGACATTTTCCTCAAATATGACTTTATTTTAATAATTTCAAATCTGACTTCGAACGGCCTTGGGGAAAGTTGTTGCCGCCGAGTATCTTTTCCTCTAAATTCTTCTTCTCTATTCTTTTAAATTGTCTCATGTTTTGATATAAGTTCATTATTCATAAATTCTCACAATTACTATATTTTTATACAATAAAAATTATCACGTGTTAATACTATAATAGTAAGAAAGAGAATGATGTAGATATTCGAATACTATAGTAGTAAGAAAGAGAATGGTAGAAATATTCGAGAGAAAATATTACTAAAGTATCACATACCTAAAAATTATCATTATTGAATTAATCACATAATAATATAATAATTCAACAAATTAAAATATTTTTTAAGTAACACAATAAATCTTGATTTATATTCGCATCAATTCTTTTATGCATTAAATAAAATGAACCAATTTTTATTTCCTTCTTGCGTTCCAAAGACAATTGAGACTATTTATTGAAAGTGAAATTGGCTATGAATGCCATTAAAGAAAAGATCTATTGCTTTTCATGTTATTAAAATTTTTTTATTTTTTTATATTATTAAACAATTAACTTGCGACTAATTATACCATTTTATCACTAAATACGATAAAATTCGATAAAAAATAGCATGTTTACAATATATTTATGAAGTGTACAATAGTCCACATATATTATTTTTCGTCAAACTTTACTGTATTTGGTGATAAAATAACATAATTAGTTACAAATTAAATATTTAATAGTATGAAAGGATAAGAAAAATTTAATGACAAAACAAGCAATTGGATATTTCTTTAGTAGCATTCAAAACTAATTTCCCTTCATGAAATGCTTATCAAATGCCCGAGAGAAGATTTATAGCCATGTTGTGGTTGTGATATATTACTATAATTTTAAAATTATTTGTGGTATTTTTTATAGGCGTCTTAAATTCGTCCTTACAGATTAATTCTTTTTTGCTAATTAGAATATTTGTTTGTTTTGTCTTTCTCTTTTTAACCCACATTAGTAAATACTAAAAGATGCCACGTCATGCTATTATTTGTTTTTTATTTTTTTTGAATTTTTTTTGTTTCATTTGAAAATAGAGAAAAGAAAAGAGAAAAAGAAGAGGAGAGTAAAGCAGGAGCAATTAGCTCTCAATTTGAGATTTTTCATATTGAATTCTATAAAATTATATTATTATTTGTGAGAAAATCGAATTTGGTAATAAATCAAATATGCATACACCCTAGTCTTGAACATTTAAATGATCACTTAACTCATTATGTGATGCATTTGAGACATATGAATGGAAATTTTATTCAAACGTATAAGAATGAGATTGAATTATATATATATTTTAGTTAAATTATAATGAGAATTATAAAAATAAATTATTTATAAAAATAAATATAAAATAAACAAGGGAAAAAAATAAAAATTATTTTGAGTTGAGTTTCAATTGAAGTTGGCCCTAAATGATCACTTAACGCATTCCCAGGAACATTTGCAGAGCTTCGTGTGAATAATAAAAGCCCAACGGGTCAAACCCCATCCCCCCGGCCCACCACCCCTTCCTCCTCGTCCTCTGCTTCTTCTGTCTTTTGTACTCTGCCTCCGTTCACCGATTCGGCGCCGCAGTAAGCTTTCTTGAAAACCTCAGTATCCCAAAAATGGAACTCTTAACAGGCAGCGGCCCAGCTCCGACCGACGTCGTACACTTCGAGGATAACTTGAACTCATTTCCCGGGAACTCTGCTGAGATTCTTCATTTGGAAATTAACCCTCCAATAGAGTTCCTTCAAGTAAACGATACCGGGCATTACTTAACCGACTTTTGCAACTCTGGCCAAGGCCTTGATAAAAATTTGCCGGGCTGCAGTGACGAGTTAGGGTTTCTGGCTCAGCTAGCGTGCCAGGACGGGCATGAGCTGTTCAAGGTCAACAGCTCGGCTGATCAGAATGCCGGCGGCGCTGCCACCAGAACCAATAGGCCGTCAGCATTGGAGCAAATGAGAATGGAAACTGACGCTGAAGACGGGGACATTACTTCGCAGGCCGGCTTTTTGGAGGCTGAATTAAGGTGTAAATCCTTTTTGTTTTTCTTTTACCCAAAAGAAATGCCTTTTTATTATTTCTAGTTAATACTTTGATTAATGCGACTAGTTAAGTTCTTGTACTGCTGTATTATAAATTTTTGCTAGTATATTGCTTTAGCATGTTCAGATGTCCAAGAAACTATTTCATTTTACAGACTTAACATTAAACTATAAAAGCTTGCTTCTTTTTTGAGAAGCAAGCTGGCCTCTTTAGTCCTAATGGAAGTGCTACGATTTCCAAATGCGACTTTTTTTTCCTTTCATTGCTTTCTTTTTTTGGGCCATGGAGGGTTGGGGTTGAGGATCCTCTATTCTACCACTACCAAATATCAATTTTTTCTTTTTCCTCTTAGTATTACTTTTGATCTTCAAAATTGAAATGCTAGCTTTAATCTATAGAGAGGATGGCATTTATATGCAGAACTTGACATTGCATGATGTCTGATTTGCTTTTCTCTTTCATTTGATTTGTATGTCCTTTAAGCTTGAGAAGCCTCGGTTGGATGACATTGGGTTTTATGGGAAGGTTATAGAACGTCTGAGGATCCCCTTTTGGGAGGACTAGCTTCTATTCATATGAAATTCTGAACTCACTTGTAGTGAAACAAGGGTAATTATGCTGCTGCTGTTGTTGCTGCTAAGAAATTTTGACATTTAAAGTTTGGCAGCATTCAGGCTACTTGCAAATGATGGGATGGAGCAGTAGCATTTAATTATTTATTTTTCTTCCTTTTCCTTTTCGAAAATTTGGGTTTGTTTTGGGTTATTTACTCTTTCATTCTGGCTGCAACAAAAATAATAGGAATTTTCACCTTGTCAATGAGAAAAATTTACTTCATAGGCTTCTGAATTGATTGATTAGCTTACACCAGGATCCCCCACAGCACACACACACACACACAACATCTAGGTTCCTATGTTCTTCGGGTGACGGCCTGATTGTTTTGCACAGCCCTATACCAATGCCCTCTAGTCTTCAGAGGTCAGGTTTATACTTGTGAATAATGTTGACGAGTTACTTGCGTTTACTTGTTCATTTGATAAAGTTTGACTTTTACATGCTATTACTTTTTTTTTATTTATATACATTTGTACATAGAACTTGCAGATGGAACGCCTATAGTACATGGAAGAAAACATTTTCTTGTCTATATGGCTCTTTTCAATTTGACATGGCACAATTTTCAATTAGTTTGTGCAGTGTAACAGATAACGGAGAGTAAATCTGTTTTATGCAATTAAAGCTTATATCTTCCGTTTGAGGATGCAATTGAATCCATAATTGGATAAGATTCATCAAGGAGGAATATTGGATTGATTTTGTTATTTTGTTTTAGTTCATCTGATGATGACTGTGAAAAATCTGAAGTATCCAAAGGGGCTCTGAATCAGGAAAAGAGTAAAACGAAAATGCTGAAGTTCGAGATACTTCTGCAAAATTTGATTAGTCAGGTGATGCAAAAGCAAGACCAGATGCATAAACAGCTAATGGAGATGGTTGAGAGGAAGGAGCAGGAGAGAATCATGTTAGAAGAAGCTTGGAAGAAGCAAGAGATAGAAAGGGCAAAAGTGGATGAGGAGGAAAGAACGCAAGAGACGTTGCGAAGCCTGGCTCTCATTTCCTTCATCAAGAATTTGTCCCACGATATTGAGATTCCCTATCCATCAGAATCTTCATGTACAGAAAAAGATTGCGTTGGAATCCAAAATCATGATTATCTCAAGGATGAGTCAAGCAATAGAAGATGGCCAAAAACTGAAGTACAAGCTCTCATAACAGTCCGAATGGCTATTGAGCGTAAGTTCCTGGTTAAGCGAGCCAAGGGATCCGGATGGAAGGAAGTAGCTGCTGAATTGGGTAACCTGGGTTATAATCGGACTCCCGAAAAGTGTAGAGAGAAATGGGAGAACATTAACAAGTATTACAAGAGAACAATGGAGAGCGGGAAGAAGCGTCGCAGATCGTTGCCTTATTTTGAAGAATTAGACGTGATACATAGACGGGGTCGGTTAACTCAATGGAATGCCAACTCCTAATGGAATGAAACTGCAGACGAGGGTTTCTCGAGCCAATTTATTGGCAGGCTTTGCAATTTTGGCAGAAATGACACTGGAATGTGCACTAGCTTGCTCTTGTACAGCTTTTATTGCTTTTTTGGTTTAGTGAATTTGGTGGAGTATCTTATCCTTCAATTTTAGGGCAAAAAGTGCCGTTTAACAGTTCAACTTCCACGTTTTCTGGACCGTGACACTCGATTTAAAAAATTGAAGTGAACACTACAACTTTTGTCTATTTTAGATGTTAAGCTCTAACAGAAGATGATCAAGTAATGCGCACGAGACTATTTTTGGAGAAGTAATACGAAAATGCCCCAAAAATGCGACGGCGAACCCCGCCTTGCTCTTCTACCTCTTTCCTGATCTGGTCGCCACCTCAGCATCTACTCCCTTGCCCGCAAACTTGTGGATCTCTCAACTCCTTTCTCCTTCGCACTTCAATCTCCACTTACCCATCTTCTTTTTATTCCTTCATTTCACGCCGCCGCTTTGCTCGAACTCTCCGTTTTGAAAATAAAACAGCAATTGCAGCGGTTAGCGCAAGTGAAATCAGATACCTCGGGTTGTGATTGCAATTTTGTTTAGGATTTTGAACCCAGATGATGATAAAACTTTCTATAATGTCGATGCCCAATCAATTGGTGAAGATTTGTGGGCCGGAACTTGGTGAGGAGTAATGCCCCTTTTCTTCAAGAAGGGAAAATAGGTTAAGTTGGGTCATAGATCGAATGGGCAAATGAAGTCTCTGACCACCTTTGTTTTTACTTTTAACAAAAAATATCCTTCTTCCGTTCGTGACTTTAATTCCCAAACGGAACGAAAGTCTCAAATCTGGTAACTTTTTTAAAGTGGTAAAAATGTTAATTTTTTAATTTGAGTGCTAAAATTTTTTTAAAAAAAACGTAAAAGTTTAAGTCCGACCTCAAGACGGATCAAGCAAATGGACGTGTAGCAGTTCAAATTGGAGGTCTCTAATTCGTTTGGTTCTCTTTAATTTTTATGAAGTATCTTCCGGAACTGGAACCCGCATAAATGGAAAGGAAATATAAGGGTATCTAATTTGCAGCGATGCAATTGTCCAATCTTATAAGGGTATGTAATGTCAGCGTATCTGTATTTATTGCATGCCTTAGTAGTGATAACAGATAAATAAAAACTCCACCATCGTCACCATCTACAAGAAGTATAGGCAGCGTGAGATGCTGTGCCATGTTTTACTTTGTTCTACTTATAACTGCATCAGTGTGGATATTCCATTATTGCATGCAGCCTCAACCTCCGGCAATCCTAGCGCTGCAGTTCTCACTATGCGTCCATCTTTAGTTCCTTGCAATTTTCATTTGGTAATCATGTGGGGGATGTAAGTTTGTAGTTGCTTTGCAACTGTTACATGTGGTATAGAATAAATAACCAAATAAAAAAACAGAAGAAAAAAGAGAGTTATTTACACCTCTGGAGTGGATACAAATACTGTCAATTGGTTTTGAAAATCAAAATAGAGCCATGGGAAGGAACGGATCGTAAATGAAAATTTGAAATGGAATTGGGACTATAAGAAATTGAAGGCCACTGAGGACTGAGGCAGAGGAGGTACATTTGTTTTCTGCCGGTCAATGCTCCCAGTGCTGCCCAACTGTGAAGTTTTGCTACCGGCGAATGCGAGTTTCTCGTTCATCTCGCTTGCAGCCACGTGGGAGCATTCCCCCTTTTCTCTTAGCTTACCACTTTATAAATGCAACCATTTGCTGCTTTCCACTGATCGCCATAGTTGCTAGTGTTTCCCCGTCCATATCTGAGAGAATAGAGAGAGCAAGTATAGAGGAGTAAACAGTCGGGGAGATGGAACTCGGAGGAAATGGCGGCTTCCATGGATACCGCAGGCTCCCGCAACCAAGCTCGGCTCCTGGTAAGCCACAACTTACTACTAGCTCCGGCTAATTCTTTTCTTTAGGAAAATGCTGCTGCAGCCGCACTTTGTTTTCTCCTTCTTCATTTCTTTCAACATGCTTCTGAGAATAAAGGCTTACTACTTTCTACCATGCATATTCTCACCGCCTTTCTATATGCTACGTATTAGTTTCTGCTCGTTCTTGCTCTTGCTCTGAAACCCCCCCAAGAACCGTTTCTCCACCCGGGAAAGAACAATCAATTTCGATTAAGTTTGGGCGCCAGGTTATGCTTAATCTGGGTTCTGGTCTATTCTTGCTCCACTGTCTGCATGCATGTGTCTTTTTGTTAGATAGAATCCCTGGGCTGCTTATATCTCTCCTATTAAATTAATCTCATATAAATTGAAATTTTTCTTCCCTGGAAATAGAGCATTCCGAAACGTAGACCCACTTTCTCTGCTTTTTCATCGGCAACGCCTAAACCATATATAATGGTTACGAGAAACAAAGATGGATGAAAACCAATTGTTGCAGCAAATATCGGTCACTTTTTGTGTTTCTCAAGTCAATACATACGTAGAATTCTCGATCCGCTTAAGCCAGGATCCAAATGCTTTACGGTCATCGTGCGTTCCTCCCACGCACTCCTTCTTTCGGAGAGTATTATTTTCAGTCACTAGATCATGCGCACCTGCCCAAGTTATCCTCCAAGTTTGATCATCTTGTCCCGGCAGCCTCTTCTGCTCTTTTGCGCGCCATATCTCTTTCTCTAAAACCAGATTTGATCATTCTTTTGACTGGCTTAGTGTTTTTACTTCCAATCACCGATCGCCTTTAAGTTTCCTTTTAATTAGTAGATGAAGAATCAAAGAAAATTGATTAGCAGAGAGTTGGTTCTTGACTTCGAACCAGCTGATCATAAAACACTAAAAGAGTTTTGTAACGGTAGCTAAGTGCTGATTCTTAAGGCAGATAGTTTTGTGAGAAGACAAACAAGAAACAAGTGGCATACATGCAGTTTCTGACCCAACATGATATCTTCTCTACCCCAAAATTACACATGTCACTCATGCACTTCTTGCCACATCTACCATTCACACTGGGGTGATTTGTCTTGATATCACTGCACAGATACAGCGTTATTTGTATTCGCTTACATGGCTTGTCTCATTGTTTACAGCAACCGGAAAAATCTTTTGGCTTTTGGTGAGGTCTTCACTTTTTTTTAAAAAATAATTTTTCTTCTTGTTTTTCATTTCTAGAAAGGCCAACAACTTTAGGAGAAAGGGAAACGTTCCACGGATGATAGAAATGAGAAATGATACCTACGCTCCATTTTTAGATCATTAGCCTCTTTTATATAGAAAGAGGAAAGCACTACAAGAAAGAAAGCTTCTTATACTTTGCTCGCTCCGTATTATGAGTTTCGTGAGTGAAATACTGATGTGTTGGTGTCGTCGGTTTTCTTTGGAAGGCTTCAGAGTAGGAGACGAAGATTGATGATGAAATACAACCTTGAACTGCTCTTGTTCAATTCTTCTCTCATCCAAAGATTTGTCGCGTGTTTCTTTTGTCTACATTTTTTTTTTTTGTAACTCCCCGGTAAACAGATCTGTAAGCTCCTTTTTCCTCAGTATAGACAGAGGCCACCGAGGACGATTGTAGTAGAAGTCATGCAAATGCCGTTTCCGATTACAGCCTTTTTATGTGTTGTCTGTGTTGCACTTAATCAATACAGGGATGAATGTGCGGCCAGACATAAGCATGGGGCTACCTTCTCAAAACCAGATCAACAATTCAACTGCGGCCGATGACACCGAATGCACTGTGCGGGAGCAGGACCGCTTCATGCCAATCGCTAACGTGATCAGGATAATGCGGAAGATCCTTCCTGCACATGCTAAGATCTCTGATGATGCAAAGGAAACAATCCAGGAATGCGTGTCGGAGTACATCAGCTTCATCACTGGAGAAGCCAACGATCGCTGCCAACGGGAGCAGCGCAAGACTATCACTGCCGAAGATGTGCTCTGGGCGATGAGCAAGCTAGGCTTCGATGACTACATTGAGCCGCTAACCTTGTACCTGCACCGTTACCGCGAGTATGATGGCGGCGAACGTGGCTCACTGAGGGGTGAGCCGCTGGTGAAGAGGGCCGTGGATCCTGGCAGCTTAGGCATTCCCACCTATGCCCCACCACCGGGGTATCACTTCGCTCATCACCCAGCGTTCTTTGGGGTAGTGCCACCGATGAATGGGTATCTCAAGGACCCCAACTCGAACGGCGCCTCCACATCTCAGGCTCCTGCAGTGGGTAATGATGATCAAGCATTTGGGCAGGCCAAGGAGTAATCGAGAATGCTCTTATTTTGATTTGCGTCGGAGCTTAATTACATGTGTTGTGGAGCAGTACCTTAATACTCTTTTGTTTGGTGTTTCTTCTGTCGTAATGTAGAAATGCGATGAACGTATGATATCTTAGGTGGGCAATTGCCATTGCTGTCTGTCTTCGATATTTTGTAATTCTGACTTTTATTTTCGATTCTCGAAAAAGTTTCAAGACCCCTTGTGTTTGTGAATTGTGTTACCGCGGAACTCAGTAGTAGTAAAAGTTAAAGCTTCAACGCATTTATGGCTATCCAGCAATTGCATTTATTGGTATCCAATCAACGGTTCTTTGGTTTGCACATCCCAGGAACCCCTTTATGCTGTGTCTTCCAGTTTTATTTTGAATGTCTTCGACCTTCTGTTTAGGTTCTCGTTAAAAACTATTTTACTACTACTAGTATTAGTATTACATTCTGAAAGACGTAATCTTGGCATCGCAACATTGAAACCGTATGTCATTTCGGACGACTAAATACTTTCTTCCGTTTTAAAATATATAACTTACTTTTTACTTTCATTTATTTCAAAATATAAATCTTATTTTTATATTAAAACTTTATTTATTATTTTATTTTTAATTTTACATTTATCTCTAATTAACAATTTAAATACTTTAATTTTTTAAAAATTATTAATTTTTCAACCAACCACTCCAAACACCAATCTTTAATGTTAAATTTAAATTTAATATACTAATCAAGAATTTTTAAATATAAATATTTTAAATATCTATTAAATTTTTTTTATAAAATTTACTAAAATTTTAATTTTTGTATAAAAAAAATAAGATATATATTTTAAAACGGAAGGAGTATCCTCCTTTGTTCCACCAGTAAACTTCACACACTGTTTCGTTATTTAGACAGGGAGGAGCTGACAAAAAAGACTAGAACCAGGGTTAACAACCAACAATTTTGAAGCATATTTTTACTATTTTCACACAACATTTGCCTACTCACGTAGTGACTTTAAAATTTACTTTACTACTCTTCCCACCACCCGTGCATTAACCATCCATAGATGTCTAGCTAGGCAGGTTCAAATCAAAAGATAAGGTCAACTTCACCACAACTAATACTATTTCAGTGCGTTCCGAGGTATGAGAAAAAGAAATGCAATAAAATTTACTCTTCCTCGAGTCTCTAATATGACAAATGCAATAAACTTAATCGGCTACGGATAGCATTCATATGATGCTAAATTTCCAGCCTCCACAAATAGAATTTGAACAGGATCCGGCTCAAAATTACTGGATCATGACACAAGCCAACTGGCCTCTATACTCCAGTGCAGTGCCTTTTATTATCTTGGTCATCACTTTCATCATTATTTTCCTCTTCGATATCACTATCATGATGGTCTTCTCCCTCAGCTTCACATCTTTTTCTCTGGGGAACAACCTGAAAGAAGGCAGTCTTCCAATCTCTTGTTTCTAAGTACTTGAGGAGTATCTCTATCACCTGATTTACGGTGAGAACCTACACTCAAGAGACAAAGTTTATCTTAAGTGCATATTTTAAGTTTTTGTGCCAAAAGAGAAAGAAAGGAGGAGGAGAGAGCTGGGGAGATCTATTCTAATGTTGGGTACAGCAATAATTTCAGGTTTCATGCTGGTAAAGAAAATACACAGATACCATAAAACCGCAACAACCATGGACAACAAACACAGAAAAATTAGAACAATCCACCTTGATTTATCTCATAAGAGCATAGGCTTCAATCCTGGGAGTGTGCACAGTTCATATGATGATGCACAAATATGAACAAGGACAATCAGTTGCAGTTAAGAAGAATGCACACAAGAGGGCCTGATCTTGTTTGCTTCAACTTTTTCAGAACTAGTGAAGAAAAGGCGATTGCAGCAAAAGTTGTTCGTTAAACCAAAGAATTTCCTTTTCCACTTTTGATTAACTTATAAACTTCATAAGCAATTCATTGAAAAATCACCTCTTATTTATGCTTTTCAGCTACTTGCGTGCTTGCATACCTTCTAAAATAACTCTTATCATAATAGCAGCTGAAACTGTTTAACACAAAAAGTGATTTCTCTTTATATCTAGCCCCAATTCTAGTTGAATGCATTGTCACTCAAGCAGATCTCCTTTCCTACTCGCCACATATGCAAAAATGAACAAAGCAAACTCAAACTGCAAAACAGAAGTAGGAAGACCAAAAGTACCTGGGAACTAGACATCTTGATGTAGTCTCCTATTGGAAGCCTAGCTGTTTGAATGCCCTGATCTTTTGCCTTCTTCATGGTTATCCCTTTCCACCGGTTCCGATCCACCAAGCCACCAACGATGTATATTTTCTCCGGATCAAGTTCCTCGAGCATAACTTCTGAATCGGCAGTTAGATATACCAGGTCATCCTTCCGATCTTGGAATAATTCGACATATGGTCGATTGTCCTTTTCAATAAACCACTTTTCATATCCTGGAACCCTAAGCAGCTGGCTTTGCATGTCTCCTTGGCAGCCAGTCAACCAAAGATGGGCAGGAGATTCATATCGTCCATTTACAGCATAACAGTACATAATCTGCATGGCATCCAAAATGTCCATAAGCATGTTAAGAGATTACTTCTTGTAACTAACATTCTGCTTTAAGAGATGAGATTGGTGTTGTTTGAAGGTTGATATGGTGATAGATCAGCAAAAACTGAACCATATTTAGGAAATTGTCAAGGTAGATGCGCTCAATGAATAAGAAGCAAAAGTCTAGTTCAAGTAATTTCATGCAATCAATCAAGGGAATAAAATACAGACAAATCATTACAACTAAATGTTTAAAAAGTCTAAGAAAGAGGAGATGACTGCCACGGTTGCAGAATAAGGAAAACTCAGATGGTATTCTTCTTCTTTCTTTGATATCTGAATAATATGCAACACCAGAATTATATGTCAATCTAGGACAAGGCCTTTGAGAAGAAACAGAGCATAGAGTAAAGAGTTGCCATAAGTAAAGCAACTTCACTGTCAGAGATTGCATGCCTAATGTGCCTCAGAACCTCAATAATAAGTGAGTCTGTCAAGTTTGTAAGTTGGGTAGCAGGGAGTAGAACAAACACGCAGATAGCCTGAAAATTAGAGGGGGCTAGGAAAAAGAATCTGACATCGTATACCATTTCCAAGATAAGCACAAAATGCAAGGTCCAAGACCACCTTTTTACTAACACTATTGACTAAACGGTGGCCTCTTCCATTCTCAAGCTGGGCATTGACAGCCAAGCCGTCACCAAATTCACAATCTCAAATCAATAGAAAGGTTAACAGCATTCTTGATCATTCCCTCCCAAAAGATCAAAAAGAATTTCCGGTCATCTCAGAAGTTAACTGCTTACAACTTGAATTAATAAATGAACACATAAGTATCCAATCTGGTTCCCCAGATTCAAACGATCCCTAAACTTCAAGGAATACACAACAAAAGGAGGGCTTCATCAAAAAAAAAAAAAAAAAATTGATACCTGTTGGATGAGACTGTTGAGTTCCGTAGAGCTCATTAGATTTGCAAATTCGAGGTCAATAACGATGTTCTGCCCACTTTCCTGGGCTTTCTTGAGCCTTTCCATCTTCTTCTCTTTCTCCTCTGACCTTTTTTCCATTCTTTCTTTTCTCAACGCCTTTCTGCTCTCTATCATCTTCTTCCTCTCCTCCTCGCTCCCCGCACTAGCCAGCTTCTCCTCCCAGTCCTTTTTCTTGCGCTCGGCTTCTCTCTTTTTTTGCTCTTTAATCAATGCCTTCTTCTCCGCCTTCTTGGCCTCAAATCTTTGCTGCTTCAGCAATTTCTTCTGGGCATTCTTGGAGAGGGTTTGCCCACATTGAGTAGTCTTTTCATTAGTGTTCCCGGCATTCTGCTCCGCCTCCATGGCAGCAAGCACGAAACCGCTTTCTGCAAACTCATTGGGAGACCGGGGGAGAGGCGAGAATTAGCGGGCCGCATGGGTTGGGGGACGACACCGTATTGCTCGAACTTCTGTAACTTTCAACAAAGGGTTCTTTTTATTTTTCTTTTTCATACTATTTTTAAAGAGTTTTTCTTTTCTACTCCTATTTTGTTCTTCTAAATTAAACTACAAAGACTGTAACTAGTAGAACTAAATATCCAAATCAAATATATTATTTTAACTCAAAAAATATTTATTTTAGTAAAATTATTCTCAAACACAAATAAACTACCATAAAGATTTACAAATGAAAATCTTCATATAGATAAAGTGAAGGATTCAATTTTTGGCATTTCATAATTCTGCCAAATCTATTAATTAATATCTCATTTTATCAAACTTATATCAAAACGATAGTTCATCTTTCTCACTTCCTTTTTCTATTTTTTGCTTTGGGGGGGACTGTAGAGTACTTAGGGCCTACTATTGGTAGTTAAAATATTTTTAAATCGATGAAAATTAAGTGTTCATACAATTTTTTTTAAATTAAAAATTTAACTTGTTTAAATTAAAATCTAAAATAAATAAATAATTGAGAACATGATAAGAATATTTTTTTATTTTAAACAATTAATAACAAACTTTTAATGCATAATATTTTGAATCAAACTATTTAAAATAGAAGTGAGTGGTATGAGAATTTTAAATGTAATAAGTGTTACTCTCGATTTTATAGAATATTTAAGTTTAACTTATATAATGATTAATATTATTCCTAAACTTATGTAAAATTTTACCAAGATAAATAGTTTCCTCATGTTATTTGTAAATAATATTTGCTCCACCCAAATATATTGCGATAGAAAGAATGACAACTATTCTAATTATTACTCTATCTTGTTTAAATTTAAGGTGTAATTGGATAGGGTTTGTTTTTAAGTTTTGTGTTAAATTTTATAAAAGTTAAATTATTTATGAAAGAAAATATAAATTTATATTTAAAATTTTAAATTTAATTTCCTGATAAGATATTGTCTAATCTCGAAATTACATTAGTGGTAATTATGCTCCTATATATATATTTTCTTTTTCATTTTTGTGATTATTACATGTAAAAGAAGAAATTAAAGTGACCCAAAAAACTTGAGAAAAAGAACATAGGAACACGTGGCGCGGAGGACTGGCAAAATATACTAGTGTCAAGTGTGACCCCACCTCTGACCGAGTGATCCTGAGGAGGATAAACGGGTTAAGGGTGCTGAAGTCAAGACCCGATTGTCGAAACATAGAGAGAAGAAGCTGTGCCTGTGCCTATGCCGGTTTCTTGTTTCACTTTTTTAATGCGAGAGAGAGCGGAGAGATGAGATTGCAAGAGATGTACTACTACTACTACTACTACTAAGTGGAGTTCCCCCTGCCGTTTCGCTCCCTTGTTCGAACGAAAGCAAAAAAAGAAAAATTTTAGAAACCCTCCCCTCCATTCCCTCCCCATTCCCCCCACCTGGGCTCGCCACCGTAAGCAAGCACACGCATTTCTGAATCTAATTCTGGCACTAATGTGCTGCTTCTGAATTTCTCCAGCTTCCCTAGATGGCGAATCAAAAGCTTCAGCAGCAGCTCAAGGACCTGGGATCCAAGCTCGACGCTCTTCCCTCTACTAAAGACTCTCTTGTTAAGCTTTTGAAGGTTTCCGCCCCTGCTTTTCTCCTTGCCGAATTTTTTGCATGCTGTCAATTTTCTTGTTAAATTGGTTTTGTTCTGCGAGTTTCTGAGCTCAATCTACAATCCTTGTACGTTAAACGGTGTTTTCCTCCCTTAATTCAGATGGGTGTCGACCAACCTTCATACTTACCAACTTGAATTAGGGTTCTTTTTAAACCCTTTCTGCGGAAAAGGAATTCAATTCGGAGCCTAAAATTTGAGTCTTTTTTCTATGTCATCTTAATGCGAAAATGTTAAGTCTCAATCTTTGTAGTTACTCATTTCTATTTCCTTCGGCCTTAGAGTGGTTCAAATTGTTTGGTTTGCGCGCCTGAGTTTTCTTTCATGTTTGCTTCGTGGTTAATTCGTAATCTGCTCCCAAAACCTACTTTCGTGCTCGGAATTCAACTGGCTTTATGCTAATTCGTTTCTGTTAGGGTTCGTGTGTAAGTTTTGGCTGAACCAAGGAATTGCATTCGTCTGAGAAACTGGCCCTTTTTCTTTCGAGGAATGGAGAGTTTCTTCACACACACACACAAAAAGAAAGAAAGAAAGGGACATTTCTCTTTCTATTTTTCCCCTTTGCTTTTCTTGTTTCTTCAAGTTCAGTTGTTGTGAATTACTTTTGTCTTTCAGTAGCTCATGGAGAGACCTCCATTATGTTACTTTTTGATCATGCAGTAAGATTTTCAGCAATTTTCCTTTCTCTAGGGATACAATTATTTAAACAATATGATGCCTACTCTAGGGATAAAATTCTTTAAACAGTATGTCAAATGATGGATGATAAAATCAATTAATATTTTCTATATTGTAACTCTTGCAGCGAAAAGAATTACAAGCTTTTGGAGTTACCAATAGAAGTTTCTTTAAATTTGAACTAAATATCTCATTAGAAAAGCAAATTGTGTCAATTGCAGCAAGGTTCAACATGTCTCTCAGAGTTGGAGCAGTCACCACCAAAGCCTATTTTGGAGGCCATGCAACCTTTTCTACATGCAGTCGTTAAAGCAGAACTTCTAAAGCATCAAGATAGGGAGGTTAAGCTTCTCGTTGCTACGTGCATCTGTGAGATTACTCGGATTACTGCACCGGACCCTCCTTATGCTGATGATGTTTTGAAGGTAAATTTTCCCTTTTGGAGATTGACGGCTGAGATATCACTTGAGACAAACCTTATTCAAATCACTATCTACTGTGGATATTTTCTGGTCCTATTAATTGCTATTCTCTCTGCTTCAGGATATTTTCAACTTGATTGTAAGCACTTTCAGTGGCTTAAGTGATACAACTAGTCCCTTTTTTGGGAGGAGAGTTGTCATTTTGGAAACTCTGGCAAGATATAAATCATGCTTAGTGATGCTGGATCTTGACTGCTGTGATCTTATAAAGGAAATGTTTACTACTTTTTTGAGCGTTGCCAGGTGCGTTGCCTTGAATAACTCTGTGCTATTATTTTATTTCTGCTTTGAACTCTCTGTAATATTATTTTGTTTCTGGGAAAAAGTCTCTTACATATAGTGCTTGGTTTGTTTCTTGCTGTTCTGGTATGAGATTATTTTTTAGTGTTTTAGTTGTCGCTTCCTTAAAAGGATATTGTTGGCTGCTGTATTGTAAAGCATTGGTAATATATGATAATCTAGTGCTGATATAATGAGTACCTGTGGAAGAGAATGATGCATTTTTCACCTCAATTTCTGAGATATCCTGAGATTAGTTTGGTTCCCTTATTTGATTTTTAAGATCTATGAACTTTTTGGCATTCTCATTTCTACATATGCAGGGACGAGCATCCTGAAAGTGTTCTGACCTCGATGCAAACAATTATGGTTCTTCTCTTAGAAGAGAGTGAGGATGTTCAGGAGGACCTTTTGCTGATTTTATTGTCTAAATTAGGCCCCAATAAAGAAGTAAGCAGTTATATGCTTTGAACTCTGTCTTATCTAGCTAGAATAAGGTCCAAAGATATTTATTGATCAGTTCTGTGAGGTCTTCATTGCTTGATAATTTTTGTCATTTAGGATGTAACAGCAGCTGCAAGGAGGCTTGCCATGAATGTGATAGAGCGTTGTGCGACAAAGCTGGAACCTGGCTTAAGGCAGTTTCTTATATCATCAATGTCAGGAGACAGCAGATCACCGAATTGTCAAATTGACCATTATGAAGTTATCTATGATATCTATCGTTGTGCTCCTCAGATGTTATCCGGAGTGGTCCCATATCTGACTGGAGAGTTATTGGTACTGTAGAAACTGGTTAAATCTTGGTCTAATTTATTTGAGATCTTTTCTGGTCATGATGCCCTAAGGCTTGGTTGGTTCCTTTTAGTATGGTGGGAAAGCATATAATTACTTTTGTTTCTTTCATACAAGCTTATTCCTTTTTTAGGCTATTTGGCAACTTTTTTTTCCTTCTGCAATTGAACAGCCAAAACTCTGTAGACTTTCTTGGTTATGAGTTAGATGCACTTCCTTTCATTTGCTAATACTCAAACTTGCTATTGAAATCTTAGCCTTGTGCTTTTATGGTCTACAGACAGATCAATTGGACACTCGTTTAAAGGCTGTGAAATTAGTTGGAGACCTTTTTTCTCTGCCTGGATCTCCTATTCCAGAAAGTTTTCGGCCTATATTTCTGGAATTTTTAAAGAGACTGACTGATAGGATTATTGACGTTCGAATGTCAGTCCTCGAGCACATCAAAGTTTGTCTTTTATCAGATCCTGTTAGGTCTGAGGCTCCTCAAATCATTGGTAAAGGAATTCAAAATTGTCTATTGTTGATCCTGAATGGATGCGTTTTAGCCCTTTTATTCTAATGACATTTGATATTTTCTAGCTGCCCTTGGTGACCGTCTGTTGGATTATGATGAAAATGTACGCAAACAAGTTGTTGCAGTTGTTTGTGATGTGGCATGTCATGCCCTAGCCTCCATTCCAGTTGAAACTGTTAAACTTGTTGCAGAGCGTCTTCGGGACACATCTGTATGTTTGCCTGACTATCCAATATGTTATATTGCAGTATTTTTGTTCCTTATAAATGCCAATATAGTGTGACAAAACTTTTATTCCCTATTTGCAGCTGCTTGTTAAGAAATATACAATGGAGAGGCTAGCTGAGATATACAAGAATTATTGCTTGAACAGCTTAAATGGGTCAATGAAGTCTGAAGCATATGATTGGATTCCTGGGAAGATTCTTAGATGTTTCTATGACAAAGATTTCAGGTATTGTGCTTGAATTGCTGGATAATGAATCGGGGAAATTGATTGTGCTGGTAAAAAAATTTGGCCGTAACAGTGAAGCACTGGAAGTTGATTCCTTTCTACATTATTTGGAGTGGAAAGAAAAAATATGGTTCTAGTTATTGCAGTAGAGCGAGAGTGTAAAATGTAATCTATATAATTGGGCTGTTATTGTTGTTATAGTAGTATTCTCCAATTTTTTTTTGTAGGGGGTTTTAAAAAAAGGACTAATATTAACAGAACAGAAGTTTGCACAGATCTGATAAAAGTAGTATTGTTAATTGGGCAGTCTTTTGTTATATCTCAAAACCGAGCTCATTATTTATACTCTCTGCAGATCTGATACTGTTGAATCAATTCTATGTCTTTCATTGTTCCCATCCAAGTTCTCTGCTAGAGACAAGGTTAAAAATTGGGTTAGATCTTTCATGGGATTTGACAAAGTTGAGGTTAAGGCTCTTGAGAAGATACTGGAACAGAAGCAAAGGTTAAATATCTGTGCTTCCACTTGTAGATCATAACTCCCTCTCTTTTTTTTAGCTATGCTCTCATTTTTGAGCATTTTTTATTCTGTTTTAGGTTACAACAAGAGATGCAGAAGTACCTTTCTCTTAGGCAGGCACATCAGGTTTGAATATTTTAGCTTTTAATCCTACTCTAGGATGAGGTATATGGAAGTAGAAAAAAGATGATTAGCTTGATTCTTGCTTCATTTTAGGAGAGTGATGCTGCTGAGATCCAAAAGAAAGTAGCTTTTTGCTTCCGTTTGATGTCCCGGTGTTTTACTGATCCTGCAAAAGCAGAGGAGAATTTTCAGATTCTCGATCAGTTGAAAGATGCAAACATATGGAAGATCTTGAACGCTCTCCTTGATCCACACACTACTTCTTTACAGGCTTCTAATTCTCGGGTGAGGAAGAACATGCATGTTGATCTTGTTCCTTTCTCACGATTTTCTATTTGACCTTTTTCTGGAGACCTGAATTAGGCACTGCTAATGCTCTCCTAATGCTATCAGTTCTCAATCATTTTCTTTTTAAAAAATTTGCAGGATGATTTACTGTGTATCTTGGGCGAGAAGCATCGGCTGTATGAGTTTCTGAATCTACTCTCCTTAAAATGCTCAAATTTACTTTTTGGAAAGGAACTTAGCAAAGAAATCATTCTTGAGGCTGATATGCAGAAATCATCTGGAAATGCTCAGCTAGTTGTGTCTTGCATGAGCTTACTTGTGGTAAAGTCTTTCTTTCTTGTTACTTCTGCTGTGTTACTCACAGTTCAAGTTCCTTGCTGTTGCATTATTTCATTCACTGATTTTATTGGTCTACTATAATGGATAAGAGTGCATATGGAATGCCTTGATGTCCACGGAGGATCCTCCTCTTCTGACTTATTTCTTTCAGTGAAAAACTGAAAATAATGTCCTGTGCTGTAGGCAAACTTTGAAGTAAGTTGGCCATTAGATTTGATTTACTTTAAGGAGCAGTTAAAATCAGAAGCAGTGCCTCATATCAACATTTACTAACCTTTTGGGATGATGCTTTTGATGCAATTGGAAAGTTGGAATTTTACCAAATTGCACATGATATCTTTGCAATAAATTTTTTGAGTTCACTCTCTTCTATGGTTAGATTTTTTGAGGAGTTCTTTCTGGAACATTGAAGTTATTGCTGCATAATCCTTTCACAGAAATTTTCACTGTAGTCTGCTTTTGAACCATTTGATACTCTAGAAACTTCGGGAGGGAGTGTGGGTGGGTTGGATTTTGGCATCACCATTAAGCTATGGTGGCTATTCCTCCTGGGATTTTTCATTTCCCAATTTGATTCTGGTCTTCTATCTGTCTTGTTTTCTTGAGATGTTACACCCTGGTATTTCATCTTTAAAATTTTCAGATTCTTGCACGCTTCTGTCCGTTGCTGCTTAGTGGAATTGAAGAAGATTTAGTACATATACTTGATGATGATAATGAAATAATGAAGGAAGGTGTATTGCATGTTCTGGCCAAGGCTGGTGGTGCCATTCGAGAACAATTGGGGGTTTCATCAAGGTTCATACATTACAATATATTATATTTGAGTCCACGAGCTATGTGATTGTATCTTGTTGAAATGTTTTTTGCCTGCAGATCGTTGGACCTAATGCTTGAAAGGATATGTTTGGAAGGTAGCCGAAGACAGGCCAAGTATGCTGTGCATGCACTTGCATCGATAACGAAGGATGACGGTCTAATGTCTCTTTCTGTGTTATACAAGGTTTGTACACAGCAGGGGTGGAACCAGGAATTGCATGTTGAGGGGCAAGCTGTTCAAACTTTGTATTATGGAAATTTTGGAAAGAAAATTTTGGTTGGGTTGGGGTTTTGGTGGGGGGTGGGGGGGAGACAAAAGTAATATTTTGAAGGCCCTTTCTGAAAAATTAATTTTTTCTCTATGGTAAATACCAGTGTTTAAAAAATTCTGGGTGGTAGGCTGCTAACCCTGCGCTCCTCAGTTCCGTCATTGATACTGTCGTTGATGTTTGGGCATCTGGTGGAATTGTTTATCCTCAGATTTGCCTTTTGCATTTAATGTTTCTCTCAGATCATACTCATGATATGTTTTTGGGTATTGTGCTTCGCATAATTTGCAGAGGCTTGTGGATATGCTACAAGAGAAATCACATTTACCTGCTGTACTGCAGTCTCTTGGGTGTATAGCTCAAACTGCTATGCCAGTCTTTGAGACCAGAGAAAAAGAGATAGAACAGTTCATAAGGAAAAATATCTTAGAATGCAGCTCTGTATGACTTCTAAATCCACTAGCTCCTTACAGTAGGTTACATCTTTTACTCTTTATCTTTTTGCAATTTCATCTAAACTTTTGAAGCATGCTTCATCTAGGGATCAGACGACCAAGGGAAAGACTCTTGGGATGACAGAAGTGAACTCTGTTCCTTGAAGGTCGTGTCTTTTCTTTTTTCTTTTTAGGTTTTAAATGAAAGTTCCTCGAATCCTCTGGTCTAGCACTTTGTCGATGCGTTCTTTATCTAAAAGCTTCATTGAGCCGTTTATATTTTGGATCATCTCATGCAGATTTTTGGTGTCAAAACATTGGTTAAGAGTTATTTGCCAGTCAAAGATGCTCACCTTCGCTTGGGGATTGATGAACTAATAGGAATTCTTAAAAGCATACTTTCTTTTGGTGAAATCTCCAGAGACATTAATTCAAGGTAAAATTTGGCTTTTAGGAACTAAAAACATTTTGCTATAGAACATGTCTAAACATGAAATTAATTTGGCAGCTCCCTTGATAAAGCTCATTTAAGGCTTGCTGCTGCAAAGGCTGTTCTTCGTCTGTCAAAACATTGGGATCATAAGATTCCTGTTGATGTCTTTTACCTAACCCTTGGAATCTCAGAGGTGAAGCTCAACTTGCTGCACTTTATTGAAATAAAAATTTTGTTGATGTGTTGGATAGAGCACAAGTTCCTTATTTTTTTCCCTAAGAAGGCTGTTCTTTTTTTTTCTTTTTCTTTGAGAAAACTGTTGAGTTTTTATCCTCTTGTTGTTGCAACTTATTGTCCATAGGCAAGTTATCCTCAAGTCAAGAGACATTTTCTCAACAAAGTTCATCAGTACATAAAGGATCGTCTCTTGGACCCTAAATATTCTTGTGCCTTCTTATTTGATTTGGGATCTCAACCACAGTTGTCTGAGGAGGTATATTTTTGCAGAATACCTTCCATACTTGTTTTTTCTGATATTCTGTGCTCAAGGTGGTTTCTATGTGTGACTAGGAGATATCTGGACAGTTATTGATTTGGATTATGTTGCTATGCAGGACAAGCATAATTTAATTGATATCATTCAAATGTGTCAGCAAGGGAAGACACGCCAACATGCTGCGCAGAGTGATCAAAATTCAACTGCTCTTTATCCAGAATACATTCTACCATACCTGGTTCACGCTCTTGCTCATCATTCCTCATTTCCTAATCTTGATGAATGCAAGGATGTCAAAGCATATGAACCAATTTACAGGTACATGTGGTTTTCTTTTTTCTTCAGTGTTGGTTCTGCAATCCCATGGAGTGAGGATTCCGATACAGGGCCTCTTCCCTTCTTCTTCTTCTTCTTCTCAATAGGAAGTCGTTATATGTTTACTTATTTTTTTATTCCACAATCTAGAACCTTGTTGTAATACCAAAGAATATTCATTTCTCATACTAGAAGCTTCTTGTTTTATTCCAGTGTCCGATGGCAGACTAACTCCATTGTAATTGAGTACTATATAATTTGCATCTGTGATGCCAATGATTATTTTAGCAGTAGTGTTTATTTTTTCAATGTACTGGAGCTTTTCAGGATAGCGAGTATAAGCAGATATGTACTTTGGCAAATGGTTTATTGCAGTTAGCCCTTGTATTGCATACAGGCGGGCAGAATTTTGGATATTTTCTGTAATAGACGTAAATGTTTATGATATTTTTGTTAAATGGGAGGGATTAAAATGATTCTATGGACTTCTGTTGATTTGGAGGTAAAGCCTCAGATGTCAGACATCTAGAAGCAAAAGTAGTGAAGTTTGCAATTCTGCACTAGGATGTCCTTTGAAAACTCTGAAACTTAAGATATTTGGTTATGTTAAATTGGGGACAGAACAAAACTAATCAGATTCCCAGGACTTGCGGTTTGCGTATTAATGGGTGGAAATGAGACTTGAATGCTAGTGTTGCTCTAATATCTTGTGAGACCACCTACTTGTAATCTTCTAAGGAGAGTTGTAATTTAATTGAAAATGTGTAATAAGCACAATATTTACATGCTGCCTGATGTTTTAGATCAAGAAAGATCATTTCTTCAGGGGTGGGAAGAGCTCTTGTTCAGGTAACTATTGAAATGGTGGAGAGGATTGTCAGTAATTTGGAAGTTGAAGAACATGCTTTCCACTTACTCTTCAAGTTAAATGAAACAAATGATACCCCCCTCCTTTTAAGTGTTTTATCCTGTATACAAACAGTCAGGGTATCACCAACCACAAATCATCCTGTGGTGCATCCTGTGCAAATACAAATAGAATATTTTGAAATGGTACCTGGGAGGTGCCACCAAATCATGAGGAGGTCACAACTACTTGTTACTAATCAGCCAGAATAGGTCACTTTCTTGCCGTGCAGAGATGTAATCCGTCCAAGAGATCAACATAAGGATTATAGTTGTTGGAGAGACTCTCATCGTTCATGCTGTTGAGTTGCACACAATATGGCGGAGCAATGGATTTTAAGAGTCGAAAGATCTAGATGTCAAAGAATATGAATAAAACCTGAGATAAACCCTGAGTGTGCCACACTCGAAAGTAACTAGAATCCAAATTCACTGGTGAACTTGGTTTGTAGAATGAGAAATTAAATTATAATCTTAAATTACCATGTTTGGCCATAGAAACCAAACCATGATTTTTGGTGAATTCCTTGATTTTGTCCGTTGGAACGGTCACTGTCATTAGAAGTAGTCTAGAAGCCCGCATATTAGACAATATATTGCGTCTTTTAAATGAAAATCCTGTTTAATGATATGAAGTGTCATGTAAGATCCGAATATAGTCGTTTTTGTTTTTGTAGTACGATCCAATATAATTTTTGACTGGTCTTTGAACCTACCTAGCCTGCCTTTACGTTATTCTGGTTTCAAAATAGTTCCACTAAGGAAATTAGACAGTATGAAAGATGCAAATATTGTTGAAATGAAACAAGAATATATCATTTTCATGGATGGAATTTTCGTAAAACTAGAGGCTATATAAATCCCTTTTAAATTTTACTTAGCTGTTTCTGATCAGTGTTCCATTTTAGGCAGTTGCATCTTTTCCTGTCATTGCTGATGCATGGTTATGAAGATGGCAAGTCGGATATTAGTGTTAGCAAAGACAAGGAAAGCGCTTGTGCAATAATGTCTATCTTCCAAAGTATCAAGTGCTCGGAAGACAATTTTGATTCAACAAAGTCTAAGGTTTGTGGTTCATTTCTTATGCTAAATTCATGGTCCTATGCCCACCAAAGATACTGTGGCTTTGAAACAATATAAGAAAAGAGACCAAATATATGTCAAGCCTCACTTTCTATGCTGTTTAGTGATGTGAATGTTTTGTACACCAGAATTCATATGCAGTCTGCGATCTTGGCTTGTCAATTACTAAACAATTAGCTTTGAAAGACGTTAGTCTTCAAGATTCAAGTGAACCGGTACTGCTACCTGCAACACTATATAAATTTCCAGAGAAGATTGAAGGGGTTGACAAACCGGTATACAATTTATGTGCACTTTGTTTGTACTGGCATTTTCTTTTATACTGCCTCCTATTTTTTCAACATCCATTTAAAACCCATGTCATCATAATTTCTGCACATATTGTCATATACGTTTCCCTCCAAATTTAAAACAGAAGACAAGGGTAAGGCAGACACTGATGTCATAATTCCAAAATTAATACTCTTTCCTTTCAAGGTTGCTGTCTAATTTTTGTTCCTTTCAAAAGATGTTTGGAATGTGGAATGTGATTTACATTTTTCCAAATTTATCTTTGTTGTAAATCATAGAGTTTAGTACTTTCCAATTTAGTAGAAACACAATTAATTAAAGGTACAGTATGCAAAGGCATTGGTAATTTGGCGAGCATTCCACTGCTAAGGCAGAAGACTTCCCAGTAAAGACGCAAAAACTAGAATCAGTTGGTAATTAAGTAATTGAAACGAGATATCACTTGACTAGCAAAAAGGGAAAATGGCTGATTTTGCAAGTGACTATAAAATTGGAGAGTACATCTGATATAGAATGAGCTAAAATTTGTGAACTTTGTGTGTGTTTCCTGCATGTGGATATGTACAATTTTGTCCCCCACAACACAACCAAAATGATTGAAATATGGATGATATAAATTATCATCAACCTTTTACAAATAGGTTGATGAATCGCTGACCTGGCTGGCTGATGAAAGTGTGTTGGCTCATTTCCAATCACTGAAGTTGGAAGCTAATGGGAGAGTGAGTTTCACTGTATCTCCTTGTGCTAGTTAATATATTAATACGTTACTCTTTCCATTCTTAATACTTTTTTGGTGGGTCCCTCTTGTTATACCAGGTTGCTCCAGAAGCTGCAGATGATGAGGTCATGAAGGATAGTGAAACAGATGGCAGTGAGATGCCTCTTGGAAAAATTATAAAGCGTCTTAAAGCTAAAGGAGCCAAAGCAAGAAGAGAGGTTAAGAACGAGTCTCTCCCATCTGGCGAGAAGAATGAAAGTGATCTTGATATCTTAAAAATGGTAAGAGAAATAAATTCAGATAATTTGGGTGGCTCTAGTAAGTTTGAGTCAAGCAATGGTCACGAGTATGCACCAAAGGAAAGTAAACCTGATCATAAACTTCAGAAAAGGAAATCCATGCTCGATGGATCAACCAATGTTCCTGTACCCAAACGGCGTAGATCATCCTCCACCCTGGGTCATAAATTATCATCCCCCAAGGTCACTTCAAAGAAGGAATTGCGTGCAGAATCCATTGAGTCAGGTGAGGAGTTCAATTCTGGTTCAGAAGACATAACTATGCGTGAAGGAACGAATGAGCCAGCAGAGTCGGACTTGTTGGTATCTTGCATTCGCAAGAATTCAAGCTCCTCTGCGAAACAGAAAAGGAAACGTTCGTTTAGAGATCATAATAAGGGGAATAAATCTAGAGGGATTGGAAATGATGACCAGAAGGTGAGCTTGTTATAAGGTTAATTCTGATATTGGTGTACAATAGTATACATGCTTAGGCATTCGGTTATTCTTTCTATGTTTTTGTCTAACTTCTTCGATTGCAGAAATCAAAAAGAGCCACAGAAAGTGATAACTCTCCTCCAATTAATGATTCCAACTCAGCAGCCATGAAGAAACGCAAACGTAAAAGCATTGCTGGGTTGGCTAAGGTTGGTCTTTCCAGTACTTTCTCTGATCTTTTCCCAAACTTGTTATGCTGTTTTCAAAATAGCTTTACATCTTAAATGGGATATATAAACGGCTAATTATTAGATTGCTATTAGGATTTTGAACCATAGGCTTGTCTCCTGCTCAAATTATTGTCTATGCATGTCATGGTCTGTGCTTTGTGTGTGATTTTTTCTTTTTCTCTAGTGGCAACGTGACTTACCTCTTTCCTTTGAGGCCGAAAATATCAATTTTATCATGAGAAATACTGTGAGGTTGATTGAAGCATGAACTATTGATATTCAGAATCGTTTTGGGAGAATGTATCAAATGCCTTAGCTACTATCCTCCAATCAAGATATGCTCATCTCGCTATATATGAGAATAGAAATTATATAGCAAATTGTAGGGATTGGACTATCAAACATACTAATGAGTCGGAAGAGTAAAGCTTCAGATATTTCCATCCTTGAAGTTTTTCGGCTATTGAGGAAGAAGAATGTTCTAATATGTGAAAGTACTTAGTGAACATGATAAAAAATGAGGAACCAGAATTTGGAGTTACGTATAGTTCATTGAGCATTCTGATATTGCCTTGAATGTCCTGAGATTCACATTCGTTAATCTTATGTAGATTTCTTCGACAGTTTCCATTTTGTAGACCTAGTGACTTTTTAGTTCCTCGGAACTATAATAGCTCTTACGTTTCTCCAAAAGAACCTATGCTGAGTTAACTGAGTTAACTTACCTGGAAAAAAACCTTTTTTAAGATTTCTGAATCTGTAGTCATATTTACATAAGCATTTAACATTCTTTTTCATGGTTACTGCATTCCTCTCTCAAGATGGTGCACTCTAGTAAATGGATGGCATGAACTGTTCCATTATTGGTTGGCTGTTGAGTGTGGGTGTGAGCTGTAAGCGATCAAGTGGACCAACTATTGAATTTGCCTTATGTCAATATAGTCTTGTGGTTGTAGATACTGCACTTTACCTTAAAAAATCTCAGCTATCTCTACAGCTGATTGGTATTGCCGCTTAATTTATTAGATTTCTTGTCTTATTTGCCATTGGCTTACAATTTTTTGTTTGTCCTTTAGTGCACATCGAAGGACAGTGAAACTCCAACCACAGAATTGGTTGGTTGCAGAATAAAAGTTTGGTGGCCAATGGATAAAAGGTTAGTCTTATCTTGATTTCACTAAGATGTGTTTTTTGCTTCCGGGCTGTCTTACATCAAAGAAAGTAGGAAGAACCTTTTCTTCTTCTGCTTATAGAATTCTATTGAGATTTTCTGCTCGTGTGCTTTTCTCTTTCATTAAAAAAGAAAAGATGGTTATAAAAGTATAGGATAATTAGATCATCCATTGTGTGTCATATAAGCCAAAATGTTCCTCATTTTTGCTTGAAGTGGCTAGTGGTATTTATATTATGCTTTACTGTTGACTATCAATCTTTTTCGCATTCACTTTTCTTGGAACCTAGCATTAGTGTGTCAGTCCAATTTTTTCATTACAACATCTCTACCCAAATTAGTTGATCCCTTTGCTTTTCTTCATCTTTCGGAATCACCACCTAATCTAAAATCTCATGTTGGTAATGGAATACTGTAATATGTTCCATAAAATGTTTCACAAGACTAGTCATTCTGATATGCAGTTAACATACTAAGAGTAATTATTATGATGCGGAATATTCATTTCATGTTCACAAAATGCTGCAGGTTTTATGAAGGTGTTGTAAAGTCTTTTGATACTGAGAAGAAGAAACATGTGGTAAGCTGCAGTTCAATCTCCTTTGAATTTTCATGCTGAGAAAACTACTACTTGCATGCTACGGAAAGATCTATTTCTTGCTAATTTGTAGTTTTTTTAAAAAAATAAATTAATAATAGGTACTTTATGATGATGGAGACGTTGAAGTTCTCCGATTAGCGAAAGAGCGGTGGGAGCTAACTGACAAAAGCCGGAAGTCTGAAAAGGTTTCATTTTTGAATCTGTGAATTATTTATTGCTGAAAACTAGATTTTCAGCTTCACTGGAGCAAGCAATTGAATGTGGTTTCATCTGTAACAAAATTTGGATCTTCTTTTGCAGCGTCCCAAAGCATCAAAGAGTTCACGATCTAAAGACGCGTAAGTGCTGTACCCAGCTACATGGCCTGTAAAACACAGTTGTTTTTTCTTACATGCCTGTAGACACAGCTTTGTTATTATTATTATTTATGCATGCATTTTGCACAGTGCATATGCTTCATTGTATAGTAGTATAAACAAAT
Organism: Rauvolfia tetraphylla; assembly: GCA_030512225.1. Classification (NCBI taxonomy): domain Eukaryota; kingdom Viridiplantae; phylum Streptophyta; class Magnoliopsida; order Gentianales; family Apocynaceae; genus Rauvolfia; species Rauvolfia tetraphylla. Next base: position 229,741 of record JAJQKT010000076.1, on the reverse strand, counting down.
CTGCTAGGCTGCTGGAGAGTGTATCCATATAGGGACCAAGTAAGATTCTATAAGGAAAGTGAATTATCTGCTGTTGTGAAATGATACTCTGTCAGCAGTCTTGATAAACATAAGGTGATTGAACTTGGAGCTATCTTCAATGTATTTCTATAATCTGGTGACTGTGCAGGTCGAAAGCTGACCGGAAAAGGAAGTCTTTGGATGTCTCACTTCAGAAGAAAAAAGTCATTGACATGTGAGCTGGACTATTGCAACGCAATTTTGAGGAAAACCATTTGTCTGTGTTTACTAATTAGTTTGTGAAATTGATTATTAGGCCTCCAGCTAGAGGGAAAAGAACCCCAAGGAAAAATATCAAACGACGAAAGGAAGTAACTCAGGATCAGGTTTCAGTAGAGAGTGGAGGAAGCCCAGATTCCCCAGATCTTGATCTTACGAAGTCCCCAAGCGATGGTGGACATTCAGGTGAAGAATATTTAGTCTTGTCCTCTTTGCCCTTGCTGTGGACCTCCATATTTTGCACGAGTAAAATAAGAACTCCCCCTCCTCCAGTGGTGAAGAAAAAAGGTTAACAGAAAAGAAAGGGAAAATGTAGGATGCGTCTAACTTAAAATATGACAACTCTGATTTTAGATGCAGAGTAATCCATCATAAAGGTGAAATATCACTATTGACTAGTCCTACTTGACCTGGATCAGATATGCCATTCTTATCCTTGCCTTTCTTGTGTTGCTTGAATGCAAATTCTCTAGTTTCCCAGAATTTGGATTTTGATTGTTTTACAAGGTGTACAATTCACCTTTCTAAGGTGATGTCTCTGTGGATAATTTCTTTGGCTTCTGTGGTGTTGCAGAAGGGGGGCAAACCTTGAGCGAGGGAAAGGGTTATTTTAGAAAAGAAGAATCTGGAAACCATGGTGGATCTGACTCTGAAGGGGAAGAGGAAGACAATGCTGAGAATATCTCAAGTGCTTCAGACAAGGCTCAGGAAAATGAGCGTGATTCTGAAAGCGAAGTTGTAAAGGATGTAACTGGCACCTCACGTGATGCTCATGAATCTGACAAAGAAGAGGTTTCTTCATCAGATGAGAAATTGCAGCTAGATGATAGGAGGGAGGAGTCTGAGGAGGAGGCTGCTGGATTAGATAAATTAGATTCTCAAGGTAACCAGGTAGATAATCTGGATAGTGAATATAAAGAACCCAATACATCAGGTGGCCGGAGTCTGAGTGGTTCTGTGGATGCGGAAATTCCTGACGACGAACCTCTGGTACCAAACTCCTTTACTTCATGTTGAGAATATAGATTTAAGATATATGAGCAGTATGTGGTTTCTTGGTACTGACGCAACACGGTCTTCTAATGCAGAGTATGTGGAAACGTCGAGTAGGGAAATGAGCAGGAGGCAAATAGTTTAGCTGCAATTCCATCGTATAGTTTCTCACATAATCATTCAAAGTAAGTGCAACAGAAATATTAGTTCCCGTATCTCATTTTAAGTTAGTCCAATCATGAAAAGCTGGCTGTGAAGGTGTTGCTTGTAAGGATGTTCCGATTCAACAGTTACTTGAATAAACAATGGAGTATAGTTTCCCTGCAGGAATAGTAGCGTACCGGAAGCAGCAGCATAGTTTGTAGGACAAAAAGAAAAGCATATCTGTGTAGATGCAGGAATATATGTGCAGTCTCAGATAGATCAGATAACTTGTTTGTGTACAGCCATAATTTCACAGGCATTAGTGCAGCTTGGGGTGGGTTCCTGTAGCTAAGCTTATTTGTACATCTCTAACTTGGTGAAAGTGATGTAATTGCATTTAGTTTCATGCGAAGTTCTTTTGTGTTTCGAGTAGCTGATGAGAATCTGATGTTCATGTTCATGTTCATGTTTGTAGCGTGCTCAAGCGAAACTAATGTTCATGTTAGTCAGCTAGGACAGTTTATGCCCGGGAAAGGGTATATTGCTGGTGGTCCTAGTCATCGAAATTGCAAAGCTTCTCGTTTCTGTCCTTGTCACGTTTTGGCTACTTGTGGGAGGGGGATGGAAATTCTGGTTTACCTTATCATGCTTTGTTTGTATGTAAAGACCAGTAGCAGCAAGAAAATCAGAGGACTGCTAGTAGTTTGTCGAGACGAGGATCTCGCTTAGGAGAATGGCTTCTTGTTGGAATGATTGTGGTACCAGAGGAAAGCATTTACTTGAACAGGCCGATGAATGGGACTAGTTTGAGTTGACCATTTCTTCCAGGAAAGGGAATCTTGACGATGTACGAAATCGTTTTTTGAAACAATCAAATTCGAACTCTTGGAGGGGGAAAACCATGAGTTTGGACGGCGTTTACAGGAGAAGAGACCAGACCTCACCACTAAAGTTATAGAATAGAATAAAATTGCGCGTAAATTCTGCCGCGACTCCTATCTTTTCTATCGTATCAGTGGACGGGTTCCCTACTTTTTACAGCATTATCATCACGCTCCCCGTTCGGTCTATGGACTGGAAAGGACGGCTCGTAGTCATGGCGTCGGCTGGTTAAATTTACAAGCAGTAAGTAGAGAAGAAGCGGGAGAAACGCTCAACCCATTTTCTGAAGATGTGATGAAAAAAGAAGAAACCAAAAAGGCCCCAAGAGTCGGATTTTTGTCAAGAATAATTTTTTTAAAAAATAATTGGACTGTAATGCCTTTGTTTAATGGGTTTATTTTGTTAACGACTATAACGCTAAATGAATTGGCGTTATAGTCTCTTATAATGTTAAATAATGGTATTTATAATTTTAATTAATTTTGCATTACTTTCTTGATCAATTTTGATATTTGAACGTAAATTATATAAAAAAAATTGTATATGATTTTTTACGAGTCACAAGATGGAATTTAAAATTATCTTAATTGATTATCGTATTTAAAGCATATGCATAAATTTTTAATATTCAAAAATTAAAATTAATACTTTTAAAAATTTTTAGAATAATTTATTTTATTCTTTTTATTAGAGAAATGAAAATGAGAATAAAAATACATAATTATATTTTTTATTTAAAACACTTAAAATAGACAAAATTAAGAATGTTATAAATAAATATTAATATTTTTTAAAATTTAAAATTTTATTTATTCTATATTAGACAAAGTAGTAGTGAAAATATTATGTAATAATAAAATAAAATTAAAATATATCTAGCATAAAACAAAACTAAGAGGAACTTTACCTGCGAGTCGATAAGGTCACAATTTTTTTAAAGTATGTATCCAATACAAATTATTTATCGTTCCATCTCTTGTGTCTTGTAGAGTTTGGCGTAAAGAAGATGATGGACGGGCAAACATCAAACTCAGCAGTTGGCTGACTAGTGAAAGCTTTTACTCCACTTCAACGGAAGAGGTCAAAAGACCAAGCCCGTGTCCACAGTCATGCCAAGCCGTCGGTTCATCTGACTCTCCAAAAATATTGAATATTTCAATGGTCAATAGTGGTAATTACTAATTACCCAGTAGTAAAACTATAAAGGAGATGGAGTGAGGACTGAGGAATGCTGGTCTTATAGAACTCCAGTACTAGGTCGGTAAACCAAAAATTCCACAAGGATTGTCGCAGCTGAGTTCTTGAGGTTCCGGCTTCCAACTACCACCACCGACAAAAACTATTACTTCACTCCAGCTAGGGCCATTACAAACTCTCGCAATAGAGGCAGTTCAGATACCTTTCTGGACAACAAGACGCGTCTTGCATCAAATCTTGGAACCTTCGTCAAGTGAATTCAGTCGCTTTTTATGATTCTGCGCTCTTTAACTTTTTTCCTTCTCGTGTAAATTTTCTCAACTTCAAATCTCTTCTTTATTCTCCCTTCGAACTGCTTCGAATAAAGAACCTTTTTTGGTACAATTCTTTCTTTCTAATTTCTGTTACATGTTCTCTGTTTGTTGGAATAGATGAAAAAATGACGTGCGGGGGCTGGCTAAAGTTATCTTAATTCTTTAAAATCGTACACTGATTCAGCCACTAATTTGCCAATTAATTATCTGTCTACACCGAAAGATTCTTCCTGTGGTCCTCTAATTACTTTCTTAGGATGATGTGAATTAGAGTTAATGCTTTCTTGGAGGAAAGTTCGGTTGTGTATAGAGCTCTCTTTACCAACTTCTCTAACTGCGTGTGTTTGTGAAATGCAGTTGCAGCTTAGTCGTCAATCAATGGGAGAAGCACTGGGGCAGATAAAAGTGGTCGTCGTACATGGGAAACGATTGGTAATCAGAGATTTCAAGAGCAGTGATCCTTATGTCATCCTCAAGCTGGGAAATCAGGTATTTTTCATACTTTTCTGGAGTTCTTGATTACTTTCTCTCATCTGGTTGCATTCTAGCACTTCATTTTGGCTATCCACCGTGCAAGTTTGAGAGAGAGAGAGAGAGAGAGATAGAGAGAGAAAAACTTTTTCCTCTCCAGGGTCTCTTTTCTACTCTTTTTTACCTCGTTCAGCTTCGTTTATGACTAGGATGAACAACCATGAGTCCGAAAGTTACCGGCTTGTAAATTTCTTCTTGCTTTTCCTAATTGTTAGAGATACACAGTGTAATATTCCATCCTTTTCCCAACACTCGATGCCTATAACAAGATCTTTGGTTTTGGTGTTTATGTAGAATAACATATCATATTTTTCTATAAAACTTAACTGAGTGTTTGAATCACGTATTAGATGCTAGTCCTAGTTATTTTACATTGTATTACATTGAATCCCTTATCCTCATCGAGCCTAAAATTATCTATCTTTATTTGTGTCAGACAGCAAAAACTAAGGTTATTAACTCCTGCCTGAATCCTGTTTGGAATGAAGAATTCTCTTTCTCCTTCTCTGAACCTGTTGGAGTTCTCAAATTGGTAAGTCCTTTTAATAGTAGCAATTCCCCACTAGATCTATGTGCATGAGCATATACATACTTGAGGAGAAAGAAAACTGCTTAACCGGTCGCTAGTGAAATGTTCCTCCTATTGTATTATGTGGAGAAAATATAAATATCAGACTGGAAAGTTGGTTTATAAAGTTAATGGCAGACTCAATTCTTTCCCATCTCTTGATTTACAGCACTCTATAAAGTTGAACTTCTATCTTTTGAAATCGAAAAGGGAACCGATGATGACATCTTTAGAAGAATGATAATGTATAAGGGAAATGGTTGAATAGACCCAGTCTTTACAGACAATTGCTTGAGAACTTGTGTATTTGCACTATGTGTATTTGCACTATATATTTTACTTTATAGAAAGGTACATGCTTTTAATGTATGTGGTCTACAACCACCAGGTCTGTTTGAGTGCCTATAATATCCAATTGGGGGTGTTTTTAAGGTATCTTAGTTTCAAAGATCTATCGTTTTGTTCCTCTGTTTCTCTTTCTTTGGCTTTTTGCGAATGGAAAATTTTTCTCTCAACTTGCATAAGATTATTCCTTTCTTGGCTGGTTGATAATATGAAGTGGCCAAGTTTGTTAATCAACATTTCTAAATTGAATGCAGTAGAATCAGCTGTTGCATTTTACTTTTCCATAGCAGCCAAATTTCGTAGGGCATTGAATATCTGCTGTTACTAGTGATCTGGCAAGGAGCAAATATTCCCTGTTCTCCTTTTAAATACTTTGGAAATACAACAGGCCCATGATTATCCGGTTGGGCCATCAAGCTGAATTCAAATTGCAAAACTAAAGGAAAATAGAGAGACATACAGGGAAATAGGCTAGGTCAGCAGCAGCTATACAAAATGATGAGCCAACTTGATGCATGATCTGAAAGATCAAGGAAAGGGCATTGGTCGTTGCCACCCGATCATTTACTGATTCATTTAGGTTTCAACTAGAACTGCCATTGGTGAAAGAGAGGAATGAAATCGAAGTTTCAATCACCTCCTTCTATTAGTAATCAGCTTCTTCAATGGGTCCAAGGGAGAGAAAAGTAATGGATCATCTTATCCATGGTTCTGGCAGACTGAAAATTAATGGTTGGATCCCTCTGGTTGCGTTCCTTTATTTAAAGCAGTATGTCCTGTGTCCCTGGTAAAATTTACAGCATCCATATGTTATCATTTGAAAACTTCGCTCCTCTGGTCATCTTTAGCAACTAGTTTTTTGTTTTCTGATGCATACATGAGCAGAAAGAAGAGCATTCCATTCATATCGGATTAGCTTGGTGTTAGTTTTCCGTATGACAATTTGCGAACCATGAATAAATGATACAAAGAATTCATATTTGATCATATTTAGAAGGTTAACAATATGTTAACATGATTAGCAGCTTTTTGCAACCTGATAAACTTGCATTTTCAAACAGGAGGTATTCGATAAGGACCGGTTCAAGGCGGATGACAAGATGGGCCATGCTGCGCTTAACCTTCAACCGTTAGTTGCAGCTGCCAGATTGGGGCAGATCCTTGGGGTTGCTACTGAGGGGATGACACTAAGGAAGGTTATACCCGAGAACGACAACTGTTTGGCTGCGGAAAGCTCCATCGTTTGGATGAATAGTGAAGTAACGCAAGATGTCTGGTTGAGGCTTTGTGATGTGGAGTCTGGGGAAATAGAGTTGAAGTTGAAGTTAGTGAACCTTCCAGCAGTGGCTCCACCAAGGTAGTGTGCAATTAAGGTCAGCAAAATGAGAAATCTTTAGGGAGTAGCAGAAATCCAATGCCCAAAATGCTGCAAAATCTCATTTTCCTGAAGGATTGTAAATTATTGGACTGGAGTGTTAAGCATCCTATTCTGGTTCATTCTTTCTTACATTTCCGTCCAAAAGCGACATGGTTCTCATTGGGATACTTGAGCAATGTTCATCTCAAAGCTTCCTAGGCGAACTTTCAAGTAGGGCTGTCAATCGGGCTTATTGATTCGGGCTTTGTCAAGTTTGAGCTCGGCCCGATTGATAGCGAACCAAAAAAGCATGAGTCTGGATTCGGTCTTTTTGGGTTCGGGCCGAGCTCGTACCGGTCCTAACTAGAATTTTTAATTTTTTATATAATATAATAATATTTTTTAATAATATAATAATAGTATTATTATAAAAATATATATACATATAAAAAAATATATAAATATATATAATTTTTAGACCGGATTGAAATCGGGCTGAGCTTATCTCAGTCCGAGTTCGGTTCAAAAATTATTTGGGTTGAATTTTTCAGTCTAAATTTGCAATTAAGGCGGGTCGAATGGGTCAGGTTGGGTCAACCCGGCCTAATTAATAGTCCTACTTCCAAGTATGCTGCTTAACAATCTGGTCATTAGAAGAAAGCAAAGCACGGAGTCTGCATTCATCTTATAGGCCGTTGGGCATCGTATTCGTTCCCCCCATGTTCAATTTTGACGGAGATTAGAGAGTGGATAAGCAACTTCTTTTAAGGGATATCGATGCATTGATTAAACTGGCAATCTATTACTCTTAATACTAATATTATTTGACATCACAGGAGGTATATCTTGAACAAGCAATATATTTCAATCATAAATAAAGTGTTTAGGGTGTATTTGAATTGTAACTAAAGATTAAAAAAATAAAAGGTGATTATTATTTTTTATTTTTTATGAAATATATATTTGACTTTTATAAGAAAAAAAAATCTTACGACAAAAAAATTTATATTTAAAGATTGTATATTAAATAATAGTTTTAATCATATTTTTGATTTTCACCGTCACTAAAAATATGATCTATAATGTTACAGATTATGAGATGATAGATTTTAAAATATTACCGAGCAGTATATTTATTATATGATCCCACACATGATTAAGGTTCCAGTAATCCCGATTGGGGATAAACAAGTTGTTACTGTATAAGATTTCCTTGTGCAGAACGCGAAATGCGCCTATGCTGTATCCACCCAAAAAAAAAAAAAGAAAGAAAGAAAAGAAATGCGTCTATGCTGTTTCTGGCCCAAATCCCCCCAACACCGGGGCAATTTGGGAAGCTCTGTACCAAAACAGCGCGAAAACGGGTCTCGGAAATTTGGGTTTGCTTTCACTTCAGTAAGATGACGACGGTGGCCACCTTGAAACTGAGAGCCGCAGACGCAGATGATGCCTGCCGGAGTGGCGACGAAGAGAAAGCTACGGCAGCAATAAAAAAGCGCAGCACATTGAAGGACCTTGGAAACGGAAGCCAAGTGCTTTACGTGAGCCGCTTCGTGCCCTACCAGGAATCTTGGAATTATTTCGATTATCTGAACAAACACATCCCCTGGACCCGTCCCACCATTCGCGTCTTCGGACGGCTTTGTGTCCAGGTCTCTCCGCACTACTCTCCCATTTTCTTTGCGCTCTACATTGGTCTTCCTTTGCTGTTGATTATTTGCTTCTTCTGTGCCTTTGTTCGTTTTGTTCGTTGGATTTCACCTTGGGTGTGTGTGCAAGATAAATTCTTTGCTATTTCTTTGTGGATCTTTTAGAAGGAATCTCATTAGGCCAGAAATGCAATCTCAGTCGCTCTTCGTGGCACGTTTTGGCGCAAAGGACAATTACTATCACAACTATGGTTACCAAATGTGATTTAGCTCCTATTGAGTCTGTTCAACAATATAGCTTTAATCACTCTTGTGACCAAACAAGCAAAATGTGACTCAAAGTTTAGCTTTTTGTTCAGCTCATAACATTGAGAAAATGCAAAAACATTTAAGGATTCTGCGTTCATTCATGACCTGGTAGAGGAATTTTATGTGAAGATTAAATAATGCAATGACCTCCCAGAACCAATTGAAATAGAACTATGATTACCCCTAGATTTTGAAAAATTTTTCCCTTCTATATATATATTCATCTGTTCATCTCTGTGTGTTTCTGGGGTTGGCCCATACCTACCTTTCCCTTAACCCCTACAGACGAGTAAGTTACTTTATTCCCTTTGTGTGATCAATTATATTATATATGTCTTTGAAAGATGGTTTCTCCTTACTTTTCAGAAAAGGAGATGGTTTCTTATTATTGTTGTTCTATGCAGCCAAGAGACACATGTTATGTGGCAGGCGAAGGATTGCCAGAACTAGTTTACAGTGGATACCATCCTCATGCTTATTCCTGGGATTAGTTCCCTCCACTTAAGGAAATTCTAACTGCAGTATGTCACATTGTTCTTTTATGATTTTGGATAATGGATGCTACTACTTATTTTGTCCATTGGTGATACGGTCAACTCATGCCATGGTGCGCTATTATAGGTTCACAAAACTCTTCCTGGTAGCAGTTTCAACAGTTTATTGTTGAATAGGTACAAAGGTGGAAATGACTATGTTGGTTGGCATGCTGATGATGAGAAACTGTATGAGCCAACTCAGAAATTGTGTCAGTTTCATTTGGATGTGAATGAGAATTCTTTTTGAAGAAGAAACCAGGTAAAGGTTCACAAGGTGCTATTGAATTTCTCATTTTTTAATTCAAAGGAGAGGGTGTCCTATGGCTATGACATATAATGAACTGCAAGGTCTTAGTATAATTATCTACGGCTGGTTTAATAGCTCTTAGAATGACCATTGGTTGCATTATGTTGTCAATTGAAACTTTTTTGTCGCTGAAATGGATCTGGACACTCTCTTATGTGTTGTTCCGTGCACTCATCCTAGGTAAGAGATTAGAGGGTGAAGCCCCAAACAAAAGATTCAAGAAGACTAATGATTCTGATCAGCATGTATTTATGTTAAAGCATGGTTCTCTACTGGTGATGAGAGGCTACACACAGCGTGATTGGCTTCACTCGGTGCCAAAACGGGCGAAAGCGGAGTCCATAAGGATTAATCTGACCTTTAGACTCGTTGTCTGATTGGTGAAGGAATCCCTTTTATGTCACCGTCAGGTTGAATTAAACTCAGATGCTGATAGACTTGAGCGCTTGTGATCTTGTAATCTTGAAGAGTTAATTCCAGAGAGATTGTAATTATTAAAGCATGTGAAGTGAAAATGGCGAAGGAGTGCTCGTTTTGACAGCAGGCTTTTGAGGAATGCATCTGCTTGGCTCTTCTAGGAAATTGGGGCTGGATATTTCCTATTAATTTTTGAACGAGTATGGTGCGGGTTATTTTATTTCTTCTGTTAAAGAAGTATCTAAGTTATCAGTTTAAAAGAGAATATGTGCCTCAAAGTTACAAGTCTTTTATCATTGATTCAATGCCTTCTTCGTTAGGGAAAAAAAAACTTTTACTATTACTTGTTGCCAATTAGTGAACATTCGGTTATTCTTGAAAAATCTTAAAAGCCGATGGGACTTTTTTTGGTAAATAAAATTGGAACGATGCTGAAAATATTTATTAAAAGAAAAAGGCCGATGGGATTTTAGCATGTTTGACCATCCACCAGAAATCAAACTCCCTATCCAAAAAAAATTAAATTCTCTTGGGAAAAAACTAAAGCACGATTGATATGAAGAGAATGTAATGTACCAAAAAAAAAAGAATTTTAATAAAAAAATTTATATTTATTTTTTTAAAATTTGAAGAATCGGATTCCTTCTCAATGACATAAATAACGAGACAAACCTTGAAATTTAAAATTTAAGAATGGAGGGTTACATCTGCCACCCATTTCTTGTAAAATTATTGTGTGTGCAAGGGAAATGTGCAAATGCCATCACAAGCGTCGTCGTATGCAGTTGAGCATCTGCAATCAATTCTGACGTCAGTCATTATCCATCAGGCCCTACCCGCCTCTGCAGGGACATGGAAGCTTTGCCGTTTGCATTTTCGCCTCTCGCAAATCTCTGCAGCTATAAATACTTAATTAATCGAATTGGCATTAGATGGCTTAGCTTACCATCTGGTCCTGGTTCTTGGGTTTTGGATTGCGGGCATCTGCAGCTGTCAAGACTCTTCTTTTTCGGCTTCGGGAGAGACTGAAGTTCTAAAGAACCTTGATCCAGTAGGTGTAGGCGCCACTGGTTCTTCTCGTTTCTTTCTTTTCGCTTTCTCATGTGCTTGCTGTAAATTTATCAGTCGCGCAAAACTGTTGACTATCCTACTTTTACTACCTATCGGCAGATTTTCTGGAGAAGAGACCGTAGATTTATATGGATCGTATCACGGATAATTCCATTCAGCCTAGAGGTCCTTCTCTTTTGTTTCTTTTCTGTACATATGCATAGCTTAGCGATTATGCCTGTCAAGTCCGTTTCCTTTTACCATCACCTTGGATTCTTAAGCGTAGTTTAGTTTTTAATTTCAATGCTCGACCAATAGCCGATTTCTGATTCCATGGTCATACTGGGATTCAGTGTCTGGGAGACTCATGGAGCGGGTATTTTGAAGAAATTTTTTGGTGGCCCATTTTTCCTTTTTGTATAGCAATTATAGATAAATATTCAAGATTCTTGCAGCCGCTTTTTCCCTCATCATCAGTATGGTTTTGGACAGATGTATGCATTGTTGGAGTGGCAAGAACACCAATGGGTGGCTTACTTGGTTCTTTGTCATCTTTATCTGCCACAAAGCTTGGTTCTATAGCTATTCAATGTAAGATCAATATATAACAAGCAGCCCATTGCTCAAGTTTCTTCAGTGTTGCCATGTAGAATCACAATAAAGCTTTTCATGTTGGCATGTATCAGGTGCTCTTAGGAGGGCAAATCTTGATCCATCACTTGTTCAGGAGGTCTTCTTCGGAAATGTTCTGAGTGCAAATTTAGGCCAAGCTCCTGCTCGGCAGGCTGCATTAGGTGCTGGAATACCTAATTCTGTAATTTGCACCACTGTTAATAAAGTCTGTGCATCAGGAATGAAAGGTTGGTTTCTAGTTGTATTCCTTGCTTAAAATGACAAAAGGGATGAAGAAAAAGAAAAAGCATTGAGAAAATTCTCTACCTTTACATGCAGTTAATAACATGTTTTCTCTTTTCTTTTCCCAGCAACAATGCTTGCAGCGCAGACCATACAGTTGGGTATCAATGATGTGGTTGTTGCTGGTGGCATGGAAAGCATGTCTAATGCACCCAAATATTTAGCTCAAGCAAGGTTAAGATTTCTGATTCAGAGTTACGTATATGTTTTACACAAATGCGCCCAAATCTACTGTCACGTTGAGCTCATGGTTTTCTGCGTTTGGATTGTTCTAGGAAATCCACCCATTGTGACCAAATGTTGAAACTTGGACGTTTATCTATCTTAATGAAGACATTTTTTGTTCAGCATACAATATATTGGTGTCTCTGCTTCAACATGGCAAAATTAAGTTGTTCAAATGCGATACTAGTTTTTAGCCAGTACATCTCTCCATTTTCTGTAAAAAGTGAACAGGATAACTTACCAATCTTATAGACTACCATTGAAGAATTTTCTTCTCATGGAATCTTAATGGTTTATCTTCCAGTTAAATCTACTTGATACTAGTTTTTAGCCGGTACATCCCTCCATTTTCTGTAAAAAGTGAACAGGATAACTTACCAATCTGATAGACTACCATTGAAGAATTTTCTTCTCATGGAATCTTAATGGTTTATCTTCCAGTTAAATCTACTTGTTAAAAGCAATAATAGGTGAAAGGATAAACGTCTTCATTCTTGCTCTTGAAGGATTAGGGTTTTTCACTTGGGCATGGTTGTTTAGTTGGCTGTTGGGAATTAATTCTTGGTGGTCTTTTATTTCAAAATGGATGATAGTATATACTTTTAGGTGGTAGAGACTAAGCTAATCACATGCATGTCAACAGATCGGGTTCACGGCTAGGACATGACGTGGCTATTGATGGCATGCTGAAAGATGGCCTGTGGGATGTTTACAATGATTTTGGAATGGGAGCTTGTGCAGAATTATGTGCTGACCAACATAAATTCACAAGAGAAGAGCAAGTGAGTCTTGCTTGCATTTGTCTGATTTTAGTTTTCCTTTTTTTCTCACTCTCCTGGAAAAATCGTTTTCCTTTGAGTTATCTTTCAATTGATGTTTCTTGCTCATAAATCAATTGCAAATGTTTCCCTAGGATAATTATGCTATACAAAGTTTTATCCGTGGAATTGCTGCTCGGAATAGTGGTGCATTCACGTGGGAAATAGTTCCAGTAAGATTTCACACCCTAATTTGTTATTAGAAAAATCCATGTCTTCATAGAATGTATGTAACTTTTTATACCTTATACATGCAGGTGAAAATTCCTGCTGGCAGGGGGAAAAATTCGATCATAATTGATAAAGATGAAGGTTTAGAAAAGGTATGAGAACTGAAAGTATGGAGTCATGTTGCACAAGTTTTATGATTCTATACTCTTATATGCTTACAAAAACTAAGAAGGTGAGATAAAATGTCAGATGAAAATGTTAAACCTTATGGTAACCGTGGAATGTGGATAGATTATAATCTATGAAATTGCATTCTGTACAATAATGATTCTTTTTATTCGTCCAGCAACTTCTTCACCCTCAACTTTGCTTTTCCTCGATTTTGTGTGCCAGTGAAGATACTTCGTGACATGTGATACGTAGACCACTTTCTCCTTGCCTTGGAATGCCAAAATAATCTAATCTTCTTGTCTTGTCTATTTGGCATTACTCCAGTGCTGTTGAAATCACCTCTGCGTACTTGTATTTTCTTCTAGTAAACAGAACAACTAATTGGAGCTGAGAGTTTCACTTCTACTTCATAGATTTTGCGTACTTTTCATTTGTAACCTAATGATTCTTTACTTCTTTCTCTTGCTAGTTTGATGCTTCTAAATTGAGAATGCTAAGACCAAGTTTCAAGCTGGATGGAGGTTCTGTTACCGCTGGAAATGCTTCTAGCATAAGGTTCTTCCTCTCTCTCTCTGAGTGTGTGTGCGCGTGTGCATGAGCCACATGTCCCTACGGATGCATATTGCATAAGCCTGTATATATGCATTTAAATCTGTATAGTGCTTTCCAATATTAATATTGGGATACAATGATTGCCTCCCTGCATTCTTTTAGGTGTCCTTGTACTATCAGTAAGAAATAGTCACCTTTGCACCCTTGAGATTACCTGTTCAATGTGTCGGTCACATGATTAACTAACTACTTTGGGATTGCGCAAACTTGACCTTGCAAGATTCTCTCTCCAGAGAACTATTTTTTATTGTTTACTTTTTTCGTATTTTTATCCTGGCAGTGATGGAGCTGCTGCATTAGTGTTAGTGAGTGGAGAAAAGGCACTCAAACTTGGACTGAAAGTAATAGCTAAAATCAGAGGATATGCAGATGCTGCTCAGGTATGGTGCGCACAGATTTGTTGTTGTGAATTTAGATTCAAACTTATGATGCAAAGGATATTTTGGACAGGCACCAGAGTTGTTTACAACTACTCCAGCTCTTGCTATACCTAAAGCTATATCAAAGTCCGGCTTGGAGCAGTCTCAAATTGATTACTACGAAATAAATGAAGCTTTTGCTGTAAGAATTTATGCTCTTCTTTTTTATGACGTTGATGGTATCCTGATTTCTGATGAGCATTTACATTGTTGCACAGGTTGTGGCTCTTGCAAACCAAAAGCTGTTAAATCTGAGCCCTGTGAGTTTTCTGCTGGATCTTTATTGTCTTTGTTTTAACTTAGTTAGAGAAGCATGATCTGGAAAAAATATTGAAGTTGTGAGGTTGTTTTTGTCATACTATTTACATTAAACTCCTCAGTCCTTCCAGCAACAGTATGTCTCTCATTGTAATTACAGGAAAAACTTAATGCACATGGTGGAGCTGTGTCTTTGGGACATCCCCTTGGCTGCAGTGGAGCTCGCATCTTAATTACATTGCTAGGGGTATTTTCTTTACTCTTTTACCAAGAATTCTTATTTCTTAAAGAGGGACTCAAGTACACTTTACCAAGCATGCAGCCTTTCCAACCAGAACCCTTGGTTGCCGTCCCTCTTAACAAAATGTAACATAAAGTAAAATAAACTAGTAATCGATTGTTGAATATCCTCTATGATGATGATGCTGCAGGTACTGAGCCAGAAAAAAGGGAAGTTTGGGGTTGCCTCAATCTGCAATGGAGGAGGAGGAGCATCTGCCCTTGTGGTAGAGCTCATGTAAGCATTTTTGTTTTTGTTTTTCTGCAATTCATAAGATTAATCATGCTTTTTAAACCAAAGGGGAGGAATATTGGGACAACCCTATGACACATCTAATGATTTGGTGTTTGGCCTGCTACCAACACAGCTGATGAGATATGGTCATGACTAATTAACAAGATAATCAGAATCCTAAAGGAGAATGTGAAAGGACCTCCAAAGAATTATTGGATAGGATTAGAAAATCTTGAGCCAGAAGAAATACAATTTGTTTCCCAGGCATGACTATCGAGATATGTGCAAAATTCTATTTTTTAATGTAATGATCGCGCAATGATTATTATGGATAATTGTGGCATGTAAAAAAGCATGCAGAATGCTTATACTCTTGCGCAATTATTTCCCAGTGATTCTATCTGATAAATGTGGAACAACTTTGGCTTGCAGGCCATTTGCAAGGATGGCACGTCCTCGCGCTTCGCTGTGAAAGTTAAATGAGTTTACTTCTTCGTGTGCTGCTTGTTGTACACAGCTACTGATCAGTTAATTATTTTCTTTCTTTCTTTTTTTCTATGATATAAATAGTGCATGCCCTGCCTGTGCTTTCCGCTTTCTCTGTTTTATCTTCCTAGTTCTGTATTTCCCTCATCGTCACCGTTCTATGATCTAAAGCTTTATGAAATGTTCCCAGCTTCATGTAATATTTCGTTGGGGTAGACATGGCACGATGACAATCAAATTCCTTGGCCTGGAAACTCCGCCTGCATGAAGAGCAAAAAGTGGGCAAGATTCATGCTGAGAAAATATTCCTTGCGCTATGAAAAGTCATTGATGATGATGTTTCCCAGGAATGTTTTCAGCCAAGCAGTATCACTTTCTGTCTTTTGTCCCCCTGTGCTTCGCGAGAAGCAAGTCGGAAGAATGCAATATACTACACCTAAATCTTATGTTTAGAGGCTGCTACACAATCGAGGTACAATGTAGTCGAGAGACACTGATTGAATACTTGTAATTGATTGATTGAGGATTGAAACATGATAAACACTTACCCCTCTCTTCAAAATTGCAGCTTCAATAATCATTTTTACACATATTAATAATTTATAAAAAATTAGAAAATTTTAAAAATAAAAAGGAAAACTTGTGTACCATTTTTTGAACATTAAATATACACTTTTAAGTTTAATCAAGATTAATTAAAATTTTAGAATTTGATATAGATAGTAATTAAAGTGCGATAAAAATAAAAAATTATTAAATTTTTATTAATATAACAAATAGAGTAAATGTAATAGAAATATAACTAATATTTTCTCCTTACCTTATTTGCCTGATTTAGGAGCAGGAGAGAGAGGACACGGGTCATATAGGAATATGGCGGCCCTTCCGGAATTTGCTAAACAGTGGTCGAGGGAGATCTATGAATTTGCAAGACTGAAGAGCCGTAGAATCCCTAAAGAATGAGTGAATGTGCAATTTTTGTCGAGAGGCTCCGCTTCTGTTAGAGATTTGGATGGTTAGGAAAAGGGCGTATTGTCATCCTTCTTTATCTGCCGAAGACCATTTGGCAGATAAGGGAATCATTGTTTTAACAAATAACCAGAATAAACCAGTGAAACAAACTCTGTGACAACTTCTTCATCTCATACTTTGGATACAAACAAGATTTTCTTTTTCTCTTTTGTTTTGTTTCTTTTATCAGCCAAGGGAATCATTGTCTGAAATTCAATCTTCCCCGTTCATCCGACAATGAAGGGAGAAAAGAAGTGACAAGAGCTCTTGTCTTCTTATCATTTCGTCATAATCTTCCATCTCCGGTGCCACAGTTGTTGGCAAAATGTTGGCGCTCTTCAATCTTAGCCTGTACACCAAGAGCTGATCCATTTTTCCAGGTCCGTTCTTTCTGCATGTGTATCATTTTTGCATATATCTTGGCGGATCAAAATGATTAAAATCACGTATTTGTTCCTTCCGGCCTTCGCTGTTACGTCAAATGCAGATTTCGAATTTCTGAGTTCGCTTATTTTTCGACCTTTGTTGTAAATCACTACTTGAAAATCCTCTTTCATAGAGGTTATAGTAGTTTTAATAAGTATGATCTTGGGATTCTTTCATTCTGCCTGCGTTAATTAAGGTTTCAATCTCTGTCCGTAACCACATGAGCAGAAAAGGCAATTTATATCCCCTGCTTCCGTCGGGCACGTAAGGCCATGATCGCACTATCAACTCTTGCATGTGTGCAGTCCGACTTTCTCTACGCAACTGCATGAGTTACTTTTCAATTGATTTGTGATTGGATATGGTTTGATTTTGAAATTTTTATTTTGAATTTCGTAAAAATTAAATTATTTATGAGAGTAGACGTGTATCACATACTTAAAATTTTGAGTTTAATTTTAAAACCAAATCTTGTCCAAATATGTAGAAACAAGAAAAGAGGAAAAGGAATGGCCAAGCATTAGTTGATATTTCTCACCATCCAGGCCCTTTCATTTCATGTGCGCCAGCAAAAGCTTCTGCTGTGTACTTTGTCAAAATGCAATCTACTGCAGCTTCATTATTTTGTTAGTTTCACAATAACGGATCCAGTTTGTGACTAATGATTACTTGTCTTTTCTGTTGCTATATATGTAGTGATTATGTTTCAATGCCTTGCACAGGGAAATAAAAAACACATATTCATGGACACAAGACAAAAATGCTCACACGGTTGAGCTGATCTTGTAGGAATTTGGTCGCGGAAAGAATTGCACTACCATGTTCGGCTTCCACATAAGAACTCGGCACAATGGCCCTGATTCTCCAAGGCCCAGAGATTCTCCCGCCTCGGTTGCTTCACCAAAACTGGCAGACACTCCGAGCTCTCCTAGAACTGCTGAAGTTGGTGAGATTGACACCAGAGCACCCTTCGAATCTGTCAAGGCAGCAGTTAGCTTGTTTGGTGAGGCCGGAGCATCTCCTAAGCTCAATCCCGTCTCCAAGAAGCCAAAACATGTCGAAGAGGTGAGGTACTGCCACCATTTACTCTGTTAGTGGGAATAAATAATCATGGGAAGTGACCACTCTGTTCCGGACTGCTGCTGCTGTGAAACATCTAATCTAGATTCCTCCTAATGGAGGAGGAACAGAAGTAGTTGGTTTTCTTCTTTTCTCTGTATTTCTCGTCTTCTGGATCAGGTTGGTCTCGTGTCATCTTTTGACTGTCTGTTGTCTTGACAGAGAGTGCTGGAGAAGGAAACGCAGCTTCACTTGGCTTTTAGAGCACTAGATGACTTCAGAGCTCGTTTTAGAGCTACAGAGAGTACAAAAGCTCAAGCACATCGTGAAATCGAGAAAGCTAATAGAACACTGCAAGAACTAACAAGCAAGCTAGAAACAGTTAGCGAATCCAAGCAAACAGCAATTGAGGCCACGGAATCGGCAAAGCAACGAGCTGCACAACTTGAAGAACAAAAATCAAGTAGAGAACATCTTGCTAGTGATGCTTGGAAAAGTAACGTTAACAGTGAAAGGGCGCAATACAAGGCCTCTGCAGCAGAACTGATTTCCGCCAAACAAGACCTCACGAACCTCAGACAGGACTTCGACGTGGCTCTGGAAGCAAAACTGGCTGCGTTCCAACAGGCTGCAGATGCTCAACATATCATCCAAGTTAACCTAGAGAAAGTAACTCAGCTTTCTAGAGAAATTACTAACTTGCGCGAAGCAGTTGCTCATATAGAGCTCGCCTCTCTCCAGGCACAAGAAGAGCAGGAAAAACGTGATGCAGAAAGCGTAGCTCGCCTTCAATCTCATAAGAATGCCAAGGAGGAAGTGAAGAAGAATATCACATCCTTGAAAGAAGGATCTGGTCCTGAGCTTGGTGAAAACCTCGGGGAAAAGCTAGAAGAAACAACGGAGACCATCAAGGTTTTGCAAGAACAACTGAATAGCGTCAGGGAGTCAGATCTGTCTTCTTGGGCTGAGGCAACTTCGGAACTTAATGCGGCCAAAAAGACGATGCAGGAAATTTCACAGGAGCAAAAATCGCTTCAGAGCTTACTAGAAGTCCTTAGGCTGGAGCTTGAAAATGTGAAGCAGGAACATTCTGAGTTGAAGAATAAGGCATGCGAGGCAGAATCAGCTGCCGAAAGTTTGCAGACTGAACTAGAGAGGAAAAAAGTGGAGCTTCAAGCGGCTCTGGCAGGAAAGGTAGATCCCCAAGATGCTTCTGATATGCAAACCAAAATCGAACAGCTATCATCAGAGGCTGAAAATGATAGACTCCTAGCAGAAAGTATCAAGAAGAATGTGTTATTACTTAAACAAGAGGCTGAAGCATCATGTATCACAGCCAAGAATGCAGAGGAAAGATTACAAATTGCACTAAACGAACTTGAAGAAGCCAAGGCGGCAGAGAGACGTGCTGGAGATGTTATACATAGTTCAAACAGAAATGATGCTGCGCAAGCCTCAGACTCAGAGTCAAGTGGAAAGATTAAGTTATCGCTAGAGGACTTTGAGTCCTTAAGCAAGAAAGTTGAGGAATCAAAATCAGATGCTGATATAAAAGTTGCAACTATAATGGCTCAGATTGAAACAATTAAAGCAAGTGACTGTGATACGGTAAAGAAGCTGGAGACAAGTGGAAAAGAGAAAGAGGAACTTGAAGCTGCAATTGAGGAGGCTTTAAGACAAGCTGGAATGGCTGAAGCTGCAAAGCAGGTGGTGGAGGGTGAACTTGGGAATTGGCGTGAAAAAGAACAAGATGTGGTTGGGGAATCTTCTCATTCCCATGAAGATACAGAGTAAGCTACGCCTTTGGCAAATTTAGTCAGGTTCGTTCAAAAGATGTAGCGGACTATTGGAATTTCCATTTTTCTGTAAAATTATTTAAAAAATCCATCTAAACAACGCGGCAACGCCATATGGAATTTGGAGAAAATCCAATTTCGCTGCACCTTGGAAGAAATGCATTAGAATAATACAAGGTTTCAAACTCCTTATCTAACATCAAAACTCCCCGCAGCCAACCCCCACTCCCCAAACCTGTGCCTGCTTCTCCCTCTAATGATGTACAATTTGCATGGTACATGATAGGTAATGTAGCAACAAGCTTTAAGGGTCAGGAAATTTCAATACTGTTATGCAGAACGAGTTTCAGTTATCTAGAATTTGCCCGTGGCAGAACCAAGGAATCAAGTTGCTCATGAACCATGAATTCGTAGATCTCAAATCAGCTATACTGTTATTGAATTTACTGATTAGATACATAAGGATACTGGGCGGTAGTAGTTAACTTCTGTCGACCTAATGCAAGCTACTGCTAAATGCGCTTATATTAGACATCAAGGATAGTCAGAAAGCTAAACAGACACAGATGTGTGCTACTTGAAAAAGTAGCAGCATACATCTAGTGATCAATTCAAGAACATGGAGAAGGACGAAATATTCCATGGATCAGTGATCACTGATTTTCAGGTCACCTAATTGCTTAGCAAACTCATCTCCGTTTCCGAATTTCTGCAACTCCGATTCCAATGTCTTGGCAATCTCTAATTCTTCTGCTGCAACCTCAGGAAAGTTAACATGAACTGATCCCTGTTTTATTGGCTTGGCAGGTTGACGAATTGCCGCTTGCTGTTTAATGTAGTTGTAAAGTTGTTGATGAAAGGGATGGTCCAAGGAGAAGCAATTATCATCTGAGCTGGCTGAATGTCGGGAAGATCCTGAACCTTCTTTACGACAAAAATGAGGAAGAGATGAATAGTCCATTATCTGCATTAAAAGTGCAGTATATCAACTTAAGATATTCTGTGTAATTGAAAAGAATAAAATACAATAATAGTCCACAATTGAGCAAGGCTTCCAGAACTTCCACCTTCAATAAATCATCTTGTCCACAACCTGACAACACTTGAACTTTTCTTCTTGTTCTCTCCTGCAAAAGAGGCTTGACCACCTACGGATGATTCAGAAGTTACGATCGACCACAAAAATGCTACTTGGATTTCCAGAGAAGTTGATAAACAAGTACTTCTACATCCATTTGAAAATTGAAATCCAAAAATAATGATCTTCTAATCAACAGCTTGCAGGGCTAACAGTCGAAAACAAAGAGATACCAAGTGGCACAAACCTTCCAACAAGTTGAAAAAATAAATGGAACATTGACGATGTAGTATGTGATTGTTTTCTCAGGATAGTTCAAGTCGTCAATGGAAGAAATGATAGTCATTAGCTGCATCAAAGAAAAACATGGACATTAACAGTCTCACAAGAATTTTCAGCAAACATGTATCAGACAGCAAGAGAGATTTTGAGGGTCTCTCTCTCTCTCTCTCTTCCTGTTATTCATCAATTGGACTTTTCACATCTCTAACCTTAGAGAAAATTGTATTCATTAATCAGTGGTAAAATATTCCCAACCAAGAATTTTGGCATTACATCTATTTGAAGACAAAAATGGCTGAAAGAGATAAAAACTATATCATCTTGCATAATTAGTTGAAAGAAGTATTTAACTTGTCTTGGCAACCAAGAGGTTTAAAAGAATAAGAAGAAAAGGATAAAAGACACGCAGACAAAAGAATAGCTCTGACTGGTGGTTTACCTTTATTTGGCTTAATGCTGAAAGCTTCAGGCCAGTCATATCTAAAATCTTTATACACTTGCTAATATGTCTTCCATACTTTTTGGTTGCATCAGGCTACCCAAAAATTGAAGAATGGTGATGGGTCAGCATCAATTGTAGAAGTTGCAAAATATTTAAAAACACATTGGATATACTTACCAAAATTACACGGTCACGGTACTCATTCATCTGAATGTGTGATTGCACGTAATAATGAACCTGAAATTGACAAGAAATAACTGTTAGAAAAAGTGCCCAACCAAAAAAAGAAAAGGAAGTGTAGATGCCAACTTCTTCCTCTATATTGCTGACACATTAACGCAAAATAAAGCAGTTACTTCAGAATTAAGACCGTGATTATGTGAGAAGCATTAGATAAGCCATTATTTTATTGTTGAGAACTGTCTATATCAAGAAAATCAGCACACTTAGAATTTCTGTTATTTTACATAAGTTCAAGAACCAGACTTAGAATTTCTGTTATTTTACATGAGTTCAAGAACCAGACATTTTAGTGACGTTTTAGAATGCAGTATAGAAAGTCTAACTTTGTAAGGAGCAAAGAATAATAAGCCTTACTGATGCTTTATCAAATGTGCTGAGACCTACACCAACAGCAAAGACTGGAAGGCCCTGTTGAATAAAACAATATTACATAGATAAACCTCCAATGTTGTCTCTTTGTTTCACAATTGAATATTTTCCAAATGCAGCCATATTAAAAGATATCTCATATGAACACCTCTCTTGAGTACCCCGTCAATCCCACAAGCTGGGAATCACGTATTGCCCTGTAAAGATCTGTAGGAACAATGGGTTTCTGCAGTTCAATGGACAGCAGAATTAGAAGAAGAAAATGCTTTGTAAACCTATTATCCACAATCTTAAGGTTTATTGCGGCCCATGAAGCATGAAACACCAAATAGAACTCAATGATATGAAACATAACTACCTTAGACAAAGCAGACAATGAGGTATGTTAATCTGTTCTGTTTATATGCATCCCACAAAGGACTGCATGAAAGTGATGCATATATGCACAGGTAGACCCACAAAAGATACATACACGTAATGTGCGAAGGGAAGGGGGGGGGGGGAGGAGAGAGTGGGAGGGAGGAAGTGAGAATGACGACAAATAAATGTCTTCAGTTTCCATTGAATTGATAAACTTCATGCATTATACTAAAGGAAAGATTAAGGACATGAATCTTCTAAAACTTTTTCTAGTTAAATGTTAGTCAAAATATATTAAGCATTCAAGATAGATTTTACAAAGTTCACCCAGCTTTCTGTCAAAATCTAAAAGGGAAAAGAGAATAAAAAATTTTGATGCAGAAAAATAACTGAATTTATCTGGCTCACAGGTATTTCAGAAGCCAATAACATAGAACATGTCAACTGTAAGGTTTAAACTGGATTTAAATTCCATCAACCATGTTTCTTTTCGAAAGGATAAGAGAAACAAAAAATTACTTAATGCATAAGAAATTTTGGTCAGATATACGAACTTGTACATGATAATGCAATGTCTTTGTATCCAAGACCTACTTACCGCCAATATATCATTTATTTCATTTTGAACTCTCCACTTCAAACAGTCCACCAACTGAAATATTATAAGTGAAATAACTTAGAATCAGTGTTCAGCATGACTTGAACTGAAAATGAAAGATATTAAGGAGCTGGACCAAACCATATTATGGGCCTTGGAGACATTCCCCTCTCTTGCCTTTAAGAAACGTATGTAAGCATCAACTGGATACCCTTGGTGAACATTCTGCAGACAAAGGAAAATCCTGACCCTGGCCTCATAATAGTCACGGTGCTCTATGCATAGCCAGGGAACTTTATTGGCAGAAAACAGGACAAAAGAAAGTACCTTCTTGCTTTTGATCAGATTTTAAGCATATCAATCCTATAGGGCATCAAGATAGCCACATCTGTATCTTGTTTCTATTCTATTAGATATAAGTATCACGTCTATAAATGTCCATTACAAATTTCAAAATGATGAGAAAGTTCAGGAGCATGTTAAGGGACCAGTAAAGTCATCGCAGTCATGGAATGGGATCAAACAAAGGAACTATCATCCAACCAAAATCATGTCGATCTATCCTTCCTATCGTCAAGAAGAATGAAATTACGTGGGAAACTAAAAAACTTTGTAGAGAAAGAAGTTCTATCTTCCTCGCAACCATAGGATTTCCCTGAACCTGAAGTCATACCGTCTGGGCAAATTCTCTAATCTTAATTCCTGAGGAGGGTTGCTTGATACGTTCGATCAGAAATGTGAGCTGTGGCCAGAATGAAACAACATCAACAGCTTCTAAAAGGCGGTATCTCTGCCAAATTAAAAGATAGATGTCCAGAATAGCAGCCTATGGAAACTTCTTTATACAACACGCAAACTAAGTATTGAACTCAGAAACTCATGGAAGTTTTACAGATCCTGCTTTATCACTGAGAGTATTAGACGCAAAACTGCAGAAAGCTACAATGCCCAACATGGAGCGACTTGACATGATATAACTCTCCAAAATATTCCAAAAAATAACTTTGCAGCTAGAATGGTTTTTTCTGCAGAAATCCAATTGATAAAAGATCCAAGTTGACTAATAGGTAGAATAATTTTCCTGGAATTCAATTTCCAGTGAAACAAGGACGGGCATCGTCTGTTGTTCGGACAAAGCCCAAATCTAGCACAGATTTTAGAAGCATTTCTGCTTTGGTCAGACCAGAGGTCAGGAACACCATGGTGAATTCTCTCGTGAAGCCTCGTTTTTACGTTTTGGGAACTCGAGCTACGGGAATTAAACAAGAAAAAGGGCATTGGATTTTTCGAAGAGGACTAATAGTATTAATAAATTAGGACAGGCATAATTTTAATTTTCTGTTGACTGGCACTAAGCAGAAAGCCAAAGAAACTAAAAACTCTTTCTTGGCTGTATTTGTTGGAATATTTCACAGAAAGAACCCACTCCAAAGCCATCTCATAAATTGACATTGCCGACAAATTGAATACTCATCGTGGAGTAGAAACGCAAGAAAGCAGAAACAATAGAGAAAATATCTCGACAAGTCCCGACTGCTTTTGACGGCAGATCAAAGAAGGAAGAGCACCTCGAATGTTCTTTTGAGTGGTTCCTCAACTGCCAAAAGAAATTGAGCAAACGAGAAAGATTGAGCAGGAGGGTTGCACAAGAAATATCAAGAAAAGCAGAAAGTAGATAGCAGAAGGAGCAGACCTTGCTCCATTAGTGCTTCAAACTGAGCGATGGCTTCTTGCGAAACCAGACACATTGCTTCTATCAGAGATGTGAGGAAAAGAATGAACGATCGACAGAAATTGTTGCCACGGCTAAAAAATTTCTACCAACGACTCTTTTAATCACTATAACCAAAAAATCTACCACTACTGGTAGCAGTATATAATGTATGTTAGTTAAAGGGAAAGGAAAGGAAAGGAAAGCAGAAGAGAGCAACAGCAAGACAATCATAAAATATTCTGCTTTTATTTATGCGTGAGAGAGAGAGAGAGAGAGAGAGAGAGAGATTATGCGTGAGAGAGAGAGAGAGAGAGAGAGAGAGAGAGAGAGAGAGAGAGAGAGGTGAAGGGTCAAGATTCAACAAAAGTCGCAGAGCCGAGCAGTATATGCATTATTATGCAGCTCCTCAGCCCTCGCTCCTCGCTCTCCTCTCTCTCTCTTTCTTTCTTTCATTTATCTTCTTTCCTTTTCTTCTTTGGACTTTCCTTTTTCCTTTAGGAAGGAAAAATATTGCTTTTCAAAAAAGTGTTTGTTTTTTGGCCAAGTAATTTACTTTTCCTATTCCGGTTTTTTTTTTTTTTTTTTCCTGGGGTGGGGGTTCGAGGGGAATGCTATGGTCGTAGCAACACAGAAAAGTACAATGGTAAAGCTTGAAGATACAATAATTTATGCTTTAATTTTACTTTTTTTGGGGTAAATTTTCAAAAGTGCCCTACTATTGCCTCTAGTTCCACTTAATTAGTTTATCAATTATGTTAATTAATACCAAGAAAAATAGCAGGGACTATCAATCGGGTCGAGTTGACATAGTCCAATCCCATACTTAATTTGGAATGTTCAAGTTAAGCCTAATTGGGCTTAAGTTGTGTTATTTCAAACCCTATTTTGTGGTTCGAAATTAATTTAAATCGAATTTATGTCTAGTTCTGAATACATGCTTATATATATAATAATAGTAATAGCATGATATGAAGAAGTGGGTAGATTTGAGTATCGATAACCAATTGATCTTACATTATTATTTTGGGTGCATAACTCTTTTAAGTGTATAAAATATTTGTTTCATTACATTTATTTACTATTTGGTAGTAACAAAAGTATGTTGATTTTCTAGAATAGAAAATTTCGGATTCTTCTTTTATTAATAAGCTTTTTCTTGTTTGAAGTTTATGATCAAGTTTGACTATTTATAAGAGAATGCTTACGATTTTAATTGATGAATGGTTGGTATTTATGGCTTTTAATTGCAAATGATAAAATGAAATTTAAATGACAAGAAAAAAAGTTAGTATTTATTTTAGTACGGCGGGCTCTCGTATGAACCATGCTCCGACTCAATATTAGTACGTTCATCCCAGCTAAACCCCAGCCCGTGAGTGTTTTTTAATTCAATTTAAAATTTTTACACATCAAAAGAAAGAAAAAATATGATATCTAATAAAAGATGCTTTTACTATTGAGCGAAGTCGTCACGATTAATTTATATATTTTAATCTTATTATAAAAAATTACATTATAAATAAAATTTATATAATTAATAATTAAATAAAACACAAAATTATAAAAAAAAAAGACTATTGTCCTAAAATAAATGTTGCACCAACCTTTTGATGATAGTTCATTTTTCTTGCAACGTGTAGGGACATAGGGTGAGCTGAATGTGTGGCGTGTGAGAAAGGGAGTACCATTACAAATTCGCATATTCCCTTTGGATTTGTAGTTACGGTTATATAAGAAACCAAATTATAACCATTTTTAATCATCTGTTGATGTGCTCCCCCACCTCCTCCCTCCCCCCTTCTCTATGTCTTACTGGGCAACAGATGATGCCATGTAAATATGTGGATCCTTTCAAAAAGAAAGAGTAAATTTGTACACAATTACTTAAAATATACATTAGTACTTTACTCTCTTAAAATTATTTCGTTTTAAAATATAAATTATTTTAAAAAATTTATAAAAATATTCAAAAATTTATAATAAAATATATTTTATATTCTTAATAAATAGGCAAAAAAAAAAGAAATACAAAGATCAAGAGAGAAAGACATAAACAAAGGAAAAGAGGAAGAGAGAAATTGAATGGAGAATCACTAGGCTGCGCTTGAATTGCAAATCAAAGTCACTATTTTTAATTTAAATCATTTTTTTCATAAATACGCTTTTTAGAAATACGAATTCAATCTAAATAATTGAATGAAGGGAGTTGCGCCTCGCGCGTGAATTTTATGGAAAAGTCAAAGCAACCTTACATTACGTGTTCTTGTAAGGCTACTCTTTCTGTAGGCTGTAGCAGTCTCCGGGGGAACTTAATAAAACAAGAAGAGAACTTGCTTTGAAAGAGCTCCATACTCACTTCCTCACCATTTCTTTTTTCTTGTAAGCTGTCTCTGCTTTCTTCCCCTTCAGGGGCCCGACTATTATTAATCTCTCCCTCAACACCTCAATATCATCACGGCCTCCGATCATATGAACACGATCACGACGAATGCTGGCATAGAAGAAGAAGGAGCAAGATGGTCTGCCCATCACGTCCCGTACCCCGCCAGCGAGATCGAAGAAGAGCACTCGAGCGAGCCGTTTGAGATCGACGCCTTGGATACCATCAGAGAAGAAATTGATTTCCACAACAACAGAGGGGAAAGTGCAGTTTATGTTGCGATTGGCAAGTCCAGCGAGGAGTCATCGAGCATGGATGCACTTCGTTGGACCCTCAGTCACGCAGTCCGCGACCCCTCCAGCACTGTTGTTTTTCTCATCCACGTCTTTCCCGAGACGAAGTTCATCCCCATGCCTCGTAAGTTCTCTCCCTAGTACTTATTAACCACACTGGTAGCACTGCTGTTTTGCTTGGGAACAATAATCTATGGCCGTTAATGCGATCAGTTTCTGGTTTCTCTCGCTGTTGTCTTTCTTTCTTTGTTTTTTTTTTGGGCACATCAGCGGGCGGCCAGCCGACGTCGGAGTTCTTGGCGTAATGTGGCCGTTTTCACAGTTGGATACATACTACCCTTAAGTTTTTTTTTTTTTTCTTGTTTTGGTGGCTGGTGTGGGTGTGCTGAATCAGCTGCTACCCTCATGTTTGCCCGTGCAACGAAAAAAGACAAAATTAACCGATCGAACCGCACATTCACTTTTCAGATTGTATGCAGAGGTTAGAAACACTAGCGGTAGAGAGAGCGCAGCGCACAACATTAACACGAGATAGGACCAGCCTGATCACGTCATTATTGTTTACTAGAAGTATAGATGGTCTTCATTCATTTGCGCAAAAGTCAAACTTGGATGAAATTTGCTACTAGCTTTTCTGCCTTAGAAATGATTAGAATGAATGGGATTAGATATAATTTAGTTTTAAATTTTTAAAAAATTAAATTATTTGTGAGAGTTTTAAATTTTGTTTTAAATTTCAGAATAAAATGATTGTATCCAAATACAACTTAAACTCAGTCCATCGATATGCAACCAGACAGGGATTTGTCCACAAATTTGACACATGACATAGAAATATATATAGTATATTGTAGCACTAACAAAGAAATGTCAAATATATTGGTTTTGGTTGAAACACACTATCCATGTGCCTTTTATGGTCATCTGATTATCATTTATTGGCTCCTGCGTGACCTATTGCTAGAATGATTTTATATATAGGGAAGGGAAACAAGGAATCAGCAAATTAGTTAAGGGGAATTCTTGTTGTCAGATAGGAAAATCCATGTACATGCAATCACTGAAAAATGGTTTTTATTTAATTTATACTGCTGAGTTTAATAATTAGAGGCCAAAGTCTGGAGTAAGCCCTATATTCTCATGCATACTAACATATAATTGATCCTTACAAGTGAATGATTTAATGGCATGCAGTAGGAATGATCCCAGCCAGTCAAGTGAACCCTGAACAGAGAGAGAACTACATGGCCCAAGAAAGAAGCAAGAGGAGTGATTTCCTTCACAAGTTCCTAAACCTCTGTTCAATCTCCAAGGTATGTTATATACACTAATCATGAGGAAACATGGACAATTTTATTCTTTAGTATTCATCAGCTGAGATGTTTGCCAAAGGTTAAGGTGGACACCATACTGATTGAGAGTGATGCGGAGGCAAAAGCTATACTGGACCTCATCCCCATCCTCAACATTAGGAAACTCCTTCTGGGCACAACTAAATCTTATCTAAGGAGAATGAGAGCTAGGAGAGGAAGCGGAACAATTGAGCAGATACTCAAAGATGAACCCGAGTTCTGTGAGGTGAAGATCATTTGTGAAGGAAGAGAGATTGCCAACCCAATGGCCGAATCTCCTTCCCCCTCTCCGCCTCCACCTAGGGGTGACGCTGCCCGCACCGCTCAAGCCCAGAACCACGTTCTGGTCAATAACGATTCCTTTACCTGCTGTTTCAAACCAAAGGCTGCGTCTTAAACGTGTCTGGTTTATTAGTTGAATATGTTATGTTGTGACTATGAACTGACAGCGGGGATAGCTCAGTTGGGAGAGCGTCAGACTGAAGATCTGAAGGTCGCGTGTTCGATCCACGCTCACCGCACATACTATTTATGATTAATTTTGTTTTACTTATCCACGTCAGGTCTGAAGGTCGCCAGCTCGATCCACGCTCATACTTTTTTATGATTAATTTTGTTTTGCCAAGCTATCTATCCACTTGGTGTGCTTTTGGATCAATCAAAACTGCACAACCAAATTGGTGGGTTAGATAAAAGTCAGGCGAAGTAGAGTTTACTCATTCATTGATTAATAATCTGAGTCCTATTTCCTTGAGAAGGTGTAATATCTGATCCAGAAGAGACAGATGTTAGAGGTAGGAGAACAAGAAGAGTACCCTCCGCTACACGACTGCCACCTACACTAACAATATACAAGAACAAACTTTTAACAGCGGAAGGAGAGGTCTAGCATATATTATACACTGTTCCCCTACCTAAAATTCTTTTCCCTGAAAAACCCATTATGTCCAAGTATCATAAAGAAAAAGATGTGACTCGTGGGTCTGTGGCCAAGCAGTTTCTTTGATGGACTTGTCTTCCTCGACTCAACTTGTATCCGCCATGCCCTGGACTTCCAAGTGTTTTTAAACTCATACTGAGAACCGTCCAGTACAACAGCCAAGAGGCGGAAATGCTATCTTTAGGTATAACAATGCTGGAGAGAATCCTGTTCATTATGCGAAAACCAGAAACTTCAGCTTGATTCACAAGAGATGCGTAACTGTTCAATCCAATGACAAGATCACAATCCTTATCGTTCATAGTTCAGGAAAGTCGGCCACCCCTTCAGCTAAAAATCCCCAACTTGTTCCATGAATGAGCGTTCATAACCCAGAAAAAGTTTCAGGGAGCTTAATATTTGCTAGAAGAAGTCAAACTCCAGATAATTATCAGAAGCTTTTTGATTTGGAGCAGCAGCAGAAACCGCCTTAGCAGTCTTCTCACTCGTCGAAGCCGCAGGAACAGGCATCCGCTCAAACTCAACTGCCTTTGGGATTTCAGGAGGGGTAGCACACCGTATAAGGGCCCAATTAACTCCCTCAAAGAATGGATGCTGCTTTATCTCCGTCGCACCTCTTTTGTATGCCAACCTGTGCTCCGGTTCTTTCACAAGTAACCCCCTAACAAGATCCCTAGCAGCAAAACTGACAACCGGTGAGTCTGGAAATCGGAGGGGCTGTCCCACGACATTGAACAATGTGGCTCGATTCCCAGATCCTTTAAATGGAGTTTTACCAAACAAAAGTTCATAAAGAAAGATTCCAAAAGTCCACCAATCCACGGCACTTCCATGACCTTCACCTTTGATAATCTCAGGTGCCAAATACTCATGGGTTCCAACAAATGACATAGAACGGGCACTAGTTGGTTCAGCAATCAACTCAGGCAACGGGCTCACTTGGTTACTGACCTCATTTTTGGGCTTCCGCTCCTTCTTAGACTTGTTGGAGAATAGACGGGGAGAGAAGCATGTTGTTGGAAGCACGCAAGATGGCTGAATACAGACTGGTTCAACGCAAGCTGGCCGGACACAATAAACAGGGTTCTTCCGGAGGGGCTCTGACTCCAATTGAGAGGTCTTAACAAGAGTTGGACTAACAGCACAACGAAGTGAAAGGTCAAAGTCGGAGAGCATTATATGCCCATCTTCCCTTACGAGAACATTCTCTGGCTTCAAGTCACGGTAGACGATCCCAAGCATGTGGAGATATTCAAGAGCCAGAAGGACCTCTGCCACATAAAATCTGCAAAAGTACAAGAATCATAAACAGATATCTTATGTAAATTACTAACTGATATTTCTGCAAGTAGAAATGCTGGTATCCTGAAATTTTCATATATATGGGTACAAAGAGAATTACTCAAAAGCCAACACTAAACTGGTTTTACTTCATGTATAATACAAACTTAATAGGGCAACCACAATGCAGAATGCTTCCACTATTGGCAACTTCAATTTATTCAACTTGCAACTCCATCGTTACATTGGAGGAAAGCTTGCCTTATGTCAATACTCACTTCCATTACTTAATAAATACATAAATCACTCCTTTGAAACCAATTCAAAATGAAATTTAAGGTTGTAGTTAGTACTTAAAAGGATAAAATCGTATTTATAATTCAATTCTCAAGTTTCCTAATCCCAATACTCCAAACCGTTATCTAAATTTGATCTTCACTTGAACAGTGTGACTCATACAAGTCGCATTCAAATAAATATTAAAAACCAAGTGAAAAACTTCAGAAGTTTTAAAATGTAGTAAAGGAACTCTCCTAATAAAACAATGAGGTCGGGAGAGATCTGGTGATAGAAATTTCCAAGAGACTAGTAAAATACTCGTGAATATTATGTTTTTTTTATCTTACTTCTAAGAAAATACTTTTGTAATTGGACACAAGATGTAATAGTACGATAAATCTTTTGCAAGTTAATCCAAGCTACAGAAGCAGCAACAATGAGGGGTCAAAATCCAAGCTGTCATGTAATCAAATTTGCGAACAAGGCAAATCGTGAAGCAATCAAGAAGAAAGATAAAAGTGCCAAAACTAACTGAAGGAAATGCACATATAATGTGACATGAGAATACCAGTGTCGGATACTGTTCAACAGAACTCATGACAAGTTTCAGCAATGAAACTGAATGGATTTTACTAAATTCACAATCCCAAGCTATGAATTCATTTTGAAAAGAAATGAAGAAAATCATACTTTACTGATTGTTCAGAAAAGAATTTTCCTGGCTGTCTTTGCCTGAGAGTGTGCAGGTCTCCTCCAGGGCAGAATTCCATCACCAGACATGAAAACTTGTCTGTTTCAAAATGGGCGTAGAGAGTTGGAAGAAAGGGGTGGTCCAGGGATTGTAATATTTCTCTTTCCGTTCGGGCCCGGAGAAGCTTCTTCCTACTGGCCAGAGATGCTTTGTCCATCACCTTCATTGCAAAGTAGCTCTTGGTTCCACTCAACTCTGCCAAATAAACACTTCCAATATCTCCACAACCCAACCTTTTCAGCAATCTGAAATGGCTCAAACCCAATATGCCATCCTTTGCTCTGACTGCTTGGATGGCTTCCCATCTCAAGTCATTTGCTTTGTGGGGCTTGTTGATACTGCTACTAAAACTGCTGCAAGTGCTTTCATCACTGACGTCACTACTACTACTTCCTCTACACAAACTGCTCTTCCCACTCTCAACAAAATCAGCATGATCACTAATTTTAGCACTTCCGTTTGTTTTATCAAGACTGCTTGTTCCATCACTCAGCTTAGCAGAAATAGAACTACTCTTGAATCTTTCATGGCCAGAAATTTTCTTTTCTTGATCAAAAGATACTTCCAATGAGCTTCCAGCTTCACTCAGTCCAGGGCTAACAGTTGTTGAAACTTGTTCATCATCAACTACAGAATTCTTTGAATCAGATATTTCTGCTGATGAATTTACAGAAACTTCACGATTGAAATTTGAGGGATTACTATTTTGTAACGTTTCTTTTGCTGTCTTTCCAGATTCTAGGAGATTATCAGGTGCATCTAGCTTGGGTTTGCTTATTCCTGAGACCTGCATAGGCAAAGACCTGAAGCTTGTTGTTTCTGTTGTTTGATGAGCATCAAGAGCTCTACCTAATGCTTCCGGCAAAGGTCTATTGACAGTTTTTGACGCCATTAGATAACAAAGAGTACCATGTACGCTAGATCTAACTTATCATTCTTCAAGTTCCATTGCAGCCTCCACAATGACTTCCGTTGACATGGATAATATTTTATTTGGCTGTAAAAATCAAAGGACAGATGAACAAATCAAAATCAGTCCAATAAATTTTAACACTTTCATCAAATTTACAGGTAGCATGTTCACAGAATCACATGGTGCAACCCACAGCCATTCAATTATACTTCACCAAGCTAAGCAAACCATTTAGATTGGTAAGTGATCATGCTAGACAAAAGTTTTGATAGTAAACCTGAACCCAATTTAGAATAAATGGGTCATTAAACAACAAAACTATACTGGAAAATAGCAAAGAAAAAGGCAAGCCAGATAAAGCCATCCTCGAGTCGATGCAAAGCGACCAAAATACAATCTTTTCTGGGTAGAACAGCAAGAGGACCTAAATCTTGATTGGAAGAGTAAGGGAAAACTTCCAGCAGCTCAAATAGCTGGTATATTGCACTCATAGAAATGGATGTAACGGAACATGCAAAATAGATTTTAAAAATTGATAAAGAATGCAGGTGTGGTAAACAGAAGTCATGAATACATCTCGAGAAGCTAACGGCTTTTCAAGCAAAAGGAGGCTACAATACAAAAAAGGAACAGAAAATATAGGAAGAAAAAATGAATGATAACCAAAGTTTTGCGGAGAATTAAGCAGAAATCAAAGACAGCCAAAAAAGTAGAGACACAGACGAAGTCCATGAAGTCAGCTTCAGGAAAACTGCAGCAGTTCGAGGATAGAGACGTCCTCAAATTGAAATCACTAATAAGGGGTGAATAGGATAGAAAGCAGATCTTAATCACAGAGAAAACCCAACGCAGATCCGCATTCACCGAGATGCAAAAAGCAGAAGGCGAAAGCACACCCAGCAAAAAGAAGGCAAAAGAAAAAGAGAAAATTTGAAGAGCAGAGAAAAGCACCTGAATTGCAATAGGATCAGAGGTTTGCTTAGTTGAGGGCCACGACTTAGGCAGCGGAGAAAAGCTCCGCAAGAAGCAGAAGAAAAGAGAAGTCTTTCTCCTTTTATTGATTTGTGATACTTATGGGGAAAAGTGGGAAATAGATGCTGGAGAGAAGACTACTAGTACTTGATAAAAATTGATTAGGCCTCCTCAGCTTCTGGTTCTGTTCTGGACTGTTACTACTATTACTCCCTAGAAGACAGAGACGGAGAGAAAGAGAAAGAAGGACACGGGAGGAGGGGATGAGAATCAATACAGAAGCTCAGGTGCCCTTTTCCCGGTTACACATATTCATACGTATGGAGTATTTCTATTTTCTTGTTTGGGGTAAAATCATTTGTTTTTTTCACCCGAAACTGAAGGCCTCCGAACTTCCTCAAAATCAAACACCTTGGACTCTACGGTCTCGCCTCTGTTCCCCACTCCCAACCCCCACGGCGTCACAACTCATACCACTACGGTAATAATAAACCGTCCGTGATGCATACAGATGATCCCCTTCCTCAGCCCTCGCCGTCAACCTGTAACAAGCACTCCTATAATTGATACCGGTAAAATCTATAATATACTTAACTTAATATAATTAGACGAATTATAATTTATAAAATATTTATATAATTATCACTATAAAATATCTCCTCCTATACCAACCAACTATTCGATGCCCTCATTTAACCCCGAACAACCTACCCACAATCAAAAAGAAATCGGATCAAAACCTTCTTGTTGCACAAACTTGCAACTATTTTCTTGATTGTAGCCTGCGGTTATCTTATTTTAGGATGAGATTTTATGCGTATGAATTTAAAAATTTTTATTTTAAATTTTATAAAATTAATTTTTTAAAAAAGAAAAAATAAAATTTAAAATAAAATTTTTATAATAAAACTTAATTTAAATACACGTTTGGTGATAGTTTTGGTTTTTTCTATATTTGATAATTTTAGTTCGCTTTATTCTATTATATTTTATTTATTTAAAAATATATAACATATTTTTTTACAGATAAATTACAATTTTAGTAAATTTTATAAAAAATTAATAAATATCTAAAATACTTTTATTTAAAAAATTTTAATTAGTGTATCAAACTCAATTTTAATATTAAAAATTAGTATTTAGAATGATTGGTTAAAAATTAATAATTTTTTAAAAATAAAAATATTTAAATAGTTAATTAAAGATAAATATTTAAATAAAATATTTATATAAAAAATAATTTATATTTTATTATAATATAAATAAAAAATACTACACATATTTTAAAACTAATAGAATACTACTAGTAATACTCAGTAAAGGACACAAAATGGGATCAGAATTTTATGCAACGTTTTCTGTTAAAGAATTGAGAATTAAAAGAAACGATGAAGTTTCATAAATGCATTCACTTTATTTGAGTGAGTTCAGAAAAGTCAAGACCGGAATTCGTGACTGCCTACTTTTTTGGCCTTTGAATTGAACTCAACAGTGTAAACGGGGTAGTATCGTACCTAATTAAGATTCGGATCTTCTATCGTGCAAGTTAGGAAAAATTTACTCCTTAACGAATGAAGCAACTGCTCTTTCTCCATTAACGGATCGATTAGCCAAGCTGGCCCCAACTGCAGCTCTATTGCTATTGTACAGGGATCATAATCAGCAAGTAAGCATGTAAAAATAATACTCCCCCTGCCCTCAATTGAATATTATATTCTGATTTAATATAAAATTAATTTAAATAATTTAAAAAATTAATATGATATCTCTTATTAGTTAAAATAGATTAATCATAAGATCTAAATATTAATAAAATTTAAATTCTTTAAATTAAGAGAGTGAAAGAGGTTAATAATAGGACTCTTGTGTTATTAGAGTTTATTTTTTTATTAAAAAATTAAATAAAATATATAATTATTTTTAAAAATAAATATTTATTTATAAAATTTTTAAAAATAAATATAAATATTTAATTATGAATAGAGATAATATTTGATAATTTCCTTCTCGTTCTCGTTTTAATAGTACAAGCTGGAGACAATGGCGACAGAAGGGCAAGTAGAATGTCGTCCTTCATCTCCTACACTAGTATGTTATTACTAATTAATAAGGTAGATAGAGAAGACTCTTTCCACAAACAGGGTGGGGCTTGTTCATAATCTTCTTCTTCTTCTTCTTCTTTATGAGATCAAGATATCCATGGCCTCTGTTAGTTGTACTGCTCCATACGACTGGCAGCAAAAACGTAGCGGGGGGACCCAAGTGCACGGCCGGGAGGACCTACTACATTTTGTGCCAGTCGTGGTATGATACTGACAGCCCTGATTTCTCATTAAGTATACCAAGCAAAGTTGGTTAAGATTCACATCTTTTCAGCTTCATATATTTAATAGCAGTACTATCTTAATTGAGGGTTTCCAAGTTTATCAAAAGAAGAAGAAAATTCCCAAATCTGGCTGTGGGCATTATGAGTTCTGGTTTTTCCTTTTATTGTCACCTTGACATATATATAGGGAAGTTGTCTATTAATTGTTACCCATAGTATATATGAACTAGTGGTGGAGAAATTATTTCCTAGATCATCTACCTTTTTACAGGTGTCTTGGGGAGACAATCATCTCCCTGCGCCCTTCTAAAAACTCTTACTATTAATTAATAGGGGATACGTTGCATGGAGCTTAAGAAGGGTATGTTCTTGCATTGGTTTGCAACCTTAGTGAAAGGTTGATGCTTCAGAGAAGCTTTGCCTGGCTGGAATGAAGAAAATCCAGATTGCCATCTGCTGGGAGAGTCAAGAAAGGGGTTAAGAAGGGATGAGCTGCAAATTGTGTTTGGTAGGTGTTGTTTCAAATACTTGCAAGCCGATGGCTGCTCAAACTTATAAACTCCCGTGCATGTGGCCGCTTGAGCTGACACTAGTGCTGCCTGAAGTAAGTATGAGGCAGCCCTGTCTTTACTTCTTCCATGGGTGGTGTTGAATTGAATCCTATAGCCAGTGCAGTGGATGTTTCGGGATTTCAGGTTTTGAACGCCTTTTTGTCTTAACGGTCGCTGCCTGAAGTAAGTATAAGGCAGACCATTTCTTTACTTCTTCCGTGCTGCTTCGACCCTGGCCTCAATTATCCAATCAACTTGATATTACAAACTACCCTACGTTATGGAAGAAAGAAAGAGAAAAGAAAAGGAAAATTATCGATTCCACAAGGCTGAATATTAAATGGACCATTTTTTAAATAATGTTGTCCTCATCTCATCTCATCGCAAGGCCTAAGAGTCTGGCGCAGCGCAATCATGCATGTGAGGATTGGGCCCATTTATCTCCTCTCATCTCCCGATTGGTCCTTGAGGATGAGGATGGGGGAGAGAGCTCAGAGCGGGGAAAACAAAAATCCAATTGCCCATCGATATTGGGAGTATTGGAATAGTTTACGGTGCTCGAAGTAAAAGCAGGTGATGCATTGAACATGGAAACAAGAAGCCTTATATTTATATTTATGTAAATCAAGTGCTGATGGAATAGTAAGATTCCGATTGATTATGTTCGAATAATCAATATAAGGTGCACTGCTACTGCTATTTCTTTTTTGAATCCCAAAATAACACCAGGAATTGCTTAGGCTTTATTAAATAGTAATACCCTTTAAAGTTCTACCTACATGCATGCATGTACTTCTTGAGATCTGGACTCAGATGAAGCAATTCAACTCAACCTTCTACCCGGGGTTAAAAACAATAAAGCAGAATTGCCAACTATTCCACGGATATTCTTAATTATTGTATTCAGTCAGCAATCGGAACCAAAATGGACAAGGCTCAAACACAATGGAGCATCTAAGCTTCAGCTTTCAGCCCTCTAAAGCTAAAACTGTCTTTTCCCTTATAGCGCAGCTCTCGCCCCCAGATTTAATCAACAAAGACGCAAAGGGATGGCAATATCAATTTTTAGTCTTAGGAAAGCCTCGCCCTTCCTATTTGACGTTATCCATGCACTCGGACAAACAAGTAAAATCAGACGTGAAATTCTTATTCCTTTGTTCTTTTAACTTTTGCAATGCAAAATCTAGGAGGAACATGCTTCAAGCGCATTTGTGCACGAAGCATTCTGTCCCAGTGCCTTTTGCAAATTCAGGATCAAATGCACATGACTTAGGGGCAGCAACTTGTTCTCAACCCGAGGTCGTTGCTGTTATTAGGGGAAGCAAATTTCAAAAGCTAACATTCAGCTTTAAAACTATACTCCAGCCCTCCACTCAGATTGTTTGATCATAACTCAGTAAACGACACATATAAACCAATGCTATCTAGTGCGCATGAACTAAATAGGATGCAGAAAGATTGCCATGAAACGCGAATCTCCAACCTGATACGTGTGTTTTGGACTCCAAGCACCATATTAAATCGGAATGTGGTCGGTCTTTGAAGATAACTAACAACGTATGACCTGAAAACAATAATCTGAGATAGTTAAGTCAAAGATCAAGGGTGAGCTTTATTTTTGGCACTTGAGATTAGTAAGATAATAAAGCTTACTTTTATATACGGATCAATACGTATCCGACAACAGTGTTGGGAAGGAAGGTTGGTAGGGGAAGACAAGATTTTCCATTCCCAGGTGTTCAGACTGCCAAAATGTATTCATTTATTCATCGCTATCGTCCTCATACTCAGAAGCAGACTCATTGCTTCTTGGATCCGTTAATGTACTCATATCAAATGATGAATCAGCCTCCATCTCTTCTATGCCAATAGTATCATATGCCATCCGCTCCTCAAATTTCTTGTCAGAACAATTAAGGAGCCAAGCAAGGGAGCATTTCCAACCCTTCTTTGCAATCATCTTATGTCTTGGCTTTATTGTTGATTCCAGGCCATAGGTAAAAAAAGCTGGAAAAGAAACCAAGTCATCCAATGGCCTTGCCATTGTGCTCTGGAAGTAATTTAAACTCAGTTGCATGATGTCAAGATTTAATGCAAGCAGCTGGGGACATCCCACAACCATCTTTCTCACTTGATCTAAGGAAAATCCGCATTCCCTGAGGAAATCAACATGCCCCACAATGGGCTTATTGCTGAGGCTCACTATCTGTGGCATCTTCTCCACGATTCTCCCAAAATCTTCTGCACTCAAATCAATAATGGAATTAAGAAAATCCCGTTGACTGTGAAGTTTTGTGTCGAGTTCAATCCCAATGATTTCGGGATACTGAGCAATCACAGAAGCAAGCATTGATTGCCTGACATTGAAGTCTAAAAGTGACTTGACATTTGGTTTGACCACGTCTTCAAGACCAAATCCAAGAATGTGAGGACGCTTCTCAATCAATCTAGCTACAGCCAATTTTGGTATACCCAAATTTTCTAGGTATTCCACAAATGGTTTGATTGTGCGACCAACTCTCATCCCTAATATTTCTGGGAACCTAGTCAACACACCACCAATTTCTCTTCTTGCTACCCCAATTCCAACCAAATAAGCCACTGAAGTACTCATGGTACCCTCCAGTTTGAACCCCAATACTTCAGGATACCTCTCCAGAACTCGTGGAATATCAGCTGGCTTAATATCCATTCCTTGAAGATATTTAACAACTGGTGCTAAATCTACCACGACGCTAGCATGGAGAACTTGTGGGTATCGACGCAGAAATTCTGTAAATGTAGACTTTCTAACACACAATTTGCCAAGGTAATCAAGAACAGGAATCATGTTTTTCTTTACACTGCAGCCCAGCAGAAGCGGATAATTGTTAATATCTTCAATCGTCAACCCCAACTTGTGGAGAAAGTCTACCCGTTCGTGCATAACTTCAACAGTTACTGGAAGCTCTAATCCATCAAGCTCGTCGGGTACAATGCCAATTCCCCTCAAGAAGTCATAAACCCGAGCAAGATTGGCAATCCTCTCATTCTTTATCTCTAATAAACTGGTATGGGTATACAAGGATGCAGAATTCTTTTGTCTCCCACTCCCACTAACTGAATCTGCCTTGGACACAAATATATCTACTGAACTAGAAGAAGGTGTGCTATTAGCGACGGAGCAGTGCAAGCACATTTTTAATCCATTCCTCTTCTCACTATAATTTAAAATGCAATGAGTTGAAGAAGAAAACAGCTGGTGCATACCCAATCTAATGGTAGGTAACTCACAATGCACCAGCAGTAGTGACGGTTTTGTGAAGCTACAGCAGCTTAGGATTTTCATGTTCTTCTGCGGAGAAGAAAATCAAAGCTGCATCAAAAAGGGGAGGAAGCAAATGAGGAGTATGAAAATTATCCTAAGCAAGTGATTGGAACAAGAAAAAAGAAATTGCAACTAGCAACAGATTACTGTCAGAGAATCCAGAGCCAGCAATCTAAATATTGCTAGCAAATTTATAATATAGCAAGTCACCAAAGAGAATAAATCTCAATAAGGCATATGGTAAGGATCATAATCATAATTTGTTAAGTCTACATTTACAAGTGTGATCAAACTAAGCAAAAGTCGGACTGGTTGCATATTGGCACTGAATTTGCATCAATAAAACTATAATAGGTAATGTTTAAACGATTGGCCTTTTGGTTAGGCCAAAGATGTGGAGTTCAAAATGCAATCTTTCATCGGAGAGTTGCGAGAGAACCCAATGCTCAATTATAAGAATAAACCGACCATTTTCAGAAGATCAAAGAGCTATGCAATATGGTCACAAGAGTATGTAGATAGAAGCGAGGAAACTTGCTACAAGAGAAGCTCTTACCCAAAAGTAGGCTTCACTCCAAAAAAAAAATATCATAATCCTGAAAGGAAAAACAGAAAAAGTTTTACAAAATGCAGAACACAAAAATCAAAGACCAGAGCCTATGAAGTCAGCTCCTAGGCATTTGCAGCGGTTTCACCTGGTATTCCCTACATTTACAGACAAAAGATCGGCGCAAAGCAAATTCAGTAGCTAAATTCAGAGGGAATACAACAAAGAACATAAATTGATTACAAAGAGAACAATTTTCAGGAAAATCCATCATAATTCAGCATTCAGAAAACAACCCAGAGAGAGAAGGTAGAACTTGAAGCAAACCCAGGAGCGAACCCCCAAAAAGATACTTTGAAAAGCAAAGAGAAGCACCTCAAGTGCAAATAAACAGAGACCCGCAGCGGTCAGGCTCAGACATTGGCGAGGATAAGTGCTGAGAAATCCTTCTCTCGATTTCCTTAACTGCTAGCTATGTGATAAAAATGTTTTTAAGGTCGAACAGATTGATAAAGGCGGTCCCTACTAGTACTCATAGGGTTGGCTGAGGTGGAGGAAGAAGGGTATCTGCGGGTGTAAACTACATCAACTTCCCGAAGTTTTGATGTTATTACAAATACCTCCTAAAGATTCATTAAGAATGATCTTTTTGGTTTTTTCAATGATTTACAAAAAAAATGAATTTAAGCTTGTAAGTGTCATAAATGTTGAAAGAAATTATTACTCCATTAGTTTCAAAATAATTTCTTCCGTAATAAAAAACAAAGGAATTATATTTATAAGTAAAAATAATTTTTTTAAAAAAATAAATATTTTTATAATAAAGAAAATTTTCAAAAAATATTATATTTTAGAAGAAAGAGGGTAATAATTATATTTATGGTGTGAATAATTTTAGAACCAATCCTTAAAATTGATAAAGAAAATCAAATATTATGCAAAGCGAAAAGAGAGTCAAATGACTTATATTATGTAACAAAGCAAGTAGAGTTTAAGATTTATCTATTATGATTTAAGATTTATAAAAAGATAAATTTATAAAAGAAATGTTACAGGGTGGATGTTATAAAAGCTATTACACATCATTCGGACCACATTTTATACTAAAAATTAAGAATATAGTTCGTTAAATTGTTTTCTCTTTATCCAAAATTGAATGTTTTATTATG
This sequence comes from Rauvolfia tetraphylla, assembly GCA_030512225.1. Taxonomy (NCBI): domain Eukaryota; kingdom Viridiplantae; phylum Streptophyta; class Magnoliopsida; order Gentianales; family Apocynaceae; genus Rauvolfia; species Rauvolfia tetraphylla. Next base: position 187,835 of record JAJQKT010000076.1, on the reverse strand, counting down.
ATTTGTAAAAAAATTTAAACAATAATTTTATTATGAATAAAGTATTATAGTGTTCTTATTAATTGTATCGGTTAATAGTGAGACTCGTATTTTAGTAAAACTTTTTGGATTATGTTTTAGATTAAATTTTTCTATATTTGGAATTGTTAGCGGTAGATCTACTCTATTAATGTACTACCTATTTTTTAAAATATAAGACATTTTAAATATTTTATTTCTTTTTAAAATATTTGACTTTTTGTGAATTTTAATTTTTTTTAAAGTTACACTCATTATAAATATAATTATTTTATTTTTAATTATATTAGTAAAATTATATAAGAATATAATAAAAAATACTATTTATTTTATTATTTTTAATTATTTTAAAAAGTAACAAAAAGTTTTGTTTTAAAACAAAGAGAGTAATTTAATTATATTAAATTAATGAGAACATATTTAAAGCACATAACCAAAAGTGAATATTTAATTATAAATATTCTTAATAAAAATATGAATATTCAATTCCAAATGAAAGAAGTAGTATTCTTTACACTCCATGTCATATTCTTTTTTCCTTATTTGGCTATGAATAGTTACTAGTGTGAATGCCCACGCTTTGTGCGGGTAATTTATTAATATTAAAATTTAAGGTTTATATCTATCATTTTTTTTATCATAAGATAAATTCATTATAAATATTTTTTCTTTGTTTTGAAAAATCATATTATCATACCATTTTATGTGAATGTTTTTAATAAATTTGTCTAACCATTACAGATGATAAAAGAGTTTCCAATACTTTTAATCATAACTTACCATAAATTCCTTTATATGTCTTTAATTGTGATATCTTATTGTGCTTCATATGTATTTAAAATAATAATTATAACTTTATTGTTATGAATTTGTTTAGCGTCACAGAATGCTATCAGCACAACTGAAAATCGTAATACTAAATATAGAGAACTTAATAAAGAGGCTATAATATAGAGAATATGAGAAAACTATAGAGAAAATAAGAGAAAGAACACAAGAGCTTTATTGATTCTCTGAGAGTAAAACAAAGAGAGTAATTTAATTATATTAAATTAATGAGAACATATTTAAAGCACATAACCAAAAGTGAATATTTAATTATAAATATTCTTAATAAAAATATGAATATTCAATTCCAAATGAAAGAAGTAGTATTCTTTACACTCCATGTCACATTCTTTTTTCCTTATTTGGCTATGAATAGTTACTAGTGTGAATGCCCACGCTTTGTGCGGGTAATTTATTAATATTAAAATTTAAGGTTTATATCTATCATTTTTTTTATCATAAGATAAATTCATTATAAATATTTTTCTTTGTTTTGAAAAATCATATTATCATACCATTTTATGTGAATGTTTTTAACAAATTTGTCTAACCATTACAGATGATAAAAGAGTTTCCAATACTTTTAATCATAACTTACCATAAATTTCTTTATATGTCTTTAATTGTGATATCTTATTGTGCTTCATATGTATTTAAAATAATAATTATAACTTTATTGTTATGAATTTGTTGGCGTGCAGTAGCCGTCGGCACAACGAAATCGTAATACTAAATATAGAGAACTTAATAAAGAGACTATAATATAGAGAATATGAGAAAACTATAGAGAAAAAATAAGAGAAAGAACACAAGAACTTTATTGATTCTCTGAGAGTAAATCAATCAATGAATGAGTGTATCCAATACATCAATCTAAAGCCCTATTTATAGGGTTCAGGATACATATCAATAAGAAGAGGTAGAGGGTAATCAGAAGACAAATCCTATCAGTAATAGAAAATGTGATAGAACTATACCATCTATCTTCTGGATAGTTGGAGTATCTTTATAACTCTGATATTGGATTACCTCTTTGATATCAGATAATGGACATCCACAATATTAATTTCATAACACTCCCCCTTGGATGTCCATTACATAAGAGTATGCCTCGTTAAAACCTTACTAGATAAAAAATCAAGTGGGAAAAACTCTAGTGAAGGAAAAAAAGTACAATATACTACTCTTTATGCCATATTTACTCCCCCTGATGAGATAATCTTTTGAGATTTTTTAACCAATGCTTTCCAATCTAAATTGCAGAGTTATGGTACTTCAGGACCAAAGAGTTCTTCAATATCCTTTAATAGAAATAAAGTATCTCACAATAATAATCCAATGACCATTGATGTGCTATGTCCATGTGAAACATCTTCAGGATGTTCAATCAAAACAAAAATATTGATCATAATACTTGCTCCTCTAAATTCTTCAGGAAAAGTATCTTGATCATCAAATCCTTTCCTCTTTTCAGGATTTTATTTTCAAAATTAAAATCAAGAGATCAATCACGCTTCAGGCATGTATCAAAATTATATGACTATAGAATTCATATATTTGTCCTGTTGGGGCATCTATGCAAATAAGAATATCTATAAGTAGAATTTTATATTGACTAACTCTACAAGAGTCAGACAAACAATCAATATGCAATTTTATGCAAATAAACAACATTTTGAACTTCCAGTTCATTAATCATTGTGCATAGATCAAGATAATAAAAGTCATAAATGATATCCTCTTTTAATTGATGATTTTCTCCCCCTAATGTGGAGAATACTATGCCAATCAATAGATTGTACAATGAGGATATCTTCTAATAAAGAAATATGTATATCAACTATAGCTACGTATAAAATTTCAATATATATGGACATATTCGACTATTTTTTTAATAAAAATTTACTAAGACAATCTCATTATGTTCTATATGAAAAATTATATGCTTCAAGCACATCGAGTCCATCATGGACTTCAAATATATGTATCATTATCTAATGATAACAAAGATAAACATATATTAAGTGTTATCATGCACTATTATATCCACCACTATAAAAATATTTTTCTTCGTTATCAGTGTCAGGTCTTACGAAGAATCATACGCCATAACTCATGGCAAATATTCACTTTTGTAGTTCGTATTTTATAAGCAAATATTAATTTCTATCTCTTTGGGATTACACTTAAGGTGTATAATTCCTGCTGGGAATACATGTACACTTCAAGTGTACTTGTGAATAGTTTAAACTTTTCATATTTATTATGCGAACTTTATCATTTTGAGTCTGCAGACCTCTATTTGGAATCCTCATTCTGAATCAATATATTATGCGCATTAATATCATTGACATCATATACTTGTTCAGTTCCATTATTTCCTAATCATATTGAGATCTCATCATTTGTCAAAGTTTTCAGGTACCTGAATTTCTTCTGGAAATAATATATCAATCATGTTTGGAAAAATTCTGCTGGAATTTAAATCTCCTCAACTTAACATATATGACCATCTTAAGTTTTTGCTCCGGTGAGGAGTTTGTATCCTTAGAACTGACTTATCTAGCACATTTCAGTTGTGTCTCAAATTTATTTATAGTGGTAGATTATCCTTCAGGGACATCAAATATAATATGAGCATTCTTTACCGGATATTGGTCAGTTAATATACCTGGCTATATAAATTATCCTTTGAACTTCTGGTTCAATGTATCTTCTATGAGGATCAAAATAGAATATTAAGATGAGACATATACTTATATATTTATCAAGCCTCATGTTTTCTCCTCTTTATGTTGGGGCAACATATTCAAAATACGAATCTCTCCCTTGAGATTTGCTCCCAACATATTTAATAATCTCTTTGAGAACCTATCTCATTACCTTTGTGGTGGAACAATTAAACCTAAAGTTGTCCACATATCACCACATAATGATATATATATATATATATATATATATATATATATATATATATATATATATATATATATATATATATATATATATATATATATATATTCAAAGAAAGAATAAATCTTTAGATGCATGTAGATTTTGAAAAGAAGCACTCTTTCTTGGTGAAATGAAAACAGAGCAATATTACTTCAAAACTTTCGATATCGGATTAAAATACAATAAAATTTTATATTTTATGGCTTTGATTTCATCTTCGAATGATGAAGTCGGTTTCTCCAAGATCACTCCCTATGATGTTTTTGCCCCTTGCATCTCACCGGCTTTGATCAATGAAATTCAGTTTCACCATTGATAATTGGATCGACTAATACATATATATTTGAAAATGAATAACTATCCTTCTAGCTTTGTGCAGCATTGGCATGTCCATATTTTAACATAACTTTTCTCGTTGCCATAATGTTCCAGATGCCATAATTGCCTCAAACTCTCGGCCAATCTCTTCTTGCACCTTGCTCCAAGCATCCCCAAGTGGATCTCCCTTAGAACTATTAGCTACTGGCTTCTCTTGTCCACGTGAAGGTTCAACTGCAGAAGGCACTGTATCATCCTTTGACATCTCTTGCTCTCCAAAAGCAGCAACAATGTCTTTGTCATTCATTTGTCCTGATTGAACAATCTTTTTGTCCACAGATCTACCGAGGTAGTAGGAGCAGCAGTAGGCTTGAATTGGGGTGCATGAGGGACAACACCTGCTTTTAAAGTTGTCTCCAATCGCTGTATCATGGGCACTACATCAAGAATGAAATACAAACTTAGAAACTGGCTTGTATAACATCGAAAAAAATATTCTTCAGTTTATCTCAATAAGACTCAAAAGATTGGCATAGTGCCCAAGAAATTAGACAATCATCAAATTTCTATGACGCAGATTCTTCCACAATAAAACTCAGTGGAATGATGATCATCTTATGGAGTAATTGATAAGTAATTATCAACTACTCCGGACTATATTCTAAACCTGTCAAATGAAGTCATGAACAGCCATGGGGGTGTCCTCTTCAGTGAGTCAATTATCTCTAAAAAATTTATGCATGTTTCGATATCGTTCTTAAAAAGCATTTAATAACATTCTTATGAGTTAGCAGACTGTATGTTTCTTCTGTATAGCGAGGACTAATTTCCTGCAAATACGATTCAGATACATCCTTAGGCAGATAGGTGATACCAAGATCTACAACTCAAACAGAAGTCATGTATGGTGTCTTTCCTTCTGCTTACTGTGTTAAGAAATGAAAGATTTTTGGGTTGAAGAAGTTATCAATGCCAGAATTACAGATACATCTAGTCAATATTTATCCCTTTACATCACATATGTTATTTATTGCTACCGTAAACAATAAATTTGATTTCAGCACCAAGCATTCATGTTAGAATTCCATGTTTTATTGATCAATAAAATTTTCTTTATTTGGCCTCCCTTGTTCTTCCTCCTCAATCTAGATCATCTGCTCCATCAGCAAGCACCCGCACAAAAAATTAAAAGCTTAGAAACTTGATCAAGCTTTCACCATTTTCTAATCTATTTCTGGGGAGTTTGAAGGGAGAAATTGAATTTTCACAAATTATTTGAATAAAACGTTCTTCCTCGCAGGGATTTAAGAAGGAAAAAATATTTGAGTGCCTGCATGATAAACCAATGGTCAAGGACTATACTTAATAACAATTGACAGAATGCTAAGAAAGCAAGAACCTCCCTATCTTGCTACCAGTCAGCAATTGATAACAGTATTACTTCGTAAGACAGACAATCCTTTAAACACACAAAAAGAACTTTGATCAACTTGTTGCATTTTCTAACAAACAAGGGACAATTATTTACCGTCATAGAAGCTACTATAGATCAAACTCTTCAAATATGAATCTGCACGTGAATAAAGCATAACACCAATGGGATGCGTTGAAATTTTATTATTCATTCAGGGTTTTTTACTTACCATACACCTTCAATGACTTTCCCCAAGAATGTGCTGGATAACTCTTGAACTAGCCCTTGGCTCAAGTCATAAACATTCAATGTGACCTTGTGACTTTCCTGCAATACTCCAATGATGAGAGAGAAATACACATATGAGGGTCCCATAAACATAATCTCGACAATAATCTAATGATATATGTTGAGAAAATACAACATATCTTGAAAATAACCACACAAAAGAGACATACCTCTGCCATCTCAAATACAGTATGATGCAGAAAAATTTGACAAATAAAAGAAAGAAGTTATAAACATCGCAAGCAAGCTTTGAACCTGCAAAACACAAAACATTAAAGATGTGCCACTGAATTGCCAAAAAGTATACAATACCAAAATCCTCTTGTCTTGTTTTCCTTTACTCAACTGATCTAGGAACACATACGGCATCTTTTCATTACCCATGCTGCAACAGATTGGTTTTGTTTTTTTTAGGATTCCAAATTTTATCAACACTAATACTCGCCTAATCTATTACAGCTATGGATTCAGACGGGAAAAACCACTGCAAATATGGCTTCCTATGAGAACAAAAGTTTTATCTGTATTCTCCAAGTGACACTCCAATGACATATTGGTTCATTTAATTGGATATTAGACTCTTCATATGCCGTTCAAACTACCATGTGATTCGTTACTAATGCATATAATTAATCCCGTTGCAAAGTCTCGTTCATTTAGCTGTTCATTATAGTTTATGGTTTGAGCTATGTAATCTATAACTTTTATAGATGTTTCCTATTTATATAGAAGAACCATAGCTGTGTAAATGATTGATTATCCATGAATGTATGTAACAATAGATTTGAATCTTTTAATTGTATGGAAAACTTGAAGAGTTTAGTATTCAATATTTATATTGTATGCATTATATGTACTACTCGAATGTATCTAAGGATAGATTTGAATCTATTAATGTATTCAATATTTATAATCTATACATTGGATATAGTACAAATTTGATAATTATCAAATGAAAATAATTGTTCAATTTATGAACTGTTTAATGACATTAATTTTACCATAACTAAGGTGATAAATTATGAATATGAGTTCATATAGGCACATTAATCAATACATTAATAAATTGACCAAATCCAACTTGAGATCATGAGTTAACATGATCCTAAAATATTCCACATGTCACTTCTTCAGGCTCAACTTTAATATATATATATATATATATATATATATATATATATATATATATTTATTTATTTATTTATTAACTAACCTATAATTCAAAACATGGAAAAAGGAAACTAGTAGATAATACACATACATGATACATAGTATGCATTAAAAGATTTACCAATAGAAAGAATGTATACAGAAATTTTTATGTTAAAGTTTAAACTCAAGAGGCGCGAAAAATAAGCGAGTGAAATAAAGTATTCAGGCGTCCGTTAAAGCAACCTCTCATCTCCACACATACATCATCGCTCCGTTTTTACATCACTAACTGGAGAAACGAAACACGAGCCAAAATAGAGACGCTGGCATAGAAGCAGTTAAACGCGGAGCCAGATGCTGCCGACCTCCCTGAAGGACCAGCAGGCACCGGCCTAGGCCTAACCATGCCAGGGGTGCCTCCACCGCTGCCGCTATCCCCATCTTCTCCTCTACGCCTTCTCCACCAGCAAGTCCTCCTCCCCTACTTCTGCTGCCTCCTCCGCTACGACCCCCGCCCCTTGCTCCTCCTCTGCTACTACTGCCGCCGCCCCGAGCTCCTCCCCCTCCGCTTGATCCGCCCGCTGGAGGAGCCACTGCAGATGTAAGGAGGAGGCAGATGATGGTAAGGACGAGCATAAATTTGAGGAGAAACTGCATTTTGTGGATGGATGATCATCAACCAACTCGAATTGTTCTTGTCCAATACTCTATAGAATTCACGATGCATTTGCAAAAGAATGTGTGTGAAGTCCGTACAACAGACGCCGTCCTCATATATATAATTCGTGGTATTGGCCTAAATCGGACAAGTCCTACTGCAGTAGAAAAGAAAGAAATTTCATTCTTGTTGATTAAGCGGATCGTGCCAAGAAAAGGTTCAATCTTGAAAAGGTCAATAACTTGCAGCATTATCGCCGCGTATTCCAAATACTACGTCAAGTATAGAGTGTATAAGATAAAATCCCTTCCCAGGAAGGGAAAAAGGAAATGACAATTCAAACGCATCGATGTTCACGTTACACGTAAGAGCTGTGTGACACTGAAAAAAATGCCAATTCCACCTCAATGTTGTGCAACCTTTTTTAAAAAACAAAAGAAGAAGAATGAAAGGGCTGGTTGGTCAAACTCGTAAGCGATTAGAAGAGCGAAAACCGGCTGAGTTAATCATATTGTTCTAGCTTTCTACTTGCGGATGCAAAAGAATTATCTACTGTCTCTGTTCTATTGGCTATGGTTTGCAGTCTGCCATCCATTGTGGAACGATTTAATGATAATCCGCAAATAGTCCATGAATGTCAGACACCTGGCTGGTATAGTAATCTGGTCGGATGTGATTTCCAGCGTCTTCAAGCATAGATAGAGTTGTCACGCCTGCAATCGTCTAGGCAATTGAGTATCACATTCACCAATAAAACACAAGTATCTACAACTAAGAAGAGAACTACACTGTTTGATCAAACATAGATTATGAGAAAGTAAGTTCACCCGAAAGAACAAGAAGAGTTTTACACCCTGCATTCTGTCCAAATAAGATGTCAGTATCCAGTCTATCCCCTACCATACACATCCTCGAAGTGGCGATTTTGAACCTGCATGACAAGATTGAGCAAAATAAGGTAACTCGGGCATTCTTGAGCAGCATCAGGCAGAGGGTAATGACTGAAATCAAACCATTTAAGGAATGACCCCCACCATCGAGCTCCAAGATCCAAGAAAATGGAAAGAATGAAGTAATATCCACCTGATGAGAAGTTCCACTTACTTCTCTAACAAAAAGTCCATCAGAAATGTTGATGGTTTCCCAACTACAATAGGCTCTTTTTGAGTGGATCCGCAAACTGCAGCAACCATACAGCCTGCGCCTGAAACCAAGAGCAACCATTTAAAATGAGACAAACCTTCTGAGACCTCAAAATTATCTGTTAAATTTCAAGAATTACCAGGCCATTCTTGCATATCTGTCATATTACCCATGGCATCACGGTTGGTAGCTATGAAAAGGCATCCTGGGTTTTCCCGTATGCATAGAGTTCCATACCTGCAGCCTCACTTCCATCAGTCCTCATAGTCTCTCTCTTTCTCTCTCTCTGATTCAGTGTATGAAACTTTTCAACTATATGTATTTTTCTGCTAAATTCGTCAAATGGCACATTCAAAAATCTAAAGATGTCTTCAAGCATAAAACCTAAGCTCTAACCCATCCTGTAGAATAAGTAAGGAGTTTGTAATTACTCTATCTCTTCCAAGAGGAAAAATTAGATAGTAACCCTAAAACTTCTAGCTCTTTTTAAGACAATATCAATGGCAGAAAGAGAAAAAGAGCCTCTCTATTGATCTCCCTAACAGGTAACTGTCCCTTTCCCAAATGCATAAGTTGCATGCGAAAGAAAGACCACCAAGTATTATGAAATAAATGCAAAGAAAGCCATAAAGATATTAGCCGGCCTAATTCATTAAGACAAACCTAACCAATTTGAGGATTATTTATTTAATGCTTTTAGCAGATATTATTACTTAAAAACACTATCTAATAAATCAATGTAATAGAGGGCAAGTAGGAACAAGGAATGTGGACCTTACTGTAGCTTATAATAGTTTACATGTCGGTCGAGTCCCACTACAACAGCTCCAACCTGGGTTAGAAATCACATTTTCTTGATCAGACTTGGCACATAAAATATGTTATTGTATTAGGCTAATAGTAAGATGTCAGCTTACACTCTTATCATGGTCAAAGAGACTGTTCTGCTTCCATTCAACAGTCTTTTTCCCATCCTCCTACCAAAAAATGATCCGCTCGTTCAGTGAGAGCTCCAAAATCCTTAGTAATAAACAAAAACACCTTAAAGAAATAGGTTATCACGAAAATTTCAACATAAGTCATTTTGGAAACCTTGACAGATTGTACTGAGTCTGGCTGAATGAGAAAAAAAAAAAAATTACAACAATCACCAGAGGTTGAATGACATGATACCCAAAGAATAACCATCTAACCGAAAGATATATCAGAAGTTATTTTAGTTGTGCCTATAGTTCTCCCTCAAGAAAGCATCATAAGCAAAAGTCATCATCGGGCTGAAGCCTAAAAGCACAGTTAGTAAAAGAAAAAGAAAGTGCTCTTTGGAATTGGTGACGAGGTAAAAGACGAACAGGATCCCAAGAAATTGAAACTTACTGGGCCGCCGAGACCAGTGTAACCAGCAGATTCCAGCTCATCCAATATGCCTTGCTCACCTATTACATAGACCTGCAAATTCAAATTGATTGCAGAATTAACAATCTCGTCAAATTGATTCCTGGTTGAATTGCAAGATTAGGTCACTTGACACTAGCTACAGTACAATCCTGACCAAGGTACTCTATAAGGGTGAAGCAGAACAGAAAGGGGAAAAAAGAATGTACAAGAATGACAAGCAAATCACGCGACAGAATTTCTGATAGTAATTAACGGGAAAATGTGGAACTTCTGAAGAGTAAGAAAGTATGTGTTGGATGCATTATCTGAAAAGCACATATAAGAAAACAGATGGTCCTTCTCAAGAAATGACGAATAGATCAGAATTTCTGAAAAGGAATACTATGCACACAACGAAATTTTGGCTTTTCTACTCCTAGTTGATGAACTTATTAGCCCCTGATAAAAACCATCTGAAAAGTTTCTTAATCAAGTAGATACAAGTCATTTCTTGTAAAGCACATAAACAATCAGGACCAAGATAATAACTTTCTGAGCCTGCAAGTAAACGAATTGGATTTAGAGGCTTTCAAAGACGGCCTTCTCAGTGCCGATATTGTTTGTCTTCTCTGGGTGCTTCGCCTGAATTTTCTTTAGTCAGTTGCAAGATCCTACTTTGTTCAGAGAAATATGTTGGAACAAGATATACACACACCTTTTTCTCTCTGGGAAAGTCATTAACTTTCAAGAACATGGCTGCGGCAAATGACGAGGAAAATATCTCATCCTGCAAATTTCAAGAGCCCATTTAGGAACGCATAAATTTTACTTACCAAATAACCTTTCAGAAGAAAGTGACTGATTTTACAAACCTCACTAACAGAAATTCCAAGGGCTTGGAACTTTTTGGAATATTGCCGTCTTGATTTTGTGGAGTTGTTTGTCACGAACACCATCGTCTTTCCCTACAGACACGAACGACAATCTTTTGGTCTGGGCTACATAAATGGGTTCAAATCCTGGTTCTCCTCTGTTTACAAAGGAATTGATAGGGGTAGGCGTACAATGTAAGCACAGGCTTCAGGCATCAAGTCAACCTTCTCAAGTTCTTCAACTAATTCAAATCTTTATTTTTGATATTATGAAAATGAGACAACATGTATCACATATAAGCAATATATTGATTAACTCTCATTTGGCAATTTAGCAATGTATTGACCAACTCTCATAAACAGTATAGTTCTAGTCAAATAATTATCATTCTAACAGCAATAATCATTGTGTAGCATCTCAACAATAATAATACAATAAGCAATATATTATCAACTTCTTCTCCTCTTTTTTAGCAATGATTAAACTTGGGATAAGAATACTTGGATAGAAAAAGTGAAACAAAAGAAGCTCTTATCACAAGGATTTCATGCATTGAGCTTCAAATCATTATAATGACTAGATAGGCACAAGTAAATTTCAATATTAAAGCATAACATGTGCATCAAGGAATAAACTAAAATAAGCATCAAAATAGAGTTTAGGGATAGAAAGGCTTAGTCTTGGATGCGTTTCATGGTCTTCACTTCCAAATTTGTTTGTTATGATGGCCATGTCTCCCTTGAGCTCTATATGATGGGGTCCTTCATTTGTTGACTCCTTGCTCGTGTAGTTCTGCTTTGGAAAGCTACCAATCTGAGAGGGTCTTTGGATCTTCTTTCTTTGAACCATATTTTCCTCTCTTGGCTGAAGGATATTGGTGATGGATTTGTGCTTTGACTTTGTTAAACTTCCTTCACCTCCTTCTTCTTGCTTGTTCTCTTGGGCTTTATAGGAACTTGCACCATTTAAAATCACTTGAGAAATCTTTCTCAAGTCTTCTTCCATATTCTTGACTCTAGCTTCTAAATCATCAAATTTGCCAAGAATTATCAGAGCAAAAAGACTTGAAAAACTTGTCCATCTTCTTCATTTGCTCTATATGGTTGTCCAATATTTCTTGAAACACCTTGACAACTATGGTATCACCTCTAGTGAGATTTTCATCTTCAACTTCTTTTCCTTCAATAGAGAGTACCTCTTCAAATAGTCTTCTTTTGTGGGGTTGCTCCCCCTCACTAAATGAGTCATGCCTCCTCTTTGTCTTCATTTCCCTTGCCAATATTTCTTCTTCATCTTCTTCTTCCTCAATCTCTTCAGTTTCTTCAACCTCTTTTCTTCTTAAAAGAGTTTCTACTTTTGTTAATATATATTTTTTTAAATTTAGTAAAAATTAAATTATTTATAAAAAATATAAATCCTAAACTTTGGATGTATTTTAGTTAGAGTTAGAGTTTAAGATTTTACTATTAATATCTACAAACATTTATATTTTATTTTTTAAAATTAGTTCTTTTTCTAAATCACTCTCTCTCTTTAGAGATAAATTTAAAATATATTTAATCTTTGAAATTTGGACTAAGAGATTGTAGAATACAATGAGTGATGAATCTATACTAAACAACTTCGATTATGACAAAAACTTTAAAAATATATATATTTTTACATTTTAAGATAGTCTTGTAGAGTTTTACGGAATTTATTGTTAAGTTTCGTAAAACATGAACAAAACTTGACAACAAGTTTTAATTTTTTTTGAAAATAGGGAAAAAATTTTGCAATTTTCCTAAAAAGAAAAAAAAAAAGAGGGAAAGAAGCCCGCAAGTTCGGCCCTTTTCCTTTTTTCCTTTTTATTTTTTTCAAGTGTTTTAATCACTATGTCAATTAATAATCAATAATGTTGTTTAATAATTATTTTGAATTGGTAATTACATATTATTAATTAATAACTATTATATAAATTAATAATCACCGATTAATTAATATTATTTAATCTTAGTATTCATATTAATTTTGTTTCAAAAAATTATTAATATTATTATTCATATTAATTTTATTAGATTTCTAAATATTGCAATATTGAGATATTCTGATGAAGATATAGAGAGAATGAGAGAGAAAGGTATGATAAAGAAAGGAAGAGTTTGAAAAATGAATAAATTTTACATTACATATATATATTAAAAATTATATATAAAATTTTATTTTTAAAAATAAAATTATGACTTAAATTAAAAAATTACATTAATTTCGTAAGAAAGCCAGTCTAACTGCACCTGAAATATTTTAAGTCCAAATTATACTCGTACCACGGGAATACACCTTAACAAAAAACTAAGAACATTTTTTTTTCTTTTTCTTGTAAACAAAATCAAGGAACAAAGAACAATTGTGGGAGCACCATTTTGGTAAAAGGACTTCTCCTTTGACCGATTCTCGTGAATTGCATTTTGTGCTTGCGTAGTCTCCAGTTGAGTAGGAGAGATGCAGTCTTCTACTCGATTTTCTACTGTATAGTCTTCTCTTTCCCTTCCCAAGTCTTTCTCCCTTTGAACTGACAACTTCCTCCGTCACCTGTCTGTCACCTACCGAGAGAAGGAGAGACGCCAATCCACTTGCTGCTCCTGCTCTCCTGCACCAACTACTGTAAAATCTCACTCCAGCAGTGCTCCGAGAGCAGAGAAGAGCGAGCTACATTCGGCTGCATCTCAATTCCTTTGAAGATTCTTCCAGGCGCCTACATTTCTCTTCCCTTCTTTCTCTGTGTCTATTCTTTCTTTTCTCTCCTCCTTTCTATAACTGACAAGACCCGGTCTTTTGCAGTGAAGAAACAATGGCCAATCTCAATGGGGCAACATCCGATCTGCGAACCACGTTTTTGAAGGTTTATGAGGTTCTCAAATCTGAACTCTTAAACGATCCTGCTTTTGAGTGGACCGACGATTCTCACCAGTGGGTCGACCGGGTTTGTTCCTCCTCTTCTTTCATCCTCTTACGTTCCCACTTTTATGATTTGCTCTCAATGTTTCAGTTCTGCGTCCTGTTCTGCCTTCCAAACCTTTTTTCCTCCACAATTGAGTATCTTTCTCGATGGATTTTATTATCGTGTGCTGGAGATTTAGATGAACTTCTCCAAATGATGTAATCAATCATCAAAACGCATATCTCTGAGACGCAACTCAGAAAGTCATGTTCTTAAAGGAGCCAAAATGTTTCTGCTGGAATTTCCATTTTTAAGTATGATCTTTTCACAAAATTCGGAGAACATTTATGGAACTGAACTTGTGGTCTTGCATTTCTTTTCTCTCCTGTTGTTGGAGAGGAATCCCTGGGAGATGGAGAGTTGGTGTTTGTTTGAGATGCTTAGCTTATTGCTTTATTGTGTATGCTGATTTTCCTTGTCCTTTTGCGACGTCCTTTTGTTTTATAAAGCTGTAAGCCAATTATACTTGAGTGCATATGCTCAAGTCGGCGCAAGTAAAATATTCCAAGAATTAGTGATGCTGTCTCACGAGAATTATGCCATGCTTCGTTGTTATGCTTCACCTTTTCAGGGTTTACAATGTTCTTGCCTTTCTTTTTGTTTTTTTCCCCTTTTTTATGGAAGGCCCGTGTAGCTTAAATGGGATTTCATCTCCGGAATTGTTCATAGCTTTCTATCCGCTGTTATTCTATCCCTTCTCAGTAATATTCATTTCTTTTACATCATGAAATTTATGCTATAATTTCTAGCCTAGAGAATAATGAGTAAGGAATTAGTTTATGTTCTCCTTCTTCCTCTCTCTCTCTCTCTCTCATACACATTTCTGCAGTCCAACCTCTACTTCTACATTAGACTTCTGAATGTGCATCTCTGGGTATATCCTTTAATGTTTCTTGTTTCTATGACAGATGCTGGACTACAATGTGCCTGGAGGTCAGAATTGAGTTTGCAGTTAATTACGTGTGCATAGAGGGCATAAGGCAAAAGCCCCTGAGGGGAGGGTTGGGTGTGTGTACCGTGCCTACATGTTCACAGCACACATACTGTTTTGCAGGAAAGCTAAATCGAGGTCTTTCGGTCATTGATAGCTACAAGCTTGTAAGAGAAGGAAATGAGCTAACAGAAGATGAGGTCTTTCAAGCTAGTGCTCTTGGATGGTGCATAGAATGGGTAGGTCGACCTCCAAGTCCAAGTCTTCTTTTGATTAGATTTGTCGAAGTCAATTTTTTGTTTTAACTTAAAGGATTTCTAATACTTTTGAGCGGGTAAAATTTCAGCTACAGGCATATTTTCTGGTCCTTGATGATATAATGGATAGCTCTCATACTCGACGTGGTCAACCTTGTTGGTTCAGGCAGCCCAAGGTTCGTAGAAAGGATACAGGATGTTGTTTTTGTTCTTCATTAACTCTAGAGGTGCTGTTAATGGAAACTGACTATTCATTGTGTTTTCTTTAGGTTGGCATGATTGCTGTTAATGACGGTGTTCTACTTCGCAACCACATTCCTAGAATCCTCAAGAAGCACTTCAGAGAAGAGCCTTACTATGTTGATCTACTGGATTTGTTCAATGAGGTAAATTGAACAGCAAAGAAGATGTTCTGCTAATTTCAACCGCAATACCATGCTAAAAATTGTACAACTTTGGTTCTTAGGTGGAGTTCCAGACTGCTTCAGGACAGATGATAGATTTAATCACCACCCTGCAAGGAGAAAAAGATCTGTCTAAATATTCATTGTCACTGTGAGCATATAAATCTCCAAAATTGTTAGCATGAATTATGACATTGTCCCTGTTGTGAGCTTCTTGTGCTTTCCTATATTTTAATTGTTCAGCTCAGCGTAAATTAGTTTGTGTAGCTACCAAGTGCTTCCTGTCTTTCTTAATCAGAAAACATTAAGGCAAATTCTAAATTTCTTGATAAAGTGAAGGTTTTCTTTCTAAATTTGGGCTTTGCCTGAGAAAAGAAAGATGCTTCGTTTTTCAGTAATATCTGGTCCTGTTGATTGTACAATGTTAACTTGTTACTTAAGTGGTGGATATCTATACACTTGGTCAGATACATAGGTGTAGTTTAGGATCATCCAGTCTCCTTTAGAGATGTTTAGGCTGTTTCCCTCTGGAAATACATCATATATCATGATTCTTAAGATCTTTGGTCCTGTGCTTTTCCAGCATTCTATTTGCTTTCAAGTTCAATGTGCTTTATCATTCGGCTAATGATGTGTTGTGTAACATCACATTGTTAACCAATCAATTTATGATATTAATGTAGTCACCGGCGAATTGTTCAATACAAGACTGCCTACTACTCATTTTACCTTCCAGTGAGTAAATACCTCGTTTTGATTCGTTTACTGAGAAATTGAAATCTAAGTTCACTTCTAAAGACTTTGAATCAAGGAGGATGATTTTGAATTGTGGTGTATAGGTTGCTTGTTCTTTGCTCATGGCTGGTGAGAATTTGGACAACCATATAGATGTAAAGAACATTCTTGTAGAGATGGGGATCTACTTTCAAGTTCAGGTAAATGTTTCTTGTTTTGTTGGAGTCGTTGAGGATTTTGTTTTATCTGTCACAGTTGTAATTAGGTAGATGTTGCCAGCCAGTTATTCTTTTGTGAATATGTTATGTAGTATATTGAAAGGGAAGGGATGAGGGTAGAGATGCACCTTTCTTCTGGTATTTTCTCATCTGAGGGAGGCATCAGCATGCATTTCCAGAAACATTTGAAGCAACAAACTTGTTCCCCATTTTCAGTTTGAAGGAATTTAAGTGAACTAAGTTTACTGGAGCACTCTCTTGCATTGCTCATCAATAAGAATTCTCAATGTTATTCTTGAATAGTACTGAATAATTTGCTCCCTTTGCTCCCTCTGTAAAGTGTCCTTGATCTTTTACACATTCTGTTCAACATTCAGAGACCAATATTGCAGTGTGTAATGTGCACAAATTAAAGGGCTCTGGTGTCTCATTATGCTATACATAATTTGTTTGTAGGAGAGGATGTTAATAAATTTTCGTTTCTTCTAACGTGTGTCCTACTTCTTAGGATGACTATTTGGATTGCTTTGGTGATCCTGAGAAGATTGGAAAGGTAAAGATATACATTATCAATTTGCAGTACCCCTGAGCTTGATGTTTCTTGAGTTCAACTCTTATATACTGGGAGCTCTTACTTCATCCATATGTATTAACAGATTGGAACTGATATTGAAGACTTCAAGTGTTCTTGGCTCGTTGTAAAAGCACTGGAGCGATGCAGTGAGGAGCAGAAAAAAATTCTATTCATGAGGAGCAGATTTCTTGTTTCTTTACCATCTTTTCCGTTTGAAATGTAGACTAACCATCTAAACCTGTCTTCATTTTCAGGAACACTATGGAAAGGCAGATGCAGCTGATGTTGCAAAAGTCAAAGCTCTTTACAATGATCTTGATCTTCAGGTTTGAACTAGGAGGTTTCCGATGCCAAGATGAAATATTCATCCTTGGAGGGTTTAGTTATTGCGTTTTTGTATTAAAATATTGATTTGAAGTTGCACCTGATTTGTAGGGTGTATTTGCGGAATACGAAAGCAAGAGCCATGAGAAACTAACAAGTTCGATCGAAGCTCATCCCAGTAAAGCCGTGCAAGCAGTGTTGAAGTCTTTCTTGGGCAAGATATACAAGAGGCAGAAATAGATGACAGAGTCCTGCGGGTGGTTTCCATTTGTAACTTGGTGGTGGTTCTTGATTCGAGCTTCCGATATGTTATTCATGTTGTAGTTTAGAGGTGTAGTATTGTTGTTTATTTGTATGCCAATTATTGACAGCAACAGTTGCTGACAAATAAACGGTCTTTGCTAAAGCTTGGAAGATTTGGGACCAATAACGTCAAATTGAGCTTTTGTAACTAGAGATGAACTTTGTCGTCTTTCTTTTTAAGTACACTACTATTTGGGGGAAGCCTGTTGAGAAAGAAATGCAAAAACAGGCTTCAGTCAGCAAGTAATAAAAGTCTATGAGAGAGAATTTTTAAAAAAATAATTAATTTTTAAAATTATATATAAAGTGTGATTGAATAGTATTTTAATTTAAAATTTTTTAATTTTAATTAAAGAAAGAATTATTTGTGAGAAAAAATTTATATTAAATTTTATAATAAGATGATGTGTAAATATATCCATAATAGAAGTATTTTCTTTTGGCCGAATAGTCGAAAATACTCCTGCTTTTCAAAATAGAGAAAGTTCCAAAAACACAGATGGGGGTATAAACCGGCATATGAGTGGGCCCGAGTATCGGAATAATTGACAAGTCAAGCTATTGACTTGACGAATGAAGCTTCTTTCATTCTTCTCCATATTCTGCTCCTGCTGTTCATTTTTAGTACTCATTCAACATTGTTGAAAATTTGAGCTAATTTGTCGGTTCTGCAATGATCCGTAATTCCAATTTTTTCCAAGAAAAAGCAAGAGGTAGGTCGAGCAGCACATCTTCTCCTTCTCTTCTCCCATGGAAACCCATTCCAACTTGCGGAACGTGTAAGCGTATCCTCCACAATTGGTAATTAATCGGATAGATTAGGAGGAGGCCCCATAGACTACGGCAACGGCATTCCAGCATCTCATTACTGATTCCTTATGTTGACTTCGACTTCATCTGGTTATCAGAAGGAAATTGTTCGCATTAATGTATTTGATGTGGGTCTCGGACTCGGAGGAAAAGGATATGCCATATGCATGCACGGATCATTCAAGAGAAAGGCCCGGTGTCTGGTAATCTTGATCTCCGCCAGAATTCCCCGCCAACCCCCCGCCTCTCCTCAGCGCACGAAGACGGAAGAAAGAAACAAATGGATGTTTTCCTGCTGAAACAGAAAATAACGAAATCAAAGACTCAATTTTTTTTCCTCCAACAAAAGAAAAGTCTCTAATTTCATATTCATGCTAAAGTGAGATTAAATTAAATTTTTTTAAAATAAATTATATTAAAAATTATTTTAAAATATATTTATTTTTTATTTAAATTTCAAATCCAAGTTAACCCTAAATTCCCTCAGGAGAAGAAACTATTAAGGGACCTTACTTATTTGATGCGGTCATACAGACGCGGTTGGAGCATTATATACACAACATACGCGCACAGCATTGCGCACCTCATTTTTGTAGTATCCAAAATCAATAAGTTCAAAAATAGAGGCGCTGCTCCACTTGGAATTGGAAAAATGGCCCCGTCGTAGTCTATGCTTCATATGTCCTCTCCGATCTTTCCCAGCCCAGAATCAACAACAGAATACAGAGGATGTCCCGACTGCTACTACCATCCCATACCCATGATACGGATTCCCATTTTCTCCGCACATCGAACGTCATCCATTACTATTATACTATTGTTATCATTAATTAATTCCTTCTTGATTCCATTTCCCATTCTTTTGGCTTTCAATTCATCCCTCTTTCTTCCTCCTTTGTCCAATTACTCGCGAATTCAATCCCCTTCGTGTCGTTCTGATTCACATTCACTTCCTCTTACAACACATTTTTTAACTTAATACTCCAATATCATAAAACACTGCCTCATATTTTACTCCTTTCTTCTTATCATCCTTTCTTGAGTTTCTTATTCGAATCTTGCTGTCAATTTTTCTTCTTTCTAACCATTCTTGTTTTTTCCGTGAAGCTGTAGCTTCTTTAATTTGCGTTTTACCTTTGTCAGTTCAAATTTGTACCGTCTTGGTTTCTCATAGAACAGGAAAAAAATTTGTTTCTTTTTTCTCTTCCTCTTCCCCTTTCCCGGGTGATGTTGATCCCTTTACGAGACTGACCATTTTTTAATTCTCACTTTTAACTAAATAAAGGTGATCATCGCATTGATTTTTTCGGTTCGCTATGAAGCTTTTGGTTCGTGTAATTGAGGCCAGAAATATACCTGCAATGGACCCCAATGGCTACAGTGATCCCTACGTAAAATTGCAGTTGGGAAAGCAGAGGTTTAGGAGTAAGGTGGTCAAGAAGTGTCTAAATCCATCTTGGTGCGAGGAATTCTCTTTTCGGGTGGATGACCTGAAGGATGAGCTTCTCATCTCGGTCTTGGATGAGGATAAGTACTTCAATGATGATTTTGTTGGCCAGATCAAAGTGCCCGTTATGCGAGTTTTTGATGCCCCTGAGAAGTCCCTCGGCACTGCTTGGTACACCTTGCAGCCCAAGAATAAGAAGGCCAAAAACAAGGAATGTGGTAAGCCTTTTAATCTATTTAACCTCTCTATTTCTTTTTCACTGACGTTTTCGCCTCTTGTTTCTGAATCACTTGCATTCATTTTGTTTGCTCTTGTGCTCTAGTTTGAGTTTTCGTAACTGTTGTCCGAGGGCAGTTGTTACTTTGTCCTTTTAAGTGCTCAAGTTGTAGCCTTTTTGGACTGTTCAATGCTTCTTCTTGAATCATGCTGTAGTTATTAAATTTGGAAGCTTACATTGTAAGACGCTTGGTATCAGAGGGAACTGAGTTTATCACTTACGAGAGATGTTATTTCCTAAAGTAGGCGGGCCGTTTGCCAATCAGGACCTCTTATAATCATTTTCTATATTCTGTTAGGTGAAATTCTACTCACTATATGTTTCTCGCAAAGCAATCTGTTGTCGGATTTGCAATCTGTTGGTGATCATGTACCCTTAACAAGGAAGTATGCTGATACAGTAACTGAATCTCCTTATATGACTTCTAGTGCCCCCCAAAATAGATCACCTTCTCCGATGAGACTAGAGGAAGCTGCCCCTACAAAGGAGGAAAAATCGCATATTCAAACTTTGGCTGATCGGATTGCTCAAATGTTTAACAAAAATGGGGATACGTTACCTGTTACTTCGGTTAAAGTTCCTGATACTGTGGACCAACTCGAAAGTGCTGATCCCGCTGTTGATGTGAAAAACTCTGATGAGCAACCTTCCTCATGTAATTTTGAAGAAGTTATGAGAAGCATTGAGACAAGAGAAGAGGAAGTTGATATTCCAAATAATTTACCTGGAGGGGTACTTTTAGAACAACTATATGCACTAGTGCCAAATGATCTCAACTCTTTACTCTTTTCACCGGATTCGAATTTTCTCAAATCTGTTATGGATGCGCAGGGAGCCACGGAAGTGCAAATACCGCCATGGAAATTTGAAAATGGTGGTAACCCTAAACGGGAAATTACTTATGTTAAAGCTGCGAGTAAATTGATCAAGGCTCTGAAGGCTATTGAAGAGCAAACGTACCTGAAAGCCGATGGCAAGACATTTGCAGTTTTATCAAGTGTTAGCACTCCGGATGCTCCGTATGGAAGTACTTTTAAGACAGAAGTTCTTTACTGCATCGCTTCAGGGCCTGATCTGCCGTCTGGAGAACAATCTTCTCGCTTGGTGGTATCTTGGAGAATGAATTTCTTGCAGAGCACTATGATGAAAGGTATTATTGAAGGTGGAGCACGACAAGGTATAAAAGAAAGCTTGGAGGTGTACGGGAGTGTATTATCTCAGAACGTAAAGCCAGTTGACTTGAAGGACATCAGTTCGGAGAAAGAACAGATTTTGGCATCTCTAGAGGTGGAACAACAGTCTGATTGGAAACTGGCAATTCAGTACTTTGCTAATTTTACTGTAATATCTACAATTTTTGCGGGGTTTTATGTGCTTTTGCACATATCGGTTGCCACACCGGGAGCTGTTCAGGGCCTTGAGTTCGTTGGGCTAGACTTGCCAGATTCTGTTGGTGAATTGGTTGTATGTGGAATATTAGTTCTTCAAGGAAAAAGGGTGCTTGAATTGGTGTCACGCTTCATGCATGCCAGGCTGCAAAAAGGTAATTGAATATACTGTGGATTTTGAGCTCCTCTAAAGGTTGTTTTACATGCTTTAGCTTCAGCTACAAGCTGAATATGTTGCCTTTAGGATCAGATAACATTATAAGCAAAGCATTGTCAGCCGTACAGCACCTTAAATTTTCCGCAGAGTTTTGCATCTTTAAGTGCTGATTTATTATATAATGTGGTATCCATGCTATCTAGTAGTTAATTTGTTTTGTTCATGTGTATTGACTGCAGGCAGTGATCATGGAATCAAAGCACAAGGTGATGGTTGGTTGCTAACTGTTGCTTTGATTGAAGGAAGCAATTTAGCAGCCGTTGATTCAAGTGGTTTTTCTGATCCATATGTTATATTTACATGCAATGGGAAAACAAGAACAAGCTCAATCAAGTTCCAGAAGTCTGATCCTAGATGGAATGGTAACTTTTATGTCTTTCTGAAACTACTGCAATGCACTTAACTTTTGTGTCATTGATTGATTTTTCAACAGTTCTTCTTCAAAATATAGTGGATTGGTTGCAGAAATATTTGAATTTGATGCAATGGATGAGCCTCCTTCTGTGCTCGATGTGGAAGTTTATGATTTTGATGGACCTTTTGATGAAGCTACATCTCTTGGACATGCTGAAATCAATTTTCTGAAGACTAATGTATCAGATTTATCTGATGTTTGGATTCCTCTTCAAGGAAAATTGGCCCAGGCATGCCAATCTAAGTTGCATTTAAGAATTTTCTTAAACAACACAAGAGGTAACAATGTTGTAAAAGATTATCTATCTAAGATGGAGAAGGAAGTAGGAAAGAAGGTAAATTATATTCTTCCATTGAAGTTTCACTTAGCTACTAGATTCTGTTTCCTTTGTTCTCCTTTCTTTATGCTGTAAATGGAAATTCCTGTAGATAAAACTGCGGTCACCTCAAACAAATTCAGCATTTCAAAAGCTCTTTGGGCTGCCTCCTGAAGAATTCCTTATAAATGACTTCACTTGTCACTTGAAACGCAAGTTGCCCCTTCAGGTGATTGTTTCAGTATCATTCTCATGTTTCTCTCTCTTTATTATATTTCAAGTCTGTCTTCTGATTACGGTTTAGGAGGCACCACTTCCCCCACATAAGTTAATATCAATAGTATAAGATGTTCAAGGGTCTGCGTGTTTAATAATGATGCATTCTTGTCAATTTAGGTTGCTAATTGTGATTTCTCTATTTGGAATTTTATGCTTGTTTGTCACGATCTTTATACTTGTTTGGGATTTAGGGCCGTTTGTTCTTGTCAGCCAGAATAATTGGGTTCCATGCTGATTTATTTGGACACAAAACTAAGTTTTTCTTCCTTTGGGAAGATATTGAAGATATTCAAGTTGTTGCTCCCACTTTGTCTTCAATGGGCAGTCCAATTATTGTGATGACGCTAAAGCCTGGAAAAGGTTTTGATGCAAGGCATGGGGCAAAGACCCAAGACGAGGAAGGGAGGCTTAAGTTCCATTTCCACTCTTTTGTGTCTTTTAATGTTGCACAGAGGTACATTCTAATATTCACTATATCACATTAATCCTGTGACCTTGTTCTTGCGCTTCAATTTAATTTATTTGTCATGTGTTTGACTTTTAAATGTCCTATGTCTGCTATTCTGGGACTAGATCACTGTTAAGAAGTTCTTCAGGTAACATATTCAAAAGCTGCATCTTGTTTCTGTAAATCAGGAATTGCAGAAACTCCCATCTAAACAAGAGTTGCATTTTGTTTCTCTAAATCAGGACTTGTTATCAGCTTCCTTCTGTTTCCCCCTTGAAGATTTAGTTCGGTTGTGTGCTCTTTCTCAGAATTTAGATACTTTTTATGTTTGTTTTGGTTCTTATATTGACAAAATTTTCTATTTATATTGTTTTAGAATGTCTTAAGAGGAGAATTTCTTCCTGTGATACCTAACCAAGAAACATGATGGACATGGGAGATCAATATTTCATGGGCACATGGAAAGACTTTCTTCTAAAATGTATAACAAAGTAATTAAAAAAGAAAGAAGAAAAAACGCAGATTGACTGGATATGAATGGTGAAGAACAAAATATTGTATCATAAAGAGAAAGTGGAAAATGTGTATTGTCATTTATCTTTGTTAATATATGTATAAATAAGCACAATTTTGTTAGTTAATGCTTATGTTGTCAATTAAAGTTCTCCGGCTGAAGGGACTTTTTAGCCTTTTTATCCCAAAAATTGTGCATAATGAGGCTTAACAAAGATCTGACTCTGAGGATTACTGGTTTGGTTATCAATTGAATTACTATTACTTGTTCATGACATCCTCTCTTTGGCACATAATTGGTCTTTTTCTATTCAGTAAGTATCAAGAGTCGAAGAAGTGTTCAATGGAACCAGAACTTTGACTTACAACTTTAATTTTTAACATAGAAGGAACCAGAGCTTTGACTTTGGGAGGCAAAAAATTTATATTATCCCATTTAATGAAATTTCAAATGTGGTTCTATCTATGATTATTAAGTCAAAACTTTTGAATCCATTGCATCCGTCTTTTTCTTTTCCTTTTTCAATTCCTTCCCCCACTCTTTCTGTTTCAGATTTCCCCATTCCCCTTGTTATTTTCTCTCAGTTGCTTTTTTTCTTCCCCTTTGTGATATCCCCAACCTGTTTTTCTTCTTAAGACTCCCCCAACTCCCCTATCATGTTATTTCATTTTCTTTTTACGGTTTCATGACTATATAAAAGCATATTTTGAGCAAAACTTGTGGCGTGCTTCAATAAAGACTGTACTTTCACTTTGCATTTTACACTCTAAGCCCATGCATTGGTATAGTTGCACGGTTGTCTGGCATGTCTTTTTGTTGTATGTTGACTAGGACAGCTTCCCTAAACACAGTCATGTCCAAAAAGTATGAACTTGGTTTTTTTTTTATTTTCTTTTTTTTGGTTGCTGAATAAGTGATAACTTGGTTGTGCAAATGGTTTTAAGACTTTTTCTTCGAAAGATGTTCTTAAACTGATCTTGATATGTTTGATCCATTCTCACACCTCATCATTTATTCTTTTGCCTCCTGGGATGACGATTTCTGGATGGCAATGTTTGATTGCTTTAACTAAATCAGATTATAACTTATAGAAAAGCCTTAAATCCATGCATTGATAATTTGATTGCACGGACAAATGCTCGAAGACAAAGATGCTTTATCTTAGGGCTTTTTAAGCATTAGGAATCTGTTTATTCAGCTCCAAAATCTGCTGCAACGAAATGACAATCAAATTCTAATTGCAGACTTGACTAATTGTTTGTTTATCTGCTGAACAGGACAATCATGGCCCTGTGGAAAGCCCGATCCCTGAGTCCTGAGCAGAAGGTACAGATAATTGAAGAATCTGAAGCTAAGAACCTACAAATAGCTGAAGAGGATTCCATAGTCAAAGGCCTTCAAGCTGATGAAGACTCTGAATCCAAAAGCATCCAAAATGAAGAGAGTGGATCTATCTTGGATGTTGAGGATGTTAGCATGTCTCTGGTCTACTCTTCTGTGCTTTCTGTTCCTGTAAGTTTTGTCCAACCTTCACCCAATATAAGTTTCAACACTACACTTGTTGAACTGCAAAAGCTTCTGTTGGTAATTTTCAGGCTAGTTTCTTTATGGAGTTATTTGGTGATAGTGGTGACCTTGACCGCAGAGTCATGGACAGAGCTGGTTGTTTGAATTACTCTCACAGCCCTTGGGAATCTGAAAAGTCGGATGTGTATCAAAGGCAACTTTATTACAAGTTTGATAAACATATCTCTCGATATAGAGGAGAAGTAACTAGCACCCAACAGAAATCTCGTCTTCCTGAAAGAAATGGTTGGCTTGTAGAAGAGGTTATGACACTTCATGGGGTTCCCCTTGGCGACTATTTTAATGTAAGAACACCTCTCCTCAAAATTCTTCTTTTTTTCTTGGTGAAATGTGCTTCAGTATATGGATCCTTCCCATGGCTTAAAAGAACTTATGTGTTGCAGCTTCATCTGAGGTACCATGTGGAGGATACATCCTCGAGATCCACCGGGTGTAGTGTCCAAGTATACTTTGGGATCGCATGGTTGAAGTATACTAGACATCAGAAAAGGATCACGAAAAACATTCTTTCTAATCTACTTGAGCGTCTTCTCGTCATGTTTAGTGTAATTGAGAAAGAATTTGTTAACAGAAGAATTGATAAACATTGATATGATTAGTGATGGTTTTGTGTTTTTTGGGGAAGACTTGAATTATCAGAGCACCTTCTCCCAGTAATCACGCAATTATCTTGGTGTGTGGTGAGTTCCTTCCATGTCAATGAACCTAAGCTAAAAGCTAGGATAAGACTGCCTGGCATGGCCGATATAGTAGCCCTGGAAGTGTACACGTTTTCACTCCAGAGCTCCATGGTGTCCAGCTTAAGACTAGAAGAAGAGACTGTAGAGCTCTCTGCGAATCTCTCCTTGGGTTGATCATAGCTATGCCAAACTCAAGATAGGTGGTTTATAAGCATTTGAAGAGATAAGAAACCGTAAAAAAGGCTGAAGCTCAGTAGTCTACTAGCGCTACCTGGGGGAGAGTTGCAGTGTTCAATTGTGTAATGGTTATTGTTTTTCATTTGTTGGTTTAGCAGATGCTGGAGTTTATTCTCTTTAGGAGATGTGATGTAAAATAGCACTTACTACTGCGGAAAGCAAGTGTGATACGATAAGGATGTATATTATCCCATACAGAAACAATCCAGTAGTTTTGACGATTCCATGGACTTGGCAGAGTTCGACACTAATGGTATGCAATAAGCTTCAAAATTTCCACGTTCACAGCATGTAAAATTAACCGTTCGTTGCGTTTATGTTTAGCAAGTTCGGACATGTTCTTGTTGTTGTACTTGTGAGCAGCAGCAGAAATGGAGAAAGAAAGAGCGAATCAAAGGAAGAAAGCTAATTCTGGGTTGTAGGCTTGTAGCTGAATGACTCCGAGTTTTTAGTCTGCATGGGTTAGGCGGGAGAAAAAAATAATAACCGAACTGGTTTCTTTGAATCTGAGGTACGTCATATTAGAGGTGTTTCTTGGGATTGAATATATAAATGTTGTAGCTGCTGGCTTTCTCTATTCAATGAGACGATATTTCTACAATAGATTAGTGCCACCCGGATCTGCTTTCTATTTATAGATCAACATTTCTTCTGTAGCAAATTTTGTTCTCAAAATAAATTGATTTCTTAAACTATAAATACTATTTAGTTATTTATTTGGTATCATTAGCCTCTTCTCTCTCCCTTTTTCTTTTATTTCTTTTTGTTATATCTCTTCAAAAGAAGCCATGATTAATTTTTTTAAAAAAAAGACAAAGAATTGAAGAGGAGTTCAATCCTAATTTTTAAGTGAAAAAATATGTGAAAAAGCCTCTAGATAGGTCACAAAACTAAATCTTCTATCATCATTATCAAATATAATTATTAGGTGCAGCTGGCTTTTTCTAATTCTGCCCCTAGCATAAATTTAGACATTTTTTTATCTATCAAAAAACTTTCTTCATCTCCTCTCTTTCAAGTTTTCATTATTTCTTTCAAATGTTTTTGAATATTTTTCCTTTCGAATTAATTTTTTTTCCATTGAAAGTTGTTGCATTTAGTTTTTCATTATATTTATTGAAGATCCATTTTATAATTTCAATTAGATGGAAAATTGATGTTGCTTGAAAGATAGAGAAAGAGTTGACAAAAAGTGAGAGATGAGAGAGAGAAGCGAAACAAAATATACCAAAAGGTTCACTGTATCCAACGAAAACTTGCTACACTGAAAAAACTCTTTGCTAAATTGAAATTATAGAAAAAATAAAAAAAAAATTTAAAAAAGTATGACATATATCAATTTTTTTATGAAAGAGATATGAAGTTATTTAGAAAAGGAAAAAAAAAAAAAAAAAAAGAAGAGGGGATACAAACCCGGCAGAGATGATCCCGAAAGGTGGGTCGCCAGGCTAAGGCAAAACCCTCGTAAGTATTGCCTTCCCTGTCCTCTCTCTCTCTCTCCCTCCCATCTTTTAACCCTCGAATCGTGCAGTATGATGTCTGGGTCTTTCCCTTGTCTCATCGATGATTAATATCTCAACTCTCAACTCTGAACTATAACGGCTTTTTACTAGCGATTTGTATGTGCCAGCAAAACAGAAATACGCGGACCCCTTTGTTTTTGCTTCAATTTCTTTTGCCTTTTCCATTGAATGGTTGGTTAGGTTTCTTTCTCTCATGGTGAAGACTCCTCGGTGGAGAAGGTTGGTTTCTTTGTCTCCGCTTACTCATCTTCTTTAGGTTAGATGGGCGTCTTTCATTTACAGTTTCCTTTCCACCTCCTTGCAACATTATACCTCGCGCTTTCAGAAAGTTCTGTTTTGGTCACCAATTCCCGCTCATCAGAACTCCTCATAATTTTACCTTCTACAAAGTCTATTTCAGCTTTAATGTGCTTTGTTACTGTTGTTTTCATTTTCTGCTGCTGCCAAGTAGACATTTGTTCTTTGATAATACTGTTTGGCCTTTATACTTTGCGTCGCTGAAACATTTACCTTCCACATCATTATCTTCTGCTGCTGTTTTGCCTTTGATTTTATAATTGGTAGTAAAATTTCTTTTGTAGATTTGCGTTGGTATTCTTCTTTGCGCAGCTCTTTGTCAAGAGAATTAAAGCTTTTCTAAACTGGTATTCTGTTTAACTTCTTCCTGTTGTTTGATTAGATTCTCCGTGTTGCCACTTGCTATACGTTTAACATCTGATTGGATTGACTAAAAAGGAGAGTTTTCGAGAAAACTTGATACTGTAAGACAATGTACGGGAGAGCGGGCCTAGATCGCTTTAAGAAAGCTCAGTCTTTGGAACCATTTTCCGTAAATGCCAATTCGTCTACCAATGCTAAATCTTCCTCGCATCCTGCCGCAAAACCAATTCAGCAGGCTGTGCCTACCTACTCTCAGTGCCAGCAATTGCAGTACCAAAATCAGCATCCTGCTTCACAAAAGCCTGCTGGGCAAGATGCAGCTGCACCAACGCAGCAAGTGACCCAAGTTGGAGGAGGCCAATCAACTTGGCAACCTCCTGATTGGGCAATTGAGCCACGAGCTGGTGTTTATTATCTTGAAGTCATTAAAGATGGTGAGGTTCTTGATAGGATAAATTTGGATAGGCGGAGGCAGATCTTTGGGCGACAGTTCCAAACTTGTGATTTTGTGCTTGATCACCAGTCCGTCTCAAGGCAGCATGCTGCTGTTATTCCTCACAAGAATGGAAGGTATACATGCTCACTATATTCTTATCTTCCTCTAGCTTCTAGGATTTTTTTTTTTAGTGGTCTACCTATTACCTGGGAGATTCTCATCCTTGTACTCCTTTAATTTATATTTATGTTCTTACTTGGACATCTTATTTTCATTACAAACATCTTTTATCTAAACATTTCAGTATTTGTAGTATTATGATGTTCATATTACTCCTTCAGTAGATGAATTCCCTTCGGTTTTCAATGTCTCATCTCTTAGTTAAATGTTTTACATGATGATAAATTTTGGATGGTTATCATTAGATTTGAGAAAATAATGATTTTTCAAGGAAGATTTACCAACACTAACCACATGACAAGTTTCCAGATAAAAGCCTCTAACTTAGGCTTTTCTATTTGATAACTTTGGAGAAGGATTTGGAGTTTTTCTTGGTGTTGTACTTTTTATTTGGATTTGTTGTAGGATAAGCTAACTGGTACTGCCTCAAGTACAACGCTAATTGCTTAAGAAATACTCGCTCATGCCTCACGTTATAAATTACAATGCAGAAGAAAATTTGCAAGTATTTTACACCAATGGAGAGACTGTTTGTGAACTATGAACAGAAGAGGATCATGAAGTAATTTTGTCACAGAATGAATCACATCTATCTTTGTCAAGGGCTCTAGTGGATTAATAAGTACTGGGGAGGCAAAATAATTAGAAACATTGATTACTTTTATCTTTATTTGGGAAATTTATCAGTGCATTCGTATGTTGCTGAAGTTATGTGAGTCTTCCGGGGTTTGAAGGGCCAATTAAAGAGTTATGATCTTTGAAGAGTTAGTTCTTAATATGCTTGAGAAGAAGCCAAGAATTTCTACCATTCCACTTGTTTAGTTACTTGTGCTTTTAGCTCTTCTGTCAAAGGAGCAAATGCTCCTGTTCAGTGTTGTTAAGGCACGCGCCTTAGCTGCGCCTCAGGCTTAAGGCGCTCAGGCACAGGTCATGGCGCCTTAAATTCTCAGGCGTGCCTCAAATTGGAGAGGCGCTCGCCTAGGAAAAAAGGCGCAAGGCTCAAGGCACAAACAAGGCGCGCCTTTGTGTATTGGCCGCTAGGAATCTTTTTTTAAAGGAAAAAAAAAGAAACTGAAAAGACACCCATTTTACCCAAAAAAGGAAACTGAAAATGATGATCGGGTATTTGAAGATTTAGATTTGACTTGGTTTGAGGTTTCTAGGGCAGCTGAAGTAAATGAACCACACTACTCATCTAGGTCAAAAGAAACTAGTGCTTCTCGTTTTCAACCTTCGCACTCTACTTTAAGGTCATCGTCTCCCTAGTGTTGCTAGTTTTGATGAGTATGATGAAGATGAGGAAGAAGAAGAAGACACTCTTTTAGAAAAGGAGGATCAAGTTGAAGACATTTCTCTTGGGGATTCAAATGATTATGCAGATTAGGCATTAAGAGTCTTTGGTTGTTTCATTTAACTATGCTATTTATGATTATCTATTATTACATTTTTTAAAATTCACATGCCAAGAATATATATAATATTTATAAACTTTTTATATTAAATGGGCGCCTTTTTGCTCCTTGCGCCTTCTTGCGCCTTGCGCCTTTAACAACACTGCTCCTGTTGCACCTTTTTTCTCTTTGAGGTTTGGATGGGAAGATTTTTCCTCCAGCCTTGCTTGCTGGTCTTTGTGTGTTATTCTGTGCATGTGTGCGTGTTTCTTTTCTGTTTTCTCTCTTTCGTTTTCCCTTTGTCTTTTTAGGTTTTTAAGCTTGTAAAATGCCTTCAGTTGTTAATTTTAAAAGTCTAACAAGTCTGCAAGAAATGAAATTAAGTTCACCTTTGCTGTATGATATATTTTTTAAACGTAGTTCCTTTTCTTTTGGGGCTATAGTTGTTATCTGGAGCTTGTCTGAATCTTGCATTAATACACATGACATGCAGGCACCATTGATTAAGTTCCCTGCGATTTAGAAAAATTCTGAGTCTTGTCATTTCTGATGTAAGCTAAGGTAATTGAGCTCTTCTACATATAAAGTGGGCATTTGCTTCAATACCTTTCCTGCATATCTCAAGCTACTTAGAATAAGCAGGTTCTGTCAATGCCAATGCCGATAAATCTATTGACATTTACATGCATTATTAAAAATTTAATGAAATTTTACTATAATGGGCCTTACGCTTGCAGCATATATGTTATTGATTTGGGATCTGCACATGGCACATTTGTTGCAAATGAGCGGTTGACCAAAGATTCCCCGGTTGAACTTGAGGTTGGACAATCATTGCGGTTTGCTGCATCAACAAGAACTTATATTTTGCGAAAGAATAATGCAGTTCTGTTTCCTCCTCCTCCTGAGCCAGCAGAAATTAATCTTCCTCCGCCTCCTGATCCTTCCAATGAAGAAGCTGTAGTGGCTTACAACACATTTCTAAATCGTTATGGGCTGACCAGGCCAGATAATGAGCCTAAGCCTTCTCAATTAAGTAGCTTCACTTGTGGAAAAGGAGACGATCAGCTGAAGGAGAGGGCAGCTAAAAGAATTAAGAGGACAAGGGTGGCCTTCAGGGATCAGGTTGGTGGAGAGCTGGTTGAAATTGTTGGAATTTCTGATGGAGTTGATGTAGAAACAGAACCTGGTCCACTGGGTGTGAAAGAAGGAAGTCTCGTCGGGAAATATGAATCCCTTGTACAAATAACTGTAATACCAAAAGGAAAAGACCAGTCATCTGCAAAGGAAGTCAGTGTTTCACAAACAGGTGTGACTGAGAAACTTCAGCAAGTCCTTAACAAGGTAAAAGCTCCAAAAAAGAGTGGTATTTACGATGATCTCTATGGAGAAACATTTTCTGGAAAAGTGGGCTCATCTTGGGCATACTCCCCTGTTGGATCTGGTGGGACACATGCTTCTCCAGCTAGTGATGCTGAAAGGAAAGATGATAGTGCCTTAAATGAAAAGCTGGACAATAGCTCTGCTGCTGTTGATAATGGAAGTGATGATGATTTATTTGGTTAGCCAATATCATCAGTAAAATCCCTTTTTCTTTGCTTTGATGAGGACATCTGAAAGATGAATGGCATCCCTTCGAATGCAGCAAGAGGTACTTCTCTGTAAATGGACATTTTTGTTGTACTTCATCTTTTGTATTCTTTACTTGGCATGCTCAATGGAGTATTTGAACATTTGATTTTTACATATCATAATCTACTTGAGATTAATCTGTTTAAGTTGAACAAAATGGGAGAAGGAACTGCTTTATATCAATGATTTTTGCAATTTTTTCAATTTTTCGGATTTTTGGGCATTGAGTTTTATTCCTTAATCTGAACCTTTGCATTAACAAGCCTTGCTCTCTTCCTCTTGCACTTCACAGATGTATGCTAATTTACAGATGATCCTTTAGGCACAAAACTACTTAACATTTTTGCTAAACTAGTAGAAACTTGATTAACTTGGGCCGGCAAGATGCTTTAATTAAGGTGCTATCTTCCTGTGAATGAAACTCAAGGTGGCTTATTGGGGCTTTTATTACCTCTGAAATATTTTTCTCTCTTTCTAATGATGAGCTAGGAGCAGAATTTCTCATACAGTGATACTTTCTCCTAGAATGACCTGCTTTTTTTTTCTCTTTGTTTTGGTAAATACAATGACCTACTTGCTTGTAATTTTGTTTAAGAACTCAACCACATTTGTGAAAACGGAATTTAATATTGTTATGAAGCCCTTGTTGCTGTTAATTAGCTGCTGATTACATCACTTGAAAAAAGCAAGATGGTAACTAACTTTTCTTACTCTTTTGGGTAGAAATGGAGGGCGTGGATGGGGAAGGAGGGTTGGAGTTCATTGCAGTTTGAGAAAGAGAAAAATAATGGAAATACTAAGTTACAACCATTGAGGTAAACATGGTTGCATAGCATAAAAGTTGGTTGGTTAGGTTCACACCAGGATCTACGCGGGGCCTGAGATGGTCCTTCTCAACGGAATTGGAGAAGAACCATTCCTCTTGTCATCTCCAAGGAACTGTCAAGGAAAAGTTAGTTACACAGTAGGCTTTTAAGTTTCATCTCTTGTGCTTATGCATTTAAGCAGGAAGAAGATGGAATGATATGTACCATGAGGAAAATTTTCGGAAATTTGTTCTTCTTACTAAGTCTCAAAAGCTTACTTTTCAAGTTTGCTTCATGGGCCTGTTTAGAAAATTAGAACAGACAGAAAGAATTAGTTTGAAATCACAGATTGTTCAATCTCAAGTTATCTAATATTTAGTTGTGTCATTAGTGCTTAAGAGGTAACTAATTGCCAGTCGTTATAGTACCTTTTGCCGCCTGTTGGTGGTATTATGATCCTTGTAGGAGGAGCAACATGGGCATTTTCATCTCTAAGGTGACATAACAAAACATTTGGGACTCACTGTTGAAAAACTAGGAGTTATGTGGAATACCTGTTTCTTTTGATGTGCCTTAGCTGCAGCTTCTCTGTTTCTGATCTTTATGCGCTCTAACCTGCGTGCAGTCTCCTCTTCAGTCTCTATAACCCCTTTGTATCTTCTCTTCCTTCTCCGAATATCAGCCTTTTTATTCTAACTGCTATTCTCCCTGCAGTGAAAGTATCTCACAGAAGAAGCACCAAATGAAGTCGCACTAATAGATCCAATTCTATGGAAAGAAACCCCACTTATGCTGCCAGCAAATGAGTTTACCCCTAGGCCACTAGTTCCTCCAATATTGCAATGACTTGGGTTATTAAATGTCGTGTTCAGACACGGAGTAGCATCGTGGGAAGTTGTTTCCATGACGAAGTCTTGTGTTCCCTCCGCCATTTCCTCTATCATCACTTGGCTCTCTTGAATTTCTGTGGCAAAAGCAAAGCTATGAGCATTAATTAAGTTGTTGGTGGCTGCGGAAGCCCTTTGGCAGGGGGGCAGCATTCTAGTTTCGTACTCTTCAGAATTATGCAGAACGCTGGTGAAGTGACTCTGTGGAGAAAATGTGCAACACTCCAATTGCCGATACTGTCCGTAAAAATTGAGTCGACAAAGTCCATGATACTTGTGACACCAGCGGGGTCCTGCATCAATATTGCACTTTGTCGAGCTCGTCTTCAGTGAAGTTTTGCGGCCTGAGGTTATCATGTCCGCCGGGTGAAATTGGCTCCATCTTTTGAGGTTATGGGGAAGCTGCATCGAGTCGGGTAGAGATTAGAGAAGAGTTAATGCAGTGTTACTACTACTACTTGGATAAATATGAAAGCTATATTAACAATTAACTCTCAGCTAACACTGCCATGTGGGGATTTTCATGGTAGTAGAATTACTGAGGCTTTGCAGTTCATTGAAAAGAATGGATCCTTTCTTTGGTTGCTGGGCGGAGAAGTTAGTTGAACCAGAGTAGCTTGGTTATACTGGTCCCCGATTAAATGTTACTTGTGTGTGTTTTCGGGTAATAAATGAGTTGCTGGTCATTCAGTATGTAGTTTTAAGAAGTTTACATGGTGTGTGAAGATTGTAAAATGATTGTGTCTCCCAGTGCCTCAGTCATGCGATTAGTGTGGTCTGTGGCGCTGCTATCTTTTGATTGGGTACGGTAGTAATGGGTTCTCTTCTCAGAAGCTCCTTCTACATTGAAACATATCTAAAGCATTCTACTACTTTGAATGGTTCTTCGCCTACATGAACGTGAGCGCAAAATTCCATTGCTGCACTGCACTTGTGTATGTATTCTGGTCAATTTTTAAGACATCAAATCAAATGTTGATTATGAAATAGAATAAGCTTTACCCTCTCTATGATATTTTTTTATCTGAACATTAAGATTTTAATTAATATTTTTTAAAAGATTTTGGTAGATTTTAAAGTATTTTTATTTAAAAATAATTGGTTAGTATATGAAATTTTAATTTAATATTAAAAATTAGTATTTTAGTAATTAGTTAGAAAATTAATAAATTTTTAAAAATAAAAATATTTAAGTAATTAATTAGAATAAAAATAAAATAATAAATAAATTATCGAATAAGGATATTGGAAAGAGATATGGGCCGGGAGTCACGCTCGTCAACCACCGTAGTGCGCGCCAAACCTACTTTGGGACTATAGACATACAAACGCGAACGCCCACCCCATTCATCTTTGATACTCACGCAGCCGAAGAAAACGCGAAATCCTCACGTTTTACATGACAATGTTTGTTTCGTACCGTTAGATTTTGTTTCCTCTTTCCCTTTTTTTTTTTTTTTGATAAAATGTGGAGCAGAACTGGGATCTACAAATATCAAAACGCGTTTTTAGGATAAAAATGAAAAGAATAAAAACATGTTATGAGGCTGCTTAAATTTTTTGATAGAAATAAAGCTGCATATTTGACTCATAATTAAATAAATTAAAATATAAATTTTATAACTCTAATTATAAAAATTTAAAAAAAAGGCATGTAAGTCCAGAAAGAACATAATGGATGGAACGACAAGTACATAGCAAACGGAGGGACTGATTGAAGAATAAAACATAATGGAGTGTAAGCTTTGACTAATGCCAACAATCATCTGCACTATGACGAAGCATTGTCATATTTGTAGGCTACACTCGTCTCAATTCCTTTCACGCCTGACCAACCTCTGTCTGTGGCTCCTCCCACCTTGTCCAAGGTTTGTGGTAGCTTATGCACTCCTGCTACCCCGGTGCTCCTTAATTTCTATCTCCACCACTTTTACATAGTATTTGGGGGGTAAAAGCAGAGCCCCCGCGGAACCTCATTAATTTATGGTGGCCATATCTAAGCAATATTGCAGCGTTAGCTTTAGCTGATGACTCGTGAAATGATTGAATCGAAGAGAATATTGCTTTTAGTTAACTCGTCGATAATGACAATTAGTTGAGTAGTTATCGCTTCTTCTCTAGCTTCGGCTCGACCGAGCTTCGGCCTCCCGAACAACCGGCACGCGTAACTCATCCGATTCCACCATCATCTTCTCTGCGCGGCAGCCCCGACCGCTCCAATCAATCGCGAAGAAAATCAAGCGACAGTCGACAAGACACGTACGTGGCCGACATATGACCGGCAGCAACCAACCGCGGCCCCAAGAGGGTAAAGAATATACCCAACGGTCTCTGCCCGCTGCTAGTGGGGAGAAGCATCATGAGATATTGTACATATTGGATCTTTCCTAGGATCTCCATGCCCGCTAAAACACATTTACTTTCCTCATTAAATTGTTGATTATAAAGTTTTTTATTTTAAATTCTCTTTATATTTATAAATTATTTTAAAAATATTTAAAATTTGATATAGATTTAAATAAAATAAATTTAATTTTTAAACCTTATTTTTTATTTCATTTATGTTCATCATTTAATGTTAAATTTAAATAAAATAAATTTAATTCTTTAATTTTTTTATTTATTTCATACATATTTGTACAGCACTAGACTTTTGCTAAAAATATCGATTTAGACAGGATTCATAACTTAAATATAAATAAGTATTATTAACTTAATTATGAATAAGTATTTTAATAATTCAAAATAAAAAAAAAATAAATTCTCAAAAATTTTTGTTTAAAAAAAAAAGATTCTTAAGTGTCCCAACCAACTTGAGATCACTTTGAGACAAAGGTATGGCCATTTATGGAGGACCTCGTACAATATTATTCCCACTGCAATTAGCAAGACTCTTTGAAATAAGTCCCTAACTGAAGTTTTAAAATCACTTTGCAACTCTTTTTTAAAAAATAAGAAATAATATGTTATAATTAATAATTTAGCGTACGTACTGTAGTCAACAAAATATGACTTCCATTCCACCTACTTGCTTATTTGCATTGCCATACAAGTTATGAAGTAGTAGTAGTAGTATATCTATATTAACACACCGATTCAAGGAAGATGTCCACTAGTAATTATGTTAGAACTAAGAATAATTTAAATACTATTACAGAGTTAATACTAGTACTATTAATTATACATGATTAAAACTTGTGCCTATCCATTCTCAAAATATATCAAGATAGACATGATCAAATCGTGAGAAAGTGACCGGAAATTTGCTTCCTTTTTAGCCTTTTCAATTCAAGTCGTTAATCATGCTGTGCTTTGATGCATTACTATGTTGACCACCAATTCCGTCTCATCTCTCCGTTTCTTTAGATCGATTGTAAGTTGCATCCGGTCGGCGCCCTTTCTCTCCTCCGCGCGCACCTGCCCTGTGGTATGCTCTTACTGCATCCCATATGTAAATGTAGGGTTTCTGTGCGTATTTTCCAGCTCCTTTACCTCTCTCCCTCATCCCTTCCTAGTTTCCAGTTTCTGCATGATTATATGCAGGAAAATATTGCTTTTAAGTTGCCCAAGTCGGCCGGTTCCTCTTGTTTGTATATCTAAACATAAACATTCAAGCGAGTTCGTTTCTGACAAATGCAGTTAAATGCTGCCTTCGGATCAGTAGAGATGGCATTTTACGCTAACGTCCTTCCAAACATGTTGAAGCTCTCAAATCCGATGATAGATCATTTTTAACGGTACGTTTATATCTCTTCACGCTCCCTATTTTCTTCATTAACAGTAGATGATTCATGATCTCTCTCTCTCTCTCTCGCAAGCCGGGGGAGGGGAAGCGATTCAGTTAATTATTTGCTATGCAAATGCAAGAAAGTTTCAATTTCTTGCATGATCTTGTAATATGATGGTTTCTCTTTCACTACTGATCAAAGTTCACTTTATATATATATATATACACACACATACATACTTTGCGAGCATTTCCTGAGGTAATATTCCAACAGAGTATGGCCAAAAGAAGACTCGCACGAAAGCTGCTCATGGGAAGATATGGGCGTGAGCTTTTAATTTGTTAAATTAAAGAAAGCACCTCCCAAATCCCCATTCCCATCCCACGAAAGCACTAGCGAGATGTGAGGCCTGGAATAGAAAAGGTTCATCATGTTTTCTGATTGTGCATACTCGTTGGATTGGGATCTAAGAAAGCTGACCTCTAAAAAGTATGTTGGCTTTTTTTCCCCTTGCTTTTTTTGCATTAAAGGAGAAGAATCAGAGACAGAAATGAAAGTCTTGCCATTTGGATTCTGTTGTAGGAACTGCTCACCCGTGTAAGACTTCGGGCTCGCAATTAGCATTTAAAAGATCCTTTTAAGTAATTTTGAGCATCTATATTTTCGTGTAACTCCGAGTAAAGTCTTAATTTCCTTCCTGAGGAGTAATTTTATGGATCTGTTTACAGATACTAGTAGTATAACTAATTAAAGATATATTCCATAGGTGTGAAGTTCAGCCATTTGCGCAGTGGTATTAACTATCTCTCTCGTGCATTTCTTGCATATTATATGTCGTCATCACAGAACGACCAAACCAAGTTAAGGAGACCGGAAAGTTTTTGGATGAACTGCAATATGTACAGGAAAGATATATTACAGATTTATTTTTGTTTTGACAGCACAAAGTAAAAAATATATTTGACAGTGTATATATATACAGTAAATAGTTACTACTGCATGCTATGTGATATCAAAGGTTAACCTTAATAGATTGATTAAAGGTGTATTTAGATTGAGTTTTTATTTGAAATTAAATTATATTAGAAATTATAAAAATAAATTATTTATAAAAAATTAAATTTAAAATAAAAAATAAAAAATAAGATTATTTATTTAAAAACCAATCTAAATACACTATATAAGTTGCATGCTAAATAATGGCATGTAAGTATATCTATCCAAGCATTGCATGGGAGGAAATTAAGATATATCCATTCCTGTCAAGATTACCTTTGATGGACCAAAGTGCGTGACAGCCAAAAAGTTCGAGAAGTTTACCTTAGTTCTTTTCTGGGAGAGCATTCTTTCAGCATCCCAATGCCTTGTAGGACTCTATGCAGGAAGGAACAACTAATCGATGGGATCCCAGCTGGACAAGTACTCACCTCTCGATATAATGCCTCGGTGAGATCTAGCCAATTGCCCACATCCCAACGTTCCGATCCCGTAACATATTGCTGCAGGCGCACGCTATAAGTTTCAGCTGTTCATGGTCAGTCAAAAGTGTTTTGCGTCTGGGACTCTGGTGAAAAGTTTACAATGTACACGATCCTTGCCCCCAATCTTGGCTAGGCTCTCTCTGCCTCTTCTTTATTTTGTCCATTCTGCAGACAAATTTCGACAGTACTTCGTACTGTTTTTGCGGCAGCCAGCATTAACTCCATACTCCTTTTGATGCTGATCGATAGACTGTGTATTTCTTGATTTCCTTCAACGCAAGTTCTTTAATTTCAGTGTTCAGGGTCAGGAGGAAAAATGGACGAAGCAGACTAAGATACAACAATTAGTAATCCTGAAAAGTTGCAGAAAGTTCAAGTCAAGGGGTGGTTACGTCTTGTTAATGGAATATACTTACAGCCAAAATGAAATTTATGAAACTCGGAACGAGACCAGACACCTTCTACACAGAAGAGGCTATCAGGTAAATGAACTGATATACACTTCATGTTTGTACTGAGATAATTAAGGAATTCCGCATGTACCTGATACAATTTTCAAATTTAAAATGCAGGACTGTAATTTCAGAAGCTCCTAGTGATCTTACGATTAGCATTAACAATGTCACTTATCTTCTCCATAAGGTACGATACAAAAGAAACAAGCAGAACCATTTGACTTTCGTTCTGGTTGGTTTTCTACAATAAAAAAGATGAACCTCAAGTTAACCAAAATAAATGAAGTGAAAATCTGAATGAATTTCACAAGGAAACGAATAAAGAGAATTCTTTTCACATGTCCATATTTTATTATAAATTTCTTTGGGGTGGGGGTGGGGAGGTCAGAGTCTTTACACCAAAAGGTTGAAAATCCAACAGAAGATGCATGCAAAATGTGACTATAGTCTCAAGAAAAGTGGCAATGGAAAGCTCTTTGGTATTGCTGTTCAAATAAGTAGAAGCAATAACTAGATTCTTAAACTGGAGCACAATAATTGTCAGTGATAACGTAGTGGATGGAATACTCTCCGCCGTAAGCCTGAGTTGTACATGACTTTCAAAGCTGAGCAAAATACGGTTCCCGTTGCCTTTTGCAGGTCCCTTTGTCAGATGATATCCATAAGACCTTTAATTCCGTTATGTGTCTAATTTGCAGATTCCGATTGTTCCAAAGTGTGGTCTCTTACAACGACTAATTTGCTGTGATTCTGAAGAGGGCAGTATTAATCTTGATCTGCATGATATCCCCGGTGGAGAAAATGCATTTGAGCTATGTGCAAAATTTTGCTACGGTATCACTATCAGTCTCAGTGCTCATAACTTTGTATCTGCATTCTGTGCTGCAAAGTTCCTTCGAATGACTGAATCTGTTGAGGTGGGGAATTTTGTACTAAAGCTTGAGGCTTTCTTCAATTCGTGCATTCTTGAAGGTTGGAAGGACTCCATTGTTGCATTGCAGACTACGGGAAAGGTGCCTGAGTGGTCAGAAAATCTTGGAATAATTAGAAGATGCATCGACTCCATTGTTGAGAAAATACTGAAACCTCCACCTCAGGTCAGACTTCTGAATCCTGTTTTGCTTTCTGACTTGTTGATTCCCATATAGGAGGCGCAGTTTGACTCCCATGGAAAGTACAATGTACAGGTCACATGGTCTTACACTTACACTAGACCGGGGTACGAACGAAAGCGCCACAAATCTGTCCCGAGAGACTGGTGGACGGAAGACATATCTGACCTTGACATAGATCTTTTCAGATGCATAATTGCAGCAATAAGGTCAACGAACATGCTGCCGCCTCAGCTTGTTGGCGAAGCTTTGCATGTCTATGCATGTCGTTGGCTACCAGAGGTTGAACTCGCGAGTAGGGCCACGGAGAGTCCGCCGGCTGCTCAAATGGAACAACAATCAGCGGATAGGAAACAGCAGATTCTTGAAATGGTTGTTAGCATGATTCCAGCAGAGGCCGGATCTGTTTCGATTGGATTCCTGCTGAGACTTCTAAGGATAGCGAATCTCCTAGGGGTGTCTCCAGCAACAAAGGCAGAACTCGTGCGGAGATCAGGCCAGCAATTTGAGGAGGCAGCACTGAATGAGCTGCTGCTCCCTTCCGATCATCACACTTACGACATCGATTTGGTGCGGGCAATGTTAGAAAGTTTCCTGAGGCTGCAGCGGAGAAGAAAATCACAAGAAAGGCAATCGACGAGATCAACTGTGAAGGTCGGTAAGCTTATCGACTCTTATCTTCAAGTGGTTGCAAGGGTGGTAAACATGCCGGTGCAGAAAGTGGTGTCACTAGCTGCTGCTGTTCCAGAAATTGCCAGACCCCAGCATGATGAACTTTACAGAGCAATTAACATTTACCTCAAGGTACATACCTCCACATCACCCAAAAATTTTAAGCAGCGAAAAAATATAATGAGACTCAAGACCTTTGGTTCATCACTGTGTATATACATATTTGATCAGACTGCTTTTTCGGCGATTGAATTGAACGTCGCTCTGCTTTTGTCTCTGCCCAGGAGCATCCTAATCTGACAAAAGAGGACAAGAAGGAGCTCTGCCGCATTTTAGACTGTCAGAAGTTGTCGCCGGATGTACGCTCTCATGTCGCGAGAAACGAGCAACTACCGTTGAGAACGGTAGTGCAAGTTCTCTTCTTCGATCAAGAAAGAGGTTCAGGGACGAACACTCAAATTCTTTCACAAGAAGACTCGTTTCCAAGCAGGCAGCACGCGCCGCACAGCACAGCTCCTCTCTCCAAATCAAAAGTGACTCCAAGGGAACAATGCACTAGAAAAGAGCGTGGCAGTGGTGAATCAAGTGTAGCCAGAAGCAAAGGAGAGGAAGGAGAATCGGAGAAAAGAAAGGAAATCGGAGCAGAGGGAATAGCTGGAAATAAGCTGAATCCTAAGAAGATTTCCCAAAGGAAAGCTGCAGGGTCACGGCAAAGGTAGAGAGAGGCAGCCCCTGGATACTTCGATTAGGTAGTCTCCATCCATTCCATAAACAACCACTCTGCATCCAATTGTTTGTACAGATTTCTAGAGCCATTCTTGTTTCCAACCGTTCCCCCAAAGAGGGGAGCTTAATAACTAATGCATATAAAAAAAGTCGGACATTAATCAGAACGCGATGCATAATGTAATATTTATTCCATAACAGATTTCATTCCCCTCCGTCTTCCTTAGTTTCCTTATATTTCAATTCTCTTAGTAATTTTTCTAGAGCTTATTCAACTACCATATAAACGAAAAGGTACAAAATTCTTGAGAGGTTTACTATTCCTCAAACAACTAATTCCTTAACAAATTCGAACTAAGGACACCAAAGATGAATGCCTTCTACGTATCATATCAGCATTTCGAATCAAATCTGAATCTTACTGGGTTATGTAGAGGTCACAGAGTACAGCCGATGCTTAAGGAGATTCATGAGAACAATGGTGGAAACACTATCTAGCTGCCTTTTTGGATACAAATCCATCCTCGGTGGACTATACATGCAACAAAATTTGTCCACACAAAAGCCAAAAGCCATTTTAAGACCACAAGCCCTCAGCACTAGAATAAGAATGCTTTGCTATCAAGCCTAATTCCCATTCAGAGGTAAACAATAAAAGAGAATAAGCTAAAAGGCTTGCTGGATTGACGACTGGTGTTTTCAGAGCTTCCTACTCCATGCAGCCCATTGTTTACTAACATTCCAACTGAAGATCTTCCTCAAAGAGTTATCTCAGAGTCAAATCTCTCCCATTGTGACCAACCTGGTACTGCATATAGAGAAACCTCAGTTCTTGGCATTTATATAGCTAGAATCAAGTAAATGACCGAAAGATACATGTAAGAAATACCTAGTAATTTTTTGCTTCTAAAATCTACTAGTTAAAAAGAGTAATCCTAGTCATAGTTATTCCACTTAAAATACCTTCATCATGTTTTGTTCATTTAATATAATCAGCTACGAGACAAACCATCAGAGGATGCCAAATATTATGCTATCACAACATTCATGTCCAATCTTCCTCCGCAACTAAATCAAACATCACAAGAAGTTCTCCAAGTCTGACAAAAAAGAGGTGGTTTCCTAGAGATACTACTTAGAATGAGATGACATCGATGAACAAAGAACAAAACAGTTGAACAAAATTCAGGCAACAATATGTCTTCCAAGAGCATCTATCTACTGAAATTTAGTTCGGCCGCATGGCAATGACCAACAAAAAGTTTGAATGTCTATTTCTGACTCCCCTCAGAAGTACAGCAAGTTTCAAAATTTTGAAAACTAAACTAATGTAAGGAAGCATAAGTGCATTCCCAGTCATATCCAATAATTGCATGATGACAATAATAAAAAATAGTTTGAAGTTCATTAAAAGGTGCATCTCTTCGTTATGCCATAGAAAAGAGAAATTATATGGACTGAACATAGCTTCTAGAAATCAGCCACACATTATGTTGCTACCATCTACTCATTTTACGATACCAATGTGATAGACATTAGACATTGCAGTAAAAGAGAGTCAGAACTCAGAAGTGTAAAAACTGAACACTTTCCAGCAGCTTGTAAAAACTTAAAGCACTCTGACTCTCAAGATGATGCACACTGAAAGCATGGACAATGATGTAGAAGTTCACACTGGAAGTGTAGGCATGTTTACCATTAATCATTTGAGATATATGCAACATTGTTGACATAAATTCCTTGGATATATTGTTCAAACATATAAGAGGAACAAAGATCACAAAGAATTCATTATTAGATTATGGCTCATCAAGCTATTACCTGAGCTGCATATGATGAGCTCTCAGCAAGAAACTTGAGATATTCTTGCTTTTTCACTTCATAGTTGAACTTTGACTGGTTCAACAATGCCTCTTCTCTTCGCATATCCTCCAACAATCTCTCCTTTTCCCATTTTGCTACCTTTAGTTTCTTTTCAATGTCAAAATAGTTGGCAGGTAAATGCGATTTTCCTGAGAGTATAGGAAATTTCACATCTATGACTTTTCTGCATGCAAAGAATTCCGATGCAACAGATAGCCCATTAGATAATAAAAAGATGTAGTTGGGAATTGAATTAGATGAGGGACTGGTTATTTGTGTTTATTCTACAAATATACTGCATACGTGTGTCAATATATGAATAGTAGACAGAAATACTAAAGCACATGGCTTAAGAAAGTTTAGCATTTGAAACTTGTTTGGCTTAGTATGCCAGCAACACACAAATAGAATGCATAATCATCAACTACAATTTTACAGAACCAAAACATAGACCACCATCTCTGTTTTCGTGTGTGTGTTTCTTTTTTTCTTCACTTGTTTTTTTTTGGGGAGGGGCGAGGGTTATTGATTGAATCCATATACTTAAAGAGTTACTAGGGGCTTCTGTAGCAACCACCTAGAAGAAACCAGGTTTAAGAATGTCATTGTAACTATAAATCAGTGAGTGAACATTAGATACTCTTTAGAAAAGGAACAATATACAAAC
This sequence comes from Rauvolfia tetraphylla, assembly GCA_030512225.1. Taxonomy (NCBI): domain Eukaryota; kingdom Viridiplantae; phylum Streptophyta; class Magnoliopsida; order Gentianales; family Apocynaceae; genus Rauvolfia; species Rauvolfia tetraphylla. The sequence continues at coordinate 143,254 of JAJQKT010000076.1, read as the reverse complement.
ATCAAAAACTTGACATTGATATTTTGCTTGAATTTTAGATTCTACAGAGACCCTCATTCATCTCATTTGGTGGTCAAATGCAACAAGGATAACAAAGAAAATGGCTGAAGCTTAAAAATTATTAAGTTCTAAGAGACTGACTTTTAAGACATTGATAATTATCAAAACTATTAAGTTCTTTTGACGCTAAAAATGTGACTTTTCAAGGCTAAGGTTCTTACCTATTGCCCAAGGAGAAAACCACCCTGTTTCTTATCATTCCACCATCCAAAGAAATTGCACCATTGCTTATTAAAGGGCAAGCCCGGAGCATGTCTTCTCTAGTTTTGTAAACTTGTAAGCTTGAGAAGAGGTGATAGAAAAGAGTCTCTCTCAGGCCAGAGCCACTGTTTGTGACAAAGTAAAGATTGATAGGGTCGATGTAGACCATATTTACAGCAAACCCAAGAAATCCAGAAGGAGTTTCACCATTTGGTAATTTTGGCTTAAGAAGATCAAGTCTTCTTTGCGGATCATCAGCTATGAAGTCACCAGCATATGGCCTAAACTTGAGCTAATTAGAAGAAGGAAGGGGAGAACCATGAGTGCAGCAAAAGTGCAGAACTAATCAAAAACTAAACCACTAACCTCATATTTTCCAGGCATATGACCAGAAACTGATCATCTAAGGACCTTCCAACAGAAGTTCCAAGTCCATGAAGACCAGAACTTTTAATTATTGATCCTTCATTATCATATGTTTCCAGAGCTTTAACACAGGTTTCTGTTTTGCAGACAACTGCCAACATAGTTTCGAGCCCCAAATATGCTGCCAGAAGCCTGTGATTAAGGATATAATGCAAAACTTGTGAAACCAGATAAAATAACATTTTACAGCATTGTATATATAGTGATTATTCAACTCTCATGCTTCTGAACATTCAACAAACAAATCAGCATGTTTGTCGCTTTCACATAGACTCTTGGTAAACTAAAGAGCAAGTGGACAAATCTCGAACCTTAGACACCAGAATCACTCTTGGAAGTCCCAAGATACTTGGTTTTTCCACTTCCTAGCTCACAATTCAAACAACATGCTGATACGGAAAATTATCTTAATTTTCAACTGACTCAATCTGTAAACACTATTGACAATTCTGAACAAAAATAATACGGAATAAAACTAACCTGCTAAGTTTATCATCCTCAACTTTTCCAAGTGTTGCAACAATACCAAGAACATCTTTCATCCATGGTATGCTAGAAGCCTGAACTTGATGATGAGTTTTCAATTTAGACAAAATTCCAGCTGCAGAATTTGCATGCCTTAGAATACTTTTGATTGTCTCCTCTTCACTCTGATCATGGGGAAGGTCCAGATTTTCCACATTCTGTTCACTAGCTGAATGATACTTGCCAAGAGAAACTGATAACAGATTTCAACAAAAAATGCATTATACAGTAAGAAAAGGAAAGTCAAATAAAGAAGTACAGGATGTCGAAGGAGTAGCTGCAAATCTACATAAGACAAGAAACTAATCCTTGTAGAAAATTTATTTTTGGTGAACCGTTCTGATTGCAAAAAACACCTAAGAACTTTCCTTACTTGCCTAGATTTTATAATAGTGAAACAGTATAAATTTATGATTCACAAATTGGCTCCTTTAGAGTTCTGTTCAATATCTATTACCCACCACCCCCACCCACCCCTCATGCCCACCAAACAATAAATAAATGAAAGATCCTTGTCAAAGAATGAACCAAGGTTAGCATGAACATCTATCCAATTGTCAATCTCAACCAAAAAGTAACCAAAAGAAAGATAATGGTGACTCTTGCACCCCTTAAAGAACATGGCATTCTGCACCTTTGAAGAGGACCAAACCCCCTAACACGATACTCTTAATCATAGTTAAACATCTTCTAACATTTGATCAAAAGAAAGATTTCATCTTCATATTTATGATCTCCATCCTGCAAAGTGTCAGCATAATTCCTAAAACCATATATCTTTTCTGAGCGTGAGATGACAAAATACTTTGAACAGCACTGGTTATTTACGAAATGAAGTTGTATATACCTTGCATATCTAGAATTAAGTCCTCCAACCTGTTTGTCTCGGCCTTTAAGAATTTGATACCTGCTTCGTAGTGTTTAATCTTACCACCCAGCATTTCTACATCATCTTGAAATTTCTGCAATTGTAGATCAGCTCAGAATCACAATTCCTAGTTTTCATTGCAAGCAAAATTGAGTATGAAACAGAGCTTGAAGTTAAACCAATACGTTCAGCCTTCTTGAAGATGAAGAAGAAACCATAAAGAACAAAGGAAGAATAATATAAATTAGCAAATTACACGAGTAAGACCTCAATAACCTTTGATTCACGAATGAACATTACCGACTGAGATGGACCTGCATTTTGCATTTCCTCCCTTGCAGCCATTGGGGAATCACCCTGAGCCACCTGATTTACAGCTGAAGGATCTTGGAGAACTATGCCCCAGTAATCAGCAAGGTAATGGCAATAGATCTCATTAGAAGGTCATAAAATTAAAATTCACAGGCTATGCCTATAAACAAAGAAAAAAAGAACAATACCGGCATGCATGAGGAAACTAGACTGAATTGCGAAAGGGATAGTTCAAATGGGATATGACAGATAAAAACAAAGGCTATACATTATACACTACTCGGAAATTACCATAAAGTAAATAAAATTCCCTAACTCTCGTTCTCTTTCTTTCTTTTAGAATAAATATGAGGCATACTGTAACTTTTAACTTTCCTCCTCCTAGAAGATAAAACAGAGTCTCAATGTTTTCCCAGTCAACTGGTTCCATTCTAACATGGCTGTACTTTGGCGGGTTAGGGGACCGAGCATAGTCGTTAATCAGACATTGATGGTTCTATCAGCAGAGAATTGAAAATACATGGTTCCAACAATTATGAGCATCAAATGCTGGTAATTACGAGCATAACAACCTCGCTTAACGCAAAAGCAGTCCATCGCCGCAGCTGGCTATCAGACTCGAAGATTTCAAGACGAAGAAAGCCTGCTCAACTCTACCAAGTGGTGCATGTCGAATAAACCAAAAAAGAAAAAGAAAAAGAAAAATCCGCGAACATCCAGAATGATTCTTGATTTATTTACGTATTGTGCTAATAAATTCTGAATGCAATTTTCGTAATCCAACCAAAGATTAGCAAAGAGAATAATGCAATGAGTACCTACTAGAGAGCCCTCTGGGGATTGGAGAGATTGAAGAAAATAAGGAAAGGCCCTTCAATTTGTTCTTCACGTTTGGTGTCAGCAGCAGTAGCAGTAGTGGCGAACTGTAGCACTCTGGAAAAGAAAATCGGAACAAGAGCTTGAGAACTCGACGCCTAATCCAAGGTGTCAAGACGCCCTGTTGAGGGGTCTTCCTATTTCGGTTATTTTCTTCAATTCCATTTTAGAATTTTTCTGAATTTCTTTGAGAATCGAACCGAATGGGTGTTTTCTGGAGCGCAACTATTTTTTATTTATTCAAATTATTTCTTTTTTTAATTTTAAATTTTTTCTTTAAATAATATTTTTAACAATGTTTAATCTATTTATAAATTTAAATAAAACCTTAAAAAAAAGAAAGACACCAAAAAATTAAGGAAAAAAAGGAATACTTAGAAAAGGGGGAAAAAGAAATTCTTTAGAGGAACCTTCATCTGTTCTCCAAAATTTTGCCCAAAAAAAAAAAACAGAAAAAGAAGAAGGGCACAATGCCCTCAGTGCCCCCGGATGGTGCCCGGATATACAATTTTGTTTATTTATTCTTTAAAAACAAATAAGAAATCTTTATTTTTTTAATACAAAAAGTGTCACACTATTCATAAATATTACATAATCCTTAAAGAATTGCCTCTTAAAAAATATCAAAAATATCCCTATAAAGGGTAAAAATATCCTTATATAAAGAGAATAATAAAACCTACGCGTCTCAAGTAAAAAATATTTTTATAAATAATAGAACATATCTCTATATAAAGGGAGAATAATAAAACCTTACAAGTCTCATGTAAAAAATATTCCTAGATAAAGGATAGAAAATCTTTCTATATAAAGGGAAAAATGACCATATATAAAGTGAGAATAATAAAACCTTACAAGTCTCATGTAAAAAATATTCCTAGATAAAGGATAGAAAATCTTTCTATATAAAGGGAAAAATGTCCATATATAAAGTGAGAATAATAAAATCCTACGAGTCTCAAGTATAAAATATTCCTAAATAAAGGATAGAAAATGACTCTGTATAAAAGGAGAAATGTGCATATATAAAATGATAATAATAAAATCATGCTAGTCTTAAGCATAAAATATCATAATAAATAAATGTCTCTATATTTAAGGAAAAATGTGCATATATAAAAAGATAATAATAAAATCGTGTCAGTCTCAACAATAAAATATCATAATAAAGAAATGTCTCTATATATGATGAAAAATGTTTCTATATAAAAAGAAAATAATAAAGTCCTATAAAAGGTAAAAAACATCTCTATATAAATATAGAATAACCTTGTGTCCGAGTATGAATTAAACCTTCAACTTCATAGTTGAGAAGTTTAACTTTTGTTAAAAACTCCTGGCAAACTCAAAAGTTCAATAAGCCTTGCTTTGTAAAATTTTACTATCTATATCCATTTAATAAAGATCTATTTTCATGCCAAAATGAAAAAAGAATTGGACATATAACATATTAATAATAGTTATTCTATTTTAAGGTTGGGATTGAGTAGAGGATGACCGGTAATTGGCACTCCTTTTCTTAAACTCCATCATTGTTTTGCCGTTTGAATTTTTATTTTGTCAATTTGAATGTTTAGTAGTAGAAGATAAAGGGGAAGATCTGCCATAGTCAGTTTAAGCTTATCTGCCTTTTCCAAATTTGAATGTTGCAAAAGATTCAATGCAGTTAACTAATACAGTAGCCTAAGCAAATGCTTACCATGGGATCACTGTTGTAGTAATTGTTAGTTTACAAATATGCCCCTGATTCGATTCTTCATAAACCAGTGTTTGTTTGATCGAAATGCACGCAAACAAAAGAAGAATATCCTTTTCTCTTTTTATTTCTTGTTTATTTTTCATAGAGAAAGATAATGCAGTATTATTATTAGGATTATATAATTACTTCATTCTAAAATTTATCATTTTGGTAACATTTAGAAGAAATCCAACCCCAAACTAAGAATAAATATAAAATTAGAGCATTTACTTGATTAAAGCTGGCGTGTGTGTGGTGGGGGAATAATCCAAACTTTAGTAATCTTGGATAGGATAGGACCACATTCTACCTAAAAATCAAACTCAAAATTTTGAGTGTGTAGAACTATATTTCCTCTCACAAACAATTTAAATTTTACGAAATTCAAGATAAATATTTCAGAATCAAACACTATCCAATAATTTAAAAGTTATTAAAACTAGTATAGCATAATCAAATTCTAATACCATTTCTTCAAGCACTTATATAAAGAATCTCATATTTATTAACTAAAAGAGATTTAACTTGATAATTGATCAAATCAACACACATATATATTATGAGAACAGACTTATAAATATTTTTATTTATGTGTAACTTTATGTTATAATTAATTAAAAATAATAAAATATTTATTAATAGTATAATAACTCTTATATTAAAAAAGAAAAATAATTACCTTACAAGTATTAGGTCCAATTGCAAAATTGATTTTTTCCTTTAATCGACGAGACGGACACAAAAGCACGAAAAGGTTATCGAGCTTTATTTACCTTACATGTCAGCTTCCCAATGCAGGTATGTAGGGTGTAGGCTAGGGAGAGGGACCTCAGCATCCTTCTCCAGTCCTCCTCATCGATCAAGTTATCAATAATAGTAAGATTTGATTAGTAGTAGTTTTAAAAAAAAAAAACCTTCGGATGGTAATGGTATTACCGCTCTTTAAGTGATTAGTTAAACGCTTAAGTGAGGGCGGGACCAATTGATTCCTTCTTCTCTCTTCTTCTCTCTTGTGATTAGTTACCTGTCTGTACCTCATATATAAGTAAAAGGGAACGATGGGCATTCCTCTTTTTAGACTTTTCTGAGAGTTCCGTACTTGGGAGGACGAAGAGGATCAGTCCCATTCTAGAATTTTATTTCTTCCGAGTGGATTGATTCGAGCGCATTCCTCTCTACCTTCTTACTACTAGGGAAGTAGTATTTGTTTGTGGGATAGGGAACACAAAAATTCTCTGCTTTAGCGTCTCCTCTTCCGTTTCCTGTCAAATTCTTTTGCAGGCCGGGCCTGGTGATTGGCTTTTGCGTCGGCTTTCTTTTCAGTCCCCAGTCTACAGTCCCGGTGCTATAAAAGCCCCCCTCTCCATCCACCAACTCCTCAGATCAGATAATTTTAAAAGAAAAGGGATAAAGTCAACCGTAATCGTCCTCATCAGCACCGGAATTATCAATCAGAAAGAAGCACAACGTGGGAGCTCAAGCAATCATTATCCCTCCCGCATCCTCTCTTCTCCACCCCTATGTTTTTCTGAAAGGTACGTCCTTTTCCCGCTCCTCGTCTGTCCCATCTGTGTAGATACAGTTGGTCATGTTTACAGAGAACTCTTATTCTCCTCTTCCGAGGGAACGGGGTATAAAACCCTAACGCTGGAAACTTTCTGGGATGTGGAATTCTCCTGTTTTTGAGTTTTAGGAGCTTCTGGCATTGGGGTGAATGGATCCGTGGGGTTCAAGTCTTGGATCCAACAAGGCATTGCCTGTCCTCTGCGTCCGTTTTGCTTTAATTTAATTGGTTTTTTTCTGCGTCCCATTGTTGGCATGAATAAAAATTACAATTTTTTTTCAAGGAAAAAACTCTTTGGATTTGTTTCTCAAACCAAGAAGGCTTCCTCTTTGTTAGGGTTTGTCATTTGCCACCTTGTATATAAGGAAGGGAATAATGCACTCTTGTGCATTGAAAGATAAAAGAAGGAACTGAAAATGCACTTCTCTAGTAAATACCCAATCTCGTGTTATCTAAGTACCAGAACGAATTTGGAAACTCCTAGCCATGAGTGTCATTTTGCATCTCATTTTTTGACTATAGCAAACTATATCTGCCATTTTTACAAGCGATGCCGTAATACTAGCTTATAGGCTTGTATCAGGAACTATATGAGGTACTAGACTGGCAATCTTGAAACAATATATGAGATTCTATTCTGTGTGCAAAGAGCAACTAACATTAAGAAGCTACACTTTCCTGTCTGCAACAGTTACAAGTACTGCACAAGTACTTGTTTCCACGTGCATGTAGACGGCCAGCATAGACTTCAAGAAATTGATCGTTACGTATATTTATGCCTTAATGATTTTCATGCATTAAGGAAACTCTGAACTGCATATCAATGTTTTTCATGGATACACCATTCAGTCGAGTCTCTTATATTTGTGGTATTATTGTAGATTTTGCAGAAGTATGAGGAAATGTTCCACTAGTCATTCATCATAATGGATTTATTTTGCTTAGTGAGATTTAGAAGTTCTAATTTACAGGTATGGATTGTTCTGATAGCTGGAAAAGACCATGCAGTGCTTAACGGGATTAAAGCATATGCTTTCTGCTATTATCAATTGTTGTGATTCTGAAATTTATAAGCAACCTCGAGGCTTGGAAAATCCTGAAGCTCTTGCCAGGGAAACAGTTTGTAAGTCACTTGATTTTGGCTAACCGTTTCCAACATTCTTGTTGGGAGTGTGCTTACTTTAAATGTCACATTTTTATTTGCAGCATTGTGAAATAGTAATCTTCTGCTACTTGAACTAGAAAACCTTGATTTCTTGTGGGGGCTTTTCTGCAAATGCACCAAATGAGATGCATTCCTCTCTGGTTGATGAAAGGACCAGGTTTTGAAAGTTATCTTGTTTATTTTTGCAACGGAAAATTAGAGTGTGAAGCACGTAGTATTTGAGTAGTATTTGAGTATGTATAGGATTTATATAGCTTAGCCTGATTTAAACAAGCTTTATTATAGGTTGAGACTTGAGGTTGATTTAAGACCCTAGGGTTCACATTGTTTTGTTTGACAGCCATAGATAGGGGAGAGAGGACTCTTGGGAGTGACAGAGGGAAAGAGACTGATCTTTAGCTATAAGGTTTTAGCCACACTGCCCAATTTGGTGCTTGAGTGACTGAGATTTAGCTTTAGTTTCTGTGGCAGATTGGGCTCTTTATGTGTTCAAAATGAATTAAAAGGTGGGTTGTTGAGAATGGTGAGATCAATGGTGGCTTCCATTGCTGCTGGTGAGAGGAGGCTTCATCAGCGACAGTGAAGGCAGCCTCTCCAGCTGTTGACTAGTTTGGATCATCATGTTTTCAGGACCCATTTTACATGATATTATATGGATGATAATGTTTTGCCCTGTAAAGTGGGTTTTTAGTGTCCTAAGGCTTGTTTGCATTTTGTGCTTATGCGGCCTTATAAGAAGTGTGTACGAGGTGTGCTAAACTTTTTTCCCCCGGATAAATAATTACAGTTAGTGTCAGTGAGATAGAGGCGCTGTATGAATTGTTCAAGAAGATCAGCAGTGCTGTAATTGATGATGGGCTTATTAACAAGGTTAGAGACAGCACTTATTCAATGGTAGCTCTACCATTAAACTTGGTTATTTTGATAGTTTCTTCTCTACATTATGTTCCTTGGGTTTGATTCCCTATGCACTTTATTGTTATTTGCTTCTCTTTTGTTGATGTTTATTGTTGTGGCTTTTCAGGAAGAGTTCCAGCTTGCTTTGTTTAAGACAAATAAAAAGGAGAGCTTGTTTGCTGATAGGGTAATTTCAGCATATTCCCAACTTAAATTTACTGTATTTATTTCACATCTACCATAGTGCATTACGGAAACTTTGTTTCTAAATCCATAGTTAGTTAGCATCCCCTTTCCTCCACTCACCTTTTAAAAGAGGAATCTCTTCCTTTTCTCTTTTCTCCAGTTTCCTGGTTGGAGAAAATCTAAATATTTTGCTCTAAAAGCTATTGGATTAGCTGACAAAATGGAAAATTTTCCACACTTCATTTTAAAAGTCAACTCCCATTTTACTTCTTCTCTTACAATAATCAATGCTTTTTCTAACTGAAAAGGAAAAAATTTAAGAGAGAGACCTAATCCAAGTACTCCCTGAATGTTTGACCATATCTACACACTCTGATCTTTTCATTTTCAATATTTTTTCTCTATATTTGATGTCTGAGTCCGAAAGCTTTTCTTTTTCAGGAATGTTTGTTGCAGTTGGAATAACTGTCAACCTTTGACTATGTCACATTCAATTTTAGTTGTCGTTGAACTTTGTGGTTTTCCATTCTTGAATGCTTTGTTTGTGAAATATCATTTGTTAACATTTTTTTTTAAACTTGATACATCTTGCAGGTATTTGACTTGTTTGACACAAAGCACAATGGCATATTAGACTTTGAAGAGTTTGCCCGTGCTCTTTCAGTCTTTCACCCTAATGCCCCAGTTGATGATAAGATTGATTGTAAGCATATGTCTTGTGCTTTCTCTGTTTTATCTTTCTCTTAAGAAAATCTCACTCGTAGTAAATACAGATGTCAGAAAAGATTTTGAAATCCTGGCTTATAGTCTGTGTTCTGTGATTTGACTCAAATGTACCACTAAACATAAAATGATCGGGACTGAAGTTTCTAAAGTGATTTTTGACTCTTGCCAGTCAAAATTTTCACCAGATCAATTGTCATTGTTTTCACGTGACTTAACTGGACCTTTTTACTTATTTCTTCGCTATCCTTTATCATCCCCACTTTCCATCAGTGATTTTGTGTTGAATGTGCTGAAATCATATTTTTGTAGTTTCATTCCAGTTATATGATCTCAAGCAGCAAGGATATATAGAGAGACAAGAGGTAACTCTTTTACTTCTATAGTTAGTTTTTTATATGTATATAGACATCTTACCTAGGATATTAAGTTAACTTGAAATTAAGTTGGGTTTTGTTGTGAAGTAGCTTGCCTTTGCAAGGTGGAAGGATTCTAGCTTGGGAACTATAGTGTCCCACAACATGTTTTAATCCACGTTTAAGGTTTTTGGGACTTGCCTTTTTTTCTCCACTTCCGAGATATTTGCGACGGTAAAGCCATAAAGTGCATTATTGCATGAAAATAGCATCTTAGTATTCAGAAAAGTGGTTTTTTTAAGCATTTGTAATGATTCTTGAAAAATGCTTCAAATTTATGATTTAAGCAATGGTACATGACAATTTTTTTTATGTTTTCTATGATTTGGTAATCTTATGTCAAACAATTATGGAATCTTAGTTGACGACAATGATTGTGATGATCCTGATGTTTTCAGGTCATTTAATCTATAAACAATAGCTTTCAAGTTCCAAGACAAGAATATCTGATTTTTCTATTTGAACAGAAAGAAAGTGATACGAGTTGCTATTTTGGCCTGGGACCTGCTGATAGAACAGAAAATATTCTGGTAACTTTGCTTTAACAATAAGCCTGACCGGACATCGCTCTCATGTGATAAAGAACAACCCCTTCCTCTTTTCTACTTGCTGTCATTCTTGCTTCCCTCTTTCTCCTTTAATTACAATATTTTGGGGAAAGCCAATGACGAAAAGTACATAACTTCGGGTTATCAAGGCCTTTTTGGTTTTGAGAACCATATTGCAGAGTTGTCTAACCCATATCTGAACTGTATGAAACTGTAGAAAATGTTGCACAAGCTTTGCCAGCAAAGGATGGGAAACAAAATGGTTTTTTCCCTGCTACTCTAAAACTCTGACTGAGGCATGCCACTGTTGTTATTGTCTTGTCTTGTTCAAATAATTGAGAGAATCAAAATGCAACTGGCTTGAATTATCATTAAGGCTCTGCCCGGCTGAGAATTTTTTCTTCCATAACTAAGACTATGCACTATGATTCCCTTTCTCTGTTGCCTCATTTTCATGTGTCATATTGACGGAGTTTTGTTGATACAAACATGTTTATTTGGATTCCGAGTATCTGTTATCTTCTTCTTTGCGAACCCCCCGCCCCCTGCTTTTTGGCTGGCAAGCCTCCTATTTTAAACAGCTTAGAATTTGCATATATTTTGAAATTTTTCTTCGGCAGATTTCTTTATTCTTTGCTGGAAGGGGTCTAATTTTCTTGATATGATTTTAGGTAAAGCAAATGGTTGTAGCAACACTTGCTGAATCTGGTATGAACCTTTCTGATGATGTGATTGAAAGTATTATTGATAAGGTGGGTACTGTTCTGTTAATTTCCAGTTTAGTATCAAAGTTTTTTGGGTTAAGGATTCTCCATGTGTGTCTGTGTGAGAAACTTTGTACACTGTGCCTTTGCAAGTGCATATAAGTATTTCTATATGTGCATTTGATTGTGACGCCATCTTTGGGGTAGAGTATCTCTTGCTTTGGTAAATGATTGAGTAATCATATTAATGCTTTGATGGGATTATTAATACATCTCAATGCCCTTTCCAAATGATAGACATTTGAGGAAGCTGACACCAAACATGATGGCAAGATTGACAAAGAAGAGTGGCGGAGCCTTGTTCTTCGGCATCCTTCTCTGTTGAAGAATATGACCCTTCAATATCTGAAGTATGTTCATGCCCTGTTATCTCGTTTTAATCATGCTAGGCTTAAACAGGGTTGGGAATATATTTATGCTTTGATGAAGTTATGGCAATAAATAGGAAGAGCTTATGCTGGCTGGAAAGTGCAAGTTTAGTATCCCAGTGGCACAACTGATTTCATATCTTGATCTTGGCAGGGATATCACTACAACATTCCCGAGTTTTGTGTTTCACTCTCAGGTTGATGATACCTGAGCATGGACTTGCTGAAGTTTCTATGGTTTGTCCTTGGTGTAGAAAAAAGGGCGATGGCTTGGATGGTTGGAATCATAGGAGAAAATGTTGGAATGTTTTTTGGTTCTTTAGAAATAGTATATATGTTTTTCCCTCTGATGAGGGTAGTTTCCATTTTTGTGGCCCTTATCCAAGGACTATAGAGAGTTTTGTTGGTAGACTTGTAGCTCGAAAGAATACCTTGATATGATTAATATTTTATTTGGTTCTTTTTTAAATGGAAAGATATGCCATGAGTTGATATTGGGTGTTCTCATGGGAAGAAATTGGTAGTTTTTAGAAATAATCTGTGTTTCTAAATTGCAGTTTAGCATTAAAGGAGTGTGGCATTACTTGAATCAGTTTGGAAGTGGCGGAGAGAAATCACAAAGAAGGAAAATTCTATTGATTGTGATGCGAAAATGCTACACTTATAAGACAACGCTAACCAAAATGCTTCTACACTCCACATAATTAAAAAGAGCTTGTGATTGAAATTCATTGAGCTCTTATAATTGTTTGAAATTATAAAATACTTCAGTTAATCTTGATTCATAATTCTTTTTTCCATGATTTATATATGAAATAACATATTCAAAATGTTCCAAATCCTCTTTAACATTTCTGTAAGTTTATTTTATAAATTTTAAATTATAAAAGATAAATTTTAATTAAAAATTATATATATATATATATATATATATATATATATATATATATATATATATATATATATATATATATATATATATATATATATATATATATATATAGTTGAGGGGCATTGTCTTTTGATTTAATAGAGATTCTCCCAGTTTATTCTAATTATATTTTAAAGGTCATGAATCATGTCCTTTTTGGTCAAATAACACCAGGTCAAAGCCTTTTTTGACAATCTATTTAGGTCAAATTCTATGAATATGCATAAGTATTTTTTTTATAGAGGTGTCAAAAAAATTAAATTTTATATTTACATTTTATAACATTTGTTTATTTATAATTATTCAATCTTGATTCAACAAATAAAATAATTATCATGAATATTTAGAATCTTGAATAATTATTTTAAAAAATTATTTTAACTTTTAGATGACGATTATAAATGCATTATGCATGCAAAAACGCATAGCAGGACCGGACGAGGAGAGGCGTTTATGTCCTTGACAAATAAGGGTAGGAATGCCAATTGGAGAAAATGTGTTCTGGCAGGAGGACAACTACCCTGCCAATTATCGCCAGCCAAATCCCAGAAATAACGCTGAGGGAGGGAGGCAAAACCCAGACAGCAGCGAAGCGGAAAGGGTGGTCCTAAGGCCTGTGTCCCTCAGGTATTCTGGTGAAAGTCTGCTTTCTTGATCATCTATTTTCCATTTCATTTACTACTGAGAATCGTTCTCTTTTCTTTCCTTTTTCTTCCGTAAGAGATAAAATATTGGAAGCTCTTTCTTTCTCCTTGGTCATGCACAGTTTTTTCTGACATCAGAGCTGCAGCCAGAAAATAATGGCAGAAAAAGGAGGAAAAGGTTTTTCACAATCGATAGGAGCAAAATCTTGTCTCACTTCTCTCGGTAACTTTAAAGTTTACATTTCTTCTTCCGCCTTCACTTACTTCTTCTCCCCGCCCCCCCCCCCCTCTTTGGTGGACCAATGTGCTTTGCGCATGGTCTCTCCAAGTGGGTTGATGCTTTACCCCTAGATGGGTGATGTTGGGGTTACTGAACAATGTTGAACCATTCGTGAATCTGACCACTTCCAGATATTTGTTCATCTTATTAGTATTGGACATTTCAGCAAAGCAAAAGTTTCTATTTGACTCGAAGAGCAGATTATTTTGCCGATTTTGAATTTTGCCAATGTTGCGGCATTCTGCACTTGGATATGGACTCGGTGGTGATTTCTGTTGGGTGCTTACTGGCCTTATGGATGAGAATTTGTTGGTTCATAACCTGTAGGCTGTTTACCTGTATTGTAGGTCCAACTATAGTGTAGACAATCAGGTATAATCTCTTTGTGGGACAGACATCCCTTTCGTCCTTTGTGGGTGAGGGATCGGGAGAGAAGGAGCTGAGTTGGGATGACTATGGAGTATGTCAATGGTGGAGGAGCTTGAGATATCATATCTTGGATTAGTCATGTAACTGAATGATTTTGATTGCTTGGATGCATCTAACTGCTGGATGATGAAGACAGGTTATATGGTTAAGATGTTTGGACTCAGTTTCTGGCAAATTTGCTGCAATCGGCGCCCCTGTTACATCTGCATTGATTTTGGAAGTTCACGGACTATTTGGATGTGCTTTCATTTTCCACTTCTGCAAATGTACACAAAACAAAAATCATTCTAGACTTTGTGTGTTAATTCCTTGACAAAGTTGTGAACATGTTTGGGTTGCAAGTTGGAACATGTTTTTGTTGCCAAAGACATTTTTTCATCTTCAAAAAGGTTTTGGAGTCTCACTCTGTGACATATGGTAGTTTTTCTTTTCTTTCAGGATTTAAAACAATAAATTAATGTAAAATCCAATGTGCAACATGCTCGCCAAAACACATTTTCCATACTTTTTACTTTTCTAAAAGTCAAAAAGTGTATTCAGAAGACTACCCAAACAGCTAATTGATTTTCTCTCTTTATTTTGATTATTTTGCTTCTCTAAAAGGGAAGGATGACACCTCAGCAAAGAAAAAAAGAGAAAGGAGGGTCCAGTTTGATTATGAAGGTTAAGTTCACAAAGTCTATTTACTGAAAATTCTTTTAGAAAATTTTTGTGCAACGAAGCCAAATCTTATTTCGTGTTTGGTAGATATGGTTTTGTTTTCTGTCACTGAAGCATCAAAATTTCAGATTTAGTAGATGGATCAAGATCTAATGGGGTAGCTCAGACACCAATTTCCAAAGGTTTGACTTCCACCTTTTTGCTTCGCCTTTGAATCTTCCTTACATTTCAATTTACTTTTTTCATGTTGGGTTGAAACCTATCATTTTGGCACTTGGTTGCTATATAGTAAAATCCTTTTTTCCCCAAAAAAAGCTACATGATTTGCTGATACGCTCATTATTTTTGTAAAGGTGATGGTGGCAAAGGGGGGAAGGGAGACAAGCCTGCAAGCAGCGTTAAGAGTAGCAAGGCAAAAGAATCTTCTCTTGAGTTCACAATTGAAAAAGGCTAGCTCTTTACAAATTCTATCATTACCTCCGATAACTCTCTTTCTCAATTTGGTTATAATACTTGATTTACAGCATCAATGACTCTTTCCATTTTATTTTGCACTAGATTAGTTTCTCTTGTTTATTTGAGCTTCTAGATTACTGCGGAAGGAATTTGAAGGCTGTGTAACCCAAATGACCTCTTTGACCACCTAAATGGCATGTCATGGTTAGAATTGTAAGGACTTTACTTTGGTGGGCAATGGAGGGAGGCCAACAAGTTGGAGTGGATTAGAGCTGTCTGTTGAGTCTATCTGAGTAGATCCCTTTTTGAATCCTATAGGATCTGTATCTGGTCGGATAGAATCTAAAAGGAAAAGGACAGGAAATTGGACGAAATTCTAGGACTATGGACTAATCTCTATGAATTGGAGTTTGAATGTATGAATTATTTAAGTGTATTTTATATGCAACAAAATGACAAATAGATCCATACCTGAGCCTGATTTAAATTGGATAAAACTTTTATATCCTGATCTATTCTGCTTGTTAAAATAATAATCAGAGACCAGGGTTTGGACATGGACCATTGATAACCTTAGGAGGGCTTAGTCTAGCTCTGGCCGATAACACTGTTATCTTGCCTACTTTTCCTGTGTAATGTGTATATTAAACAGCTCCATGGTAGAAAAGGTACTATATAAGACGGGAGTCATAACTTATAGAAGCTTACATTAAAAAGTAAAAGGATTCATTATTTATACAATCATAATTGGGGTAATTTTCCTTTTAGAGAGAGCTTAGCCTGTTGTCTATTCCATCTCTAGCATAAGTTAAATATATTCTATGCATTTAAGTTGATGCTCATTGCTGTCCTGAAAATCTCAATTATCCATGTGCAGAACTTCCTGAAAATACTAAATGCTTGATGGACTGTGAAGCTGCAGAAATTTTACAGGGAATTCAGGATCATATGGTCGTGCTGTCCAGTGATCCAGCTATAAAAATTCCCATGTAAGCAGCAGTTTTTGAGCTTCACAAGTTTGAAAGTTTTCCTTTTTTTTTTTTTGCTATTTATCTTTATTTTGCTTTTTGTGTAACATTTGTCTTGCCTATCAAAAATATGCCGGATGTATCTGAACTTTTCGCATCAGTTCATTTGACAGAGGATTGATGTATGCGAAGAGAGGTACCGTTTACCCAAATCCAAAGACAGCTCGACAAATACTTGAGTATCCTCCTACAATACACAAACATTATGTTAATTTACAGGCATAAGCAATGAACACATGTATTTCTTTGATGGTAGCACCATCCTAAATATATTATTTATTTGGCTATAGCAACATTTCATGGTAGTAATTTTGGAACTATGTGATGCCTTAACTCAGATAAGGCCTCTTAAGAAGCTTGGCATTTTGGATACAGAGGTATGCATCTAACACTTCATTTTTATTACTTCCTTTTTTTTTCCAATGTTTTTCTGGCTGTAATTGAAGGCATTTAGGTGTCTTATTATGATTACAGATTTGCATGATCGGCAATATACAAGTAGAATCTGCTGATGAAGTTTTTGCTCTTGTTCCATCCTTGGAGGTAAAACACAAAGTGGCTTTACAAGCTTCTCCACTGTTGTGCTTCTGTTACCTTGTCAAATTGGTTAGATCAGAATGGCTTTTGAGGATAATATATAAACGAAGATGCGGTTAAAGATGTTCCCACAATCCTGTTGGACAAATTTCAATTGACTGTGATACCTGTGTATTTAAAAATAATAATAGTAATAATAACACCAGGACCTGCTTATGATACTAAAGATGAATTTTAGGTGAGAAATTTTCTAATTTCCAATTTGAATACGTTTGAAAGTTAGTTTATTTCTTTATTACTTGTCCTTTGTCTTGAAATTAGTTGATTTCTCTCTGTTCTTGGTCTTGATTTTCCTACTTATTTTCTGATGCTTATTAGCTGAAATATGGATACATTATTGTCATGCCTACACTTCCCAGTTGTTTTGTCACCTCAAATCTCATATTGGTAGCTCTTCTGCAATTGCTTGGTGTATTCTAAATAACCCAGTTTTGCCTCTACTCTTTGAGGAGATTCAGACTTGAATTTCAGGATGGATTTACACAATTACTTGTAGCGATGTAAATCAATATTCCCTTGAAGCTTTGTGCTAAAGTGTGTTGTAATTTAATCATTGTCATCTTAAATTTGTAACACGCTTGTTTATTTTGTAGGGGAAAAAGCTCAGGCTGATGGAACCGCTCAAAAATATGCTGGATGAACTCGCTAAGCTCAAAAGCTCAGTATAAGTCCGAAATAGCAGTGGGTAATCCCTTTATTATATCGTCTTCCGTTAGCTTCTCATATATTGTTGCAAACTAGCAATGTGTAGCTGGTATTAATGTGCTGCTTGTGTTTGATATGCTAGTCTATTGTGGTAACTCACACGACATTTTGGGTTAGGAGTCTCAGCGCTAGTTTTTTTTGAAGTGCAGGCACTGATTGACGTGCGGGCTCCATTTTTGGGAAGTAGATCAGGCGGATTAGCTTTGCTTGGCGGCTTGGATTCTCAATTTTCTTTGTCTTTTCTGTGATACCGTGTCGCATTTTGCTATTGTTAATGATATGCAACGTTCATCAAGTAATATTCTCTGTACCTCATTATTCTTTTGTTCTGCACGATCTGGCTGCACAGAATTCATGATTTTCCATTCCTGTTGTCTGAGGATTGATTGCATCATGCGTTTATCCATTAACTTTTGTTCGTCTCAACAACAACTGTACATACGAGGGCCTAAACAATATGCGCTCCGCTTCTCCCGTCACTTCATCCCATTAGAAAGAACCAGTAGCAGAAAACGAAAACGTAAGAAGGCCGGGCTATTTGAGATGGAATGAACGGCTTGTTTTAGGACAATCTCTTTGGAACACTATGGTGTTAGTATGTTGGGAGTACAGAGACTGCTGGTCAGGTTGAAACTCGATCAATAGTTGTTAAGCTTTTCTTCCAATTTGAGTTCCTAAGTAAGTACATTGGATTTGACCTTCTGACACAGCGTGGTGTAAGTGTATGAGTATCCTACTCCCATTTTCGTGCCCACCTCGCAAAAGAAAACGGATAAAGAATGCTGGTTGTTGCATTCATAAACGGACAGTGACAGTGGATTGTCGCGCGTACCACCATTTGGGCTCTCAGCTGGCCGCCAGCCTATGTATGAACGGAGTTCACCATCACTATGTCACATAAGGCGATTTAATTTTAATATTGCATGTTTTTTTATTATGTGTTAGACTTATTTATAATTATTTGATCATAATTTAATAACTGTAATAATTATTTTGAATAATTATATTCTGAATAATTATTAAAACTTAAATTTTAATAATTAATTTATAATTGATTATCATAAATAAATCTAATACTGAAAAAAGGACGTGCGCTGAAACCGCACCGCACAGACGAGAGGTGCTTTTTCAGCAGTCGTACTTTTCGGCGTCGACCTGTCCATTATTAATCAACGCGGGTCCGGCAATGCAATGGCCCCGAAGAGTTTGACAACACTTCAGTGTATATGTAGACAAGGAGACTACAGCACACAGTCACAGAGCATAGAAATGGTGCGGAAGGAAGCTCTGGTGATTGCACTGGCATGGATACTTGTTGCCGCAGCTGCCTGTGCTTTGCAACTGCTGCTGCCCGATTGCAGGCTCCCGACAACACAGTTCGCCCCCAAGGTAAATTTATTAAATCTTTTTTATTTTAACTCTAGATGTTTGCGTGCGTATTTAGAAGATTTTGCTGACGAAGGATCTTTCTTTTATGAAGGTTGTCGATGCTGCTTCTTCATTTGGAAGCCACAAATTCGCTGCGGGAAAGTATCCTGCGGAAATGATGGCTGCTGAGGCACCCAGTAATCATATGTCCAAATTAAGAGCAAATGCTCCAGTTTTTCTCGTTCTCCTTCTCCCAGGTTGTTTTAAGAAATAAGAGAGTAGGAATTTCATTCTTCTGGTGCATATGCTGTCTCTGTCATCCACACACAATGCCGCTTTTGCAAAACAAATATCATTAAATAAAAATTTAACTTTTTTTTATGTTTAACTCCATAATTTTTTTATTTCAAAATATAAAAATTTTAATTTTTTATAAATTAAAAAATATATATTATTTATTATATTTTAATTAAATTTACTAATATAATAAAAATAAAATAAAATAAAAAACAACACTTAAATTAAAACCAAATAAAATATATGTATTATTATTTATTTGATGCCGAAAGACACAAATCGCCAACTTTGCTGAGTGGGAAAGGCTTCGTATATTATTATAAATATAATGTCAAAAAGAACAGGAGGATTGCCATCGTATAGGCAGAGCTGCCACTGGGCAAGTGAATATTACACCGAAAACTAGAGAAGCCTAATTCAATTCTAAATCATCAAATGCCCATTAACTACAATAAATCTCAGATCAGTTCCATCAGATTCATTAGCATTCCGCGACAACCCACCCAATTCGAAATATTTCTGTATAGCTAATACCTAATCTAGTATCCTTTCACCCTTTGACAGTTGTATGTTTTTAAGAGGGAACCCAGAAAAAACCCCAATTAAGAAACCTATCATAAATACATCACGAAAACACTACTCATCCAAAAGATCAGAAGGTACATCGCAAGCAACCTGGTACCCAACCTACGAACTGCTGAAGATTTTCCATCTTTGATACCAACAAGAAATCTGCAATCACCAACAGAAGGATCCAAGAAGGTGACCACGCCAAGGCCATCAAAATCACAGCTTTGTACGTTCTGCTTCTGAACCTGATAGTAGCTGTTAAATGCATATGAAATATTCCCCTTTGCCCCAATATCATTACATGATCCACCATAGTTGAGAGTTGTACAATCTGCATTGCCACAAGCTATTTTTAAGTGGTTAGCCACACCAGAGAGATCCTTTAATGGATCTGCCACGCACCATCTAAAAGGAAGATACTGAACATCTTTGGCATTCTTCAACAATCCATTCCCGAGGTTCAGTGAGTACTTGGCCTGCCCATCGAAAGAGAAAATGCCCCAGTGTCTCTCGAAATTGCCTGGAAGAACACTTTTTGCCTCTTCATCAAGAAGACTGAAGAGATAAACATCCATTGGGGGCACACCTGGTCTCAGTGGGGTCCCTTTGTTACTTAAAACACGATATATGAGTCCTTGATTGAAAGCTCTTGCTGCAGAAAGATTGGCACTAATGGCTCCATCCGTCGGCCAACCCACCTCTCCTATAACTATAGGCATCTGCCCGTATCCAATTTTGCTGAGAGCAGCAACTAAAGTGTCAAAATTTCCATCAAATGCGCTGTAATAAACATTTGGTCCATCCGTAACAGGATGTGTTGTCCCTTCAAAGAAAGCATAGTCTTGAGGGAAATCTGAATTTCCGTAGAGGCTGAGGAAGGGGTAGATATTCACTACAAATGGTGAACCATTAGAATTGAGGAACGAGACAAGCTGAGTCATAATTTGTGTCAGTTCAAGCCGGAATGCCCCTTGTGAAGGAAGAGAAGACTCATAAGCGTCAGCATTGCAGGGGACAACCAGCTTTACAATGCCTGCAAGATTTGCTCTGGCCAAGGACTGTTGTAAATTCATCAGAGCAGGGACAATATAGGACTGAAATTGGCCAGAATAACTTGTAAGGAAAGGTTCATTTCCTACTGCAACATACCTACGATCATATTCCCATAATAGTTAGTGCCAAGAAAAGCTCAAACACATCATACAAAGTTAACGGCCTTTCCTTGAGTGAAGACATGGTCTAAGAAAAGGACAATGAAGGGAAGATCAAAATGGTATTTGACAAAATACCAAGGTGTAGTGTTAGTTATCAAACTGAATATTCAGGTATCAAATTTAGTTTTTGCTTAATTGTGAACTCTAAATGGAGGAAAAAAATTAATGGGGGTAACATATTATATATATATATATATATATATATATAAAATTTTTTTTTGGGGGTGTGGGGGAGTGGAATCAAAGAAGGTGAAAATGAGAAAGAAAATAACATAAACCAGGAAAAAGCTCCAACTTCTGTAAATTCCCGCTGTATCTTTGCTAGTAAATGATTCATGTATATGCCATACTCGATACTGATTAACAAACACAAATTATCAAATAAAATAGGGCTTCGCAACCACATGAACCATAAACCAATTACTAACAGTGTTAGAATAAGATCTTATAAATACTATAGCAACCAAAGAAACAGAAAAAGGATAACTCTGCATCCGTGTAAGGAATTTACACTTCTCAAACAGTTTCTGATACTTCTACGGCAACGTCTATACCAGTGGAAAACCCAAAAAAAAACCAAAACAAAACAAAATTTCAGACTTAGTCAGACACTCACTGAATGCTCTCAAACACTTTTATTCGATAGAAATAAATATAGTCACTTCCAACCGGTATCTGCTTAAGGAGATGATTACGATTGTGTCTGTACGACGTCTAGTCTAAATATGGAACTGTTCAGTACAATAACAATTTTCGAGTGGAAGGTCTAGAAAGATATGCTTCTTTAGTTAGACCAAATGACAATGTGTGGTTGCTAGAGAGTATTGGTGGCAATCCATTAATCACTCAAAATAAATTCTGCAGCCGAGGTTAACACCTTTCGGTAAATACAAATATTTTTATCCTCAGAAGCTTCATTTGGCAAGAACAAGAATATGTGTAAACCTTCGGAACTAATTAAATCAAATCTAATTCCCATCAGCCTCTAGCTCAAAATGCAAATGAGAAAGTTTAGTCTAGGCAAGAGGGGCACATTTAAGACATCAGATATGCTTGATTTCGTCAATAGATAAATGTATGATATACACAAATACATAAGAAAAACAACAAAGAGGCCGCGAGACACCAAAAAGAAAAAGAGATCCGGCTTACACTATACAACATTAGTTACCATGGCAAACCGCATTTATTTCTAAGAAAGCTCTCTTAAAAAAAGATTCTAAGAAAAGAATTCTACTGCAGACACATCGTAGTGCTAGCGTTTCGGACAAATAAGTGATCTGCTGAAAGAAGAGAAGGGGATGGGCCGTGGAGGTAGTATAACTTAAACCAAGAAGAGCAATAAAGAGAAGGAAGTCTAGGCGTACTCGATATTTACGCCGCCCTTAAAAATGTATCTGGAGACATTCTGCGAGACCCAGAGATCGGCAGCGGCAGTAGAAGAACTTAGTACTGCTAACATTTCATTGGGGATCCCAACCATGACCTCAATCCTAGTTCCCATAAGAGCCTTAAGGACATTAGGGTCGGCATCAAACAGCTTCACCTTGCCAATCTTGTTATCTACCAAAAGATTTACCACAGTGGGAGGGGACAGCTTGTGCAGGGACACTGTGCCCCAGTTCACCCCGATCCCAGATTCCACCACCGCCGGAAGAACTGAGAAGGCAAGCATGAGTAGCAGGATGCAGACAAAGGCGGCATCTTTCTTGGCCATTTCCTTGTTCAGAACGTATCTGATCCTTCATCAAGTAGCAAAAGCTCGTTTGGTTTGGCAAGTGTTGCAACTGAGTTTAGTGAACTACTGGATGGAGGAAGAAAAGTGGGAGAAAGAAAGAGATTATTTGCAACTACTGCTGTCGACGTCACCGTCAGAGCCTTCCTCGACTTTCTCTGAATTTTCTTGGTACCCAAAAGACCCTCGCGGGCCCTCACACCAGGCCCGACCAGTTATGAAAGAGTTAATCACGTGACTCAACTATACAACCAATGGAATGATCAGTGTCTGGTGCCCATAAGGACTCTCACCTCACATTAGAGGCAGGAAATCCCACACTGCGGCTGTCAGGTCTCAACCCTGAGCCCCTGGTATCCAATCTACCACTGCTAACCAATTGAGCTACGCCCGTACGGGCATTCTCTGAATTTTCTTTTACTCAAACAAAGTGGATGTACAGTGCAGATGAATTCATTAGGGACAAAAAAAAAAAAACAAAAACAAAAATGACGGTTTCTTGAAATCTAATCGTTTCGAAGTGTACGGTCTTCTTACTCTTTTTTATCTTATCTGTTTTTAAAATGTTTGATTTTTTGTTAATTATAAAAATTATTTTTAAAAATTATTCATACACCTAGTTTATTGGTTTTTCTCATATTAAATGTATTTACTTAATTTTTTACTAAAGAAATACTGTCTTACTTAAAAAGCTAAAAAAAAGTAAGAGGTTGGTATTTAATTAGTGTTGTAAATTCGTTGGCGCATAGTAGCCGTCGGCGCAACGAAAGTGTATATAGAAAACTTAATAAAGAAACTATAATGTAGAGAATAAGAAAAATAATAAAGAGAAAGAAAAGAGAAAGAACACAAGAACTTTATTGATTCTCTGATAGTAAGATCAATGAATGAATATGTACAACACTTCAACATAGAGCCCTATTTATAGGGTTCAGGGGTACATCCAATAAGAAGAGGTAAAAGGTAATTAGAAGACTAATCTTATCACGAATCAAAGATAGGATAAAACTCTTCCATCTATCATCTGGATAGTTGGAATATCTCTATAACTCTGATAATGGACATCCATAATAATATTAATTTCATAACACTCTCCCTTGGATGTCCATTGCATAAGAGTATACATCGTTAAAACTTTACTAGATAAAAAAATAGAGTGGAAAAAAAAGTTTATTGAAGGAAAAATAGTACACTACTCTTTATGCCATATTTACTTCCCCTGATGAGATAATCCTTTAAGATTTCGTAACCGGCTCATTCCAATTTTGTTCACCAATTTTTAAAATGTTGCTACGGGTAATGTCTTAGTGAATAAATCTGTCAGATTGTCACATGATCAAATTTGTTGCACATCAATATCATTACTCTTCAGGAGCTCATGAGTAAAGAAAAATTTTGGTGAAATATGTTTTGTCATATCTCCTTTAATATATCATCCTTTTAGTTGAGTTATACAAGCTGCATTATCCTCATATAAAGGAGTTGGAATTTTATTTCCAGAGGATAATCCACAATTCTCTTGAATATAATAGATCATAAATCTCAACCATACACATTCTCGACTAGCCTCAAGAAGGGCTATAATTTTAAAATGGTTAGATGAAGTAGCTACCATGGATTGTTTTGTAGAACGCCATGAAATAGCAGTACCACCATAGGTAAATACATAACCAGTATGAGAACGTGCTCTAACGACATGCTTAACCTCATTCCAATGTCTTCTTGTGGGAGAAGAACTAAATCTTGCTAATAAATTTACAGAAAATGATATATCATGTATTGTATTATTAGCAAGATACATCAGTGCACCAATTACACTAAGATAAGGTACTTCAGGACCTAGTAGTTTTTCACTATCCTCTCGAGGTCGAAAAGGATCTTTATTCATATCTAGTGATCTAACGACCATTGGGGTACTCAATGGATGTGCCTTGTCCATGTAAAATATTTTTAGGACTTTCGTTGTATATGTTGATTGGTGAATAAAACATCAATCTTCCAGATGGTCGATTTGTAGACCAAGGCAAAACTTAGTCCTTCCAAAATCTTTTATCTCAAACTCTTGTTTTAAATAATTCACCGCATTTTGAATCTCTTCTGGAGTTCCAATAAGATTGATATCGTTAACATATATAGCGAGTATCACAAATCCTGAAATATACTTTTTAATGAAGACACATAGACATATTTGATCATTTTTTGTATCCTACTTTTAATAAGCTTTCACTAAGACGGTTATACCACATGCGTCCAGACTGCTTTAAGCCATATAATGACTTTTGTAACTTAATGAAATAATATCCACGACAATCAGATTTACATGCTGCGGGCATGTTGAATCCTTCTGAAATTTTCATATAAATATCATTGTCTAGATTTCCATATAAATAAGCAGTCACTACATCCATCAGACGCATACTAACATTTTCATTTACTACCAGACTCACAAGGTATCGAAATGTAATTGCATCCACTACAGGTGAATATGTTTCATCATAATAAATACCTTGTATTTGTGAAAAGCCTTGTGCAACAAGTCGTGCTTTATATCTCACGACTTCATTATTCTCATTTTGATTTCACACAAACACCCATTTATAACCAATAGGCTTTACATCTTCAGGTGTTCGGACTATAGGTCCAAAAACTTCACGCTTTGAAAGAGAGTTCAATTCTGATTGAATCGCATCTTTCCATTTTGACCAATCATTTCTGTGTCGACATTCTTCAACTGACATTGGTTCAAGATCCTCATTATCTTGCAAAATATCAAGTGCTACATTATAAGCAAATGAATTATCTATAGTCATTTCCATTCGATTCCAACTTCTGCCGGAAGCTGTATAATTGATGGAAATTTTGTATTATTTTCAGATTCTTGAACATTTTCATCAATTATCTATTGATCCTTTTTATCAGATTCTTCAATATGATCACTTTGATCATTTGGTCCTCTTTTCTTACGATGATTTCTATCTTTTGAACCAATGGGTCGACCGCGCTTCTGGCGTGCTTTTGATTCAACAGCTACAGGTGTTGAATTTTACTCTTTTGGGACTTCAACCCGAATAGGAGCATCTATAGCTGGTACATGCGATTTTGTTACTCTCGTAGAGTCGGAAAAAACATCTGGCAATTGATTTGCTACCTTTTGTAAATGAATTATCTTTTGAACTTCAAGTTCACTCACGCTTGTGTGCGGATCTAGATAATTCAAAGATGTTGTCCAAACAAGCTCTTTTCCTTTTGGTTTATTATCTCCCCCTAACTTGGGAAACATTGACTCATCAAAATGACAATCAGCGAACCTTGCCATAAATACATCTCCCGTCATAGGTTCAAGATATCTTATTATAAAAGGAGAGTCATATCCAACATATATCCCCAATCTCCTTTGAGGACCCATTTTAGTTCGCTGATTGGGTGTTATATGAACATACACCGCACATCCAAAAATTCTTAAATGAGAAATATTTGGTTCAAAGCCAAAAGCTAATTGTAAAGGAGAAAATTCATGATAACCTGATAACCTAATACGCACAAGTGTTGCAGCATGCAAAAGTGCATGTCCCCAAGCTAATATAGGAAGATTTATTCTCATTAAAAGTGGTCTAATAATTAATTGTAGTCTCTTGATAAATGACTCTGCTAAACTATTTTGAGTGTGAACATGTGCTACAGGAAGTTCAACAATAATGTCAATTGACATGCAGTAAGCATCAAAGACTTGAGAACAATATTTAGCAGCATTATCTAGACTAATCTTTTTAATAGGGTGATCTGGGAATTGCGCTCTCAGGTGAATTATTTGGGCAAGTAATCTCTCAAACACCAGGTTGCGAGTAGATAATAAACAAACATGCGACCATCGGGTCGATGCATTAATTAACACCATGAAATATCTAAATTGCCTACATGGTGGGTGAATAGGCCCACATATATCACAATGAATCCGTTCTAGAAATGTGGGAGACTCAACTCCCACTTTTACTTGGGATGGTCTAATAACTAATTTTCCTTGAGAACAGGCAACACATGAAAATTTATTCAATACTCTTTGATCTTTCAATGGGTGTCCATGTGTATTCTCAATTATTTTTCACATCATAATTGATCCAAGGTGACCCAAACAGTCATGTCAAATGCTAAATGTAGCAAGATTAGCAAACTTCTGGTTTAATTTTTGCGTAATATAGGTCAGAAGAAAGAGATGGAAATCTCTCGAAGATAGATTTTTTTCCAGAGACACTTTGAGTAATGCAAAGATACTCACATTTATTTTCCTCCATTGTTTCAATATGATATCCATTTCCGCGAATATCTTTAAAACTCAACAAGTTTCTTCTAGATTTTGAGAAAAATAATGCCTTATTGATGGCAATTATTGTGCCTCCAGACAGTAAAATACTAGCTCTTTCGGAGCCTTCAATCAATTTTGCACTGCCATTTATAGTGCAAACATTTGTTTCTCCCATATTCAAGCAAGAGAAATATCTCTCGCTTTTAAGTATAGTGTGCGTAGTATCACTATTAATGAGGCAAATATCCTCAGTGGCATTTTGAGAGTCATAATAAGGAATAAGAGTCTTCTGAACACATATAAAAATATAAAGTTTAAATACTTAAATAAAGTTCTATTACAAAGAAATTTGAAGTAGACCACTAAGGATCCTTACAAAAGAAATATAACTAAACATGGACTAAACTAAAAATTAGAAAGAACATTGAATAGAACTCTAATTTCTTTTGGATAATTCCATCACCAATCAAATGGTCAATTCTTCCTTCTGCATGCTCAAAAAAATTAGCCACATCTAGATGAGTTACATTAACAATTGCATCATTATTGTTATCACCATCATCGAGAATGGAATTTTGGGAAGTAAAGTTTGCTTCAGGATTTTTTCCCTTCTTCTTAATTGATGCTTGATAAAACTCAACAAGGTGCTTTGCCGTACGACAGGTACGAGACCAATGACCTTGCATACCACACTGATAGCATTTTTCTTCGTGATCTTCTGGATCCACTTCCTTTTCTTTTCTTTTCTCATTATTTTTGGCCCACTTATGGTGAGTTTTATTATTTTTCTAGCCCGATGTTCTATTTTGTTCGCCATGATTATATGGATGATTTATAATACGGTCGCGTCCGTATTTTCAGTTTCGACCATGACCACGACCTCTTCCAAGGCCATATCTTCGGGTTCTAACTGCATTTACTTCAGGAAAGTGGAGTATAACCTGTTGGTCGAGCTTCATGATTTTTCATTAATAGCTCATTATTTTGCTCGGCCACAAGAAGGCAAGAAATTAATTCAGCATATTTCTTAAAGCCTTTCTCTCGATATTGTTGCTGCAGGACAATATTCGAGGCATGAAAAGTAGAGAATATTTTCTCTAACATATCAGCATTAGTGATATTTTCTCTGCATAATTTTAATTGAGAAGTAATTCTAAACATCGCGGAGTTATATTCATTTACAGATTTAAAATATTTTAGTCGTAAGTGCATCCAATCATACCGTGCTTTTGGTAGAATGACTATCTTCTGGTGGTCAAATCTTTCTTTCGGATCATTCCACAAAATAAGTGGATCTCTCACGGTAAGATATTCCGCCTTCAAATTCTCATGGAGATGGTGACGAAGAAAGATCATGACTTTTGTATGATTTTGAGATGATGACACATTATTTTCTATAATGTTGTCTCCCAGACCCATTGCATCTAAATGAATTTAAGCATCGAGTATCCATAACAAATAGTTCTTTTCGTGAGTTTTGTCAACTATGATATCATGTTGTTTTCTTGATCTCAATTACAACTGTTCTACATAAAACTATGATATTCTCCTCCATTTGAAATATAAATCATTTTAATAGTATGCACATGATTAATAATAATGAAAATAAAACTTTTTATTAAAATACTTACATTATCATTTATGTGTCCTTTACTTTTTCTCAATATTCAATATAATATTACATTATTAAAAGAAAAGAATAAATAAGAATAACACTGCAAGCATATGAAATATTCATAAATAAGTGTAAAAGAATTTGTATTTTAAGTAACTTTTTTAATTTCTAAAATTAAAAAAGAACTTAGATGCTTATATATATTTTTTTTAAAAAAAATGAAAGATGAAGAAGCACGCCTAATAAAACAACAGAACAAAATCAACCCCGCACCCATTCACAAATATGACATGACCGGTATATAATTTGATATTTTCCCTACCCCAAACATCATCTTTAGGTATGGAGGATCCCCTCCGGCTTGCCTGCCTGAGTGGCCTTTGGAGGTTTAACACTTAAGCTTACAATGGCGGTATGGCATGAGTCTGTAGCAGCAGAACCCCGACCCCACCCAAATAAAGTAGAGGAAGCAACAAAGCAAGATTCCATAGTTGCGGGAAAGAAACTTTTCTTACGGTCATGGTATGAGAATTGCGACCTACTTTCCTGAGGCGGCCATGGGGTGCATTCTGCACATGCTGAGATAAGCACCGTAGCCAACTCAACTTTCGACCCCCATTGCTATAATCGCAGCAGCGGATCTATCCGTCATTTCAGACACAGGGCTCCTAATTTAGACGGAGGGGACTATCCATACACGACTGTACTGATTAAATACAGTACCACAACAAAAGCAAATTATTTATACATAACCATATGAAGCACACTCCCAGCCCCTGACCCTCGAGGTATGTTCATCGACATTCACAACACCAACAGCTAGCACCAAATCCGGAAGCCACGGCCAGAAGATTATTTCCTCCACTGGCAATTTTGAAAATGTTGATGCTACTAATCGCTCATGAATAGCGTCCTCATGCACGTAACAAAACAATATTAGAAATTACCAGGCCAACTCCCGGCCGACAACCCCAACCTAAGCAAGCTCTCCGCGCAATCTTCACAAGAATCCCAGAAATTCAACTACGAGCAAAATCTGGCTGGTTATTCACAGATCTAATCCATGTTAGCAATTATCCCTAATTTACTTAGGAACTTAAGTATGGCCCATACATTAGGTTACCATAATGGTTAAGGTAACTAAGGTCTCCTATTAATGAGAAGTTAGATAGGATAAGGATTCTATGTTTGATTGGATTATGCATACCCGAGTTAGTTTCGTCGATGGACGGAAAGCACGTGCGTACGCTATTTACTTCGAGGGTCACTAGCTTTATCTATATATATGCACGCTGTGACATCCATCAGTCGAGGGGATTTTCTTTCAATAGATATAGGTAGAAGACTCGGGGTTCCCTGTCAGTGGATTACTGAAAAGTTGGTGAGAACATCTTTCAATTTACTTGAACAATTATGGCTATCAGTTTGAAGGTATGTTTTCATATTATTTTTCCATTTGCTATTCGGATGCATATCTTTAAAAGTTTCTAACATGTGGTATCGGAGCCATCAGTTAGCCATGTTGTTTGGTATATATATCATGTAATAACTTCTCTTACTTGAAGTTCATAATTCAGTATGTGTTATTGTAATTTTAATTTGTTATTAAAATTACAAAGAATGTATTTTTTTTTGGGAACTTTTGTTGATGAAATCGAGTCTGCTTACTGTCATATGGTTTTTGATTTTGAACAAAGTTTAAAAAAAAACACGACATTAGTTTTTTTGTCTTATTTGGAGTTGCAAAAGGTTTTGAGTTTTGTCTTCTTGAGCTTTTACTTTTGCAACAATTTTTTCAGAATCAAGATTTAGCTTTGACTTTTGGTTTCTTATTGTTCGGCCTTGAAGCCGTTTATTATTAAAAAAAAATTTTTTTTTCCTTTCGACTTAATGAAGCCAATTTCTTTTCTGCGAATGCTTCATTATTTTTTGTCCTATTAGGAGTCTAATAGTTCTCTGATTTTGCTTTTACCTTATTTATTTATTATTATTATTATTTTAAAAAAAACTTTTAAGTAATGGTTAGTTTTTTTTATTAATAATGATAATAATACATAAAAAATTTGGTAATATTAAGTTTGATTACCAAAATTGCTCGTTTTGATATAAGGGCAATTGGACATTCTTATTTAGTCTTTTTTATGAAATGTCCATATGGATTAAATCAACATTTTGATTAAGTTGATTATTCGATTTTGAATGTCATTTTTATTAGTTCTCTTCGTATCATGTACTTATGAGTAGCCATAGCATCTTAAGCACTTGATACGTAAAGTAAAATAAATCACATTTAAGCTAGTGATTATTTTAATGACATTCATAAAGTATAATTATCTTATTAAAATAGTAACTCGATTTCACTGGGAGGTAACTATTTTTTTAAGATTAATCGGAATGAGACGGTAAACCTTTAGTTTGAAATTTTCCTATGCTTACAGGTGTGGATTATTTTACGTGTTTCTATTTTTACTAGTCTCATTATAAAGTTAATGTAAATTCTATGCTTGGGATGCAACCTTTACCCACGGGAAGGCTGAGAATTTACATTGAATCAGCTTTAGTTGATTCTTTTTACGATGGTTGTACTTTATAGCTTATGTGTTTATTCTTGGTTTTTGCAGCTTTTCCCTCTGCATTATTTAATGAAAATGCTCGTATTCCAATGCTTTACGGGTGATAATTACTACGATTGGAAAGATAAAAGTACTTCTAACTTTTAGGTTGCATGGATATGGATCGGCACTTCGTGAGGGACGAACCACCGTTCCCACGGAATCAAGTATGCTGAGGCTAAAATTGCTTATGAGCGGTGGGCGAAATCTAATCGCATAAGTTTAATGCTCATTAAAGCCCATATCGATAAAAGCATTAGGGGTTCAATCACTGATTGCACTAAAGTCAAATCTTACATGGAGGCAATTGATGCCCAATTTGTGAGTTCGACAAAGCCTTAGCCAAAGACCTTAATGAAGAAGCTTTCTAGTATGATGCTTGATAAAGAGCGGATCCGTGCGTGAGCACATTATGGAAATGAGGGATATTCTTTTGCTAAGCTTAAAGCCCTTGAAGTTGAGATGTCTGAGTCATTCCTTGTGCATTTCATTCTCAATTCTCTTCCTACGGAATATGGTCCGTTCAAAATTTTCTATAACACACATAAGGAAAAATGGTCAATTAATGAACTTTTGACCATGTGTGTTCAAGAAGAAGGAGATTGAAACATGAGTTACTTGAAAGTGTTCATCTTGTAACTCATGATAAAGGAAAAGAGCACTAAAAGGCAAAGCTGTTCCTATGAAGAAAAAAGGCAAGAGCAAAGATCTTTGCCATTTTTGCAAAAAAGAGGACAACTTCAAGAAGGATTGCTCGAAATATAAGAAATGGCTCGAGAAGAAAGGTAATTTCGGTTTTGTGTGTTATGAATCAAATTTTACTGAGGTTTACGATAATACATGGTGGATTGATTACGGGTTCTACAATTCACATTGCCAAAACCATGCGAGGGCTTTACGAATCTAAGGAAGCCCGATGGGAAGTGAACAAGACATCTATTACAGCGGCAGGATGCGTTCACATGTGGAAGGCGTGGGGACCTATAGGCTCATTTTAAAAATATGGTTTTCAATTAGATCTTGAAAATATTTTTTATGTTCCATCTTTTTCGAGAAATTTAGTTTCAGTTTCAAAACTTTTAAAAAATTGGATATTGTATTTCTTTTCATTCTTCTTCTATGAAACTTTTGAAAGACAATAAAGTTGTTGGTTTTGGAATTTTGGATGGAAATTTATTTAAATTTGAGCTAGACCCTCACATATGAATGCAATGTTTTAACCTTGCATGATAAGAAAATTGGCACTAAACGATGTATTATCAATGAGAACTCATCCAGTCTTTGGCACAAAAGATTAGGTCATATTTCAATTGACCGAATTAAAAGGTTAGTAAATGATGGAGTTTTAAAAATCTCTTGATTTTTCTGACTTTA
Source organism: Rauvolfia tetraphylla (assembly GCA_030512225.1). Taxonomy (NCBI): domain Eukaryota; kingdom Viridiplantae; phylum Streptophyta; class Magnoliopsida; order Gentianales; family Apocynaceae; genus Rauvolfia; species Rauvolfia tetraphylla. The sequence continues at coordinate 110,802 of JAJQKT010000076.1, read as the reverse complement.
GTACTTGTGTGGGACTGCATAAAGGGAAAGCAGACTAACAAGTCCTCTAAAGGTGCCAAAAGAAATTCTCAAATACTTGAAATAATACACACAGATATCTGTGGACCTTTTCCTACCTCTTTCTTGAATGGTGAGAGATATTTTATCTCTTTTATTGATGACTATTCAAGATATATGTACTCTATTTTTACGTTTGAAAAATCTGAAAGCACTTAATGCTTTTAAAGTATTCAAAACGAAGTAGAGAAACAAAAGGAAAATAAGATCAAAATTGTAAGATCTGATAGGGGTGGAGAATACTACGGAAGGTACACGAGAAAAAGGGCAAGCCAAAGGTCCATTTCTGTCGAGTTCCTTGAAAGTGAGGGTATTATTGCCCAATATACTATGCCGAGAACACCACAACAAAATGGTGTGGCTGAAAGAAGGAACAGTACTTTAATGGATATGGTAAGAAGCATGATTAGCGAGATCAAGTTTACCTTTATCCTTATGGAGCGAAGCTTTAAAAACCGTATGTATATTTTAAATAGGGTTCCATCTAAGGGGCTGTCCCTAAGACTCCCTTTTTGAATTATGGAATGATTGGAAACCTAGTTTAAGACATTTACACATTTGGGGATGTCCAACTGAAGTTAGGATTTATAATCCTCAACTAAGGAAGTTGGACGAAAAGAACAACTAGCGGTTACTTTATAGGCTATGCGATTAACTCCAAAGGTTTTAAGTTTTATTGTCCCTCTCATACTCCTAAAATTGTGGAAGCTAGAAATGCTAAATTTCTTGAAGATCATGAAGAAAGTGGGAGTGGTTTACCACAAAAGGTGGAGCTTGAAGAAATAAAGGAACCACCTATTGTCCCGAGTGGTGCCTTTATACTTCAACACTTACGAAAACTAATTCTCATGAGTTAGTTGAAGAACAACGAGTTTCAAAATCTACCACCTTCTACAGAACCACATACGGAACAACCCACTTTAACTACTCCCATAGCGAAATGCATGAACAAGTGGGAGTTAGGAGATCCACAAGAATAAAGAAACCAGCCATTTCTAATGATTTTGTTGTATACCTCCAAGAGTCGAATATAATCTTGGAATAAAGGATGATCCATATTCATTTTCACGAGGCCATGAGTGGAGAGCATTCTACACTTTGGTATGATGCCATGAAAGATGAGTTGGAATCCATGGCTAAAAAATAAAGTTTGGGATCTTGTGGAATTACCAAAAAGGAGCCTCTACTATAGGATCCAAATGGGTTTTCAAAACCAAAAGAGACTCTTACGGTAATATCGAACGATATAAAGCCCTGACTTGTAGCTAAGGGATTCACTCAAAAAGAAGGCATTGACTACCACGAAACTTTCTCTCCGGTCTCAAAGAAAGATTCATTAAGAATAATCATGGCTTTAGTAGCTCATTTTGATTTAGAGTTACATCAAATGGATGTGAAAAGCAGCATTTTTGAATGGGGATCTCGAAGAAGAGGTATACGTGCGTCGACCGGGAGGGTTTTGTAGATAACAATAGTCACCTTGTTTGCAAGCTAAAGAAATCTATTTATGGACTTAAAGCAGAGCTTCCGCCAATGGTACATTAAATTTCATAACGTTGTTTCTTCATACAGATTTACTGGAGAACATTGTTGATGAATGTATATACCTCAAGATAAGTGGGAGCAAATATATTATCTTAGTCCTTTATGTAGATGATATATTGCTTGCAAGTAGCGATTTAGGTTTGTTGCATGACACCAAGCAGTTTCTTATTCAAAACTTTGAAATGAAGGATATGGGTGAAGCCTCTTATGTCCTTGGCATAGAGATTCACAGAGATAGATCCCAAAGGATACTTGGATTATCTCAAAAGGCCTACATTGAAAAGGTTTTGGAAAAGATTCGAATGAAAAAGCTGCTCTGCTATTGCAACACCTATTGCAAAAGGTGACAAGTTTAGTCTACAACAATGTCCTCAAAATGCATTGGAATTAGAGCAAATGAAAGGCATTCCTTATGCTTCTCTTGTTGGAAGCCTTATGTATGCACAGGTCTGCACTAGACCTGATATTGCTTTTGCAGTAGGAATGCTTGGCAGATATCAAAGCAACCCTGGTCTTGATCATTGGAAAGCTGGTAAAAGGGTTTTGAGATATTTGCAAGGAACCAAGGATTTCAAGCTTACATACAAATATTCCGATTCCTTAGAGGTGATTGGATATTCGGACTCAGATTTAGGTGGATGTAAGGATAGTGGTAAATCTACTTCAGGATATATTTTTCTTCTCGCTGGAGGGGCCATATCCTGGAAGAGTGTTAAGCAAACCATTGTTGCAACATCCACAATGGAAGCTGAGTTTGTTGCATGCTATGAAGCTACATCACAGGCATTATGGTTAAAGAACTTCATTAGTGGCCTTTCTATAGTTGATTCCATTTCAAGGCCATTAAGGGTCTATTGTGATAACTTGGCTGCTGTATACTTTTCCAAAAATAATAAGAGTGGCAGTCATAGTAAACACATAGACATTAAGTATCTGATGGTCAGAGATTATATCAAGAAGCAAGCTCTGTCAATTGAGCATATTAGTACCACTTTGATGGTGGCAGATCCTATGACTAAAGGATTACCAGCTACTATTTTTCAGGATCATGTAACCCATATGGGAATTTGTGGCTCATTTTGACTTGCTTTTCTCTGATTATTTTGTCTAGACAAATTATTGTTTTTTTCTTGTTTTACATGACTATGCGCATATGGTTTTCATGTATTAAAGTGTGATCTATATTAGATCCAATAAAGTGGACCCTGAATGATGCTTATATTAAGTACATTCATAAAGTTTTTACACTTGATTAGAAAATGTTATGCATAGTAATACATGGAAGGAAATGTTTGTTATGAAGCATGACCGCCATGATTCTTGTATCATATTTTCTTTTGAGTATCTTGCATAATCTTACAGTTTTTGAGTGACTACATTATTATATGGCCATGTTTATGTTTTGTCACTCAATGCGGTTATCTAACTTTCAATGTATGGGCCAAGTGGGAGAATGTTAGCAATTATCCCTAATTTACTTAGGGACTTAAGTATGGCCCATACATTAGGTTACCATAATGGTTAAGGTAACTAAGGTCTCCTATTAATGAGAAGTTAGATAGGATAAGGATTCTATGTTTGATTGGATTATGCATACCAGTTAGTTTCCTTGATGGACGGAAACACGTGCGTACGCTATTTACTCTGAGGGTCCCTAGCCTATCTATATATATGCCGCCTGTGACATCCATCAGTCGAGGGGGATTTTTTTTCAATAGATATAGGCTAGAAGACTCCAGGGTTCCTGTCGTGGATTACAAAGTTGGTGAGAACATCTTTCAATTTACTTGAACAATTATGGCTATCGCTGAAGGTATGTTTCTATATTATTTTTCCGCTGCTATTCAGATGCATATCTTTAAAAGTTTCTAACAACCCAAGCCCACTTGTGATCATTTGTGTTCACTACATTCTTTGCCTCTGCTACTTCTTTCACCGGAACATAGGCATAGTTATTGTTAACAGGGCCACAAACGAACCCTATATACCCGGCCATTGCTCCGTGGATGGCCGAATGTGCCAAAAGGGTGCTGTACAAATTATCTGTTGCGTTTGCAGGTACTGCGCGAATCATGTACGTGGGATCGATGTACTTAACCGTGAACAGGTCTTCTGGATGATCCCTTGCCCACCACTTCTTAAGCTCTGATTTTAACCATCCTCCAACATCTAAGGAAACGGGGGTTGCCAGATTCATCCTTCTCTAGAGTTTGTGCTTCGGTTCTTGGAATTAAATCTTGTCCGGCCCCCTCCGCCACTACAACAACTGCATGGCCGTTTTCTTTGAGTCGGCCATCCAGGAATTCAAACAAGCCTCCTTTGCCTTCCAAGTAAAACTCATTCTCCGGAATTAGACAGCAATCCACATCTCGGCTGCTTAAAGTTGCATGCAGCGAGATATGCCCGGTGCTGCGACCCATAAGCTTCACCAAGCCTATGCCATTAACTGCACTCTCCGCCTCGACGTGAGCTGCACTAATGGATTGTTGAGCCATCTCCACTGCCGTTTGAAACCCAAATGATCTGTCGATGATGCCGACATCGTTATCAACAGTCTTAGGAATTCCTGCAACAGCAACATTCAATTTACGGACTTTAATTTCATCAAAAATCTTTACAGCCGCCCGCATTGTGCCATCTCCACCGATAATGTACACCTGCTTAGTTCATTGATAACAACAGATTAGGAATTTTGACGCACAAGTTCCAGAATTTCACTAAAGAATGCTTGAGGAACAGAGACTCGACAAACCAGAAAGCAATCAGTGGGAACACAAGCAAAGTTTTCTTATTAGGTCATCTACATTGATTGCCAAAGTATTCCACCTCTTGCTTCACTTTTCATATAATCGAGGTGCCCCACTGCTGACGTTTCAATCTTTGTTATTGGCGTTATTGATATTTCAATATTTGTTATTGTCACTTTTTTTTTGCTAATTTTAATTATTGGCACTCAACTTTCGCATGTTCACTCTCAAGAGAATATTGCATTCTTTTCATCTAAAAATAGTTAACATTTTTATTAATAAATATATTTTCTCCGCATGTACTAGACTTGTGGGAAGGTGGCGAGGAGGGACTTCGTATGGCGAAGCCTGCTTTTAATATTTCTAGTTTGAACACTGTAAAGGAGGACGTTGAAACCGAGATGAAATAATACATATATTTTTATCATATTTTTTAATTAAATAATAATAAAAAACTATTTTATGCCAAAAAGTCTATAGATTTTTTAACATTTTACTACGTCTCCATCGTTTGCCACCTTTATTCTTGTAACTATAACATAAAATGTAAAGGAGTTGTAAGTTGTAGTGTATTTTTTATTTATTAAAATTACTTTTAAATTTTTAAAAATTTTTAAATAATATTTTAAATAATTTTTAATTTATTTATAAATTTAAAATAAAATTAAAATTAAAAATAAAATCTTAAAAAATAAAATACAAGAGAATAGCCTTGTACATTAAAAAAGGATAAAATAGAATATCTAAGAAAGGGGAAAAAAAGATGTTTTTTCATGAGATGAAGGTTCCCATGGAAAAAAAAAACAAACACACAGCAGAAGAACACAGCGGCCCAGCAGTGCCGACAGGGGCAGCTGGGAGGCTCCCGCAAGGCTCCCTCAACATCGCCTGAATGTGGCCTCGGAGGCGGCACCCAACGGCCCCCGCCGGCACCCTAGGGACCACTGTGCCGTTCTTCTTCTTCTGGATTTTTTTTTTGGGAAAAATCTTGATAAATCAAATGAAAATTTCCCTTGGAACAATTTCTTTTTCCCCCTTTTTTTGGGTATTCCTTTTTTTTTTTCTTTTTTTGGTTGGAAACTTGGTGCCTTTGTAAAATTTTTTATTTTTTATTTAGCTTTAAATGTATAAATAAGTTAAAATTGTTAAGAATGTGATTTAAGGAAAGAAAATTAAAAAAATTAAAAATTTAGTGAAAAATAATTTCAATAAATAAAAATAGCTATTGATAATTGCGCTACAATAAATAGGTGGGGCATTTATTTAAATAAAAAAGTAAAATTTTAAAACTAGTGGTATATCTTGATCTACGTTTAACACCGTAAAACCCAAGCAGCTCACGCTACCAAACTGTACATTGTTAAACAATTACTTAATAAAATAATTAATTACTTAAAATAATATAAAATATTTTAACCTTATTCCAGAATAAAAAAAATAAAATATTTTAATATTAAACCCGTGTGCCGATGGTTAGCAAGCGCTAACCTACGTAACCTAACGGCTTTTGTATTCCCTAACCAACAAAGTACGTAAAAGAAGGCGGTCGGAAATTCAGGTACCTGATTAAAGCCGCGATTCTGGATGGAATCGACAATCTTGTGAAGATCAAAGCCTCCCCTGGACGTCTCCAGGATGGTACCTCCCCTCTTGTGCAAGTCGCGTACCATCTTAGGATTCAGAGAGACCGGCTCGTACGAATAAAACCCTCGGTACCCTGCCTTAATACCATAGATTTCGCGGACCCCGTACAGTTCCCATAACCCCATCACCAGCTCCCTGATCACGGTGTTCAGTCCCGGACAGAGCCCTCCACAAGTGACGATGGCGGCCCGAACCTCAGACGGGTCGAAGTAGATATGCTTGCGGGGACCAGCCCTGTGATAGGCCGAGTAGGGCGGGGGATAAGAGAAAGTTCCGGAGAGGTCGAAGAGGATATGACGGAGGATGACGTCGGTAGAGGAGAGGTAGAAGCCGGAGATTGGGTGGAAAAATGGGTTTTGGTCCAAGGGATTGGTCTGGGTTGGAATATCTGGGAGGTAGTCGGCGAGGTGGGTCAAGTGATGTAGCTTCACGTCCGAGACTGAGAGCTGTTGCTGGTTGCTGCTGCTATCGAACACGTTCGCTGCGGCCGAGAACTCCATGAGTAGCCCTGGTAGACTTTATTCGATCGCGACTTCCGGGGTATGTGTCGATCCACTTCTCCCCTTCTCCGGATGCAAAGGAAGAGCATTACAAGGGAAGAAGGAAAGAGGAACGTGGCCCCTTCGGACGTGAAGGGATGCAATGACGTGGCGCTTTTGAGGAGAGACGTGTTGGGTCAAGAACATAGTCTACAGAGGAGGAGAAAAGTAAGGAAGAAAAGGGAACGCAGGTCGTAGGAGGTGGAGAATTAGTGATGTCAAAACGGGCTTAGGCTGGCCCGTTTTGACGGCATAGATGCTTAAACTCGTTTTAAATATAAGCTTTTTTAATCTGTTTAGTTTTCGAGTCGGATATTTTTTTTATTTTTTATTTTTTAAAATAATATTATTTTAATTTTTAAAAAAATTAAAAAATATTTTTTTAAAACAATATTATTTTATTTTTTTATATCAAAACGATGTCATTTTAAATATACGGCGGTTCACTATCACGGCCTATGGAGAATGGAGATAGGATAGTGGTTATTGGTTTGGGCCGCAACAAATCATTTCGGAATTTATTAGCAAGAGGGATTCTCAAACTGACAATTCAATATCAGACATATTCGAGTTTAGTATTTTAATAATTAATTATTTATTAATAAATATATATAATATTTTAATTTAATATAAAATAAAAATTTTTTATTAATAAATAAATAATTATTAAAATATTAATAAATTATTAAAATAAAAATTATTCAATTCAGATAAGTTAAGGCTACTAAGATTGAGGCATTTTAGAACTCGTTCTTCCAACAACGGCCAAGCTTCAAGTGGACAACATGGAGGAGGAATTAACCGGGTTTTACATCATGTTCAATTGGAGTATAGGCCTTGTTGTTTTCTAAGAGAGAGGAGAGTTTAAAATATAAGTTTTCATTCGTAGGTAATACAGAGATAATTCAATCTCCTGGTTATGGGAAAAAGTGATACTTTCATTAGTTAGAAGACTGATGTCATGAAAATGCACTTGTGTCCAGAATAGAGCCAATTCGCGTAGATATGAGCATTTAAACTCCACCAAAATATGTACATTGGGAATGTCTTTTGGGACCGGGATTGGGAGTTTAGACATAAAAATGATGTATTCAGCCAAAAAGAAGAAAAAACGGAAACTCACAGAGGCGGGGCTTCTTTCCGTGTCATCAAGTGAAGGACCGGACTCTTCGGTAGGGGTGGTGAAATCCTTTTTTGATTTTTCCCCCTTACGGGTTCTATCATCAGCTCTCCAGGCAGGGTGGAACGCAGAAAGAAAGAATCAAAGTGAAGGCAGCAGCCGGAGTGTGATTAAATTTGTAAAGCTGGGTGGAAAGCACGCTGGCTTTGCGGCCGCAGAGCGTAATAATGTAGAGAACTAACATAAACTGGCAAACAAATAGATGTCCAACCTGTTGGAAGTATATAAACAAATACATGTAGCGATTAATGAGGGTGTGGAGGTGGAGAGATGGATCCGAAGCATCCGCAAGTCATTACATTGATTATAATGAAAATCAAAGTAGGCATGACGGACCTGTCTGACTCCCTTCACGCCAAATAGGAAGACTACCAACTTGCTTGATAACCTTCTTATATGGCATTCAGGGAGCCAGGCAGATCAACGCTTCCAATTGCATTAGCATAAATAAGGCCGAGTTACCTTTACAAGGCCAGCCAGATCTGTCTCCGTGCAAAGAAAGAATGGGGGAGGAGGCAGGAATTTAAAGAGAATGGGGCGGTGGAAATGGAGCCTTGCCACAGGACAACGCGAGAAACATAAAATTAACGGGGATAAATAGAAGACGGCAGCCCAGGTTTTTTTCTGCATACAAAATAGTTCCAATAGCTGTAGCCAAGACCTGCCTGGGTTTTACAGGTAAGAAATTTTGGACGTTTCGCCCTAATGAAACTCGGGATCCACTAATTCTCTACTCTTTCTGCTAGAAAAATCAATCAGTACCAAAATCCACGATTATTGTTACTAATGAATCATATCAATCCTCTGATTTGAAATATTATGATTTTATTTCCTAAATTGGTTCTTTGGTGGTGTAATTCATAATACAAGACAATCACCCCCATATATTTTTTCTCCTCATGGTTTCATCTTAGTTCCTGCATTATCTCTCCTCTAAAAATTCAGTCCGTTTCTTTTATTTCCTTTTCCGGTATTAATATCAATCACTCCATCGCTTCTCCGCTGAAAATGCCTGTATTCCAGCCATGGCCGCCTGTCGCAAACATCGCCTGCAATATATTCAATACTTTATGTGGTCGAGTGAAGTATAAATACACCTCCTATTACCTCTTAGGAAGGAAAAAGAAAAAAAGCGCGCCACTTGAATAGTCAGGGTGTATTTGGATTGGATTTCGTTACGAAATCCAATTCAAAATTTTCACATTTAGTCATTTTTTTTTTATAAAAAATTCTCTTTCTCAAAACTTAAAGTATAAAATCTTAAAATAAAATACTATTCAATCTCACCATCAATAAGCCTTCTCACATTTTAGAACTTCAGTTGTTAGACCATGATTATTTAGAAAAGGGAAATCCCTTACCACTTGGATAAGGTTTCATTAACATTCGAACTTATAATCATGGTGATTTTACCACTTAGATAAAATTATCTTGTTTTATTTTATAAAAAATTATCTCTCTTAAAATTTAAGACAGAATTTTAAAACAAAATACTATCTAATCTCACCATCAATAAGCTGTCTCACATTTTAAAACTTTAGTTGTTAAACCATGATTATTTAGAAAAGGAAAATCCCTTACCACTTGGATAAGGTTTCATTAACATTCCAACTTATAAATCCGCTAATCAGTAATTCAGTATTAATCTCGTTCTCCTCGGAAGTGTCCTGCCATCTCCAATTGGGTGAGCTCCCACACATAAGAAGGGGTCGACGGTGGAGACCCAAGACTCGCTCCAGGAGTATTGCAGGCCCAAAGGCCTATTATAGAAGGTGCAATCGCATTCCTTTTCTCGCACTGAGTCTTGGTGTAGATAGAGGAAAGATCATGAAATCGTGTGGAGCGGAGTCAGCTTGATTCATAATTTCTGTGGATTTTAGATTGACTTTGCACATTGTTTTATAAATAATTTATTTTTTAATTTTTAATTTAAAAAATTTTAATTCTACTCGTCAATATCTTTTTGCTCTCATCAAAAAAAGCATGCTCGTCTCTATTCAACCTAAAGATTTTTTTTGTTCTTTTTCTTTTTTCAATCATTTTATGCTATTGCATAATAAATCTTAATTTGAGTTACGTCCTGACTTTGTTAATTGGAGAGGACAGTAATGTCAATTACTTGGATAACAACTAGATCTTAGAGAACATAAGAAATCCTCCACCCAACTCTATAGGAAATTAAGTGTGTGTTTGGATTGATTTTTAGTTTGAATTTTTATCTTAAAAAGTATAAAAATATATTATTTATAAAAAATATATAATCTAAACTAAAAAATAAATTTAAGCATAGACAGCATGGTATAGGGGCAGAAATGTCAAGAAGAAATGGGAGGACATTCATTTTCCAGTTGAAGATTAGAATGTGACCTTACTTGAAAAGGGGAAAAAAAAAAAAGAGAATTGATTATGGGTAGAATGTGACAAATGCAATGTGGTCACTGAACCAAGGGCGAAGGCTGATCACATGCGTAACTATCCACCGTTTTATCTCTGGAAATCCAGTTAGTTCCTCAGACAAACACCAAGCAACTGTTCCCTCAGCTGACTCTGGGTCTGATTTCAAAATCTTGCAATACTTTATACTCGCCATGAGCCTGTTGACGACGTGCCCCCTCCTAGGAACCTTGCATCTCGGGGACAGAGTGCTCGCGTCTCCGCTGCTCCTGCCCAATGGGAACGGATTACTTCGATCGCACAGGGCGGGCAGGTACTCTATGTTCCTCAAAACTAAGCCAGTCATCAAGGATGGGGTTCTCAGCTTCAACGGCGCGGACGCACTCACACAAGTACCCGATAACGTTGTTATGACTCCCTGCTCCGACTCCTCGGCATTTCTTGGTGCTACTTCTACTCACAGCAGTTCTCGACACGTTTTCAAGCTCGGAATCATCAAGTAAATCTTTTCTCCGTTTCGCCTTCCACACTTTCGGAATCCTATATGTCTATATAAGCACGCGCGACCTACTTAAATAAGAGACGGGTGCAATATTTCTCAGCGGCAAGCCGAGCAACCATTTACATAATTAATTTGATTCCGTTAGTTCCTAATATGGATTGTGTCAGTTATGTTATCGTCTAGTTTATAAGGATTCTAGTGAACTACTACTATCACTATGTAATTAGTGTCTGTAAACCAGCACCGCGTGATTCTCCGATGTCAACAACGCAGATTAGGATGATCCATTTATGCGTCGACAAAATTTCATTTCAGCTCCTTAATTCACCATATAATGCTTGTACGTTACGCCGAACAGCCTTTTCTCCAATTAACGACAGCGCATCAATTGTACAGGGACACGCGATTGTTGTGCTTGTTCAGGTTCAAAATTTGGTGGATGATTCCTCGAGTTGGAAATTCTGCAGGCGACGTTCCCATTGAAACTCAAATGCTGCTGCTAGAAGCAAGCGAAGAATCTAGTTTTGAAGAGCCTACTAAAAATACAGGCTACATTGTTTTCCTGCCTTTCTTAGATGGTGAAATGAGAAGCAGCTTGCAAGGAAATTCAGCCGATGAGCTTCAAGTTTGTGTTGAAACTGGTAAGGTTCTCTCGGTCTTTGATCAAAAGGTTTCAATTACATTACAATTCTGATGACATTCTTGCCTGCAACCAACCTAACCTGCATTATTAGCAATGGGAGATATCACAATTTCTTCTCTGGAAAGTCCAGAGATTTCTGGGCTCAATCTAACTATTACCTCCCTAAGTAAAACAAATTGTTGACGTTAAAACTCACTTGTAATGCATTATGCCTTTCCACATCAAATTTCCTGCCATCATGCACGCTGGAAATGCTTGTTACAGAATTTTTCTATTTAGCACCAACTTTTCACAACTCTTTTTTGGCTACTTGCACCACATTGTTGGCTTGTGTGTATTCACTTGTATTCATTGGAGTCTCAGAAAGAAGCCATTACCTCATAAAAGCTTCATATTCTGTGTAATTGATAGAGCTACCTAAACTGGAATTTATTGCAGGTGATCCTGCTGTACTAGCATCAGAGTCTCTTAAGGCAGTTTTTGTGAACTATGGAAACAATCCTTTTGATTTGATGAATGAATCAATGAAGTAGGTGGGCCTCTGAGCAATCCATCATATCTTTAAATGATTTAACTTGATTAGTTTGAAAACGAAAACTTTAACTGTATAAATTTATTAGCTAGATGTCCATTAGGCCATGCATTTTGAGTTAAACTAATTGTGATTCTTAATTAGGGATAAAACCTCAGGAGCCTAGTGATGTGTCTGAAGTTGATTATGGAAAATATACACAGGATGAATGTTTTTTGTCTTCTGATTACACACAGGATCCTTCAGAAATATTGTGGAACATTTGCGCTCAGAGAAAGCAAACAGGCAAGCATTGTTGTTATTAAAGGTGTCTAAGTTATGTTGTTGAGCCTAGGAATCAAGAACTTTTTTCTTCATCCAGATGCCAGGAATGCTAGATTGGTTTGGTTGGTGCACATGGGATGCATTCTACCATGATGTTAATCCGGAAGGAATTAGAGAAGGTCTAGACAGGTACATGAAAGTCCTCCTTTTGTATCTTAATCCTCAAAGAACTTCATTTTCTCAAAAAATACCTGCAGCTTCCTCTTTTTCATCTCTGTATATGATTTAAAGATGTGGGTATTTATGTGTGTTTTAAGATAAGTCCAAAACGAAATACAAAACAAATTTGAACTCTTGCAGTCAACTTGACTGCTCAATTGAATTCAGTATCTTGATTTATTCAGCCACCAGGATGAAACTTCGATGTTAATAAGAAACTTGTCAGAGTAATTTCAAACTGCTCTTGCTTACTATCAGAAGATATCAATCATTTTGGCAAAGGACGTCATAATCAACCACTTTGGCAAGGATGGCATCAATTATGCATAGAATGTGAGATAGAAGTGTAAACACATTGAAGTGCACTCTCTTGTTCTATTCTCTATGCTATCTCTTTGTATCAGTACCTATGAAGTTACTCTCTTTTACTCACACAATCAAACACAGCTTATCCAAAGGAGGCACTCCAGCAAGATTTTTGATAATTGATGATGGGTGGCAAGACACAAACAATGAGTTCCAGAAAGATGATGAACCTTTTGTTGAAGGGTCACAGTAAGTCTAGTTTCATTCCTTCCTATCATTTTACATCATTCATGCATTCTAAATATTGTAAGTGCAGGTTTGGAGCCAGACTAGTGAGCATTATAGAGAATAAAAAATTCCAAAAGATATCAAATGAAGCTTCGGATAAGGTGCCTACCAGTCTCAAAGAATTTGTTTCAGATATAAAGAGGACATTTGGCCTAAAGTATGTCATCTCCTTCTGTCCTGTGCTCTCTTTCGGTTTTATTCTGATCTTGACTTAAATTAGCATAAATATGGGTTCAATTATGTAGTTGGCACTGTATTCTTGTCCAGTGGAATATGTGTCTTCTCTGTTTTGATCTTTTTTCTTTTCAGCAGATGTTCCATTTTTTCCCCCTCAGCCATAATGTGGGATTCAATCTCTATAATGATCTCTCCATTGTGTCCTTTTTCATTTCTTGTCTTTTATTTCTTTCTTTCTCAGGTATGTCTATGTATGGCATGCGCTGATGGGATACTGGGGTGGGCTTCATCCGGATGCTTCAGAGACTCAAAAGTATAATCCAGTGTTGAAGTTCCCGGTCCAATCACCTGGGAATCTTGCACATGTAAGGGATATTTCTATGGACTGTATGGAGAAGTATGGCGTTGGCACTATTGATCCAGCCAAAATCTATGAATTTTATGATGATCTTCATAGCTATCTTGCAAAGCAAGGAGTAGATGGAGTTAAGGTAGATGTACAGAACATCCTGGAAACTGTAGCAACTGGTTCAGGTGGCCGTATCAAACTTACTCGGCATTTTCAACAAACTCTGGAGAACTCCATATCCAGGAACTTTCGGGATAATAGCATAATCTGCTGTATGGGTCAGAATACAGATTCTATTTACAAGTAATGAACTGATGATCCCAACTTTTATAGTGATTTCCGTGTCAGATGCAGTAATAAATTTTTAACTAGTCAGATATATAGTTTAAAAAGTATGGTATTTTGGGGGAAATCGGTAGTGTTAAATTATATCACTACAGCTGTGTCTGTGAACTATCGACATAATTTTTTAACCAGCTTCTGCGCTTAAAGGATATCGTTTTCTGAAATGTTATTGAAGTTTTAGTTTCTTCTGTTGCAGCTCAAAACAGAGTGCTATAACCCGCGCATCTGACGATTATTATCCCAGGAACCCCAATACTCAGACAATTCACATAGCTGCCGTGGCATATAACAGCATATTTTTCGGTGAAGTTTTTGTGCCAGATTGGGACATGTTCTACGTACGAGATGGTCTTATGCTTCTACCTGATAAGTAAATATTACAGCCTGAAGGTTAACCTAAATTTTGCTGACTTACAGAGCCATCACGAGGCAGCTGAGTTTCATGCAATTGCACGGGCTGTGGGAGGTTGTGGAGTCTACGTGAGGTAAATTTGCAAGATATAATCATTCTATTGGATGAAAAACTCTTTTGTCAGTGATTCAATATTTGTTTCAAGAGGATGAGAAACTGTCCGTCAAGAATTGGTTTTTCCTGGCATACAACTATGTGAGATTAAATTAGAAACTAAACAAGTGAGATCAGGACTAAAATGCACAGCCATGTTGCTCATTCTAAACTTCAATCTCTCCGTATCATGCATGGTTCACGACAGTGATAAACCGGGCCAACACGACTTCAACCTATTAAGGCGGCTTGTGCTTCCTGATGGATCAGTTTTGAGAGCCAAATACCCCGGGAGGCCCGCAAGAGATTGCCTATTTTGTGATCCGGTTACAGACGGTAAAAGGTAGTGATTAGATTTGCAAAATTTTTCAACAGAAATTATCCGTGACTCAATTTACCAGTTGGGTTAACCATCGGAACTGTAGTCTTCTCAAGATATGGAACATGAACAAATGCACTGGAGTTATTGGCGTATTCAATTGCCAAGGAGCAGGAAGCTGGCCTGGGTTGGAAAACAGCGCTGAAGTAGGAAATCATGAGCTATCAGGGAAGATCTGTCCTGCTGATATCGAATATTTTGGGGATGTCTCGAGGAAGTCTTGGTTGGGAGACTGTGCGGTCTTTTCCTTCAAATCAGGTATTATGATTGTTCTACCATTTAGGAGTGGTTAGTATCTTCTGCTATGTGATTAGGCTTCGGACAATGTCCGGTGACGTGTTTGCATACATCCAGGGAACCTCTTCCGAGTGGCAAGGCATGAAAACTTTGAGATTACCTTGGGCACCCTGCAGTGCGACATCTTTACCGTATCACCCATCAAGGTTGGCCTCTGCTATGTAGTACTTGTTGGGAGGATGGGATAAATAAAGCGATACAATGAAAAATAAATCCCAAAATAAATAACTCACACTACCAGGATTAAAATGACTCTCCCAAAACTCTGGTATTGATAAAGTGAGAATTTATCAATAACCACCTAGCAGAAATAAATCTGACAAAAACTTGAAAATATTCTGACACCAAGATTTACGTGGAAAACCCCAAAACGGGTAAAAACTACGGGCCAAATATTGACCAATACTTTCACTATAAAAATGGGGTAACAAATCTTCCTCTAGATATACTAGAAGGTAACACAACTATCTTTACCAAAATAGGTGGATATCAAAGAAAAGAGATAAAACACAAACTCACAAAAGAATGATAAAACCTCACTCTATTCTCTTCTCTCTTTCTTTCCTTCTCTCCCTTTCTTTTCTTTCTCTCTTGGTGCCTTCACTCTCACCGATTCTTTCTTCCTCTTGCTGGTGTGATTTCTTCCAATTCATCCTTAGCTATTTATAGAAGAAGTTGCAGCCAATTTATTCAACAAAAACAGGCGTCAAACCAATGAAATTCGGCTGCCAAATTTCAGCCGCAATTTTGACCCAATTTGACAGCTGCAATTTTGACCCAATTTAGCAGTCGCAATTTTAGCCGCAAATATTGACTAATGAGTTGAATCCAACAGTACTAGTAGTAGTATTCTGCCGGATAGATACTTTGAAAATGCATAAATAGTCATGGACGTGTTGGCTGGTTCTCGTGATTCTTACAGGTATATGAGGGAACGATAAAGTTTGCACCAATTGGATTAATAAATATGTTCAACTCCGGAGGGGCAATTGATGCGGTTGACGGTTTTGATGATTCTCTGATTCCCACTGTAAGAATCAAGGGACGAGGAGCTGGAGGAGTTTTTGGTGCATTTTCCAGTCCAAAGCCCAAGTCGTGCTCTCTCAACTCCAAAGAGAAGGCCTTTGAGTACAGAAGCCAGGATCATCTTGTGAGCATTGAAATTCCAACCGGCACAAATTTCTGGGATATAATTGTACGTTATTAAGGCCTCAAGAGTCAAACAAAAAGCTTCATACTAAGTGGGGTAGTAGTAATTTACCATATAAGAAAATTATTCATTGATGACTTGCCGCGGGAAAAGGCATGTTTAGCGCAGCTATCTTGTAACGGTAATAAACTAATTATGAAAACTTAATTATAATTTTGTGATGTATCAAAAAAATAAAAATACCGAAGAGACCTCTCCGTAGTACTTTTAAACTAACGCTTTTCATTACCTTGAAGAGATGGAGCATGAGATATGTTTAAAAGACTAGATGAAAAAGTAAACTAAGAATCTGAGCTACAATTTCAGAGAGTTGTGATCCAAAAACTTCAAACACTAGCACTATTACATGTAGTCTGGCCAGTGAGGGGAGTTATTATCAACAGTAGTTTACAAAATGTTGGTTTGTTCCAAAACCTGCGGACCAGAAGGACATTAAGGTTGTATTTATATTAAATTTAGATTTAAATTTTTTTATGTTATGTTTTGTAAAATTGATTTTTTATATAAAAAAATAAAATTCAATTACTGTTTCATAAAATCAATCCAAATGAAACTTTAATTATCAATAATTGGTTGTCACTATAGATTTATTGATTAATAGGGCAAACACTTATTAATCATTTATCATGATAACACTACAAAATTTAAAAATTTAACGTAACTTTTAGCTTTGTATTTCTTAAACAGGATAATATATGTTAAAATTAGCAATAATAATTTTTATTTTTTTATTATAAATTATATTTTTTATAAATAATTAATTCTAATAAAATCTTAAATAAATAATTTAAAACTAAACTCTATACAGCAGCAAAGCCAATAATTTGTCACAATTTTTACGAATGCTTTTAATAAATGAAAAAAAAAAGAAAGATAGCGAAAATCAGTTGCCTTTCAATTTTTCTTTATCTCCATGTTTCTATTTCTCGCTTCGTTAGCTGTCGTCGTGTTGCCCTATCTCCCAAAATCACCTTTCAGTCCCCATCTGCAACTCTCGCTCCCTCTCCTTCTGTCACACGCGTACACACGGCCGGAGGTTCAGTTTGTCCGTTCCGTCGGGATCTTTAAATTCTCCCAGATAAAGCTTCAATTCCTACTTCCCCTTCTTCTTCCCTTTTTTTTTATTGTTTATTTGTTTGGGATGTCTGTGGTCGGGAAAATTCCATGAAAATCTATTTTGGATTTGGGATTAGAGTCACCGCCAGGTTAACTTCTAGACGAATTTGACCCAAGTGATATCAGTCCCGGGAGCATTTTGCTGTAGGGAAAGCAAAATTGAAGAAAAATGAAGCTCAGAAATGTGGCGTTGTTTTTGCTCTTGGTCACTGTTCTTGCCCCTATTATCCTCTACACTGACACTCTCGGAACCTATCTTACCTCTTCTTCTTGTAATCACTCTTCCCTTTTTCTTTTCCCCCTTTTTGGTTTCTGTATTGATCTTTTTGCGACTGGATTATTATATCTTTGTTTTAAAGATGCAACTTTTTTGCAGCTGGGGATGATTTCATTATGGAAGAAGCTTCCTCTTTTGTAAGTCCATTTCTGCAGATAATTTCGCAGTTTGTCTTCATTGCTTGATTTGATAAAGGAAACATTGTATTTTGTTTCCGTTTTTAAATCTCTTTACTTTGGTTTTGTAGACTTTTGGTGGCGACATCCGGCCTTTAAATGTGCTTCCACTGGTATTGATTTTCCAATCTCCTCTCATTGTTCCTCTGGAAATTTCTTAGATCTCGTCTGTTCTAAACTCGTTAAATTTCTTACTTAATTGACAGGAATCGGCTACCATTCTCAAAGAACCTTTGGGCATCGTGTATTCAGAAAATACCAGCGAATCTCTTTCAAATGTTTCTGATGCCTCCTCGACCGCTGACAATGCACGGACAACCAGACAACTCACTGAAGGTTTTGCTTGGAGTTATTGTGTTGGTTGTACCTGATCTTTTAGATGTTCTCTCTCTAATGTAAGTTGCATTTTCCAGAATCAATGGAGACTCAAGGGACTGAAGAAAATCCCATCAGACTGGTGACTGATGCTGTACATGAAGCACAAAAGGGTGGAGAAGAGTTAAAGAAACATGGATCATCTGGGAAAATTGAAAGCAGAGCGACTCAAGCTGATGCAAGTAGAGAAATTTCTAGGGCTTCTCTGGAAAAGCCAGATAATTTCTTGCGGAAAGTGGTAAGTTGTATGTTTGTAATTATTTATTTTCATTCTGATTACACGAAATATGATTGGTATTTTGTGCGCTTGCTGGTTGAAAATTATTTTTATAACCCTGTTTTCTGATTGTTGCTGGTTAATTAAGAATTTGCTTCTTGCTCTTAGCTGGATGAGCACCATTGAGGCTTTAAACTCTGTCTAATTTTTTTTTTTAACTCTTTGTTTCTAGGAAACAAAAACTGAGCAGCAGTTGTCGAGAACCTCTGGCAGAAATGATGGTGGAGAAACAATTCATATGCAAACTGATAAGCGTAACGAACAAACTGCTTTTCCAGACTCTCGTGTTCGCCAGCTTAAAGATCAACTCATCAGGGGAAAAGTTTATCTTTCCCTTTCAGCCACAAGAAGCAATCCTCACTTCATGAGGGAGCTCCGACTGCGAATGAAGGAAGTTCAACGAGCACTTGGAGACGCCACCAAGGATTCTGAGCTACCCAAGAAGTAAGTCTTCTCATAAGGCAAATATACCTTTTTGTTTGAATTGCAATTTCTCATAAATTATAGATTTACCTTTCCTTTTCTTTTTTTAAAACAAATTTTAGTTGCAAATTCTCTTAAAGAGTGTCACAACCTCTCTCTAGGCACTGTATGGTAACTAATTTCACTGCAGTGCCTATGATAAGTTGAAAGCAATGGAGCAAACCCTGGCCAGAGGCAAACAGATTCAAGATGATTGTGCTACTGTGGTGAAGAAGCTTCGAGCTATGCTTCACTCAACAGAAGAGCAGCTTCGCGCGCACAAGAAGCAAGCCTTGTTTTTGACGCACTTAACTGCCAAAACACTTCCGAAAGGTCTTCATTGTCTTCCTTTGCGGCTTTCTACTGAATACTTCATGTTAAATTCATCTCAACGGCAATTTCCGAATCAAGATAAATTGGAGGACTCCAAGTTGTACCACTATGCAATATTCTCAGATAATGTTTTGGCAGCTGCAGTTGTAGTTAACTCAACCATCTCTCGTGCTAAGGTAAGGGATGCTTTCACTAAAGAACAGTGCATTGCACACAAGTTTTAATCCCTCAAAATTTTCCTAATAATTGCTTCAATATGAATAGGAGGCGTCAAAGCATGTCTTCCACATCGTCACCGACAAGCTCAATTATGCTGCAATGAAAATGTGGTTTTTAGCAAATCCACCTAGAAATGCTACGGTTCAGGTTCAGAACGTTGAAGAGTTTACATGGTTAAATTCAAGTTACAGCCCAGTTCTCAAGCAGTTGGGTTCTCCCTCCATGATTGATTATTATTTCAAGACTCGCCGTGCTGAATCGGACTCCAATTTGAAATTCAGGAATCCAAAATATCTCTCGATCATGAACCATCTCCGTTTTTACCTACCCGAAATATTCCCCAACCTAGACAAGGTCCTATTCTTAGATGATGATATAGTTGTGCAGAAGGATCTCACTAACCTATGGTCAATTGATCTTAAGGGAAAGGTGATAGGTGTGGTGGAGACCTGTGGAGAAAGTTTTCATCGTTTTGATCGCTACCTGAACTTTTCAAATCCTGTCATCTCCAGAAATTTTGACCCTCGTGCATGTGGTTGGGCATTTGGGATGAATATGGTTGATCTGTTGGAATGGAGGAGACAAAACATAACAGGAGTCTATCACTCATGGCAAAATCTGGTAGGAGATACTTTTTTGATAGATAACTCTTGGATCTTCGAACTTAGAAATTGGCCGCTTTTATGCATATATGGTGGTAGCGGCCAGACGTGCATAATCCTGTGTCTTAAAACTCAGCCTGTAGCTATGCATCCGGCGCACTAAAACCCTATTTTTTGCATTACTATTTCCCTAAAGTTCTAAGCCTTGCAAAAAAGTCCAATATAAAAAGCGTGTTACCGTTTCATGGACATGTTATTTTTGCTATGGGAGTAGGGAATAACAAATAATATTGAAGAAAGGATAAGAAAATCAAGTGACTACAAAATATTTTCCTAATATTTGGACTGAAGTGAGTTTAAGATATCGCAAATATTGCAACAATAACCTCCAAAATTGGCCATGGGTTCTATGTATTTGTTTTTTGTTGTAGACTAAGAGTGTATGTGGATTACTTTTCAATCCAAAAATTTTTACTCTAGGTCCCACTTTTCCTCTTAGAAACAGTTCACTTTTATGATTGCCCAGACATAATTCTCATTCAAAATCCAATCGAAATACACCCTTTGCTAATGTTTATCTTGGTTTATGCAATGCATGGTTCCATAATGATTCACTCATATGCTATTTTCAAGTTTTGCTTGCGTTTCTGCTACTATGGTGCGTAAATTCTTCTCTTTAAACTTTGGTTCGTTTGTGCATTCGTCCATCAGTTTCATGCTGGTTTTATCACTAGTATACCCTAATTTCTGAGTCCACTTGCAATAAAGTGAAGAGTAATGACAAAATAAACATCACCTATTTTAGTGAAAATCCCTTTTGCTGCTATTCTTGCTTTCTAATCTTTCGTTTATATCCAGTTAAGCATTCTCTTCATCTTTCTCTGGTTCTTGGTCCACTCGGTCTGTCCTTTTCAGTACTGCTGGTCTCCTATGTAAACCAAGTTTGATATTGCTGCTTGCTTTCTTATAGGGGTTTTGTTTAGTTAATCTACCTACATATACCTGTCCATGATAAGTGAAATTTGTTTTCTTTAAACCATCTATTCTCCCCCCCACACCTTTCTCTTCCTTTCTCCCCCAAATTAAAAAATGGGCTGCAGAGTGAATTTAAGGTAGTGTCATTGCTTTCATATTTTGAGAAAGAACTCTTTCTTTTATCTTAATATATTTTTTTAGTTTCAACTTCAAAGAGACTTAATTAGGTTTGAATTCTGAAGCAATTCTTTGTTATTTGTTACAGAACCATGATCGGCAATTGTGGAAATTAGGGACCCTGCCACCTGGACTAATAACATTTTGGAATCGTATTTATGCACTTGATCGATCCTGGCATGTCCTGGGCCTGGGTTACAATCCAAATGTAAGTCAGAAGGACATTGATCGAGCAGCTGTTATACACTACAACGGAAACTTGAAACCATGGCTTGAGATTGGTATACCCAAATTTCGAAATTACTGGGCAAGATTTGTTGATTATGACCAAGTATACTTGCGAGAATGCAACATCAATCCATGAACCTGCAGTGATAATTTCTGCCGGATGTGACTGGCAAATAGTTCACAGGTCCATTCCTTTTGCTGAACGGACTTCTTTTTCTCAACTGTAGGAGTGAGTATATAGGTATATAAATCATAGGCATAACCATCTAGATCAATTGTTTCCGTGATTTCTGTTAGATTAATTCTTGACAACCATTGTTATTGGGCTCTGATGGTGCTGATGCATCTGTAAATGGTCGAAACATAGTATCCTCCCCCCCCCCCCTCTTTTTCTTCTATTCTTGTTTCTTGTCCTGTCTGGTTGGTTTTCCTTTTATTCCTTCTTGGGGACTTAAGTTCAGGCTACATGCCGTCTTCTTAAGATGTATGTGTATGATTATCTTGATTGGCTTTAAAAGCAGTATCTCTTCCACAAATGTTGTTCTCCACCAGTAATACATTTTTTTCTTCTTTGCACGAAATTTCCCTTTCATTCTGCAGTGTAGATGTGTCTTTGAGACCTGGGGATGGTACCATTCTATTGATGTATAATTGTAGTGACCGACTCTTTCATGGATTTGTATTAAACTTGGATTTCTGTACAGTATGTTGATTTTGCTTGTCAATTACATTTGTGTTGTGGAAGTTAGCTTTTTTCCCCCTTTTTTGTGGTTTGCAGTTACTTTGTTTTATTTAATTGTTGTTCATTATTAGTTATAAATAAAACTCTGACCAAAAGAAATCCGTTGCCATGATTTCCATGGATTTGACACATAAGTAATAAAGAAACGTGATATTGCTCGAAGCAATAGCCATGTTTTTTCTGGAACAGTGGATTTGTAAATGGAAAATAGTTCTTTTATTTTTCTTTTTTTGTCGCATTGCTGTTGTTATTTCTGTACATGGTGATGGAAATTTCTCCTGTCGTTAACGTGACTCCAGAAAGTGGTATCTGAGCAAAGATATCATGAACATCAACTTACACACGATCTCTGTGTGTTATGTCTACCTGCACTGAGCGCTGGGGCAGCAAATGAAAACATCAGGGTTCTGCAATGAGAGTCCTCAAATTTGTAGCATACTTGTGTCTTGCCGACAGAAATATTGGTAGAGTTTGGTTTAGTTGACCCGTTTTCTGTTTCAGTTGGAGTTGTCAAGCATTGCCTGGGTGGGAATGATGTTTATTGATGATGAATTGATGCTTTGCTGGTCACAGTTCTTGTAGGCCGTCATGTGGGGTAGGTACTGAAAAGGATGTATAAAGGAGGAGATTTATTGTGCTGAGCGTTATTTTTGTCCTCAAAGAGGGTGGCTGATAGTGCAACTTGCAATGCCATTAGTGGGATTTATATATACTACAAAATAGTGTGTGTATGTATCGTCTGCGGTTGGCGGATGATATTGTTGATTCAGCATTCTGATGGAGTATGTTATTGGCATTGTGCTGTAATTTATTGATGGTAGCGATGGTTAGATGCCCGGCGGACGGTGGATGATAGTTCGAGTTGGGACCTACAACAGACTGTCATGACCGCCAAGCGGTGCCATTCATTATTTTGGATTGCTCTGAAATGTAATGACTACGAGTCCCTCTGATAACAATAATAATGAGTGAAGGTTACTGACTTAGTTAGTAGAGCCTTGCTTACGAAGATAGGTTTCCAGTTCAATGTTGTTGACCACAATGCCCATCTCCTTCTTTACTTATTTTCTGTAATAGTATAGGATCTTTAAGAGAAGAAAATAAAAGGAAAGGGATAACAACTTACCTACCAAGTTACCATTAGTGGGGAGGCAACGTGTTAATAACATTGAGTATATTACTTCATCGGTTTTAAAATATAAAAATTTTTAGTTATTTTTTCTTTTAATGTTGCTTAATTTTTTGTCAATTTTTAAGAATTATTTTTTTAAAATTATCATTATAATAAATATGATTCTATCTTTAATATAAATAGAGCAATCTATAAAAAAATTTCCAACTATCTTAATTATTATAACTTCGTCTCATAATTTATATTTTTATATTTTTGGTACATTATCTTTAAAGCAATCAATAAAAATAATCTCTAAACTATCTTAAGTTTTATAACTTAGTCTTTCAACTAATATTTTAATATTTTTGATCCATTATCTTTATTTATTTTAATATTTATAGTCCAAAAACTATTAATGTAGTGGAGACAACGAAGATATACACTTACATATCATGTACCTTATTGGCTAATGACAAATATATCTCTTTAAGAAATTTTTCTTTCCAAAATCCATGGCATGGCATGTGAGATTAAAATGAGATTAAAATTAATTTTTTGTTGTGAGTCAAAAATGAATTTGACAACCCGTATTCCCTAAATTTTAACTTTTGTCCTGTAAGGTTTATCATTTTACTCAAACAAAATCATAAATTTTACAAAATAAAAATTAGATTTTGTAAAATGTGTCTTTCTTACTCCTTTCTTCTTTTATCCAACTCAATTTTACTAGATTCAACAAAAAAAAAAAAACTCAATTCCAATTACATATGCCATGAATTTTGAAAAGGAAAACTATTGAATGAACGAATTTGTCCATATGTCGATAACGTGAATGAAATGCACATATATATATATATGTATTACTGGTTTTTGCCACATTAAGTGTTTGAGATTGTAAATATCAAAATATATAAATATAATAGATCAAAAATATTAAAATATAAGTTGTGAGAAGAAATTATAATAATTAAGATAGTTTGAAATTTATTTTTACAGATTACTCATATAAATATAATTCTATAATTCTCTATTGTATTAATAAAATTAGTTAAAGATATTATAAAAAAAATATCACTTTCTCAAAAAAATTTATTTATTTATTTCTTTTTTAATTTATTTAAAAAGGATTAAAGAGTTATAGTTTGGGATGGAGAGACTATTTAAGAGTAGTATGGTTGGTTAAAATTATATTATTTGGAATAAGTATTTTTTTAGTTGAATTGTATTAAAAATTATAAAAGTAAATTATTTCTCAAAACAGAAATAGAACTTAAAATTAAAAAAAGAAAAGGGATAGATTTTATATTGAAAAGTCAATTCAAATACACCAAACGTTCAAATAGAAAAGAAGTAAATTTGAAAGACATTGTTTGGTAAGAATAACAAAGTAGAGGAGAAGTAAGCGGGCTTCACGTGAACTGCCTGCTACTCTCTAGTCTCTACGTCTTCTTATCAACTGAACATGGAAGGGTCAACCATCTTCCGGCGAGCAATATAACAACAACATAAATACGTAAAATCGAGAATTACAATTTATCTCAAATCTTCGTGAACCGAGGGAATCAAAGTTTGGGATTCATCAAAACAAATCTAACATGTAACATCAAGAGGCATGAAAGTATTTGCATTGAATAGGTGCAGCGGATCATCTTCTGTAAGAGCAAAAACCACACCTAGTGGAAGGAACTAGAGAGCAAATAATCAAAGGACGAACTGTATTATGACTTCTCGATCTGCAAGTACTGAGGGATAATTATCCGAGCCTTATATAACAGTTCCCTCAGGAATCAGAGCATCCTTGATCACTGTCACAATCCCGCTCTTAATCAAGTTCCCATCCGTCTCTCTTGCTGCTTCTAGCACATTGTCACTGTTGATGATCTGCAAGGAAAATCATATTCCCAAAGTCAGCTGACGTCTGGCTTCCTTCGACCATATAAAAGTAATTTCGTTTAATCAAAGATTAAGAACACAAGCCGTTCAACGTGAAATTCATATTTTACTCTCATATAAGCAAAAAAACTAATGGCACGAGTGACAAGGATCTTAAAATGAACTATAATCTGTAATAATGTAAACCAAAGCTACTTTGATGTCCTTAGAGAGCGTCATCTATACAGCTATGCTAGGGCTCAATATTATGTTCTCTTGAACATAAGCACAATTATTTTACTCCCTTAAATCTGTAATTAAGGCCTTCCAGGAAAGTGTTAGTCTCGCTTTTAACGCAATCACAAGGTATAGAGGAAATTACCTTTACATTTTCTCCAATACAAGCATTCTTGTCAATTAATGCCCTTTTGATGTAAGAGTTCTTGCCAATTCCGATAGGAACCCTACCTTTTGCAGCTAACAGTCTTCTGTCTGCATCTATCCGGATAAAGGCACTAATGACATAAATCAGTATTTGACAGAATACAGAAATAGCAGTTTCCCAGTAGAACAAGCAAAGAAACATCCACCTAATCCAGATAATGCATATCGCAAGCTGATAGCTAAATTGATCAAGAAATTGGTCACTCACCTCATAGTGGTCAGCTCCCATGAGTAGACTATCTTCTATGATTGCACCTTCAGAGATGCAAGATCGTAGGCCAATTACAGAATGGTGAATCTTACAATGCTGTCCAAGAAAGATAATTGAACCTAATTAATCAAATGCCTAAAATGTTAGGGCTGAAAAATTACATACGTACACTGAGAACAATACAATTTTATAATTTGATTATTTCGGGGTGATTGCTTGTTGTTATACTTGTTTTTCTTCATTGAAAAACAAGGTGATGCACATTCTAATTCTTATAGAAATTAAAATTTCAGCTCAGGGGCAGAGTACAATATCTTTAAGTAACTTACAGTCATGACGCAACCCTCACCAATGACACTATCTGTAACATCAACATCAAGCATTTTGGGAGGTGGCAGGTATTGAGGCTGTGTATAGATTGGAAAGGAACGGTCATAAAAGCTGCATATGGTAAATGTTAATAAGTATAATGATAAAGATGATCAATTCACTGCAAGGATACTTAGAAAGGACAAGAAAGGTTCCCAATTCTATTTCTGATAATTCATCAACAGAATAAACCTGAACTCTAGCACAGGCTTCTTTGTGATCCTCAGGCTTGCATTATAGAAAGCTTCAACGGTTCCAATGTCTTCCCAGTAGCCATCATACAAGTAGGCTTGCACCTGAAATGAATAAAAAGAAGCTCAGGTACAGGAAATTACAAGATAATATGGAACTCAACACAGAGATTCAAGACTATCATAGTTACAGATCAGAGTACACTAAGCTTCAGCTTATCAGCACTTACAGGTGTATATTGCTAGTTGTTATCTGGGAATCTAGACTCATTATCATCAGTTAAATTCTTGGGTAAAAATATATTAGATTGATTTAAAAGGTAAGGTGACATCTTCAGACCAACTATATGGAATACTTCATTTATCCTATGAAACTAATAATTTCGCTCAGACCCACCATATATCCTACTAAATTTCAACAGCATTGAATGCAGTTTAAGCCATCAAGACAGGCACTTACAGGTGCACTCCGGCAATACATAATTCCTATTTAGTTGACGGTAGTTATTCAGCATCTAATGGCAAGTTGACTATTGTACAAAAGATTGCCACTGTCTAAATCATTATTTTAGAAATTATAGGACCATGTTATGACCTAAGCTCTGAAATCTTTTCACCAACTGGTTACACATTGTGGCCTTTGGAAAGTGACAAGGCCCCTAAAGCAGTAGTTCCGAGTACCACTTATCCTCATTCCAACTGATATTGCACCAGGAATAACTTCACTTCCAAAGTCATTAGCTCCAGGTAACTTTTCTCGAAATAAATTTAGCATTGCATTGTTACTGAAAACATATATACCCACACTTGCAATATAAGGCATTTCCCTCGCTCTTTCATCATTAAGACCTAGGATGGTAGTGTCAACCTGAGGTAAATGAGAAGAGAAAAAAATAAGATCTATCATGTACTTTCCTTTACAGTAGAACCGCTATCAAAAGTAGAATGACATATAAATGGATCATATAATCCAGTTTACCCTCATTGCTTTCAATTGCTCTCCTTTTGGCTTTTTCCGCAAATTCAATTATTCATCCTTCCTCATCAATATTCATGAGGCCAAATGCAGCAGCATGTTTTTCATCAATAGGTAATGCAGCCACTGTTATATCAACATTAGTCTCTCTGTGTGTTTGGATAAATTTCTAATAATCCATACGATACAAATGATCCCCAGCAAGAACCAAGAATTCAAGAACATTATGCTCTTCAAACAACCATAAATACTGCCTAACAGCATCAGCTGTGCCCTAAACATCAAAACCATAAGGTTAGAAAATTGAAATTAGTAAATTTTTATTGGGATCTTTTATGTGGGGAGAGAAGGAGAGGGAAAATGAAAAATCAAGAATAGCTAAGTATGCATAACAAGATTTCTTAGCTTCTCTTCACTTTATTCTATTCCTGTCTCTGGACACAGGGATCAAATGAAACTTTTACAGTTAACAAGATTGCAGGTAGGCCAGGATAGAATTACTTTCACTAATAGAAGAGATATAGGGAAAGATTGAGTGGAGTAAAAAAATGACAAAAACAAATACAAGCATAGGAGTTCAGATATTTAGGAAAAGGAAATTGTATAGCAGGGACTCTAAGTTAAGACATAATACTAGTGTCACTAATCATGACTGAGAGTGTACTGAAATTGCTTATTTCTTGATTAAGAAATTAATACCATTAGAAAATCCTATTGGACCTTTGCTACACCATCAACCGCGTAAAATATTTCCTTATGTGCAATATTCTTCATGAGGTATCACGAGTAGAAATAAAAAAAAAGTCCTTCTACCTGCATATCGTGCATATTTCCTTATGTCTTTCCAAAACCATCAATCAAGAATATCAGTTTTCCTGTGTGAAATAGACTTGCTAAGTTCTCATGGGTCTAGAAGTGCTACTGTATCTGGTAGTATAACAATTTTGACAATTAATTAAATTCAATATCTGAATAATGTTAAGATGTGAATCTAAACACAACAACTCGCTTTAAACCTTGAATAGCTACCACTGCAGATGTGCATCAATAAATCCCTTCAATATAATGGGGAGGAGTTCAGTTCAAATCTACACTCTAAGAAGGGATTAATGTATGATGTAGAATTTGCCTCTCTCCTAGTAAAAAATAATACTTATCTTAACAAAGCATAGAAAATTTCTAAATGCAAATGTGGTTTTGCAGGCCAGATTAAAAAGTGACAAGAATAGCGATAAAATAATCTGCCACATAGCAGGACATACTGAAAAGAGTATAGCCCCCAGGCAACGGAGTTATATAACCACCAAGCTTTTAGATGTAGTGATATTTGAAAATGTACGAGAGCAAGCTAAATTAAATTACCTGGAAACAGTTTGGATTTTCTGGACTTTGCTCCACGGCAAGAACTTCAACAAAGCTCTCATGCTTGTAACCACCCATGTTACGAGCATGGGTGATTGAGGAATGCAGAATTGAATTGGGTGAGAATATAGATCTTTGAGACGTTGCTATTCGGACAATTGCTGACGGGTATATCAATCAACCTGTAAATTGCGCCAAGAGGAACAGAAGATTTTGCTCTTTTCTTGGTTACAGGATAAAGCCGAGTACCAGCTTCACCTCCAAGAATAATGCCAAGAAAACTCTGCATCAGCGAAGTGTCTTTTCGTTTAAGATTAGCGACATATGTACTACATTTTAGAGACATGTAGGAAAACAATAAAAATTTGGCAATTTCACATTCCCTGTCGGAACGAGAAAACCTAATTAAATGTGATGCCCTCCAAAATACACGCTCCATCCGAGCTCTGCTCATCCAGCTTCGACTGTTCCCCTACATTCCCTGTGGGCTTATTTTTAAAGAACTGCATGGTTCTATAAACAACTAAGTACGAGAGCTATCCGCGATCCACATTTCTTATATGGTGACTAAGTAGTATGATTTTATCAGAAATCTGATTAATTATTTGGTAATCACTAGTGTGTGATATTTGTCCACTGACAATCACAGCCAAATAAACCAAGAAGTCCTTGCTTCTGTAACATGTTAAACAAACCAACGGAAAGGCTCATCAATTTTAAATATAAAGTTGAACAGAAAAAGTGGAGGTTGGCTGTGGGGCTCTGTCCCTTAGGAAAAGATACAAAGTATGGTCTAGAATTGGATACACGATATGAAGATATCATAGACTTGCCACAGCGAATATGGTCTGCAATAAATCTGATCCTTCTAATCCACTCTGCAAACTCTGTAATACTAGAGTGGAAACTCCCCTGCATGCGATAAGGGATTGCTCATGGTGTTGGGAGGTTTGGAAACATTTGGTTTCTAATGTTTTAGCCTGCATAACACTCCCTCCCTGTGGGCTTATTTTTTCTTTCTTTCCTTTTTCAATTTACTATTGATGAGGCATAATACTTCCTCCCTTCACTTCATAATGTCATTCTAGAAATTTTATTTTGTTGTAAAATAAATATTATTAGATAAAAATTTAATTTTATTTTTCTTATTTATCCTCATAATAAAACAATAACATTTAATATAATAAAAATGATAATTTCTTGTGTTATAATTTTTTAGAGAATATTTAATCAAAGATAAATTAGTCAATTTAATTATTATTTTAATATATATGAAGATTCTACAACAATACTTATTAGGGTATTTACTAAAATTAGTCCTTTTTAAAAAAAAAGACACTAAAATGGACCGGGTGAGAGAGGTATGGAGGAAAGTGGACATAACGCCAGAAGAAACGGCGTTATCTCTGGTATAACGCCATCTGCATGGCGTTATCTTATCCTCCTTCAAATCCCAGCCACTCATTCACCCCTCATCGGCATCGCAGTCATTTTCCACCCCCTCACCCATCATTTTCACGCGAAATCTGCTTTCTTCTCCGGCGGCGAGGACTTGAACCTTCCTCAAACAGGTAAGCTTCCCAACCTGTTTCTCATTCTCCTCTTTGCTACATTTTTATTTTTTTGTCCTTTTTGTTGTTCTCTCCCTCCCCTCTTCGCCGACTGCCTTCTCCCCTCTCCCCTCCTGCGTGCGACTTTTTTTTTTTATCATTTCAGCCGCCTAGATCTTTTATCTATATTGTTTTTTTTTTTTTTTGCATGCTACTTTGTCAAGGCTTTTTTTTTCTATTTATGTGTGTGTATGTGCTTTTTTTTTGTTTCGAGGAAATAAAAAAAATTATTTGATATATTTCGAATTATTATTATAAAATTTAATTTTTTATTGTGTATAAATTCTTTACTAAGTTATTTTTTATTATTTATTTTTGTTATTTATTTTTATTATTATGCAAAGTGTGTGTTACATAAAAAATGTGTTATTTATGTTTTTTTGTTAATGTTAATTAGAATAGTATGAGATATAGTTATTAATTTAGATAATATTAATATTTTTTATTTGACATTAATTTGTTAATTGAATAATGATATGCCCTGCAAACAATTAGAATGTATAATGTCACTGAGGAAAAAAAATATTTAAAATTATTTATTTAAAAATTAGTTAATATTAAGGCCTATAAATTTGAGGTGCACTGAATGGATAGACTTGTAGATGGATACCAGTAGAGTTCCTACAGTTGCTCATCTCGGGCCTGTAAATTCGAGTTTGCTGATTAGACAGTCGGAGCATCGGTCAGCATTGGTATGGGAGGGCTATAGGGAGACTTTAGAGGAACCTTTGAAAGTTCGCCGCTTTGATCGTATTTTTTATGATGCATATGGTGCGGCTCCAGTTAGCGTTCACGAGCTGATAGATAGAGCAGGGTTCAGAGGGCTAGCTCGTGTCGGGTTCAGGTCTGTGGACCATGCACTAATCACGGCGTTAGTTGTAATCATGTGATCGGGCCTCCATATACTCATTCTAAATCTGAGTGGATTGAAATGATCGATAGACTGCTCGGCTTCAGGGTTATGCCATCTGACGTTGTAGGTCACAAATTGCGGAAGGAACTTCTAGAGGCATTTATTATGAGACCACTGGGTGAACGTCAATCGGAGCATGATTATATACGATTGGCGCGGGGGCTATTCCTTATACTAATGAGATGTCATTTATTCTCTGATCATTCAAATAACCAGATACCACTGCGTTATTTGTGACTTCTAGAGGATCTAGACGATGCCGGGTCATATAGTTGGAGTAGTGGGGTACTCGGATATTTGTATCGGTGCCTGTGTGATGCCTAGCTCGGTGATGCCCGAGAGATTCACGGACCTGTTACTCTTGTACAGTTGTGGGCATGGGAGAGGATCCCACTATTGCGGCCTGCTAGACTTTAACCCCGTGTACCCATCCCTCCAAATGCAGCATACGGTTCTCGTTGGTCTGTGCCATTCGACGCAAGCCCATTACTGACACACGTTCTATTAACATATCAGGATCAGTTAGATGTCATGCCTGATCATGAGGTTCGTTTTCATATCTATAACATTTGTTGCTCAATTAATATGCCATGTCTGATTAATCTTTCCCAACTGATGATATTTGGAGGACTGAGGTCCCATAAGCGATGGCATTATACCCATTGTATAACGCCATCTCCCTTGGCGTTATACAAAAGGTATAACGCCACATCTCATAACGTTATACGACAAATAACGCCACCTCTTCTAGCGTTATGTCTAGTTTACTCCTTTCCGCCCATTACCCAGACCATTTCACTGTATTTTTTAAAAAATAAGTCCAAATTAGGTAAAAGCCCTACTTATTATGAAACGGATAGAGTAATATACTTTTTATATTCAAAAGAAATCATCTATTTTTTGATGAAATATTGTCTTGTCATTGAATTAATTTACATTAACCGCTCTCGAGGTTTGTTAGTATTCCATTATCACCAACTTCTCTTATTGTCGAAAAATTTGATTGATCTCCCTTTATCTATTCAATTTATCATCACTAACCTCCCTTACAATTTTCTCACTCCATTTAAAAATAGCAGTACATTTTTGGGCAAAAAGTGCTATGTATAGTCATATATTTCCTTTTCAAATTTAGGCACACATTTATGAAGCAAGGGTAGAAGAGAAAAACCGGTGAGGATAGATATCAATATAAATTTTAAACTCTAGGGGAGGTTGGTGATAATAGATATGTAGAGAAGAATTTATGTTATATAAAGAAGCCTCAAAATATGTCAATATAAATTATCCTGTAATTTATTAATGCTATATTTGAACCTTATTTGATCTCATATACATTACTAATACGTTTAGCAAACTTGTATCGTTAAAGTTCACTATATTTCTCACTATATTTCATTTGCAAAATCTCACACTCCCTCTTTCCCTAAAATTTCAAATCTTCAAGTTATCCATTGGTATAAGATTTAAGACACAATAAGGATACTAAATAATTTTCAATTTCAAAATAAATTTCTCTTAAAAACTTAAATCTCAAAACTTTTACGAGAGTTATAACTTGCCTCTGTAGAGCATATGAAGGTGGAGAACAACTTTCATGCATCCATAAACGGGGAAGGGTTCCCTGGAACTCTGCGGAACCACTTCCTCCTTATAAACTGGGAACAAACTTTTTTTTTTTAATTTTTTTGTTGATGAGTCTAGAGGACTGGACTGCTGCTTCTTCGTCTTGGCTTTCCGTGTCAACGCATTTCCGGCGACCAATGATCTCCTCCAGAACCATCACCCCGCAACTAAACATCCACTTTCTATTTTAGAGCCTGCCACGTCATGAGAATGTAGATTCTTGAACCTTTTTATCATTTGTACCTTATCTTTTCCAGTTGATTTTTGTCTGGTCATACTGCGGGAGGCATATAATTTTCTGCAACATAAAACCAATTATTGAGCAACTAATAAAGTGGTATTATCATCATTATCTAATCTTGTTTCGCACAAATTTACAGTTGAATTTTCTAAACATGACGATTTAGACGTGAAAGTTTAAAGAGAAAATAAGGATAGAAAGAGGGAGTGAAAGTTGGAAATGAAATGTACTGTGGATATATAGCAGCCCTTTAAAGTTGAGCAGGATGACAGTATTGTTATGATTCTCTCTCTCTCTCTTTCTTTTCTTTTTTCTTGAGGTAATTAAACAGTCATACCAGTTGATTAAACAGTCGGAAGTTCTTCTACTTGCACTGCATGACTCTTTCACTCCTACCAGTTGATTTTTGGTCAAATGATACATGTCAGAAACTGAAACTTTTGCCTTGCTCCTCTTTTGCTGTTTTCTCAGGGGGGGCGGACTAATCAGAGCCATCTTATAAGGCATTTTTAGTCAAAAAAGAAGGATTTGTTCTTTGTTCGTTGTTCTTTTGGTCTGGGTTTTGATTTCGGCTCTTGCGGCACTCAACAATGTGCTTTTGGCTATAGAATTAGGTATTGCATGACCGTCTTTCCCATAACTTGGTAAACGGAGTGAGCGATTCTTTCTTTTTGTCCAAAACTGTAGTAAGTGATTCAAAGATGTATATTTGGATTTTTTTTACAATTTTTATTTTGAAAATAAGAAATTAGTCATCTTTCCCTTCCAATTACAGGAATGAAACTTCCATTGCTAAGATAAGATCTGGGTTAGAAATTATATGATCAACCACGGGATTAGAAGGATGTAATACAGTATTTACTTACTCTTTTCTAACTTTACCCTTATATTTATTAATTTATTAAATACAATAATCATTATATTCAAAGTTTCAATGTGATAACTCAATGAATCAAATCGAACTAATTATTTTCTTAACCTACATAAAACTTTTTAAATTTAATAAATAATTTGAAACGGAAAGAATATTAATATTTTTGCTTTAAATTTTATTAAATTTTATGAACTTTTTTATCTGCCTAGAACGTTACAATGAAACATTTATTTTAGAAAGAAGAAAATGTACTTTTAAAATTGGGAGGCATCATGATTTTAACACAAATTCGTGCAGATTGCAACCAATTGGAGGAATCTGAACAGTATGTACAAATCACTGGTGCAGTTGCAGATTGGGGGACAGTGAGTGATTTTGGCGCCAAAATCAACTCCCGACTCTGAAATTTGACTAAACGAGAAGAAGGGAGCGAATGTTAGCAGCAAGGGCACTGATCATTGATGCGCAATTTCAACTTGAGATTCAAATATGAACGGCCCATAGTGGCTCTCCTCGGTCCTGCCTTATCTAGCACGTTCTTTTGCTATTTTTTCCTTTTCTTTTTGCCTTGGACCTTTCAAAGGCGTCAAAGTTGAGAGATGACCTGCATTCAAATGCAAGACCGAGAGGGTTAGTTCGATTTGATTTTTTATTTTTGGTATATATTTTTTTAGTGTTTAATTTATTATAAATTTTAATTTTAATTTATTTAAAATAAGTTAACCATATTTAAAAATTTATTTTTTGGTTTGGTTTAATTTTAAAGAATTAAAAATAAAATTCTAATCAAACTAAAAAAATTAAATATCTAAATTAAATTAATTATATTTATAAATTTGGATCCTTTTAGATTGAATTTTCAATTTGATCTAAATAATACATACTCCTATTATTAGGTGGTAGCGTAAAGTGAGGATATATATTTATGTATCTGCCTTTCTGGAATCAATGAATTAGAGGAATAAGTAATCAAGCATTAGCAGTCCATTTATGGAGTTTGTGTTTTTCGTTCTTTGTTTTCAAATTAAAAAACTGAAAAGAATGAAAGAAAGAGATGGAAGCGAACTTTTTTTTTTTTTTTTTTGGGTAGACTAAAGCGAACCTTATTGCATTAGAATTCTGGCCAAAGCTCTTGCACTGGTCACCCCCCACATATGACTTTTATTACGTGCAATAGCCAGTATTTGGCAGGATAACCGGGAAACGGAAAACAATACTGTTGGAATTTTGCAATTTAATTGTGGTGGTGATGGAGGAACCTTGTTATATTATTCGTAATATATATATATATATATATATATATATATATATATATATGAATTTTTAATTATTTAATAAAAAAATTATAAATCTTCTTGAAAAATCCTTTAACACATATGGAAAATACTATCATTACTCTTAACCATATCGAAAATTTGATGGATGCCAAAATCTACATCTGCCGCTGGGGCCGGGCCCAGGGCTTGGCATTTGCCAACAGTGGCCCTCTCCTCAACCACAAAAGCGGTGCCATACTCTAGGAGCTTTTAGAGCAGGGGACACAAGTGCGCTTTTCCTTTTACTTTTGTGTGCCTGTTTTACGAGCCAACTAGGACCTTGACCGCTTCTCTTATAGTTATGGCACGTTTCTGCATTTTCTCAGACTTGAGAAATTTGAATTTGAATCTTACTACTTTCTTATGAAAATTGCTTCCAATTTCTCAGTCTATACTTGGATTAGTTTTCCATCTTGCTTTCAAAGTAACTGTTTACATTAACTTTGACTCTTTTTCTATATACAATTCATTTTGTGAAAATTAAAAAAAATAAAATAAAATTTTTAATGGAAGACGAAATTATAACAAGAGAAAAGAATCACATAGCTAAAATAATGAGGTATATATGCTCACTAGTACTACGTGTGCATTCTTTAAAAAAGAGGGGAAAAAAACTATACATGCATGTCTCTTGTTGGGGAAAAAAAAAAAAAAAGAGCTACCCCTACGTATGGAATCCTTAGTGGGGACTACTCTCTCCCGGCTGCAGTCCTACTAGGCCTGGCACGCCCTCGGTAATACATAAGGGGAAAAAGGAAAAGGCAGTCCTCTCCCTCTTCCCGTGGTCCCTCAGCCTCAGGGTATATGAGTCTTGAGAGTGACGCACTAACACAAGTGAAAAAGAAGCGAACAACGGTGGAGCAGTTTGCAGCTGCTGCCGGCGGAGCACTTCTGGTCCTGATTACCAATGGCTATCTGGAAGTTGTGACCCTGACCACCCGCGGCTGCTTCCGTTTCCCAATTTTTGGTGCTTCACGAAAGATCTGATCTTTGCAGCTACAGAATACTGAAGCAGATAGCCAGACACCCCGTCAAAGTTTTAGTTAATAAGTTGAATTGTGGTGGCCTGTTGGGATGGTCGGAGCAGGGGCATCCTGGAAACTGAAGAAGGCAGCCAAAAAGATACTAGCCCAAGCATGCGGGTCCTTCTCTTGGAGTAGGCAGCAACAAACTTTCGCCCTCCAGACCACCTCGAATGCTGCTGTAACTCTCTCTCTCTCTCTCTCTCAGCTAATTTTCTGAACATCAACGAGGGATAATTCCTAGAAATAAAAGTGGATTTATATTTCTGCTAATGTAGATTAATCAG
Source organism: Rauvolfia tetraphylla (assembly GCA_030512225.1). Lineage (NCBI taxonomy): Eukaryota > Viridiplantae > Streptophyta > Magnoliopsida > Gentianales > Apocynaceae > Rauvolfia > Rauvolfia tetraphylla. The sequence continues at coordinate 74,293 of JAJQKT010000076.1, read as the reverse complement.
AAAATTCATATGAATTGAATTAAGCTCTATCGTTTCCCTTCACTCTTCAGCAGTCCCTTGAGAAGAAGAAGAACCCTAATCCTAACCTCTTCTGAGCGGAATTATTTTGACTAATTTTTTCCCTGTACTTTCTTCTATTGGTATAAGGTTATGCTGCCAATTTCATTTGCTTCTTGTTTGATTTGTTCTGTGCAGGTATCTCCTGATTCACACAACTTTCCTAACATAATCTGTTACAACAATGTAGATTCAGACCACAATGTTACTGCTAATAAGGTTGAGTATAACTCATCTCTTCTTATCTCTTTGGGCCTTCTCTTCTATTTGCGAATAACTTCCCCATATTGCACTCGCGTGTTTATGCATTTGCCTATAGGTCACAATGCTTCATAGCTCTTCCCGTACTCGCGCATTGCACTTTGTGAATTTATAACTTTTTTCTTTTTTAAATTCAGGTCCTGTGAATTTATGACCCTAAGAACTCAATACTTCCAGCGTACCCAGAATTTTAGTGTCTAATGATATCAAGCGTACTAAATTATAGTACTTCATCTTCCATGAATTGAATGTCCTATTTTAACTTGTTCAAAAATTTAAAAAGAATGGTTTGAGCTTAGATTAATTACTATAATGCCTCTATTGATTAAAGAGGTTGGTAGGACTCGTGAGTCAGTAGAGTTTAAATCTCTTAAATCAAGGGAGTCTAAAAGTTTAGTAATGTGACTATTGTGCTAGTGGAGCTTGACTTGAGGTTATTAATGGAAGTTTAAATAAAACATATAATTATTTTAAAAAATTAAACATTTAATTTTGAACATTCTAAAAAGAAAATGTGTACATTTAATTCCAAATGGAGGGAGTATTATTTTTATTTGAGCTGCTTAATCCGTAGATATCTCTTGTGCATTTTAATATTTTTTGAGTTAATCATACTTTGTTTCTCCTTTTCAATAAGAACAATACACACAAAAAAAAAAAAACCATGTTTGTGTGTGCTTCCTATCTTTAATCTTTTCTGTGAGGTTGGTATGTGGATGTGATTGGATAATAATACTCCCTTTGTTTCAAAATATATGGTCTTTTGGCCCTATTTTTCCTTTTCAAAATGTTTGACTTTTGCCAATTTTAAGGATCATTTCTCTAAAATTACTCTTACCCATAAATTAAATTATTAAGGGTATACTAGAAAAAGTACCTCATGTTTTCTTTTTCGTTAATCTATGCAAAAAGAGTAAAAAATTCATATATTTCGAAACAGAGTGAGTATTAATCATTGTTTTCATGAAACTATGTTCTCACCAGGATTGAGATATGAATGTTTATTATCTACTGATCCTGTGGGTATCTCTATTTCAGATTTTTTCTGTCAAAAGAGATGAAAGTTTTAACCGATAGGAGAACTCAGTTAGTTGGATTTTCACTGTTACAATTTTGCTGAGTATCAATTGAGCACCATTAAGAAGCACCACGAGCAATTGTCTCGCTATGAAAAATCTCTGATAGGCTAACTGTATCCATCAGATTCTGACCGTACTTTTCTCTGTTGAGAGAAAATTTGTTAATCTATTTCTTGAAGGAGATGATATTGAAGATACGAATCTAAAAGTCATTCTTAGTATTATTTGATTAACCTCTCGTCAGAGAGGCCCTTTTCTGGCACTGCAGAACCACACACAGTATTACATATGACCTTTAATCATTTACAACTTGTTAGTTGTTGCATTTAAATGTGATATGCATCTTAGTATCCAAGGACCAATTTATTTGTTGCTCAAGCAGCTATTGCTGTGGAAAAACAATGTTTAGACTGCTTAAATGAATTGACTACTGCAATTTTCAGGAGTTGGATCCCAGTGTCCTTTATATCAAATTTCATATGAGCAATGTTCTTCAATAGTAGGCACCTAAAGGATTGTATCTATAATTGTGCTGTTAAGAGAACTTCCCTATTGGAAGCTTATTTCTGCTACTTAGAGTTCTTCATGGTTGTATATGCAGGCAGGAAGAGAGTAGAATTTTTATTTTCCTTGTAGTTTTCTTCTAGGTGTTCCTTCTGATTGAGTGAAGATGGCATTACAATTTCTCATTATTATTATTTTTTTTTCTGTTGCAGAATTTATGTGCAATATGTCTTGATCCTCTGAATTACACCTCAGGAAGCAGTTCTTGTCCAGCCATATTCACTGCACAATGCTCTCATGCATTTCACTTTGCTTGCATCTCTTCCAACGTCCACCATGGTAGTGTGACCTGCCCGATTTGTCGTGCTCATTGGACACAATTACCTCGCAATCCAAAAGCTCATTGTTCTCTCCATGGCAACCAGTCTGACCCCATACTCCAGATCCTTGATGATTCGATTGCTAGTTTCCGGGTGCACCGACGCTCCTTTCTTCGCTCTGCTCGCTATGATGATGATGATCCAGTGGAGCCAAACTGCACATCACACCATCTACGTCTTCATATATCTCTATTGCCTATTCAGCACACTCATCCTACTATTCATTTATTCTCAGGTAAATTTCAGGGGATAATTTGTGAAATCTCCACTTCAGCATCACTTGACAATTTTATTTTCTTGTTCTGGTAGAATCAGCAGAACATCTTGCTGCGGCTGGGAAGAAACCTTTTGCATCTGCATCTTCCACCAGAGCTTGTCTTTGTGTGAAATTAGCACATCAACTGGGAATGGATTTGATCTTAGTTGTTAGCCCCAACGGACCTCATTTAAGGCTTATAAAGCAAGCTATGGCCTTGGTGATTTTCTCACTGCGATCAATAGACCGTTTGGCCATTGTCATATACTCCTCAGCTGCCACACGCATGTTTCCCCTTAAGCGAATGACTTCCTATGGAAAACGGACAGCTCTGCAAGTCATTGATCGCATTTTTTATACTGGTCATGCAGATACAATTGAAGGCCTGAAGAAGGGGGTGAAAATTCTTTGTGATCGTGTCTATCAGAACCCTCAGTCTTGCATTCTGCATTTGTCCGACAGTCCAACAAGGTCCTACCATCACTTCAACATGGAAGCTCCCGTAACAGTCCATCGCTTTCATGTGGGATTTGGTTTTGGTTCTTCAACCGGGTTTGTCATGCATGAGTTTGAGGAATTTCTTGCCAGAGTACTAGGTGGTGCTATCAGGGAAGTCAAGTTGAAGGTCAAGGATGATAGCCGGATTATTAAGCTTGGAGAACTCAGGGATGGCGAAGAGAGAAGAATCCCGTTAACATTACGCAAAATGGGACGTATTTGTGTTGAATATAGCTACATTGATGGAGGAATTGACGAATGCACCAAGTCTGGGGAAACTTTAGTGTGCATTCCAGATCAGCACGGTGAGAGAAGCGATGGCCTGGATGCGACTGGAGGCATAGGTGGAAGGACAAGCAGCGTTGAGAGTTGGGATTACCATGACGCTTTCATGGCCAGAAGATGGGCCAAGCATTTGCATGGGTATAGACCATGGTATCCGCAGCGATGAGACATTAGCATCGTTACCGTCCACCCTCTTCTTGTTGATTTGTACAAGTCCATTCTTTGAACAAAATATAGAAGTTTGATGTGTTGAGTTATATTCTCATCTATTTGACCTAATGAGGGGTTGTAGTCCATGTGAATATGTACTGGCGCCGGTGGGTCTACTTCTCTACATTTCCTAACAGAGAAACCACTCTCCTAGTCAGAGAGCATATTACTTGCTTCAGGTCGTTTAATTTATCCTTCCCCCTCGAGAGTTATTGTTGGTCCCTCATTGGAGAAGGACGTGATGACTCTCCATCTTATTCTTCTGTGCCTGTCTCCTATTGCTTCGTCGACGAAGAGGCCAATAACTTTTGGAGTCGTCTCTCGGGATGCAGTTAGACGCACCTTCATCTGTGTATACGCAGAAATTCGTTCGTCCTTTGATTTAAAAAGCCAACTAATTTTCTTTTTGATATAGGTTCCATACATATACTAACCAACGCTGAAGTATTCTTGATCAGGGAAAAAGGGAAAAAAACGACTGCTTAAGTAATAACACTTGGTTTATTTAAGATATAATTTGTAATATACAATACATTTTTTGATGACTACTTTTTCTCAGATATAATTTTTGTTTCTACAAGGCAAATTTGTAGGGTAAATTTTGAAGTAGGGTTCTTCCGTTAGTGCAAAATCTTGGATGCTTTTAGTCTGGTTTTGTATTTGAATCTTTTTCTTTAATTTATTGCTGGTATTTAAAATTAATTATTGTGAAAAATAGAGATTTAGCATTGATATTTAGTTAAACAGAAAAGAAAGAGTCAATCCATATGCACTAACTGATTAATGTTAAGAATTAGAGAGGGAGTACGAAATTGAACTCAAAGTTCTACTCCCTTTAGTGAAAAGCCTTCTTCATTGCGTTCCTTTGTTTGGTCGGAATGACAGAGAGGTAAGTATTACACTGGTCATTATCTAGAAAAAAAAAAAAAAAAGTAGCATTCATTAGATTGGTTATTGTCCTTGCTTTCTCTTTCTTCCTGTTTTTATATATTGGGAGGCAGGAAGAATGTGTGGGGTCTCTGGTGATAGATGTGTACTATATGTTGGTCATCACATTGCGCGAGTGATCTCCTTCCTGTTTACTACTACTTTTTTTTTTTTTGGAGGCACAAGGCTCGGTGCTTGGCAGCGGGGAAGTGATTTTTTCTTTTCAACTGAGGCTGAGCAAGAAAATATATCCTCCGGCAGCCCATGCAGATGCTCCCCGGATTGATTCAGCCCAGGGACGCTATTATTTCTCAGGAAGATATCCACAACAGTCGCAGCAGCAGGGCTGCTGCGGTTGGCGACCCCTGCTTAGTCCTCACCTCGGATCCCAAGCCTCGCCTCCGCTGGACGGCGGACCTTCACGATCGTTTTGTGGATGCTGTTACCCAGCTTGGCGGGCCCACCAGTTAGTTTTCATATCTTTCCCTCCTTGCTGTTGATTTCTACCAATGCAGTACTTGACTCTGTGTCTGCTGTATTCCCTCGTGGATTTTGCTAGATCTGGAGATCTGAGAAGCATCATCTTAGATACTCAAATTTTCATCCCCAGGATTTGATGTTGTGGTATAATGCATGACCAAGCAGTGTGAATAATATGATTATAGCAAATAGAACTGGACCAGAAGAATTTTAGTGGACAGTTGTTATTCAACCTTAAGTACTATAAGATGTTCTGCAGTAGTTAAACATTCAGACTTCTATCTCGTTACTAGTTAACGGGAGACGCGTCTTGCATACTAAGCGGTATAAATTGAAACTAATTTTTGTTGAGCACTCTAAGATCTTGGCCAAGCCAAGCATGACTTGAACCCATATTTATGTGGTTGAAAACTGCTGTAAAATGTCTTTTTCTGAGATTTAACAGGTCTTATATTTATGTTTGTTGGTTCAGCTCACTAGTTGACATCTTAAACATGCCAACATTCTTGGCCTTTTTTCCTATTAGCAAAAGCTAAGTTATAATTTCATTACCTTCTGGAGCAACGTCTGATTGAAAAATATACATGTTTCGCTAATTGGTTAGTCTCTTCCATCATGTTTCATTTTTCTCTTTCGATATTGATAACCTTTTTATTGTGTTAAAGCTTCATCATCCAATCTACTCATTGATGTTTTCCTAGAGCATCATCGCTGGGTCAGATAGTAATAAAATCACTCATACTTGCAAGCAGAAGAGAAACTTCTGGTATAGAAGAAAATAAGATATTCTTATTTTGTTTGTTAATCTGATAAATCGAGAATGGTCATTCCAAGCTTCTGGTTCATCTTAATTAGCAATCTAGATAAAAATACGATTCAGTGCTTAAGAACTACATATCTCTAACATGTTCTATGGGCCTGGAACAATGAATCTCAACTTGCCACACCCCTGTTTGTTTCCCCGATACTGAATCATCCTAGCAACTCAGGGTGTAGGTCATCTTAGAACTTCTGGATCTTCAGTATCTGAACTTTCCTCTTACTTGGCTCACTAAATGATATTTCCTTATTCATAAAAGAATTTTTGTGGCTGAAATCCATGAGAGTCATTAGATCGAGTAAACATTTTGATACCTATTTAGGCCTGTAACTTAATTTTGAGAGAATTTGCCAACCAAGATGAAGCACAGCCTCCTAGCATTAGCTGCATGGCTTGCCTCTCTCCTCAAGTTATTATGGTCCATTAGAAGTCCGCTGTTGGACATTCAAATTTGAAATTATCTCTTTTAAGTGGTTAGTCAATCATTGTTACTAAAGCAAATGCACATGAATGCTACTTGCAGAAGCTACCCCGAAGGCCATAATGAGGACGATGGGTGTAAAGGGACTTACCCTCTTCCATCTGAAGAGTCACCTCCAGGTTTGTTTTAATGTTCACATGAAACTGATTCATGGAGCACTTGCTTCTGGGACTCTTTTGAAGTTATTTGACAGGAATCTTTCCTACATACCTTTACAGAAATACAGACTAGGTAAGCAATCTGGGAAAGATTTGGGTGAGGCTTCAAAAGATGGTAGGTTTTAGCTATGGCCTCCATTAATTGTAACCATTTGCATAACTCTTCTGTCATTGCTGAAATCACTCACTACAGATGTAGTGCCAGTTAGAAGAGACTGGCCTTATATCTTAGTTCAGATAAATTTCATCTTCACGTTGGCATAAGTTCATCTATTCATTGGCATTGCTGATTGGCAAGCACTCACTTCCCATCCTGTGCAAACCAAAAACAAAAAGGAAAGAAAAACCTGAAAAACAGTGGACACATAAAACCTGAAACCTAGCGCTCTCTCTCTCTCTGTATTAAAGTGTGCCTGTGCACTTGAAAGCAGATACTCTGACAATCCTTTTATGGAGGCTTGGCACTTGGCAGGAGTTCGTAAAAATCCTAGAAAATGTATTTTTATTTTATTTTTTTCTTTTTTCTTTAAGACTGACTTTCTCCCTGCCAAATTGAAGGACTTGCTGCTTCGTACCTTATAGAAAGCCCTAGTTCCAATAATTCTGCTCAAAGCCTGCAAACTTCTGACATGAATGAGTAAGACCATTGATTGAGTTGTCTATTCATATCCATGAGCTTCTTTTGCACTGCCTTAAATTATAGGATCTCTGTTTCTATGGGATGAAAATTTTATTCAGAGGTTATGAAGTGAAGGAGGCCTTAAGGGCTCAAATGGAAGTCCAAAGTAAACTGCACTTACAAGTTGAAGTAAGCTTGCCTTTCAATTCTTGTATGTTTGGCTTTTGTTTGAATCATTCCGAAATACTAGATTATGGGGTGAACAATCAGTTTCAAAGAATATGCAAATAGTTTTGTGAATATCTATTTAACTTTGAAATGCAGGCAGAAAAGCACTTGCATATTCGCCAGGATGCTGAACAGAAGTATATGGCCATGTTGGAAAGGACCTGCAAAATGCTTGTTGAACAAATGGTTGGGTGTGCAGTTACGAACCCTGATGAAGAGGATTATCAAGTAATTAGAAGGAAAACATCTACCAGCGCCTCCCCTATTGCCTGTGGACTAGATCCTCTGGAATCTAGTGAGATTGTGAGATTCCAGGGTTCCCAGGAGTTTATCACTCGGATCAATCCACAGGGTGCTGATTGTTCCACTGAAAGTTGCCTGACTTCACATGATTGTCCCGCAGGAGTGCCTCTGGATGGATCACTACCTGGAAGTGGAGGGAAGAAACGGATGTTAAGCATGGATTCAGCATCCGCATCTATCATATGGAGTTAATCAAATTTGAGAACGGCAGATGTGCACTTGGGAAAAGTAAATTCCCAAGGAATTACTGGCCGTGATTTGTGATAATGTTTTTCGGTGAAAGAGGTGTTACTTTAAATTCCTCCTTAGGACTAAATCTGAAAAATGGCTGGAATGACCGATTCCCTCCGATTCTGTAAATTAATGGCATTGACTATCTTTCATTCTTTACCAATATATTGATTTTTGTTTTCAGAAGTTTCTATGTTGGCCCTTCTCTAGGTACTGCTGGCTGGTCTGACTTAGGAGTATTCAAAAGTCGAATCGGACCGAATAATGGAACCAAATCGAATCGAAATTTTCGGTTCATTTCGTTTTTTATAATTTTTCGATTTGATTTTGTTTGAAATTATATATTTTTCGATTTGATTTTCTGTTTAAGTTATTAAATCGAAAATTGAAAAATTAAAATGTTAAAAAATAAATATAAGAACGCATTATGGTACTGAGTAGATGGAAACACCCCTAGTCTGACTGCTCTTATTGATCCGACCATGGTACGCTGGTTAGTGTAGGTAGATTCACCAGTTTAAGCAAGACTTCAAATTTTAACACAAGCAACGGTATAGAAATCGTTTTCATCTTAATATCTTATCACGCCCCTTTTAACTCCTGATTCTGGTTGTCATGTGGATCCGATCACTGACAACCCACGCGTTGAGGCATCAAGAAAAAGCAAAGACACTCAAAAGCACAGAATTCAGTAAACCGGGATGGTTCTCCCCCACCACATTCTTGAGTCAAGCTTGAAAAACCTACCAGCAATTATGTTAGAGTTCTCCAAGCAAGGGAGCAGTTTAATCATTCTTTCGTTACGTGTATTGGCAAAGAATGCCAGTTGGAAAAAGCTTCCGATGGTGGAAGTTGGCTCTTTGTGTTGCGGGGTGCCACATTCAGTATGTCTAAAAATCCCTTGTTGATTTCCAGATGTACTCCCTTCAGGATCTTGCACAATTTCTCATTAGCGTAGGGTGGTTCCAAATGTAGATTTCAGTGTAGCACGGACTGGGTTTGCTTGTTCAGTATGAAATTGTCCAGAAACTGGTAAAACTATATCACCAGATGTCTCAGGATGACTATTTCTTGGTTACTGGGAAACAGGATTCTGTCAAACTTGTTTGGTTTGGGTGGAAAAACTGACTAAACAGGCAGAAGAAATAAATAAGAAAGAAAATATCTGATTTACTTGTTTGGTTTGAAGAAGAAACAGATAGGAAGTAAATTAAGAAGAGAAATTCTCCCCCACCACAGCTACACAGCTACAAATCAATCCTCTCCAAGAAGTTGAGAAATTAAAATTTTATTTTATTTTTATTCCAACCATATAAAATATAAGTATTTACTTGCATCAGAAAAAGCCCCTCATTTAAAAAGCCGAGATATGTTTTTCTTTTTGGGTTAGATTATAACTCAAACTGAAAGCTTTCTCCTTCACTTTTATTTATTTGATCTATAAATTCTAGAAAAATTTATATTTGAGTTATATTATAAAAAAGGTAGAATCAAAAAAGGTCTTTGTGTGGACAAATAAAGATATATTAAATTATAATCTAATACAAAATTATAATCTAATGCACTAGCTTCCCACATGAGCAAATGGCTTAGCGTACAGCTGCGACGCGCAGGTGGCAGATTTTGAAGTATATATTCTTCTATCACTAACAATTCAATATTTACGATCTAAACTGAAGATCAAAATTTCAAAACCAAACTCTATCCAATCTCAACACGTTTTGAGTTGAACCAACCGAACCAATGTCAAACAAAGAATCTATTCAATACCTTCCCAAACAAACATGTGTGCGTCTGCACGTGAGAGAGAGAAAGAGAGAGAGATAAGAATGTGCAAAGATGTCCTAGTATGTGCAGCAAAATGGGACATGCTAACCTGTAATTACACTACAGTGCTTCAGTAAAATAATGCATAATGGTATAAGAAACGCAGGTGCACAAGATTTTACGAAACTAAAATGCTCCTAAAACATGCCTTTTTCTACCTAGTAGTTATGAAGAGCAGTGCCTCCGATGACTAGCTCTCTTCAAAATGCAATGACGAAGACGTTGACCTAGAGCCCCTAGTTTTTCAAATTTTTCACGTTTGGACTTCTTCTTCCTAGCCTTTTCATCCACTGGTAAGTCAACAGTAGTTTCTTGCATATCCCGAAGAGGAGTTGCTAGCACCTTTATGGTCACCTGAATCAGATCAAATTGTCAGAAGTTTCTTTTATAGGAAGATAATAAAGTTAGTGGCGTCTCCCACACGTGAATATGTGATGGCCCGCTGATGTTTGGGTCCAAAAGAGAGAGAAGAAAACCTGATCGCCATTTATAACAGGAGGGCAATCTGATGAAGGCTCTTCATCACTGCCAAGAGATGAGCATCTGCCCCAGCTCTCTCTATTTGAGCTGGTATATGAGCAAGACTCCTCATTCTGCCCACATGGCTTGTCCTGAGAAGTTAGGATGGCAGACTTTAGGAAGTGCTAAAGCATATATAAATACACAAGGACATGTGCACATATTACATTGCTGTAAATATTACAAATGGGAGTTCATAGTGTATATAACAGGATGATGGTCACCGAATGGTCAGTGTGGAAAAATTGCACATCAAACTACGAACAAAAGTATTTTTTGGTCCCTTTTACCTTTTATATCCTTTTCCGGATAAACATTATCAGTATAAACATTAAGTTCGCGTATAATGCTTTTATTCAACTACTTTTCATATAAATAAGGGACATTGAAATTAAACAGCCAAACAGTAGAATAAAGAAGAGCAGTCTAGTTCTCCAAGGAACCTCATTGTTAGGACCAATAGTCTTTTCAGTGCATAGGAGGTGAAAACTTGAAGGATTTTGAAATAATATCCTGGAGAAACTTGACTGGTCATATATGATCAATTAATATACAATGATATCACCAAAGGGATAAAAGCTCGAAGAGAGATGCAGTTCCTCAGCAGAGGAAGTATATAAACTAACAAGCCTGTTCTGCTTAGAGAAGACTGCGCCTTATGAAAAGTACTAGATAATGAACCTCATTTAGCTAAAGAAAAAGAATCTATACACAGTTCAAATCATATAAAGCAACTGACAATACCTGTAGCTTTGAGGAATCATGACTATTGACTGTATTACCTTCAACAATCAAAGTATCCTGCAATGATGAAAAAATATCTACAGTTAACCGCAACTCTTTTCCTCTTTTTATTCCTTCCTTTTCATATATGTAACACAGAAGGATATCAATTTAAGAAATGAGTGACTTTTCTTTGAACACCAACAGGAAAATATGCATACAAGTACAGTAGCAACTGGAGCAATCTCAGAAAGAAGTTCACCCACAGACTTTGCTCTTGAAATGCAAGGTGGCACAGAGGATGAACTTGCTAGATCAGTACCTGATCTTCGGATACTGGCAATTATCTCATATAACAAACTCTGGAAATCAACATGAATATTCCATCAGCTTCTATAGTAACAGAGAGGTGGTTCAGAACATTACTCCAACCAAGGCTTTAATGTGTAATATTGACAACAAAGTGGACAAGTGTTTGAGGCACCAACAGTGGCTAATTAAAGAACTAAATTAAAAGGCATGAGCTGTATTTTAAAATAATACTTAAAATTCATATAATATAGAAACATGAAAAAGGAATACCCCACTCATTCCATGGAGACAAATGGAACAGCCCTCTTTAACACAGATCAAAATTCCCAGTAGCACTCAACAAAAATATATGACAGGCTTTTTCATGGATTTACAAATTCCTTGGATAAAAGGATTTTATGTACAAAAAGAGCAAATATCTACTGTCATGTTCTAGCAATGCTATATCTAGGTCATTGCATCTCTTCATCCAGCTGCAAAAAGCTAAAAGCAGCTTTGACCTATCAAGGTTTGAGAAATATGACATATCTACATCTCAAAATAAATGAGCACATTTCATCGAACTTTCTCTTTATCAATGTGAAAAGAACATACACTAATGCAATGAGCAGGGTTGACTTTGCTTATGCCTCTCTAGAAATTACAGAGACACATCCATTTTTTTAAGATAAAAGAAGAAATCGTATTAATGGAAAGAGGAAACACGAGAAAGAGGACTAGGCATCCTCTAGGAAAGAAAAATTCCATAAATGCAAAGAGCCCATTGACACAGAAAAACATCCATGAAAAGAAAAAAAATACCTCGTCTCCACTAGCATTGACCTCCAGATCCCCCAGATCACAATATTTTTCTGCTTTACTTGAATGAGCAGATGGTAGTTGAGGAGGGTGAAGAACATTGTAGAAGAAAATGGATACAGAATCATAATAAAACTGAGGACGAGAAGAATTGTGATCACCATCAAACTTGATCATATTCTTATCACCCTGTGAAGGACCAAGAAAGGAAAAGTGAAGAGGAGGAAGAAAAAATGGTACTTGTTCAGTACTTCATAAGAGGAATAAGATATCATGAAGTACCGCATAAGACTCAAAAATGAGATCTGAATGGTGGGGCTGTATAAATTTGTCGTCTTTAGCATGCCCAAATAAAGCAGGTATAAATGTTCTGGGGACAACCTGCAATTAGAGTAGATATTGGAATATGCTGAATAACAATTCATGTTCCCTCCAATAAGGAACCAAAAAACCACATTGCTGCTTCTTTATCTCTAAACCCACTTATTCATGAAGTGCAGAGGAAATTGGGGACTCAAATAGGCAAGCAGCATAGGGCAAGGTGTACTCCTGATATCAATTTTTTACTATCAGTATTCCTAACAACGACAAAGTATATGCCTACAACGGCCCATGGCGGAGTCCAGTGAACTCAATATATATAGCTCATATACATATTTTTTTACGGATAAAATAGTCAATTCTTAAATCTTCTTCATCTTCCTCATGTTCTCCCCATCTTGACCCTTTTCCACGACTGTTAACCCATAAAATAGAGCACTCAGTGGAAACATTAATATATTTATGGTGCAAAATCAGAAGTTGGCACACCCTTCTCCTACCTCTCTTCAGCTTGTGGAGTTGAGAATGATTGATCAAGATTCTTCTATGGGATCTACTAAGGAAGTCCCAGATCAAAGTTCTGAGGAAAATGCTATTTCCAATTAAAACTTTCCTTCAACACCTACTTCAGAAGTTTACAGAATTGAATCGTTATGAAATGAAGCATGGTTATGGGAAACACAACCTGTTGGGCAATTTAAGGATCTCAATAATTCGACCTAGTTTGAGGGGCCAACTGGAATGCTAACACCATTTTCTGATGTCAAACAAGGGCCCTATAATCTCCCGAGCTCATATGAATGGACAACATGTAATATGGGGTTTGATGAAATCTGCAATGAGGTTTACTTTTTGTTAACTAATAATTACGTTGAGGGTGATGGTAACATGTTCAAGTTTAATTATTCAAAGGAGTTTCTTCAATGGTTTTCTATTCTGAATGTGTGAATTGCCTCTTGAACAAGCCAATATATAGGATAAGTTTGACAGAGTGGGTGATGTGACGAGCAATTATTTCATTCTGAGGCAGTTTAGTATTTGAGGTCCCAGGCGGGGGTGGTTGCCTTGGCAGGACGGCTTTTATATTGCTGCTAAAGTTGGTTGGTAGTGGAAGATGGTGATAAACGCCAAAGGAAAATGAAGAAGTAGAAGTTCAGCTGAAAATTGACTATTTTACCCTTAAAAAATTTTGTATATGAGCAGCAGATGTTGAGCTTACAGGATTCCACCGTGCACCACAGTGGAAGAGGAGATTAGGACCAAAATTGATAGTTTTGGGATTACAAAAGTTGAAATAAAAGTTGTAGGACTAAGTTAAGACAGAATGAATAATTTTGGGACTATTTTTACCAATTACTCAAAATTGATTAACTGGCTATTAAGGTACCTAAACCACCCAGTAGCCGTAACTGGATCACCCAAATCCTGACCAAGAAAAGCAATTTTTTGTGACCAAACCCATCATTTCAGATGGACAGAAATGGCCTGCTCTTTAAGACAAGAAGACTATCAATTCAAGAGCCACACTTCATCACCCAGAAGAATCACGTAATGATGCAAACCTGTGAACAGTTGAGGTCCATAATATCAAATTTTGCCTTCTTCTGAATCACTCGCCGCATGTATTGAACAGCTACCTTAACCTAAAACAGAAGAAGGAAGCAGGCCTTACTGCCTGACAAGATTGATGATACTTAAAAATTATGATTAGGTAGAAGGATCTGACGCAGATCACTTTTAATTTGGCATATAGCATTTAAAATTCCCATGTAAAACAACTTGCAAGTAGAGAATTCATCTTTTACTTCAAGAAATGTTGTCACCCAATACAAAGAAGCAGGTCTCAACTTATAAGAAGGAACTTTCTGCAGCGAGATGTACACAATTCAAGCAGAAAAGGACTGGTAAACAAATATTAGTGCAGAAGTCTAATCCAGAAAAGCAACAGGAAGAATAGTTTACTATCAAAAATTTAAAAAATAATAGTACTAAAATTAAATTTGGAACATAAATAAAGAATGATACCTTATAGGGATGACTTCTATGGTCTGTGAGTTTGACCAAATCATGACGCTCTTAGAAATTAACTAATGGACAAAAAGCAACAACCTACAGTTAAGAACCATTTCTGTTTTAACAACTAAAATAGTTTATAAACTCATTTTTCATCTCTACGTTAAACTAAACTGAAGTTACACACATATTTATTTGACTCCAGAAAGGGTGGATTGAATCTGATTGACACAATTACTTCCTCAAGCAAGTTGTAAAACATGTCCGTGAGGAGAGACAGAAACAGTGTAACCAACTAAGCTACAACCTTGGTGGTGGTCCATGGATGTAATCGAAGGAGCTCTGTGCAAGACTATATTGTTTATCTCGAGAAAATTAGTTTTGAAAACAGACAAGAAGAAAAATGAGATGACTACATACGGTAAATTTAGGAAGCCGAATTTTGTATACATCTACAAGTTCCATCATTAGATCAAATAAGTTGGAGAACGCACTGTCCAACACCATTCCAGCTATAGAAGGGTCTTCAGATCCATAAAGAAGGCTGCACAACATACAAAATGTTGTAATCAATGATACTAGAAGAACTCAAGATTATCATGTTTGCCAAATAAAGTTCTTTGTCTAACATTTTCATTTTGTGACCATGTCTAGCAATAGTTTCTGAATAAAAAGGGCAAAACCCAATGCAACAAGCTTCTATGACCGAATTCAGGGTTAGCAAAGTTTACCAAAGAAGAAACAAAGAGGTAACAGGATACAAAACTAAATTGGAACATGAGACAACTCCGAAAAAAATATTTTTGGAACAAATCTCAGACAGAAAAGATAGATGTGGATCCGAGACTACTGAATGCAAGCTTTTAACACCAGAATGGAATACCTATCAAGATATCTTACTATAAGCATCCACCAATTATTTCTTTTAGACAAAAAAAGCAAGTTCTATAAGCGCAAAAAGAGCGAAGAAGGAAAGAAATTCTCGAGCGAGTGAACTAAAAGTTTCGCAAGGAAGCTACTTTACATTCCCTAAGCAAAGGTGCCAGTGCACATGCACAATGTACCTAAGGGAATGGTTTTTCTTCAAAAGCATCTAACATAATGTCTTCAAGCAGACTATTTAAAGCATTGACACCATCTGCAAGCATTACCTCCAAAAGTTTAATTAAAAAAGAAAAAAATTGTTTGAGGTCACATATCCACACAATAACAAAATCTTGGAGCTGATTCTGCATCATTTAGTTTCCTAATAACCACAGGATGTGTGCTATTGAATACCTTCTTCTAATATTGTTCATTTGAGGCATAGATGTCAACTTTTTTAACGGGCAGGATCCAAATTAATTATAAAATTCCAAAAAATTAAAAATGTTTTTGCTCATAACACATCGTTCAGACTTATCTACGATAGAAAGAAGATTTTTTAGACAATTTAAAGGGATTCCTTTGAAAATTCTCGCTTTTCAAGAAGTTCACCTTGATCTCTCTAAACAAATCAAGATTTCAAACGTTTTTCTCTCTTAAAAGACAAAAGGTTTTCACATTAATTTCAGAATGATCCAATTCCTCCAAACCGACCTAAAACTCCAACTCAAATCACTTGTCAGGAGTATTCTTATGAGCATCACATGTCACAAGTAATCTCCTCTGAACTAATTATATTATTAAGTTTTCTACGTATCAACCAATACTCCAACCGTAACTTGAATATCCTTATTTCCTTTTTTGTACTTTACTGAAAAATAATATTTTTGCAGCATCAGCATACTCTCTGAAGGGAATTAGGCGATAATGATCTCAAGGGTCGAATTGTTAACTTAAGAAAAGAGGAAATTATTGAACGGTTAAATTACTTTCCTAATTCCATGTGTCAAATCGAATACGAACCTTCACTTTCGAACAAATGACTAATATGCTATAGATAAATCTATGCTTCACTCATGTCTCGTCTCTACCATATATGTTGTTACATGATCAGACCCAAAAAGTATATTTTGGCAAGGCCTAAATGGTTAAGAAGATATAGTTGTCCTTCTATATGTTTCTTAGATAAAGGAAGAAGCACAAGAAAGAGGATTTAGAATCTTCAAGAAAGTAATTAAGGCCTACATCAGAGCAGCCCTTCATATATCTGCCAAATTGCCAATGTAATGTCTCGCCTAACAATATTACAAGTTACCTCTGTAAATTGGTCGTTTAAGAGTATAGATATACTGCCTTTCTTTTTATATTGTAAGCACCGAGAGAGGAAAGTAGATATCTTTTATTGCACAACTTTGTAATTTAAAAATCTAACAAGGTAACTCTTACAATTTTTCAAGAACATATAATTATTAACAATAACAATGGTTAGCAATCATTAGAACATATCATCAAACAACTGATCCACATATGAAAGATGAAATACCTTGTTACAGCACCCATCGACCGGCCCCAAAGACCAATGCGTGAAACGTTTTTGTTGCTTCTCAGATACGAAACCACAACCTTGAGGTCATTTTTCTATCATAAGAAAGGAATCATGTCCATGAACAAAATATTGCAGATAAATCATGATACTGGATAAAGTGCAGAAGCATACCTCATGACAGCCAAGACTGACATAATTACCACCAGACAAGCCTGAACCCGAAAAGTCAAGAGAAAAAAGAGTAATATTTGAAGGAAGAAGAATTACAGCAGCCTCATTTGCATCTGCCCTACATCCACTGCAGGATGGCACAACAGCAAAAACAGAAAGTAATGCTTTTCATGTTAAACAATGTTTTACAAAGACCCAAGAATTTCAAGAGTCAAAATCTATAGTTAGAATGATTAAATGTGTAGTACAATGTTTCTTACTGATGCAGTTTTCAGATGCTCTACCTAATACATACACTAGTACTGGATTTTATAGTAATACGACAAAAATTTTAATAAAGGCAATCTGAACCTGTTTCCATGGCAGTATATAACACAAGGAAGAGAAGTGCCATCTGGGAAATGTGAAGGAACATAATGACTACACTGCAACGTATGCCCTCTCTCATTCCTCAGCTGAACATTCAAATGCAGGATGCTCCAAAGGCTCAGAACACCATGAAATCAAGCAAACAGAAGGCAAGTCTTATAAGGCCAAGAAATAAACATCAGCTTCAGTAACAGAAGCCCACACTTGCCTCCAAATCTTGTCTTTTGTAATTTCTGCCTGCAAGAGTAAAATCCTTCTCCCACAGGTACTGGTCTGGATTATATTCTGCCCTGTTTTTTGGACAAAAAGACTTAAGACTCGATGTAAATACTGAGGTAGGCAAGAAAGACAAAATCGAAGAGTTAAAGAAGCAAAAATTAGGTAGACACACAAAAAAACCACCAACAAGAAAAACAAAATGTCCAATCAAGAAAAAGAGCAAATAGTCCCGTTTCTCTCTATGGTTACGGAGAAGACATGGAATGTGACAGGTTGAGGTCATCAAAGGACACAAGGGTATTCTTTTAGAGTTTATAAACCATAAAAGGTAAAGTTTGTAGTTGAAGTCTCCATGTAGAAAAAGGTTAAGTAGATCACTACTTTTTCTCTGTTGTTGCTGCCTTAAATTATCTAAAGTCACTCGCTAAAACACTTACAGCGCTAAACCACTTACGGCTTCTGGTGGAGTAAATGAAAAGGCAGTCCATTGAATAACAGTCTTTAGCACCTATAGCATTTCCCTTTTGGCTATTTCTCAAAGAAACAGTCACAACTTCTTGGCCTCTGGCTGTCATTCTTTCTGTCCCTAAGCCTCTTCCTGAAGAAACTCATAGCTGGCTCAATTCCAGAAAATGTGTTTGAACCTGGGGCATTTGACTAATCCCCAAAGAAGTGATGCAAAAAAGGGGTTTTTAATCAATTTGATGGGTAAATTCATTTTACATTTTCTCTGTTGCTGCTGCCTTTAATTATCTAAAGTCACTCGCTAAACCACTTACAGCTTCTGGTGGAGTAAATGAAAAGGTAGTCCATTAAATAACAGTCATTAGCACCTAAAGCATTACCCTTTTGGCTAATTTCTCAAAGAAACAGTCTTGGCCTTTGGCTGTCATTCTTTCTGTCCCTAAGCCTCTTCCTGAAGAAATTCATAGCTGGCTCAATTCTAGAAAATGTGTCTGAACCTGGAGCATTTGACTAATCCCCAAAGAAGTGATGCAGAAAAAGGGTTTTTAATCAATTTGATGGGTAAATTCATTTTTTTCCATTTTGCTTGAGGCAATCAGAACTCCTGATAAAACGAACTCTAGACTACTAGCCCTAGCTAACAAAAATAAAAGATACAGCAGGCAAAGAAACAGCCTGTAAGAGACAAAGGCATGGATAGGTATCTCTAGCGTTGAGTGGGTTTACTTTTGGTTTATGGTGGAGTAGAAAACTTCTTCAAGTTCTCGAGTTAAAGATGTAACTTACCTGGGTGGGCGAATTACAAAATTGATAAATTGATCAATCATCTTGTGCAGCAAAAACCCTTCCTTTGGAAAGAAGAGCTAGAGCAGATTCTCCAAGCGCATGAGATGGGATTCAACACACAGCATCACTACCTTCATAGGTCCTAGAAGATAAGAACAAAGAAGATTCAAAACTCTGCCTGGTGCCCAAATAGGAAAAGCAAGAAACTGCAGTTAACTGGATTTTGACCAATACATAAAGTGAATTCGAAGTCCTCGACTTTGATGGATCGCTGAAAGCCAGCCGACCGGCCAACCTGTTGAGTCCGAGTAGTCTGTAACCTTCTCGTCCGATCTGGGATTCGAATGAGCAAGCAAGCAAGCAATTAAGCAAAAAAAAAAGAACGAATAATGCAATGATTCCACTTAAAAAGGAAGCGGATTAAGGGTTGACATCCTGAAGGAGGGATGCAAATTGGGCAGATCTATGAATTATCTTGTTACTCGAGCAACAACACGAAGAAGTGCTTTTTTCCCCCTATTTTGGCTTATAAGAGAAATGAAGAAGATAATCGATCTAAACCTACAATTACAGAGAATATCCCCTGCTAAAACGAGGAACAGTTAAACACATGCTAAGCAGTTGGATGGCTTATGTGAGCATTCGAGACAGATATAGCGGGTTACGGAGATTCTGACGACAGTTCAGAGGAAGCTTTAGTATTTAGAAGTAGCATATAACTGCAACAATGCTTCCTGCTCGGAAACCACAGGCACCAAAACGTTCCCGAAAGGGAGGAAAATTTCCAAGAGCAAATCTCTTCTTCTTAAATTTGTTCTCCTATTTGTAGGTGTTTTCCCACCGGCGGTTCTTTACACTTTTGTCCGACGCTACCACATACGGAGTTTCCCCACCGGTGCAGGTCACTTTAGCAGCAAGTGAAAGGAGAAATTCGACTTAAAATCTGTAAGGGCGACCTTGGATTGGCATGACGTAAGTTTTCTCTTAATTTTTTTTAAATTTTATTTTTCTTTTCATAAATAATTTTAATTTTTAATATAATTTAATAAAAAATCAATCTAATTTTATCTTAAATTTATTATTCTTTTTTTCAATAAATTATGACTTAACTATTTATAAAAATACAATTAATTACTGCATCAGTTTTTCCTTGAGGTTTTCCTTGATCATATAAGGCATCAGTTCCTCCTCTCTTTTTTTTCTTTTATTATTCTCTCTCACAAGGTGGATCTGTGCAATTAGTGATTGCTTTTTCCGATGGTTTCTGGCATTTCTTGGACTGGAGCAATGCTTCTCGCCAACTGGAACCCGTGGTATTATTGTTCCTTTCGCTTGCTTCCAATCCATTTACGCTACAAGAAAAACCAACACTTTTTAATAACAGCGAATAATACCTGGATTAGGACTTTTTTGGAAATTTTTCAACTTATCAAGTTAAAGCATCACTTGCCCAAAAAAAGATTAAAATATCACTCTTTTTTTTTTTTGTAATTTGATTAGAGTGGTGCTGAGAGTATATATTCTAACAGAATGTGTTGAATAAAATTTTAATTCAAATGTTAAAAGACCACACATACTAAAAAATTATTCATCACATGTTTAAATAATTATTTATGAATAATTATTAATGTGTTGAATGAATTTTTAATTTTTAAATTTTGATATAACGATTAAAAATTCATTCATAAATAATTATTTATTACGTGTGAACTTACAATAATTATTAACCGAATACTTTTTTTTTTAATCAAGGACCCTAAAAGAAAATTCACACTTTTTTTTATAACAATCAACTCTAAATCTCAGAAGGATGAAAAGTTTTTCCAAGAAAAAAATTGCATTCAAATGGACTCCTTTTCTAACTGCTGCAGTCAGGAAACAATTGTAAGATATTTTAAGAAGTGGCAAAATGAATGGCATTCTTTAATGCCACCTCTTCTACCAGCTCCGGATAAACCAATTCAATTTGGGCACTGCTACAGCAATTTTTTTTGAACTATGTACAAAAAAATTTTATTATTTTCTTTTAATTTTGAATAGTTTTTAAATTTCTTTAAAGTATTTGGGTAGAAAAACTTAAATCTACGAACAACGACAAAGAATCTTCACTTAAAAATATTAATTTATTAAACTATTTAATATTTTATATTATTTTTACATTAAAAAATTTTCAAAATCGACCTTAAATGACCGATTTTGAAGTCGGCCGCATTACTGTTGAATTCTGCTAACTGAGTGGCAGAATTCAATGATGAATTCCACCTGCAGTTGGCAGAATTCTACAGCAAATTCCGCCTTCCGCTAACTGCATACGAAATTTACTGGATAATTGTACCCCAATTGGGTACAATTCCTTAACTGAATTATACCCAATTTGAGTACAATTGGCCAAATAATTCCGCCACATTTTAGCAGAATTATCCAAGGAATTCGCCAAAATGTGACAGAATTGTTGCCGAGATTGTCGCCGATTTTTTTGCAGAATTCTTTGAAAGAATTCCGTCAATAATTGGCAAAATTCTTGGCGAGAGTTCCGCCAAATTTAGGCAAAATTCATGGCGAGAATTCTACCAAAATAGGGCAAAATTCTTGTCAAGAAATTGGCAAAATTATTGGTCAAATTTCGCAAGGTTCTGGTGAAATTATTGACTAATTGTCGCTAAAATTTGGCAAAATTTATGGTTAAATTTCACAAAAATTTGGTGACAATTGGCCAATAATTTACCATTTTTTGGAGAATTTTAGCCACAAAATTTGCCATGATCCGGCAAAATTTACTGCTAATTTTCGCCACTTTGTGGCGCAACTCTACTGAAAGTTACGCCACTCAGTGGCGAAACTTATGTAGAATTTTTAAAAAATTATACAAACGCTAATTTAATTAGAATTTAGTGACTTTTTACCTTAAACTCGAGAGAATTCTTCGTAGAATCTTTACTCATTGTTTTGCTGCGATTAAATTCATCTGTTTTGTATGAAAAATGTGATTTTTTTGAAAAAAAACTTGAGAGAGTTATAAAAGGAGAGAGAGAGAGGTTTTTGAAAAATAAAAATTTTTCACACTACATATAGTAAAAAAAAACTGTATATATAAATGGCGTTCAATTTACCGGCATACTTCAGAAACTTCCTAAAACTTAGTTGTTGTTTCTTTGTTTTGGTTACTACTCTTATTGGGTTCTATACAACACAGTTATAAAAAATAAATTTGGTGGTTAGGTGGAACGCCTAATTTCGTTGGGAGGAAAAGAGAGAGAAAAAATGTAAGGAAAAAAATAAATGAGTGTTTTACTTCGTTTAATTAAAAAGGGAGAATAGAAGAGAGTAAATGTAGTACGGGAAAGCTCCCCCTTCATATCAACAAAATCAATTGACCTAGAAATGGATGGAGTAGGAGGTATTTGATCTTAAAAATATCGTTATACCCTCATAAAATATATCATATTATAACATACCCTATCTGATTATTTCTTTCTTGAGGCTTTCGGATTTGGGGATGAAATACCAAAGCCAGAGTCTTTTCATTATCCCCTCTCCAAATCTGACCCTTTTCTTGTCGAAGTGCACCATCTTGTGATTGAAATCGGACGTCGGCGAGGTTTGAATCGACAAGGTCACAATCAACGAGAAATTTCTAACTTTCTTGGTTGAATTTGATGTCTTCTTCCTCCATTTCAAAGCTTCTTTAGCACTTCCTTTTCTGGTTGTTACTCTTGAAAATTTCTTTTGTTACTTCCTTTGCCAAGACTGATTAAAGCAAAAAAAAAAAAAAAAAACCATGGTTTAACTCTCTTGAGAGTAGCGAACCAAAGGAAGTGTGAACAGAGACTGGAGTAGGGTTTGGAGTCTTTCACTCTAGCTCGAGTTATTAATGGAAGCTAATAGCATGTAAAATTTACTCCTACTATAGAATAGTATTTACGTCTACTAAATTCAGTTTGGTTTTGTTAGCTTATCCCAAGTTATTTCTGCTATTACTGTTGTTGTTTAGATTTGTAATAATTATTTCAACTACGATGATCTTGTGAACTTTACATTCCACTTCATTGAGATCTTGTGAATGACATTAATTTTCATTCTTGTTCTATGATTTTGAGAACTTGACATTGCACTTTATCAAAACTTGAAGACATTAAGTTTCTCAATTTTTACAAAAGAAACTTTATAAAATTTGTATGTTTTGGACATTGCTTAACTATAATATCCTTACCAAGGTTGCCGATATTTCTCATAATGCTGGCTAACTTTTTCTTTGCTCATTAGATCAATATGTCAATAAATGGGGATAAAGTTGATGAAACACTTAGAGATGATGACATAGAAACTAATGATCAACCTATTTGCTCCAAGACTTTGAATGATTGGAAAGAATGTATCGATTAGCCGCTATGTAAATTACTCATCTTGTTGCGCATCTAATTCATTTACTAGATATAACTTCTCAATTACACCATATATAATGAGGTCCCAACTTAAACTCGAAAATATCGAGGTGGCGAAATTTTGTAATGATCTATTGCATCAATTACGTACTCAAGAGTATGCAAAGGATGTACGAAAAATGAGGCCATATACATTTCTCAAATGTGTGAGAAAGTTTGAAGTACCGGTAGATTACATTATGATAGGAATTTATTTGTTGTCTTATGAATGATGGAACATCACACTAACAACAAAACTATTAAATTATTCTTTAATCAATATTCTAAAGACAGAGAATTTAAGTATAGACATAAAAATTTTATCATAATTAAAAAATTCAATTCGAGAGTCAATTTATAAATATAACAAAATATCTCCCCTCTCCTTTCACTTTTCAGTACAACCAAACAAGAAATATTTATAATTTACTTTTCTTCTTCTCATAACGAACAGAATCAAAGTAAATACAAATACATTCCTTAAAAAAATAAAAAATATCTCTTCTTCTCCCCTTGAGCCAAACTAAGCCTAAAATTTTTGCCTTGCAACTGGCACACGGTCTGAGTTTAGGGCAATTGGTAACTCATAATGGAACTTCTTGTCTCCTCAAGCTTCAATAGTTATTCTGGTTGGTTGATACAGAGCTGCTCTTGATCTCATAAAGCCTTAGCCATTCAGGAAACCAGAAAAATAGGCACCTACTGAACTTTTCCTCTTTAGTGGGAAAAGTCTTCTTTTTGCTGCCTATGGATCTGTCTTCTTCTGTTCGGGAATGCCTCATATTCTCGCAGGTCAATAAACCATGTCACCCTAACGACGAATGGTGTATTTGTGTTGAATTCCAAACTCAATTCAAATTTTTCACTTTGATTTATTTTTCCTCTCACAAACAATCTACTTTTACGAAATTTAAAATAAAAAATCTAAAACTCAAAACCAACCAAATACACCTGAACAAATTTGGTCAACGACAAGGATTTTTCAGTAAAATGACCGCATACCATCCCAAATTACCTCGTAAAGCATGCTGCAAAATCAATTGAAGTGCCTGAAAGAATTTTAGGTGCGCATGGACATGTTCATAGGATTTCATTTGACAGATATTCATTAAAGATCTTAATTCACAATGGCTGATAATGAGCTTGAGCTTCGCAAAAAGCAGAGTTTATAAACCATCAAAATCTCAGCATTTCAGTCATAAACTCCAGGCTTCAGCAGGTGCCATTTTGCATCTAAACTTGTTAACAGAGCTTTTACACTTCAAAGCACAACACGACTTGTGCCAGACATCAATATGTCCTAATTGTCACAGCTCCCATTTCCAATCTCAGCTAAAAGTATTGCACGCACTTTTTAAGGAACAATCTTCTTCGCTGACTGCAAGAAGACCAGGTTGAGGAACAGTCAATCAATACTTCACCCCTGGCTTGCCCCTTTCTTCTGCATTTTCCTTTATGTAGAAAAGGAAGAAGAGGCAAAGATAATAAGATATGGCAGGGAAAGTATTCTCCCTTCTTAAGGGTTAGCATCTGGTTTCACTATGTCAAGAAGCTTCCAACCACCAAATCCTGCCAAAGAAAATGCCTGCAAACGAGAAAACGTAATAATACAATAAAATCCAACATAAAGCACCAAATATGTTCAGCAGAGTTAACACATGCAAGGGTAAGTTATGCTGAAAGCTATGACTAAAGATCATGTAATATGGATCACATGAAAATTACAACAGAAGGTGTGCTTCACAAAAAAGCGGCGAAAAAAGAAAGCGTTCCATGGATCCCCTCTCTTTTAGATATTATTCATTGAACCGCCCCATGATCATTGATTTAACCCCAAGTTATCCAATAGCTAAAATAAAACTAAAAAATAAAAAATAAAATTTATGGTGTTCCCATAATGACCCTCTGCATTCTGTTGTAATCATGTGAAGAAATGCACCGAAGTTGGATAATTGAACTCAATCTAGTATCATAGATCAGTTCACACTGACACAGTACTATCCTGTTACTCCAAAGAGATACTTGGGTAAAACAGAACCCAATAAACACAAAAGCAATCAAGTCAGTTCCATGTTTCACTTAGCAAAAAGTTAAAAGTATAGTAGTAAGTGATTATTTTCCAACTGGTTATGATTTTCCTGATTCCTAAATGCCCCATAGCAACCATGCTATGTAGGATGAGAAAGAAAGATTATAAGATGGCCATCATCTTGGTGGTTATAGTTTCTTCCCTGTTTCCTCTCAAAGACAATTCCACGTGCATCACTGCTTTTATTTTTCATGTTCTACAAAAAATATGAAGAAAAGGGAGGGAGGGGGGATTTCAGTATCTAGACGAGACTAGGATAAAAGATCTCCACAAAAATTGCAGCGAACAGTTAAAAAATCATATAAAGAAAAAGTTGGAATCTCCACTAAATTTCCCAAGTAAAAAATTACCGAACTCATCTTGCACTTGAGGAAAGAAGATTCAAATTTGAAAAAGGGTGCCTAACCTCTTCCCATGATTTACCAGTAGCCTGGAGTAGAGCAGCATTACAAGTCTTCAGTTCTACAGATACACCTGAAAGCATAGATGCTGCCTCCTCCCATTCCCGATTGTGGCCCATACACCTGTACAAGAAATGGTATCTCCAATGAAATGAACACCAAAAAAGTGGTAAACTCAAGCTCAACTCACATGACTGTAAGTATCTCATCTCTTGAGAATTCACAGATAGATTGTTGAAGGTGCTCTGCTGTCTGGCCATCCATCGCAGCAACAGAATAAAAGCTTGCAAGGAAATGTACCTCTGCATCTGAAAAGCCTTGGACCTCCTCCTGCATAATCTTTAGTGTTTCCCTCGTTCGCTGTGCATCACTACACCAATTAAGAAATAGATGAGACAAGACCTATACAATCAGATGCATTATATGCCAATAACAAGGGCTCATCAAATTAATAAGAACATTGCTATTTACCATGCCCAGAGATACAAACCTAGACAAAATAAGTTCAGGAATCCAACCCAAGAGACGAAGCTTATGGGAAACTTTAACAGCATCTGCTTGTCCAGCATTACTCAACGGGCGATCATGATCTGACGGAAGGTTGATTGAAGCACACTCAAGAAATCATCAAACTCTCTATCATTGAACGTGTTTAGTGTATATGAATAATTGCTAGTTAAGTATCTACTTAGACTGATGTGATGGTCATTATGAAGATAAATTAATTGAATCTCACTTGCCCATTTTCGGAAATTAAAACACAGGCACAATCTGGCACAATCAGAAGAACCAGTAAGGAGCATTAGCCAGTTCACTACATGCAACTTAAACTTTGAGATGCAGCCCAGAGAAACCAAACATTGATAAGAAAAAATAGAGGTCTCATGCAGAACTGGTCAGCTGATTTGTTTGCCTATACTTGTACAGAAGTTGCTATTTTTGTCAAAGGAACTCCTTGATTTTATCAATTGTTAGGTATTGAGCTGAGATTAACTTTTGAAGAGTTAGAAGGGCACTTTGATTCAATGTAGAACCATCTATGCAAGATAAAATTACTGCCATTGCAGCTATCTTTTTGGTATAAATCCATTTACCTTAAGAGTGAATTTTAGTATCTTTTTTATTAATTTTTTTTTTAAAAATCCTTAATAGTGGTTAAATTGCAAGAATTTATGTAGTATTGTAAAAATAAAGAATACAATAGAACCACTACACCGAAGCTAGGCTACAGATTATGGCCAAATCACGCTAAACTAGAGAAGAGAGAGAGAGAGCACAGACGGTAAAATAGAAACCAGGAATTCTTGCAGAACTGCTATTTTATATGGGTACTGCTGGAAAACACAAACTCAATCGGTAAGTCCACTTCGTCCAACAAAAACAGGGTTGATGCAGAATAATGTCACAACCATTGTGGCCATTTTAAGACTTACCTGCCTGCATTTCTTTCAAGATTTAACAGTGGAGGAAACGGTAGAAAGGGGATATGATGATTAGTCAAATGCAGAAATTTAAGACACCAAAAGTGGACTGCATCCCAGACCAAGAAATCTCTAAATCATGATCTCAATCAATCAATCACCAAATTTGTCCTTATCAAAAAAAGGAAAATCATTTGCAAATCAACTTCCAGTTCAGAATACATAAAAATGGTGCGGCAAAGCTGATTGAATCCACTAAACTCCAATATTTGGAGATGCAGACAGGAGGCTTAAAATTGCAATAGCTCCACTTATCAAAAGATCGTTAAGTACCATTTTCAAGCATCCTAAAATCCAGACAAACAGATATAGTTGGGAAGGGAACAGAACAGTGAATGCTATCTTAACTTCAGCTCGGAATCAAAAACATCATACTCCTCGCAACACAAACTTCACGAAAATCAGAGAAGACATAATAGCTTAGCGGTTAAAAGTATAAATACCCCGAAGGTAGCGATTTTCCAAAGAACTTTCGGCGTGTCGAAGCAAGATAAGGCGGCGAATAACCGATTCAGAAGGAATTTCAACATCCGAAGATTGCTGCTGTTCTTGAGAGGTTTCTACAACAACAGAACCTGCGTCCAATGCAACGGGGAATCGGCGGAGCTTTAGCTTTGTGCACGGCGGGTAAGAGAAGGATACAGATTTTATCTCTCTTACCCTCATCCTCATGTTTAGTGAAAGTACTGCTCCGAGGGAACATGGACGAGGCATGTAGAGGTAGCAGGGGTCGGTTGCGGGATAAGCAGCATTCATGGCAGCCGTATAACCATCAAGTGTTAGCATTTGCTTTCCTCCTACAGGAACATAAATTTCCAAGCTCCCTGGATGGTTCCCGCGAATTAACCTGGGAATGCAAATAAATTCAAATTCACGAAACCCTTCCTCCCAATCATCAATGGCTGTCGCTTCCCCTTCTGTGTCTGCCACGCCGTAGCGTACGGTGTCGTATGGTTCGGTTCCCGCTCGACTTCAGCCTTAAGCCTTCAGGCTATGACGGCGATAACTTAATTCTCCTTCGATAGACTAGAGATGTTGGATCTATCTGGACAATTTCTTTCCGAAGCTAAGCAGGTTTGCCAGAAGAGAGGAGAGGACAACCTCTCAAGTTTGTCCTCTTTTTTTTTTTTTTTTTTTTGTTTAAGCCAAGAGTGTTTTCTTCCTTTCTTTGACCGGTCTGAGAGGATGATCCTTTCCCAAAAAAAAAAAAAAATGAAGAGAGGGCTAATGACAAAAGGATATATTTGAATTGCAGGTTAAAGCATATTTTCAACCTTTTGATTTTAGTTGGATCTATCTTTAACCTTTGTAAAAAGAAGTTTATATTTGTAAACCCCATTTTAATATTTACAACTCCGTCTTTTTTTATTTTTTATTTTTTTATACTTGATAATGCTTTCTAAAATATAATGCAACCTTCAACAACACTCTCCAAAGGAGAGAAATGTAAAACGAGAAAGAAAAATAAGAGAAAATGTGAGAGAAGAGAGATTGTAATTATTAATGTCTGTCATAATTAAGAAATATTCCAAATTTTCATCTAAACATACCATTAGAAAGGAAGTGTCATTCTTCAATTGTTTGGTAATTATACTAAACTCATTGAGGTTTCTAATATAACAAAAATCTTTCCTCTTGTTTGGAAATTTACACATATCTCCCTTAAATACCATATCCATTACCACCAACCTTTCCTTATTTAAGAATTACATTGACCTTCCCTTATTAATTAGTTATCTTCACTCACTTCCTTTACAATCTAATATTATTAATGAGATGGCAATAGTGGTTAAAAATATTAATCATTTGCTTTTATTACATTTTTATAGTAAAATTCTCCAAGTTGGAAAAACAATATATTGTACAATATATATCTAAACAAATTATTTTTTTAAGAAAAAAGACTATGATAAAAATAAAAAAGTCTTATTTACAGTTTCATGAAATTGTGTACTTCTTTAATCTTGATATAAAGCCATATTTGTAGCTATTCATGAATGAATGAAGTAATAAATTATCATGTAACAATATTATAATAGCGAAGGAGTGAATGGAAATAGAATTTGAGGAAAGGGTCTCAATCCAAATGCGACAGTTATTAACTAAATGATATTAGAGAAGTAGTATTTAAAATATAAAAAAGTAAAAAAAAATTTTTTTTGTCTAAAAGCGAATCCAAATACACTTAAAGCATCGTTTAATTGAGAGGAAGGAAAAGTAATATGTAGAAATTTAAATCCTGAAAAAAAATTAGCGAATTGTTATTATAAGTAAATTATATTATTTATTTGGATAGTTTATAAATTGGTAAGAAAAAATTACTACATCTAATTTATTAAATGTGTAAAATAAATAGATTATTAATTTAAAAAATAATGAATATCTCAAGTATATTAGTATTTTACAATTTAAAGATTTTTAATAAAAAATAAAGCCAATATTTTTTTATATTTTATATTTTATTTTATTTAGAGTGTATACTTTTATTTTTATAGTGAAGTTTGAGTTCATTTTTTTAGTATATAAACATATATTTCATTTTTTGAACTCGATATTTCTCATAAATGCAAATTTTTAGGAAAAAAATTATCTTTATGAAATTTTAGAATTTCAATATGGATAAAAGAATAACATTTGAATTTTAAAAAATTGTAACAAATTAAATAATTTAGCTTTAGATAATGATGTTAGTGAGTTGTATAATAATGATATAATATTTAAACCATAGGTTTGTAGTTTATTTATTAAATTTTAGGTTTTCTATTTTTAAAAAACACAAAAAATTGAGATATATAATTTTAATTAAAAATACTTATAGAGCTGTGATAAGAGAAAATAATAATTGAGAAAGAAGACAACAAATAAAAATGGAGAGAATTAAAGATGTAATGCAAAGAAATTAGACAAAAAATAAAAATGGAGAGAATTAAAGATATAATGCAAAGAAATTATCTACTAAATTTTAATATTTTTATCTTCCTTTTCGTTAGATTAATTAGAAAATAAATCACAATACTACTTTCATATAATATTCACTCTTTTAGTATTATTTATTTATTTTTTAAATTTAAGAAATTATATTCTTTCTCAAAACATAAATGAAGAACTAAACATAAAAATTTTAAAATTAAGAATATAATTATTTTTTACACTCACTTTTTTTGAATAATCAAACGAGGCTTTTGTCTTCATAAGAAATTTTATGGATGGCAAAGGGGTCAGCTGGGTCCGCTTTAGCATTTGGCGATTCCACTTCAAAAAAAAAGGGTCAGGTGGAACTGGGCTTTCCAACATTGGTCCAATGACTCATGTAGCCACTACAGGCTCAGGCCTAAGCTAGTTCTGCGTTAGGGGACGAATCGAGATCCCCATTCCCGGCCTCCGGTAGGGAGAGCTACGTTTTGTTTAGAAGCCCCAGTTTACAGCTTCATCCGATTCGACACGAATTTTATATTAAAATACTTTGGAAAAGTGTCTACTAATTTTGGAGTCATCCGTATACAAATTTAATCTTTTATTTGCTAGCTAATTAAAATTTAAGAAATCTTAATATTTAGGTTGCAAATTTATTGATAAATATTATCAACAGCGATTCGTTGTGAACTCAAAGGTCTATTTTAAAATTTTTCTTTTATTAAAATAATACTTATAAAGGTAACAATCAAGAAAACTTGGTAGAATCTATCTTTTTAACATTTTTTCAGTTAAAGAATGAAACATCAAGATGCAATAACCAAGATAATAACATTAGGCAACATTTGAAATCCTTGCTCCAATTTGACTATTACATTGCTTTGAAGCAGAAGAGTTCTAGAAATAACAACAATAAATATTTCTATGGCTAGTTTATTATTAGAAGTAATTTTTTTGTCTATTGAGAATTGAATGTTTATATTTTTGAAAAATATTTAAGATTAAATATTTATGTTCTAAATTATATTTTATCTTACTTTCTACTATAACCTTTTTAGCTCAAGGGAACTAAACTTAACTAATACAATCATCTCGCTATTATTATCTTTTGATTTAATAAGTTTAAACTCTATTAAAATATGTACGATATCATCAATTCTCTAACTAATACGAATATTATAATAAATTATTTATAATCAAATTACTTTCTTAATATTTGTGTTTGGTCAAAATAAGACATGCAATCTTAAATTAATGATGAGATTGGATTTTTTTTAGTTAAGTTATATAAAAAATTATAAAAAATTATTATTTAAAAGAGAAAAAGTGAAGTCTAAATTTAAAAAATAATTTTTTTTCTTAAAAAATAAAATCAAGCACGGCCTAAGATAATATTATCTTTGACACTGAATTTTTGTGGTAAGAAATACTCGGGGCAACAGTTCTTTTTCTTCTTTTCCACATTGCTCCGCTCTCACATCAACTATCCTTGTTTTTAGGTGGTTGCTAACGAACTTAAGCGCGAGGAAGTACAAGAATCGTGGACTAGAGTTCTTTCTTGAAATTTTAAAACGTAAAAAAAAAAAGGAGTTCTTTCATGGAAAGAAACGCAAAAATATTCCCGTGCCTCGTGCAGAGGATGATGTGGCCAACAGTCCGAGAACCCGGCGTCGTATTTTGATTGATTAGTGAACAAGGCACGAGTGTGGAATTTAAAATTGAATTTATGAGTACATGTTTGTCATCAAATTGCACTGACAATTGAGAATTTTGACTAATTTTTTAGTATTTATGTGATATAGTATTTAATATAATAATTAAATTATATTACATGTAATACTATTATTAAATAAAAAGTAATAAATTTAAATTACTTACGTCAATATTTAAAAACTATATTAAAATTTTTAAAATTTTCAATAAATATAATACGATACGAAAAATTAAAAAAATATAAAAATATATTTAAAATCATTACAAATTTTTTATTTAAATTATATTTTTTACTTATAAATAATTTATTTTTATTAAATTCCAAACAATTTGCTCTCTCTTTCACCATTACTATAAAAAATACACTATCAATATGCAGGCCGGCTAGTCTTAAACCCATCATTTCCATCACCACCAGCCGACTCTGAAAGCTCAATGCCTCCGACCCCATCATCCTTCTTGTTGCGGTTGTTGCTCAGTTAGAATTTTGAGCGAGGAAGGTGGTTTAAGTAGTGGTTTTCCAAAGGATATTTTGAGGTCGAGGGTCGCAATTGAGATGTAGACAAGCCCTCTGCAATCTTGTTACGCAGTTACGTCCCTTTGTGGTGACCCACTTTTCCTACCTACAACACTCAGCCTTCACTGTCGATACAGATGCAGGTTGGTGGCTCTTCTCCCGGCATAGGAAAATTAGCCCCTCCCTCTAACTGCACAAATTTGACCATAAAAATGACTCACTGGTGCTCCTTTTCTAAGTTGCTCGTGCGCGTTTCGCTTCTCGTCCTTCTTGTTCCATTAAATGGAGCATATGAATTAACCAACCTCAACTGTTCTCCTCGATTAGAAGTTCTTTCCTTCCGTCAATTCCACAAATCCCGCTTCGTGCCGTACCATGTGGTTTCCTGTATTTCTGCTACTTTGATTTGTCAGGAACTTCTGTTGGAATAAAATAGAGGCCGACATAATGAGCATATCTGTGAACGGAGAATCGCGGGTTCCACCTGGTTTTAGATTTCATCCCACGGAGGAGGAACTTTTGCAGTACTATTTGAGGAAGAAGGTTGCACGCGAGAAGATTGACTTGGACGTAATCCGAGATGTTGATCTCAATAAGCTAGAGCCATGGGATATTCAAGGTTTTGCGGTTATAGACATGGCCGTTTCAAATTTCCTTTTTCTTTTTCATTTAATATGGGCTTCAATTGGTAACCTAGCTTTGTAACTTTTGCAGAGAAATGTAAAATAGGATCCACCCCGCAAAATGATTGGTATTTCTTTAGTCACAAAGACAAAAAATATCCCACTGGCACCCGTACCAACCGGGCAACTGCCGCGGGGTTCTGGAAGGCCACTGGCCGTGACAAGGTGATCTACTCCAATTCTCGACGCATAGGCATGAGGAAGACGTTGGTTTTTTACAAAGGACGAGCTCCCCATGGGCAAAAGTCCGACTGGATCATGCACGAATATAGGCTGGACGACAACACCACAAGTGCAGTCGAAGCCAATAATGTAACTACTCTGAAAACTTTGTTAGCTTGGCTAGTCTAGCCGCTTGATTCTTACTTATTTTTTCATCTTCATCCATTCCCTATTCTTTTGACAAATAAATATGGTGCTGACTAGTGCTTGCTTTCTCTCCTACAGGTCTGCATTAATGCCGTGGGAGAACCAGCACAGGAAGAGGGTTGGGTGGTCTGCCGAATATTCAAGAAAAAAAATCACCATAAAACGCTAGAAAGCCCAATCAGCATTTCATTAATGACTGGAGATGCAAGAGAGCAGAGGCTGAGTTCTAGCAATGAGGGGACGCTAGACCTGGAACATATGCTTCAGTACATGGGAAGGGCATGCATGGGGGAAAGTGGAGCCCGATTTCTGACGCCGGTGGATACTGCAACAAACCACAGCCTCCATGATAGATTTATGAAGCTTCCAAATCTGGAAAGTCCGAACTCTTCAAGTACTAGTCAAGTTTGTTACCAACCGATCAATGCACATTTGTTCGGTTACAATGATGCCTCAATAACCAGCCATGTCAGCCAGGAAAGTGCCCTTAACGACCTTGACCGTCTGGTGGCAAGCCACCTTAATAATGGAAGCGAGATATCAAAGCAGGATCCACCGTCCTGGTTTGGTGAAGCTGTGGCTCTCTACTGTCCTCCAGACCAAGATCTCCAGTCACAAAAACTACGATCGACATCTTCGTCTTCCAACGGGGCTTACCGCGCCGATGCTCCTGATTATCATAACGAATGCGAGTTATGGAGCCTCGAACGAACATATTTGTCCTCCACTGACCCAATAGGGATATGTCAAGCTTTCCAATCTAACCGAACCATCTCCAGAAACAGTACTTAGCTTTGAAATTGAAGGGAAAACAAAAATGTCCATAGACTAATAACAACCTCTTATATATTAGAAGTCAAAACTTTGACATATGAGCGCATTACATTAGCACACTGCGTAGCCGGAGTGACATTTTATCATGCAAAGCTGGAATGGCATGGTTAATCTCCATATATATCCCCCTTTCAATTGGTCATGTTCGCAGGTAATCAACTTTTTATTTTTTTCAAAGGTGAATGTAGTTATATTTTGAAAATTAAGTAAGGATTAAAATCACATTTATGGCTTGTTTGATAAACTAAGTGCTTAAAATTAATTAATTAAGTATTTATTAAATTAAATGTCTTTGATAACACATGCTATTAAATACTTAATTTTTAAGTATGTTTGATAATAAATTTTACTAATCACTTAATTATTTACTACTTACTTTATTGTAATTATAAATTTTAAGTGAAATCAAAGTAAGTTGAATATGTTCATCACTTATTCAATACTTATATCCTTTTATATGTCTTTTGAATTTTAATTAAAAATAAACATTTCAAAATAAAAATTATAATAAAAGATATCTTTTATTTAAGAATAAAAATATTAATATTTCATCAATTTTTTTGAAATTTTACTTTTAGTAACTACTATTAATTAAAAATTATATAATTACAAAGTTTTCAAACCTTATACTTTTCTTAAAAATTATTGCTAAATAAAATTAGTATCGATTCTAGGTAGACAATAAAATTTTTAGAATTTTATTTTTACAAGTATAATACTAATAGAAATTATGAGAGTTGAATTAAAAACTTTATTTTAAACATTTTTAGGCAAAAATAAAATATAAAATTTTCTTATTCAAGGCCCAGTGATAAATAATTATCATGAATTAATTAATTCAGTCTTTAAATTTAGATTCAAACATTAACATTTAAATTCATTCTTCAAACTTTAAATTTTTAAAATTCAAAATTTAAATATTTTAAATTTTAATTTTCAGAATTTAATTTTATCAAACGGACCCTAAGAGTACGAGTATTCAATTGACAATTCATCAAGACTTTAAGGGTATTTTTGAAATTAGCCCTAAAATTAACAGAAGGGTACTCGATTGACAATACACAAAACTCTAAGGGTGTTTTTGAAATTAACCCTAAAAGAAAATGCTAAGCAAGTTGGCGGCCAGCAGTCAGCAGACATCGAGTTCGAGGTCCTTGTCGCAGCAACTCGGGTCGCTTCTGATTTTTTTTTCCCCCTTCGAAACCGGGCCGGTTCTGATTGAAAATTTCTTTGAAGAACAAAACACTTCATTTCTTTCTTATTTTGGTAGCGAAAATAATTCATTACTACTAAAACTTTATTCAGGGCCCATTAAGAAATTATTTAGTGCCAGATTTTATTTTATTTTTTTCCTGAATATTTAGTGCCAGACTTTCTTGGATACTTTGTTCCATTTAAATAATCTTCTAAAACAGATAACAGAACAATTATTCTGTATAAGATATATCGTAGAAGAAAGGAGCCGAGCGGTCTCCCGTCTGGGTTGGGTTCGTGATGGCTCTGAAGTTCCTGAACAAAAAAGGATGGCATACGGGAAGTCTGCGGAATATAGAAAACGTATGGAAGGCCGAGCAGAAGCATGAGGCCGAACAGAAGAAGTTGGAGGAGCTCCGCAAGCAGATCCAGGAGGAGCGAGAGCGCTCCGAGTTCCGCCTCCTCCAAGAGCAAGCCGGTCTTGTCCCGTAAGTTCTTTTTTTTTTTTCTCTCTTGTTGTCTTTCTAGGGTTTTCTATAAATTTTTCGTTCATCCGTTATCCTTTTAATAAATTCATTAAATTGCTAACGCGGCAGCAAACAAGAGAGATTGGAATTTCTCTATGACTCTGGATTAGCTGTAGGGAGGGGCAATTCGTCCGGCGGATTCAAGGCTCTTGAGTCCTCGTTTCAGACGAATGATTCTGGGACTGCTTCTGCATCATCCTCCAAGGTAATTCTTTTTGCTGTAAAAAAACAATTATTTCCCTCTCGTTATCACAGTCATCTGTGGTTCAGATTTACGATATTCTACCTCGAACCTTTTTCTTGACTTTCTGAAGTTTGATACTGTCTTTATCTGCTATGATATGGCTATCTTGGCACTAGCAAAGGATGAGGGATGCAATGACCAGACTTGTCTGATTAATAGTTTTAAACTATCCACAATTAATATCGATCACAAAACTATTTTGGATTTTTAAATTTTGACATTATAAAATTACCAATATGAGTCTGCTCAGACTTAAAGATAATGCAATTGAATTTATCCTACCTCAAACTTTTGAGTAAATCTTTCCTGCCATTTGCCGTTTGAGAAAGAAAAGGGCTCCATTGAAGAGATAGTTCGGTAATATTCTGTTTGATATGAATTAGTCATCCAACTGATTTTGTGCTGATTTGTTGTTTCTGCTGCAGCAGTCATCTGTGCCGGGAGCTCTCTTTGAGGAGAAACCACAATCTGCCAATGATGCTTGGAGGAAACTCCATTCAGACCCTTTGCTAATGATTCGTCAGCGGGAGCAAGAAGCCCTTGCTCATGTTAAGAACAATCCAATCCAGATGGCCATGATCCGCAAATCTGTGAGTTTTCCCTAATCTTAGTTTTTGGTACTCTTAAGTGATTGAGGGTGGAGCGATATCTGGGCATTAAATGGAGGAAAGAAGCTGTTACTTGGTAATATCCCCCCTTCTGAACTCAGGGGAAAAGATCCGAAAAGCAGTTATCATTAAAATGATGATCGCCTTGGTTTTACTTCTCCCTGCTCCCCCTCATTCATTTTTTTTAAGTTGTTCATAGAAATATCAGCTTTATAATATCCTTGCATTAAGAGTGACGGTGAAAACAAGCCTTGCACTCTAGCTGTCCAAGCATACAAGAATTGTTTTATCTTCCACTCCACCCCACCGCAACCAAAAAAAAAAAGAAAAAAAGAAATGCATTAATATTCATCAGCAATAATATCATTGATTTCATATTTCTTACATAATATTCAGATTAGAAAAAAGAGAAGGAATTGTTTCGTTCTTTCTCTTTAGGTTCTAGCTTTTGCGTTTGTGTATCCAGAAGGAATTTCTTTTTTGTAATTTCTGTGTATTCTTTGCATGAAAGTATTCTTACCATGATTGTTGTACTTATTCACCATTCATAGGCTACTCGGGGTGAATAAATTTTGTTATATGTTGAATACTGTTTCGTACTTTCCTATTTGTCCATAACTTATGCATTCACTTAGTGCTCTCTGTGCCTTTCTAGGTTGAAGCGACAAAGAACAAGCAAAAAAAGCATGGCAAGAATGAAGATCAAGAACCCAAGGGAAAGCGTCACCATAAGAAATATCAGAAGCATACGTCATCTAAAAGCCATTCCAACTTAAATAAAGCTGCTTCAAAGGAGGAAGAGCGAAGAAAAGCCAGCCGGCACGGGGGCTCATATTATACATCTCAGAGTTCAGATGTGGAGTCAAGTGATGGAGATGCTAAGGAGAAAAGAAGTTCTTCAAAAGATTGTAATTACAAATGGCAGCACTGTTGTGCCTTGGCAGATCGAGCAACTGAGAAAGATGTTGGTCAGTGGAGAAAGAGAGTGAGCCGTGATGATTTTCGCGGAGAAAGGAATTATTCAGGACATAAGGATTCTGATCCCATTCATAAAGACAAGGACAATGGACATGGAAGAATTCTGCAAAAGGGCCAATTTGACTCTTCTGACATGGCACAAAGGAGTGTACCACGGAATAAACGTCAAAATCCTGTTAAGCTTTCCAATGAAGAGAGAGCTGCAAAGTTACGGGAGATGCAAATGGATGCTGAACGCCATGAGGAACAAAGATGGAAACGTCTAAAGAAGGCAGAGGAAAATGATGCTCAAGAAGCTGTTCATGCACGTTTATCTGGGGGCAGAAATTTGCTGGATGTTGTCCAAAAATGTGTTTACGGTACTGAAAAAGGAGGATCCTCGACAGTAGAGGAGAGTGTTCGTCGGCGAACACATTACTTACAGGGCGGATTAGAATCCAGTGATAGAAATGCTTTTAGACGGTGAGGGACTGAGTTTTAGTTCTAAGCATAGACGTCTTTTTATTTTGTCCAATCAGTGTAATTCGTGGTTGTATTCTTGTCATTTGTTGTTGTTCTAGACTCTTTTTTCCCATCATGAATCTGCAACTGGATCTCTATAATGTTATTCTTGGGTTAATAGTATGAGTAGTTGCTACATTACTGGTGAATGATTGCGGTGTTTTATAATATTGACTGAATTTGCGAAAGCTCTAGCGCAGAGTCCGGCCTGTTCTCAACAAGCTCTGATTTCTATAACCCACAGCGACGTGTGTTCTCAACAAGAAAGTATTTTTGCGTGGACGTACAGGAAAATCCACCCTGTACACACACAGTATTTTGTGGTCAATAAAGTAAATACCTTTTGTTTTATATTGAATATTTATATTTTCATTTTAAAACATTTGAAGTTAAATATTAACATGTTTAAAGTGGATATTTAATTTTAGTGGATGGAATAACTACTATCATGAAGATAAAAACTAAAATTAGATTAAACTTAAAATATTTTAAGTGTGAGACTTAATTTTTTCTCATAAATAATTTAACTTTTACAGAATTAACGATAAAAATATTAAAATCAAATCTTATTTAATTATACCTTAGATTTCAAATCAAATCCTATTTAATCATACCTTAGATTTCATCCGACTAGTACCTACGAATCCTCAACTATTCATTAAAGGCAATTTGATAAAATGAAGGTAATTATATTTTATCTCAATCCCGTTGTTAAAAGTTTGATATGCTTGCATTATTTAGTTGATTTATAAAAGGAAAATAATGAAAAAAAAGAAAAAGCTAATTGAATTTTACTATTAAGAAGTTACAAGTGTTCCCTACGAATAAAGTTTGTTTCCTTGAGTTTTGCAATGGTTATGCAAAGAATCATTAAAATAATAGCCATCTTCATATTTCTTTCAACTTCAAAACTTGTTGAAAAAAATATAATCCAAAAGGAATAAACGAAATTTCGGAAAGCAAAGAATGAAGTACACTAGGAAAGATCTATAATTTTGAAAGAAAAATTTTTGATTGAAGGAAAGAGTACTTCACACGATTAAAAAATAACAACGAGCAATGAAACTTCGACAACAATTAAACAGTACATTCATAAGCTGGTATCTTACTAGGAGAATTCCATCAACAATTCCAGTTTCATTTTCGTTACAGCTGGAAACAATTGCACAGAAACTCTCCAAATCTCACTAATCTTTCCCATAATTGCGGCAAGGGTAACTTAGTTTTTTTCTTTTTTTCCTACTGAATAATAGTTTAGTGGTAAAAATATTCTTTATTATGCTGACGAGAGTTTGATCCAAATGCTCCAATGTATTGAAAAGAAATTAAAAAAAGCTTCCCTGCAATGATTTCACTCCTTTTCTGTCCCTGTAGACAAATAAAGCGTTAAGCTCAAGGAAACAAATAGATAAGAAATGAGAAGACGAAATTCTGAAACCGGATAAAATCTAATATACCAGAAAATAGTTGTTTTGCATCCAAATGAAAAAATACAATAATAGGAAGAAGGCAATTACACCCTGGCAGTATATGCTTGCTCCCAATACACAAAAACACAGGCAAACTCAAAGAAAAATTCTATCATGAACCCCTCTCCTCGCAACAAACCACTCTCCCAAAGAAAGGGAAAAAAAAAAGAAAAGAAAGGAGGTTTAGGGTTTCTTGCTCTTGCTAGGATTGGCAAGGCTTACCACAACGTAATTGAAATAGATGACCCCTCAAGCTGCATTCCTCCACCTGAGAAATATTGAACATACTCTCAGCTCATATTTCCTTCATTAATCATACCAGCTAATTTTTCCATCCTCTAGCTGTTATGACAGAAAAGGAGGCAATAGACAAAATATATCTCAAAAGGAGGTTCAATGTCTCATAGAAAAATCTCTTTAGCCTCTGCAGCTTCTACAAAATCTTAAGGGTACTTTTGGCCATTTGCTTTTTTTTTTCTTTAACTGGATGTTTGGCCATTGTTATACATCGTTACCAAGGTTCTTCTGAAGCAGGACAGGAATCTCCTCAAAAGTGTCACTGTTCATCTAAAACTAAATTAAAACATACTCCGGAACTTCTATAATGAGAACATCAATAATTTGGAAAGGGGGTAGCATATGAATTAGCTTAAAATTTCAGAGAAGGAAATGGATCCTTTTCTAACCTTATGAAGAAAGAAAATGAGTCTTAACGTGACTGCTTTATAACTGAAGTCCCTAGTCTTCTGCCTTTTTTGTTTTCATTAATCACGCTATGACCATTTTCCACTCAATCAAAGAACATTTTAAAAGTTTAGGAATAAACTACAGTTATATACCGACACTTTTTATTAGTTTCAGGTTAACCAATAATTCATTAATCTTCTTCACAAAGTTTCAACTCATCATATCTTTTTAGCTCTTGTTATGTTTTAAAATTATGTTCCATCCATTTTGACCATTAACAGTGAAACTATTTGTTAGTGTTAAGAAATAACCGGGTCTCTCTTCCACTATTTATTCTGCTGTATTCTCCTTATCATTCTTAATTTTCTGTTTTTAACCTTCCTCTTTCAAAATTTCTTGTCGTGTTTCTCATTTCCATTCTGATCCTCCTCTTTCTTCCACTTCAACCATGATACATAGAATAGCATGCATCTAATGAAGCTTAAACTGCCTGATGAGTGTTATTTCCAATGAGTGCTGTTTTAAGTAGTTATGGCACAAAAGTGGTTGAGAAAAGGCAAAGAGAGGGAGAAAAGAGGATATATATCTAATGGAGATGTTTACATTCAATGGTTTGTAATGCAAAACAAGTGTGCAGTTATGCTAGTGTAGGAAAAAAAGAAAAAAAAAAGAAAGAATAAAATAGAAAGTGGATTGGAAAAATACAGACAAGTTTAACTTGCAGAGGCGAAGATTTAGTATAGTTATTTTACTTCTTTCATTCGGAACTGCAAGGGTTAACAGTGTAATATACCAAAACATTTATGCTTGTGATTGCTCCACAATCAAGTCCTTTCCACAAGATCAAGAAAAAGTTGCAAATGGAGGCTGAGAATGAGGAACTTAATTTTGAGACAAACCTGTGACGCATATACTTTAAATAAAGAATCCCCGCACTCCTCAATTAGAGCTATTTCGCCACCAACTGTCCTGGCTAGATCAGAAACCAAGTTTTCTGTTTCTTCCGCCTGCAGTTGGATAGCTTTCTCGATTAGCGCAAGTATAAGAATATAACAAGTTTTTCTAGCAGTTTTACAGAATATAGTTTACAGGAAACTGATAGCAAAATGGAAGAAACTTGCATTTCAACGATGCATATTTTTTGGTTAAATTAGGAGATAAACAAGTATCAATAGAATTTCCATACCTTAGACATGAATCTTTCGATATACAAAGCTATCATCTCCATCACCTTCATAGCTGAGTTCAAACTCTCCCCCAACGCTGACACATCAACCTGCAGGAAAATTTACATTATGCTTTAGTTTCATAATGCAAGTTCCTCCGCTAAATAATAGGAAGACCAACAAGCATTTAATATTATAAAATGATGAGGAGTGAAGCAACATATATTACCTTCACTTCAGCACTGACTGGTAGTCTGAGTGACAAATTAAGCAAAGAATTTACTGCATCTGATAGAGAAGTTGAGTAGTCTTGCTCCATAGCAGACCATTGATCCAGATATAGCATCTAAAACAAGGACCATTGTAAGCAATAGATCTTAATGTAAAAGCCATATAGAGGTGATTCAAGAGAAAGAGGGAAAATTTAACAGTCTTTGCCTGGAAATCGCTTACAATCTGTTTGATTTTCACGCATGCAAAAGTAATAAGGGGTGTCATCTTACCTGAGATTCAACTGTCCTGGATAAAGTCTTCATTCTCTGGAAAAGCCCAACTTCACTGAGTTTCTGCTTCACTGCATCGCGCATTTCTGCTAACTTTCTGCTAAGGCAATTAAGTTGTCTCTACAAAAGAGAACAAAATGCTGAATTAAGTAAAACGGATGACTAATTGGCTCAAGAACGATGCAAACAAATAGTAGGAGAAAGTGAAATTCTCAAAAACAAAGACAAGAACACATTCCGGTATTCTACACAGAAACCAACTTGAGTTTTGCTATTGCTATTACAGGACAAGTTTGACTAATTGGCACAAGAACAATGCAAACAAATAGGAGGAGAAAGTGAGATTCTCAATAACAAAGACAAGAACACATTCCAGCATTCTCAAAGAAACCAACTTGAGTCTTGCTATTGCTATTCCAGGACAAGTTTGATTTCTATTCAGCAGTCTGTCCCTAAAGTGATTTGGAGGAAGGTGAATATTATCGTTATTGAAAGTGACATGAAAATCGAAGCTGCTGAATTAGAAACTTCAGGAAATAATTGACAAACCAACCTCAATTTCCACTTTTTGAGCGTGCATGGAGGCCTCCGCTTTTGCGTTCGCGAATCGCCATTGCAAGTAGTGGTTATAAAGCAACTTCAAAGAATGTGTCTCTTCTTGATGAGTAAAAAGCCTTTTTCCTTTTCTTGCATCCGCTCCCAATTTTATATATGATGGATGTGGTGGCAGGCAAGCGCTTCCCGTTTGATTCTTTACTAAGGCTCTGGAGGGAGTGTACGCCGCTGTCAAGTCATTGGCCCTAAGACAGAGCCAAGAGGAGGTAGAGGAGGAACGTTCACCAGTTGATGAAGCTGGCAAGTCCAGAGAACGAGAACAGGTTGATGCTGTGAATTTCGAAGAGCCTATATCATTACAGATTTCATCAGTATCGAAACTGTTTGAGTTTCGCTCAGCAAGCCACCTTGTTGACGCATTTCGTAGCATATCCACCACTGGCATGGAAGAGCGCACATCTGAAATTGTCCGGGTCTTGTTGCTTGAGTGGCAAATCGGAGAACTGGGGCACGAACCGCCCTGCCGAGTAGTGGCAGCAGTGGTATTAGTACACAAATCAGAATAAGAAGAACAATCACTCTTGGATCTCGATATACTTGAGAATTTCTTTTGTAACGCTGCTACTCTGTCATCTGACTCGTTGCTCGTTCTACCAGAATTTAGCGTGCCTGTCCCCGAAGTGGCTTCTTGTAATAGCTTCGCAGCAGCACTGGTTGCGGCAGCTCCACTATCTGTGCTGGATACATTAGGACGATGACAACTTTGGGAAATTAGTCTATATCTTGATGGAACAATCCTATCTCTATCGAGAACTATTGGCGTGTCGGGCCTTGAAGAGGATGTCCTGCCTCCACCACCAAAAAGGCTCCTGCTACCTTTTGATTGCGAGACAACATCTGAGGGATGAAGAAGTTGCTGCTCGGCTTTGGATCCCTCGCTATTATTCTCCTTAAGACGTTTCCCTCGCTGCTGACTTTTCTTGTAGGAAGAAGAAGTTGATGCCGCTGCAGCTTCTCCTGCCTTAGTACTGCGGTTATGTGATCCGAATGCCACAACCAGAGGAGTACTATCCAGGCTCCGGGTGGTATCCTGAGTTTCCTCAAAGGCACAGGATTCTTCTTCCTGTTGGTGGGGCCGTCTCTGTACTGACTTCGAGCTCTGGCATTCCGCCATTTTAGGTGGGGTCGGTGTTGCATTAGAAGGCACCTGTGGAGACATGAACCTAGAGCTAACTTCCCTCACTCTTAATCTTGGCCGCCGATGGGGAAGAGGCGGAGGTGGAATTTCTGCCTGCTGGTGAGGTGGTTGATGCACCACTGCTGCGACCCCTGGGGGAACGCCATACATGGTATCCATATTCCTTGATTTCAAAACGAGACGATTTACCCTCAATTGGCTGAATAATTGGATGAATAGATTGTTCGGTGGGTATATCCAGTGCTGGTGAACTTCTATAAGTCTATATCAGTAGCCGCCGGGGAAAATACCGTACAGATCAGAGTTGTTCGGGTAGAGGAGGAAAGAAACGCTTGGCACTTATCTTGAAAACTAGCCGTTATCGTGGCCAATTATAGATCCCGTCTGCGACCGGATTGTTTCTCTTAAACTATAGTAGGACTGTAGAGCCTGCAACGACTGTATCTTTTTTGCTTTTACTCCTAAAAGCAGCCCCACAAAAAAAAGAAACTGGGGAACTTATAAGAAATTTGCGTGTGTGAAGATTGATGAGATACAAAAAAAAAAAAAAAAAGAACGGGAAAAATTCAGGAAAAAAAAGAAAAAGCAGAATAGAAGAAAGTTTTCTGATGCCTCACAAAATGGGCAATTTTTTTTTTAATTTTGTTGTAGTGGGAAGGTTTTCATTTTTTTTTTTTGAAAGGGAAAGGTTTTCGTTTTTAAGTCCAGAAACTTTTCTCCTTAAAACAAATAAGTGAAAACTCTATAAAAATTTCGAAGTATACTAAGTGAATCTTTTGTGCTAGAAAGAAGAATACTAAAAGAAACACCCTCAATTAGGCCTGGGGGCCAATTAGATCCCTCAAATCTAAATAATTTCAAATAAGCCCTTTAACATGAATTTATCTCAATTAGGCCCTGTATTGTGAGCCTCTTCAAACATGACTTGACCTGCACTAATTCTCGTTGAAGGTTAGTCTAGACTGATC
Source organism: Rauvolfia tetraphylla (assembly GCA_030512225.1). Classification (NCBI taxonomy): domain Eukaryota; kingdom Viridiplantae; phylum Streptophyta; class Magnoliopsida; order Gentianales; family Apocynaceae; genus Rauvolfia; species Rauvolfia tetraphylla. The sequence goes on along the minus strand of JAJQKT010000076.1, from coordinate 29,564 downwards.
AAATTACTTGTTATGCGAATATTTAGACCACTTTTAGTATCAAGTTAAAATACCACCTCAGCTTCTTTTGTCAATGAAAATTGAGTAAGCTCTTATGCATTTGTAGTTCAAAGTGAAAAATTTTAATATCAAATTAAAATATCTTTTTAATTTTCTTTTATCGATGAAGATTAAGTAAGCCCTTATGCATGGTAGTTCAAAGTAAAATTTTTTAAAGATTTTATATTTTAATAGAGTATATATTTTTGACTTTTATTAAAAAAATTATGAAATCTAAAATAAAAAATAAAATAATATTTAGATTGTGGAGCAATCCAAATATACCCTCAAGTGAATAGGTAGTGAAAAGAGGAGGACAGCAATTACAGAAACGCTGGTGCAGCAAAGGGGATAAGAACATGGGGAGTGGGTGGTACAAGACATTAAAAAGAAAAAGAAAAAATGTAGTACAAGGGGAAAAGTGGAAGAGAGTGAAAAAGACATTCGCTGGAGGGACAAATGCAAAAAGAAGAAAGTCACTGTTTTTTTTTTTAAGGGGAAAAGGGCAGCAGTTATCCCCAGACACTGTTGCACGTGTCAAATGCCTTTGGTTTCTGCACAAGAAGTAATGAGAAGGTTCATTAGGTTTATGGATGTAAATTCTCCTGAGTAAACCAGTGGCTGGGCTTCACCTAGTCTAGACAAGGGATGGTGCTAGGGGAAAGGGAAAATACTTGTTTGCCCGTCCCCGTTCCCCTGCTTATCTAAATAATATACTAAATATGAATTTTGATCATCATTTAACATATTATTATTATATTTTTTTTAAAAAAAAATTTTGCACCATAAAGACACATTATCGTAACACGTTCAAATATAGACACATTATGGTCATATATTCATATTCTAAATCTTTTAAACCTTGCCATTTGGATGCATTATCAGGATGTATTAAAAAGGTCAAGTTGTCAGTTTTTTTGAAAAGATACTTGATTATAATGTATTTATATTTTGAAGTAAGTAATTTTTAAAGAATTTTATCGATTTTTTTTTACTTTGAAGTTTAAGAATGCATTACAATAATACGTTTTAAATTAAGAACGTATTATGATACTGGTTTCTTAGTGCATTTTGCTGAACCTTTTGAACCTCTAAAAGAAGCGTGCTTTACTAACCTAAGAACTTATTATGATAATGCATTCTTTACTAATTTTTTTATTTTGTTTGATAACGCATTACTATAAATGTTAGATTTTCTTTTGAAAGATTAATTTTTTTTCCTTCCATTATTACTAAAATTATTAACAAATTAAAAAAAATATATAATTTAATAAAATCTGACTATAAGATCACTGAAAGAGTAATTTATTTATTTTTTATCTTTTATTGATACGTAAATTATTAATAAATTAAAATAATAAATAATTTAATAAAACTTTGATATGATTTTCTCTTTGTGGTAAATAAAACTTTGATCATATTAAATACTAAATTATTTTGATGTATATGATAAAAATTATCTGTATATCTGTAATCTAAATAATATATTATAAAAATAATTTTATATGATAATCTTTTAATATTAAATTTATAATTTTAATATTTATTTTTCTTAATATATTATTTTTTAATTTTATTTTAATTTATAAATTATAATATAATAATTAAAATATATATACATAATCTTAAATACTATATATAAATTATTAATTTAATCACTTGTCGATCTGCGCGCGTAAGGCGGGAGACCTTAACTAGTTCCCATGTAAGCGCCCCACCCGCACACATACTTTTCTATATTTATTTCAATAGTTAAAGTTTATAAACGGAAAAATAAATAATTTAAAATATATATTGTTATATGATAGTCTGTCAACATTTTAATTGGTACAATTTTATTAATTTTTTAATATATCGTACAACATTAGAAATTTTCTCCCAATTACTCGCTTCTGACCCAGAGGGAATTTTTATCCGTAGGTCCCTGCTTGGCGCACTGGAGATTTTTATTTCCAATTTTTTATTTTGGATTTTCTTTTCCCCGTTTACCAAAGATGAAGATTCCACCCACATAAGGAACAATTTGGTTTAGGTTCTGTTCTTTTTTGTAGGTCATGTAGGACTAAATTTAATCTGTTAAATCAGATATTAAATTTGATTCAATAAATCATATTTTTGATTCTGTATGTATTTTTTTTAATATTTAATAAATTTTTATATCTAATGACTACAAATAAATCCTGCACATCCTGCAAAAAAGAACGTACAACACAATAACTGAACCGCATAAGGAGCTGGGTCAGTAACCGAACCGCATAAGAAGCTGGGTCAGTAATGAAAATTCCATCCCCTCCTACACCAGTCAAGTTCCCAGATCTGGGACTCAATTTATGCAATGACGTGCGGGGATTCCATCATGGCCGTTGGATCTCACCGCTCTCGATCCAACGACTAGAGAAGATCAGGGGCAAATAAGGCAAATAAAATTAAAAAAAAATTTAAAAATTTTCAAATTTCAAAATGTCTGTCCCAACCGGTCTTGTCATACTGTAAAGTTGTAAAGATGTCAACAATCAAACTCAACTTTGGAAAGAAGAAGAAATTGCTATCTCTCATTTGTTCATTTTTTCTACAGTTCTCCTTCCTCTTTCTTTGCTTCGTCTTCCTTGTTCTCTCTTCGTTGTTCTTCTTCTCTGCGTTTCTCGCGACAAAGCTTCTCCAATGGCCAGTACAAAAAGCACCCACAAATTTGAGGTAATATTGTTGCTATAATTTTCCTTATTTTTTCTTGCACTATTGTATTTTTTGTCTATTTGCATCGCCTCCTTCGTTGTAGGCCTTCATTCCTCCCTCTATTGCAGGGCATGTGGCAACAGATAGGTAAAAAGAAAGGTAAAGAAAACGATCCTCCAAAGAAAGAAATATGCGCTGGAGAATGATTCGTGATATATTGGTGAACTACCAAAATATTTTTAATCAGTGGCTTAAGATTTTTATGATGGTGTAGAAAACATGGAAAAAATAAAGAAGATGGAGTTTACAACTTGGGAGGACGCCCATGAATTCTACAATAGATATGCTCATCGCAAAGGGGTGCTGTATTTCGCCTAAAAGGCAAGAAGAACACCGGAAGATGGCCGAAAAACATGCACCTTTTGTTGTGGCTCGAACAATTATTTTCCGGAGTTTGAACAATTGTTCAGTTGCTTTAGTCTAGATGTATTTGTCAAGTATTTATTTCTAGTGAAAAAATTGTTCAGTCAATGCTTCAGTGTGAGTAATTTTGTAGTTTAGTGTGAACAGTTGTGTTGTTATGTCTTCGAAGTCATTCAGTTAAATGCTTAAGTTGTAACAACTGTTACTCCTGAACAATTGTTTTTATAGGTTGTGTTGGTAGTGAACAATTGTTCTTCTAGGTTGTGTCAAGTATGTGTTGGGTGTGAACAATTATTCGGTTGGATGGCATTAATTGTTACGGTAAATTCTATGTTTTGAACAATTGTTCTGTTTTTCCTAAAAAATTATTGTACTGAACTTGGAAAATCAGTGGCTTAAGATTTTTATGATGGTGTAGAAAACTTGGAAAAAATAAAGAAGATGGAGTTTACAACATGGGAGGACGCCCATGAATTCTATAATAGATATGCCCATCGCAAAGGAGTGCTGTATTTCGCCTAAAAGGCAAGAAGAACATTGGAAGATGGCCAGGAAACATGCACCTTTTGTTGTGGCTTGAACAATTGTTTTCTAGAGTTTGAACAATTCTTTGGTTTATTTTTTTCTTATTTTGAGCTTGAAGAATTGTCCAATTGGATATGAAGAATAAATGCTAAACTGATTTTTGTCTGTTGGTCGAGAGCAATTGTTCTGTTATTAGTCTAGTGTATTTCTCAAATATTTATTTCTCGTGAACAATTGTTCCGTTGTTAGTCTAATGTATTTGTCAAGTATTTATTTCTCGTGAACAATTGTTCCGTTGTTAGTCTAGTGTATTTGTCAAGTATTTATTTCTAGTGAACAATAATTTCAGTCAATGTTTCGAGTGTGAGTAATTTTTGTAGTTTAGTGTGAGCAGTTGTGATGTTATGTCTTTCATCTCGTTTCTAATGTTAATTCACTATAGAATAACTATTATGTGACTAACATGTGACCACTTACAATGTAAATTTAAAATATCAAACTTTACTTAAAAACTATTTTATTTCAAAACCAAAACTCAAATTTTCAAGATATTAAATTATTTAAGGACAAATTAAATTGTTTATTCTTTAGCTATTAATGAATTATTTTACCCATTGCATTAAGGGTACAATTGTATATTAGATAGTTACTTAATTGGTGAACATGAACAACCAAATGAACAATTGTTCGAAATATTTACGCAACTCTTAGTCCACCAGTTAGTGCGAAAGCACAATTATTTTCGATAAAGATCGTTAAATTGAGAGAGAACCACATTCGATCGCTGAAGCGATCGAAAAAATCTTATGGTATAGGTCGAACAATGAAAGAAAGAGGCGATGCGGAGGCAACATGACACTATAGCCCTCAATAATTTGTCAAACATGAACACTTCGGACTTGTGTCTAACATTGTGATAAAGAATTGTGTCTGTGGTAGAATATAAGAATTTGATAGACAAGAATATTACTATTTTTTTGGAGAACACTTGTGCACGAACAATTATTCTCGATGAACAATTGTGAACGAACAATTGTTCACCCACGTCCCTTTTATTAGTTTGTACTTGGTAAGTATTTTAAATGCAACCGGTAAGTAATTGTTGTCGATTTATACTTGTGCACTGTGAAATTGTTAAGTGTATGATCACTAGAAGGAAAAAATAGTGGTTAACAATATCCGCCTAATAATTGTACAAACATTAAGAATCCAGATCACTGAACAATTGTTCGAGAAAAAATTTGTAAAAGACATGGATCATCATTTTTTTTCTGAATGAAGCATCCGACTATTTTATTGATCAAAAAAATTTTACAAGAAAAAAATAAATTCTCTTTACAAGTAATAATTGTTCGATACAATAATTTTTTAGGAAAAAGCAGAACAATTGTTCAAAACATAGAATTCTACCGTAACAATTAATGCCATCCAACTGAACAATTGTTCACACCCAACACATACTTGACACAACCTAGAAGAACAATTGTTCACTACCAACACAACCTATAAAAACAATTGTTCAGGAGTAACAGTTGTTACAACTTAAGCATTCAACTGAATGACTTCGAAGACATAACAACACAACTGTTCACACTAAACCACAAAATTACTCACACTGAAACATTGACCAGAATTATTGTTCACTAGAAATAAATACTTGACAAATACACTAGACTAACAACGGAACAATTGTTCACGAGAAATAAATACTTGACAAATACATTAGACTAACAACGGAACAATTGTTCACGAGAAATAAATATTTGAGAAATACACTAGACTAATAACAGAACAATTGCTCGCGACCAACAGACAAAAATCAGTTGAGCCTTTATTCTTCATATCCAATTGGACAATTCTTCAAGCTCAAAATAAGAAAAAAATAAACCAAACAATTGTTCAAACTCCAGAAAATAATTGTTCAAGCCACAACAAAAGGTACATGTTTCCTGGCCATCTTCCAGTATTCTTCTTGCCTTTTAGGAATACAGCACCCCTTTGCGATGAGCATATCTATTGTAGAATTCATGGGCGTCCTCCCAAGTTGTAAACTCCATCTTCTTTATTTTTTCCATGTTTTCTACACCATCATAAAAATCTTAAGCCACTGATTAAAAATATTTTGGTAGTTCACCAATATATCACGAATCATTCTCCAGCGCATATTTCTTTCTTTGGAGGATCGTTTTCTTTACCTTTCTTTTTACCTATCTGTTGCCACATGCCTGCAATAGAGGAGGAATGAAGGCCTACAACGAAGGAGGCAGTGCAAAAAAAGAAAAAAAATAGACGAAAAATACAATAGTGCAAGAAAAATAAGGAAAATTATAGCAACAATATTACCTCAGCTGTGGGTGCTTTTGTACTGGCCATTGGAGAAGCTTTGTCGCGAGAAACGCGTAAGAAGAAGAACAACGAAGAGAGAACAAGGAAGACAGAAGCAAAGAAAGAGGAAGGAGAATCGGTAGAAAAAATGAACAGAGGAGAGATAGCAATTTCTTCTTCTTTCCAAAGTTGAGTTTGATTGTTGACATCTTTACAACTTTACGAGTATGACAAGACCCTAGTTGGGACGGGACATTTTGAAATTTGAAAATTTTTAATTTTTTTTTTTAATTTTATTTGCCTTATTTGCCCCTGATCTTCTCTAGCCGTTGGATCAGAGGCAGTGAGATCCAACGACCATGATGGAATCCTGCACGTACTGCATAAATTGAGTCCAGTACCGGAACTTGACTGCTCCTACACGCAAGGCTCCCCAGAAATGGGGAACGGAAAAACTGAGCTAAGGTGGAGGATTAGGGTTCCCACTTCCGACCCAATTTAATTCCTAGTCAGTTCTTCAATATCCGAGCGAGTAGAGAAATGACGCAGGAGTTGGCCCAAAGACATCTCAGGGGCAACTACAAGTCCAGGGTACATCTTTATCGCACGTGCAAAACCCACCTGGGTCTGCTAGATAGAAAAATATAAATTTTTTTAAAAAATATAATTAGAAAATATAAAATCTAATCCATTGAATCTAACCAGCCGATTTAATTCCGGTCCTAGACGTGCTTGAATCTGATCTGTTGGATGAGATTCTGAATCTGATCCAACGGATCAGATTTCATGAACTCTATATTTATTTAAAAAAAAAAAATTTAAAATTTCTGCAACCGATGATTCAGATTTTGAATCTGATCTAACGGTTACTTCAATTTCTGACCAAGGGGAAAAAGAGAAAGGGAGAAAGAGAGAGAGAGAGAGAGAGAGAGAGAGAGAGAGAGAGAGAGAGAGAAGGTCATAAAATGATGTTGCCTTTCACGGAACACGGTAATCATCCGTTCAAGATGTCCGGCCTGGACCTTTTTGGCCCAAATTTCTACTATTGGGCTTAATTAGGTTACCTTGGAGAGCTTGAAATTGACCTTTTACAAGCTTAACTGACACATTTACGGGTTCTTAAGGCCACCTAGGTAATGGTGAAGGCACCCCACACCATCACAAACCATAAAAAAAAAAAATTCTTAATTTTTTTCCCCCAGATAAGGACGTAAGATTTAGAAATACACACACACACAATATGGATACATTCGTGTAGGTGGGTGTGTGTGTGTGTGTGTGAACGTACGCATACATATATTTATATATAATCCGACACATGATATGGAGAACTGGAGGGAAATTATCAAATGCTAAAGTGAATTCTACTCTCTGTTTGCCAAGAACAATTATAGCATAGCATATCATAATAGACCAGGCACCAAGAAGGCTAGAACTTAACTCAGGTGTATTTGCAAATCATGCACAGAATAAAGATGATCCAATAAATCAATAATTGAGCTGAATCTACCAATAGAGATCTTCCATCGCTTGTGTATCACGCCCATATATTTATGATGCTGTACCTTGTGTATGATTTACTTCTGTAATTTGTCCATCACAATTACTGCTGTACAGCTTTTAGTCAATAGTTTCTTAATTGCCCATGAGAAGATAGCAAGCCTTCTTCACTGAGTCGAGTCAGTAGCAGCTGAAGTATTCTCATTTCAGTTTAAAACATCAGTGTCCATGAAAATCTCCTCCTCTAGAACCAATCATGGGATCTGAAACCATCATTAACATGGCTTTTGTAAGACAGAAAATTCTCAAGTAACAGAAGCAGATAGTATTAGATACAGAAGCATGCAATCAGTTGCAACCAAAACTTCAAATCCAAGTAGAAACCTCCCATCTCTGAAGGCAACGTGTGTGGATGCTTATTGTTGCCTTCCTTGAAAGGAAAATTGAGAGGAAACCAATATCGCATGGCATCCGCGGTTCCATTCATCATTAAGGCTTAACAAATAATGTGGGATAAGATTATATATCATACCCTGCTCATCTTCATCTCCGCTTTGAGTTGTAAAAAATGGAGTGAGATAGTTCCTATCTAGTGCTGTAAATGATGCTGCACTGCAGGAAATAATCAGAAGTTTTAAAGCATTAAGAATGTTATGGAGAAAACAATCATCCAAAAGACTAGGAAACCACTTTCCATTACCTTTTATGAAACTCTTTGAGCTTCATCTTTAGTCTGTTCCCTGATGATGATTCCCCCTCGTAAGATGGAGCTATGTACGCATGGTTTCCCTCATAACTCTGCAATCACCAAAAGTTTATTCTTTATTTTTTCTTAAGTTTCTTTTGGGACGGTGGGTTTGGGATTTGGAATGAGGGGGTTGGAGAAGGACATGGATAACACGAAAGTGCCTTCAACCACTTTGGAGATAGGTAACAAAATTGATGCAACATCAATGCAAATCAACAGTCACTGGATGAATCCCTAATCTTGTAAAACAAAAATATTATCAAGTTCTCATCGTTTTAGAATCAAAGCCTCGAAGTAGCACCGTTTAAACTTCAAACAAAGCATGTCAGAAATCCTAAATGTATCTTTTAACCAGTGTTCTTGGAAAACACTACGAAGAGGATTGTTTAACCATAGCGCGAGCGCGAAAAATTGAGCGTTTCTTATCACAACCCTTTTTCGTAGCGGAACCCTAATAACAGTTTCTATATCACCATTTGTCCAAACAAAAGCTTGCAATTACAAGATTGTAATAGGGCAAGTAATTTATGATTGCACGAATTGCAGTTAACTTTGCTACTAGCAGCTTTGAGATTGCAAAGGATCACCAACACAAAGGGAAATGTGAGCTAAATAGTCAAGCGGTGATCTTACTTCATCCAAGGAGCCATCATGTCCTTCACCCACAACCTGTAGAGCTTCCAGCATTGTCCCCGTTGATCCTCCAATAAGCAAGACCTGCAAAATGTTCCCACATGGCTAGAGCACATACATGATGAAATAATATAAAACCAGATTTCAAAATATCTTTATCTAGTTCATTTAGCACATTGATTTTCTCCTATAAATCACTTCCATTCACAAGTATAAGGCAGCAGCAGCAAATTCAAATTCAGTTGAAAAAGTCAATTCAAATGACCAAAGAAACTTCAGAAGGACTTAAGCAGCAGCAACTATAGTATTAAATTTGGAAAAACTAGAAAAGAATTTAGAATTGGCATTTATGAATGAATTTATTGCTTCATCAGCAGTACACTCTTAAGCTACTTGCTCTTTATGATACTAAGTTCTGGAACAGGACTGTAATAACTCTCTATGTATTCAACAATTAGATCAGAGGAACTTTCTTTCATTAGCATGCACAACGAAAAATCTATCCTGCTATACAATTCCAGCAACATAAAAGCAAAAATTATAGGAAAGTAATTTGCCCACCGTCAAGACAACAATAGCTGTAGTTGCAGTAAATATCGTCTGACCATGGCCTTCTGGAAGATCATGTACTGATTGCAGTGCAAGGGCAAAAGCCATGGCCCCTCTAAGCCCTAGACATTTACACTTCATCAGTTAGAAAAAAAGAAGTCCAAGTGGGGAAATTAAATCAACTTGTCTGCCCCTTACCGCTGTACCAAAGCGCCTTCTGATGTTTTGCTGGTATTTTACGCTGTGATGGTCGAACCAAATTTACCAAATATGCACAACCAAAGACATTTGCAGCTCTTCATAAACACAAACTTGTTTAGTCCAAAATCCACAATTACCTTAAAATCAGATGTTCTACATTTCCTTGGGTGTTTAAAAGTAGGAACACATGTTTTCCCCTAGAAACGAGGCATCTTTTTGTTTTTTAATCTTTAAAAAAGAAGAAAAATCTTTTCATTACATCAGAAATTACAGTTGATTATCAACTTAATTTGGAAGGCATAGAGATGAAATTCTACTTCCACAAGTATGACATTTATACACAATTTTCTTGTAGCGTTTAAGTTGTTAAGGTGCATTTCATTTGGTTCTCAGACCCATAATTTTTCTACTTTTTTCTCAAAATGTCAACTCTAAGCCCGCCTTTTCTCACACGATATTCACCTCTGGACCACTCTAACAAATGAAAAATTTTCAAACAGAAAACTAATCTAAAAGTATTAAATCTCCAGAATAGGCATTTACTGTTTACAACATCACAACTTCCCCTGAGTAGCCAAATAAGTTAAAAGGAAATTCAGGAGCATTCATGCTGTCAGGCTGGAAAGCTTTAAAAATTTTCAAAAGTACATTTACTATAAAGAAAGGCATAGGAAAATTATCATTGTGTTTGGATATAGTTGACTATTTACACAGCTAGAGCTATCTTGGTGGTAGTAATTTTACACAGTGAATATTTCAGTTCAGCTAATGGGCATACCTTGCAATTCCAATGAATAGCTGGGTCAAAAAGGAACAAGTTAAGAAATACACCAATGTGAATTTGATGGAATCATAGGAAAAACCACTAATATCTAAATATGGTAGACCAATAAGGATACAATCGAGAAAAAGATAAATCCAATGTGAGACCAGCTGTGTTGTTCCATGGCAATATCAAATCCCATGTATATAAATCTGTTCCATCAAGAAGTTTTATTATTCATTCTCACAAAAAGAAGGGAAAAAAGGAAGATCAAATATGCAAATACTCGCTTACACAAATGTCTCAGCCAATGATGATATCAGATGGAAAAATGCAGACACAAACCGCTGAGAATTGTCTGACAAATTTGAGAATGTATAGTGCTTCATGACCTAAGGGAAAGACCATCACTGCCTCATCAGAAAGCAAAACCAAATATTTACTCCCCCCCCCCCCAAAAAAAAAAAAAAAGAATGCAAAACCAAATGAAATGTGAATCAGGGCAAGGAAGAAAAAGAAACCGACTTACTATTCCAGTGAACAATATAGATACTATACCAGAGAGACCAAGCCCTTCCGCTAGCATATAACTGAAAAAAAAATTAAAAGAAAGAAGGAGGAGGAGGTTGCAGAATAACAGAGATTTGGTTAGGAAATACTTAACAAGAATGCCTAAAACTTAACTAAAGAAGATGAGTGAGAAGAAGCTTACGAGAAATACGGAAAAAGGACAAATAGGCAGCACTCCAGGTTCTGAAGACTGTAAAGAAGAACGAAAAGGAGTAACTGATGAGTTGTTCCATGATAAATCTAATATGATTCAGAAAAGTAGGCACTTACTTGTCAATGTCGAGACCAGCATACTTAAAAAGGTTTTGAGGGTCAAGGCTCAACACAGAACTTCTCCAATTATATGTTATGAAGCAAATTGTAGCACAGAAGAATAAGAATCAATAGAAAGGATATCAAAGCAGAAGTAAATCCAACTCCAACACCTGTAGAATTAGAAGCATACTTAAATTACCACTAAAGCAAAATATACTGCAAATGAGATGAATAAGTGCAAATGAGATGAATAAATTCCCTCTTATCTTGCTATTTACAAAGGCTAAGATGGCGCATGATATAACTTGAAGGTGTCATACTTTAATTTTCCTACAAATACTCTCTACTTTCAAGATTTGAAGGGTTAGCTTTTACAAAATGTTACCAGTTACTTACCCCTTTTTCCACTCTAACCTTATGCTATTCCATTTTCAACTCTTTCAGAACTAATTTATGAGTATTATAATAAGACACTTCCCACATCTCAAAATCCTTTTTCATACCAGCAATTTCATGATTAGGAATTTGCCAATTAAACATTTTTTTCGTGCACATATAGTGTGTGTCAAAAGTGATTAATATTATATTCAGCGTCTTAGTCAGTGCTCTCCTAGATCCTATTTAAGTACGAGTTATAATAAACTCCACAGATCTATATATCAATAAAATTCCCCAACTCCAGAAACAAAGAAAAAGAATCTCTTTTTCACAATTAGTTAAATGAAGTTGTAAAATGCCAAAAGGTCTTATCAAGTAAAGCTCTTACTCATTGAATTTCATCTCACAAGTCAATGCCAAATGTTCCATCACAGAATATAATATTTCTAGAAAAGTAAAATGCATGCATCATCATTATTATTTTGGAACCCTAAACCCTAAACCCAATACAAAACAGAAAAGCATCAACTGTCGAATATTTCAAACTGACTTCTCCTTCTGAGTTAGCCAGTTTTCAATGGAAATGAGAAGCTAACAAGTATTATTTTCTTTTGAATACTCCTCAATGCCTATGGATTCCTGATGTAACTTACCTTTCTTGCCAATCAAAAGAGGCCCAAGAAAAAAGAGACAATCTTTTAGAACAGCAAATATCTTGCCTACTTGAATGGCTTCGCTATGTGGAAGATGACAACAACATTGCACGACAAGGGATCTTCATACTGGATACTTGGTGGTATGATGTCTAGAGGAGTCTAAAGATGCTCTTATTGATTGAATGTAATGGCTGTTCAAATATTTCCAAATTAATTAGGATTCAACATAAATGAGAGTAAAACTCCTGCCCCCGAGCACAGAACATTTTATATAAGATAGTGAAGTAGCACCATATCCAAAGAATTTCAGGGGCCAAGAATTGATTCCGTGATGCGTGCCTAATCCATGCAGCCGCATATTGCCACTTGCGACTTGGCATACCTTAATGGCCACATAAAAGAAATTCTTTACAGAAGAACTACAAGAAATAAGTTCACTCTTCTTCCCTTCACTTGAATATTGAAGAGGTAAGCAACGAAGTAAATTGCAGGAGCAAATAATTCAACTAAATTAAAACAATATTAAGAAGATTGATGTCTCTCTTCCTCATGAGAATAGTATTAATCATATTGGAAAGATCAACTTCACAAGAGTTCTGCAAGTAAATTTTATAGTTCTTCTATGGTTAATTATATTGACAGCAAGTTGTGACAAACCTGATGACATTGACCCAACAAAGGTCTCAAGAAATCTTAAAATGACCATCAAGAAGTTCTGACCAGAGGACATATGGCTTCTCACTAACGACATCGTCCTACAACACAATGGTAGATTTATCACAAATCTTTCAACCAGCCTTATTAAACGAATAAGTACAAGCTGACTTACCGGTACAAGGAGATAGCCATCTTCACATTGCATGCCACACAGGAAACAAACAAAATAAGTCATTCAACAATTACCATTAACTCCAACAGCAATTCTATACATCAGCAAAAAGAATTTTCTATGACACACGTCCAAGTAAAAGAGAAAAAAGCAGATAAAACAAATTTTAAGAGGGAAAAGAAGCGGTACATTTAATAGAAACAGGAAAGGAAAATTAGTTTCAAGGGAAGGGAAAACGAGCCAACCAGCATTGTCTGAATAGTATAAATATGTGTCGTAAGTAAGATGTAACTGTTTATAAACAAAAGTTCCAACAGTTTGGATTGAAAAAATAAACTCAATCCAAAATAAAAGTGTCTGCCAACTACTCTGTTATTCTGTGACCTAAGATATAATCTTTTATAAACAAAAGTTCGAACAGTTTGAATTGAAAAATTAAACTCAATCCAAAATAAAGTGTCTGTCAACTGCTCAGTTATTCTGTGACTGCAAAATGGGAAATTTAAGCAACCATATGCAAAGGGGTATACAACATAAAAAGCACTAGATTAAAAAGAGATAAGAACAGAACTTACTGCATCATTTAGAACAGATTCCCCAAAGACCAAGGCATAGAGGTTCGTGTCTGTTCCAAGTTCCTAAGATACGTAATGCGAGGTAGTGAGTCACTCTCAAACAACATAAAACTATTTGATTATAGATATACACCTCTGGAACTCATGCAAAAGAGAGGGAAAAAAAAAAGAAACTAGAAAGTAAACATCTCTAGTTTAGGAAATGCAAGTTAAAACAACAGAAGACGGGCAGAGGACATAAACTTTGTCCGAGAACTAGTTGCAAGCCAATGACATCAAAATTATCAACCTTCTGCAGAGAACTCAAATTTACAACCATGCTAAGTCACAGTTGAAAGAAAAAATTACGCTTTGTGTATCCCTGATCAATTTCCTTCCATTCTCAGATGCATCCCTCATACTATTCTTAACAGGGAACACCACCTAGAGTGAAAAGATCCCTGAATAATGTAAAATCCATACAAATTCAACCACTAACTCTATACTCTTATGTTAAAAGTAAATTGCTTACGCAACTTGGAAACAATTATTAGATTATGTAAAACAAACGCTGGGAGATGCACTATTGAGCTAATATGCTACTGGCTACATACATTGTATAAGATTTCCCTCAATGCGCAACCTATTATTAGGTAATGCAGAATGCATACTGAAAAGATATACAAACTCTCATTAGCAAAATATCCGGCCACAGCACCTTAGTCCATTAAATTCTCTACCAGTTTTCACACTAAGCAAGCAAGGCAATCTCAAACTTTAGTGTGGCATCTTAAATCTCTCCAGCATGTTGCAGATCGCATGGGTCGTTTGGCTTCCCTAGACCTAAATAACCGCAGCTTGTTCAAGCTCAAATGCTACTGAAAGTGTAGAGTGAGCATAATTAGAAGCAAGTAATGAGCAATAAGAGTAAATAAGCTAAAGTGATCTGTTTTTAGGCTTTCAATTGTGCAAAATGTCCTCATGGGGTTTACAATTGATTACGGAGTTAGTGAGATCAGATTAGGATTACATTGAAAATTGTTTTCAAGCAAATCAAATTTTTTGTGCTCACACTTGCATGATACCAGAGTACACATAATGATTTGACTCTCTAAAGATCAAACCAAAGAAGTTATGTCTACTAGATACTGAAACTTTGTATGGCAAAATAAGAAATCAAAGGAAGGTTGACTAATAGTAAGGGTAATATATCTTGGAAAACTTGACGGACTATCTACAGCTTGAGTAAAACTACCACATTCTTGCATGCCAAACAAGGTACGATCTTCAATTAGAAAAGGAGAGGGCACTTCTTAACAGTGCAAATCCGAGGTTATTCATTCAATACGACTAAGTCACTAATACAATGTACAGAATAGACATCAGTCTTGTAGGTCTTATAATCCAAATGAACAGATCAAATCTGAGGATTCCACCAAAAATCCAAAATAAGGACGACAAGAAGTTTTTTGGCTCAAGATCAAACAGAGAGAGACAACTTCAAAAAATAAATAAAGTCTAGAACATAGCCTTTTGATCAAAACGAAAATCACCTGAAATATTGACAGAACTGTGACAGGATCAGTAGCTGATATTAGAGCCCCAAACATCAGACATTCCACAAATGGTAGTTTGTACATAAGATACAAGACACCACCAAGGTAACTGCAGAAAGCAACTTATAAGAGTAAAGAAATTAATATGTAGATGTCAAAACTTCACAGAAGCTATAGTATGGTAATACTAACAGCAACAACGTTACTCACACCAAAATCCCCGTGACAACAGAAGCAATAAATGTACCCAGAATAGCAAAGGCAACAATGGCTCCAAAATTAGAAAAGAATGGTTTCTGTAAATTGCATCAGTAAGACATCCAATTAGATCAAATAGTGATGTAAAACCAAAGGTAAAGACTACCACGGAGAGGTATGAACTCTAAGAGAAGAACGAACGAACTTACAGGTTGCAGACTGAATCCTGACTGGGTGAACAATAAAAGAATCAAAGAAAAACAATAGTTGGAGAGGGACAGAAAATAAATAATGTGAGACAATCAAAAGAAGTTTGATTAAGCAGGAATACAAGAAAGGATATAATATTATTGGAGGCAGTAAAAACAAGAAGAAGAATTCCTCGTGAAAGTTAAACCAAGCCCTGCCAAGCAAGCAAAAGGACGGGAGGAAGTTAAACGAACCAAAGAAAAAAATAAATAAATAGACCAATAGAGTAGTTATATTAAACGCTATAAATGAAACATGTATAAGGAAGAGAGCTAAACTCCAGAAGAAAAGAATTGGCCGAAATGCACTGACCTAATACTATTTTCCGTGTTTGAAATGTTAGCAAGTCCCCCAACAATCAATCCTGCAGAAGGGTTATATGCGGTAAAAATAGAAGTTAAAATCTTACTCCAGAAGAACTAACGGAGGCAATTTATGAATAATTGTAAATAGACAAACGAAAGCGAGTATATTTGAACACAAGAACGACGGAAAGGCAACCGAATTAGAGCATTACCAATCAAAAGGGAGGCACTGGCTTCAGGAAGGTAATAGAAGCGGTGACGGCGAAGGACATGTCCGAGGACGAAAGAGAGAACAAGCATCATGATCTGAAGGAGGATTCCAACTCCAGCAGCCTGCTGTTCCTTTCCCGGGCTTCCCCGGGAATCGGTCGGAGATATCGACAGTTCCTCCATGCTAGACAATTCCCCAAGCGTTGGCAAAGCCACAATACCAGAAATAACTAGTCTGAACAACCACTGCCACGAATATGCATGTCCTCGTGGCTGATCTCTTAGACTTCCAGTGTTGCCTGCAAGTTCGTGCGCAGTATCAACGCCAATTATCTTTCACCACGGTCTCTCCTTGGGCTTTCTCCGTTTGTTCTCTCAATTCTCACGCTCCTAAAATGCGGGTTTGGGGGAGCGATGGAGTAATAGGAGAAATGACCAAAACAGAAGGGTTAATTAATTTCGTATTAATACTCCAAACTTACACGAGTTTTTATTATTTTTTAATAAAAGAAGTGTCGAAAAATTATATAGTTTTTTTTTGAAATAATTAGCAGAGATTATATGATATGTAATTAATTATTTAATTAAAAATTAAAATAAATTTTTCTCTAGGTATAAATCAAACTTTCAACTTTTAATTGAAGTTAGAAGGCTTATTAAATATTAAGGGTGTATTTGGATTGAATTTTATTACGAAATCTAATGTAAATTTTTTACTTTAAATTTTATTTTTTAAAAAAATTATTTCTCATGAAACCTAAAATAAAAAATATCAAACTAAAATAATATCTAATCCTACCCTAAATGTAACATCCCGTTCTATAATAATTTTTATGTGTAATAGAATATATAATTTTTGATAATATTAAATTCGATAATTTAATTTTTTATTATATTTTGAATCTTTTCAAAAAAAAAAAAAAAAAAATAATAATAAAATATGAAATCATCAATTCAAGTGACACTTGGCCACTTGAATTGATGATTCATCAATTCTCCACCGATTCAAATGGTTTGACTCCCTTGTTGTTTTCTCCATTTAGTTCCATTCTTTTCTCTCCCTCGGTTGCTTTCTCTTCTTTCTTTCTTTTCCATTTCTCTTGCTTTACATCACAGATTTCTCCTCTTCGGCCTTTCTCCATTTTCTTCCTTTTAATTTGTTTTCTTTTTCTTCTCCTTGGCTTGAGTTCTTCTCATTGAATTAAGGTAAGATTTCATGTAATTTTTGTTTGTAATTTCTTTAATTTATTTTATGGTTTCCTTAAGAATTATGGTAGAAATTAATTGTTTAGAAAAAAATTGTATTCTTATTTTATTTCAAGTTTTGTTTAGTTTTCTTTAATTTAAATTTTGTCTTAATTACTAATGTTATTTGATTTATGATTTCTTTTATTTGTTTTGTGAGTCTTGGAATTTTGAAGAAATTATTTTGTTTATGTTTGCTATAAAGTTTGATTTAGTAAAAATTGTTTATTTGATTTAAAGTTTTTATTTTAAGTTTCTTTGTTTTAGTTGCAACTTTTATATTTGAAAATTTAAAATATTAAAAGTGACTAAATTTTGAGATTTGAGATTTAAATTAAAGCGATATTTTTATTCTCCTAAAATGATATTTTTATTCTATATATTTTTCTCTTACAAATTCCCTATGTAGTGTTTGAGAATATTTATTCTTTGTGAAATTTCATAAAAAAAATATATATTACATTAATATACATATAAAAATATTTGAGAATATAATAATAATGCTATTGTATTATTTTATTATAATATAATGATATTGATATGTATGACTGTTCATGAGATTACATGATTATAGAATATTTAATAATTAAGTGTTTTTATAATCGTAAATGTAGACTTAGATTTATGCCTAGAATATCCTAGAGAGACTCGTTCGATAATTTAGAATTTACCATCTTCAGGGTTTTCGACTAAAGGTTAACTATTTGAATTTGTAGAGAATTTGCATGTTTCGTAAAATAGCAAGTAACTTTAATACTTGCTACCAGGTGAGTTTACAAATCCCAAACTCACTATATTTTTAGTGTTGTCAAAATTTACTGTTCACAAGTGAAAATATATTATTTTATTTTGAGAATTTTTTTTATTACCTGTTTTAAATTGGAGAGGTTCTCCACGAGAATTGCTTTAATTATTCATTTTAAATCGGAGAGGTTCTCCACAATATATTCTTACTGGTGTCTTAGAAATATTTCGGAGCGGTGCTCCAAATAAGTATTTATTTAATTTAAATATTAAAATATTTGAACATGATCTACAAATGCAAGTGATCTTCGAGAAATATTTTATTGCGTATTTTTAGAAAGTCATGTGCATTTTCATGGCATATTTGGAAAACTTGCATTTACATGTTTGAACTGGCGGGCGGTTGTTATTTTGAAGCTATATTGAAATTTGAGTTGATTATGAATTTGGAATCATTTGGATGGCTATGTGAGTGGCCTTTATGTTTGAAAATGTGCATAAAAACTCCGTCCTACCCAAATTTGATTTGGATATGATCTGAGCCTGAAGCGTCAGTGGATTGCACTGTACGTGGTTAGTCCCCAGTACTAGGGCCTCTTCCGCTGGCGTGGAACGCGTAAACTTTGTCTTGTAGATCCACTTGTTGAGGACGTAGTATGTCAGGGAGGGCGTGGCCCAACTGGTACTACAGGTTTCTGTCTGCGGTCACTTAACAGAGAGTCAGGAGGGGCTCAATGTTAAGGTTGATCACCAGGGTTGGACTGGTAGGTGCCCCAGATCCTTAGCCTGGGGTTTGTTTGGGGAGGCATAAGGTAGTCTGTAAATCGAACGTTCGTCCTGGTGTATGTCTGGTATTGACTACGGGATGCCGGAATTTATTTCCTTATGACCCCGTTATTGGCTTCGATAATTTTACCGTTGAGCAAGAATCTGAATCTTTGTCATGTTTGAGAAATTTTGGTTTGAGGAGCTATGCTGAGGTGTCTTGATTCGCTCAGTCTTTCCAGCTAAGCCCAAACCTGATCATGAGATTTTGTGCATTATTTTGGAACAAGAAAACTTAATTAAATATAAAACACTTTTAAAATACTATGCATATACGTCTACCATCATATTCTGGAAACCTCATATTTTTGAAACACACTAGCACACACGTGAACTCACTGAGCTTTCTAGCTCACACGTACTTTTGTTTAATGGTTATTTTCAGATGTCATAAATCATGGATCAAAACAGCAATTCTTTGATTTGCTTCGCAGTTAGCTTGTTGAAGGGCTCACATATGTATTCAACCAGTTTGTGCCCTTTTCTGTTACCTTTTGCTAGAGAGCGAGAGAAGTCTGTTTTATAGCCATTTGTAAATGAATGTTGAACTTAGATAATATAAGATATAGGATCTACTTATATATTTATACACTTCCGCTGATGTTTTTCTATAATTGTATCATATTGTAATATATGTATACTTTTCTCCTTCCTTTTCCTCCGAACGGATTCGTAGTTGCACACATTAGTGCCGAGAGGCACGCTGGTACCTTACTCAGCCGCAATGGAACCTAGCGGAGGAGTTGGGGGCATCACACTAAATCTTTCATATTATCATTCAAGGACCATTCAAGGGCGACTAAATAATTTGGTTAAAAAATAATTGAATTCACTTGTTAGGGTAAAAATGTATTTTTGAATAAAATTTAACTATTAATATATTTTATTAATACAAGAGGACATTTTGTTAGATATAAATTGAAATTTGCCTCAAAATACTACTAAAGAAAAGTTATAGTTTAGTTTACACCACTAAGTTTAGTTTTTATTTTTTTATGTTACTATACTCTTTTTATGTTTCCATCTATGCGACTCCATCAATTCTCAGGACATAATTCGACTGGCTTCTATATTTCTTCACTCTACATTTTTAAATTTTTTAGCATATTTTGATGACGCTGTGTCCTGTGATAGTGCCTTGTGGTGGTAGATTCATGAAAAAAAAAAAAAAAAGAAGCGGCCATTTCTTTTTCCTTGTGCAGAAGAGGTCTTGTATGTTAAAGCCACATGTCAAAATATGGTTTAACATAGCTTTAGACTTCAAGGGGTCTTAATTATTTACATATGTCAAATGATTGCCTGTGGACAACAATTGTTTGGATAGAAGGGTCTTCGCAGAAGTCAATATTCCAGATCGATCGGTAATAATTTACAGCAAGAATAGGATTCAACAACGCAAATTCGATACATTATTTGACAAATTCCTTCTTTTCCCCAAATATACAAAAATACCTTAAATACTCAATTATCAAGAAAATAAATTAAGAAAATTCATAAAAGAAGATGAATATGAATGTACGAATTTCATTTTAACCGGTTATTCATGTATGTAGTTCTATTACATGTGAATTTAGAATTCTTTTTGATCATTAATTTTGAATTGGAATATTAGCGTTTGTTGTTTGTTCTTGGCATCTATGTTGAATTTCTATACATGCCCCACTCGTATACTTATTTTGTGGATATTGGTTGATAAAGAAGAAGTAAAGAAAAAAGTGCTCGATATTTTGATGCTTTTGGGAGTAGATTGTTGTGTTAGTTGAGGAATATGTTAGATTGTTGAAGAGAAACATATTGGGCAAGTGGTCTAAACTTTTTGGGACAAAGAAGAAAAAGGAAGAGGAAGAGGAAGAAAAAGAAGAAGGGCCACCGGAATAGAATCTCATCTTCCCTAATGGTGTCAAACGGGCCAGCCCGCTCTGGCCCGTCGCGGGCTAGCTTTGAAACGGGCCAGTGCGGGCTGAGAACCCTCAGTCCGCGACCCGCTACAGTAAGTCCGCGGGCTTTTGAAAACTACATCGTTTTGCCAAAAAAATAAAAAACGATGTCGTTTCAGGAAAAAAAATTTTTAAAATATTTTAAAAACATTAAAACGGTGTCGTTTTTTATTTAAAAAATTTTAAAAAAAATTAAAAGGAAAAACGGGCTGGCCCGCGTTAACCCGCGGGCTAAACGGAGCGGGCCAAAATGCCCGCGTTTTAAACGGGCTTGGGCATACTAAGCCAAAGCCCGCATATACGGGCCAGCCCGCGGGCTTGGCCCGTATTGACAGAACTAATCTTCCCTACTTATGGTTAGGGTGTATTTGGATTTTCAATCCAAAAATTTTCACTTTAACCCCATTTTTCTTTTAATAAATAATTTACTTTTACAATTTTCATTACAACTCAAATAAAAAAAAATTCAATCCAAATACGCTATTAATTATTCCAAAGGAGAAAGAGAAAAGTGTCTACCCAATCGATAGTCTGTAGCTTACAAGGTCTCTCCAACTTCTTTTTCCGAATATATTGTGTCTTCGTGTCTATTGAATCTTATGGCAAGGTAACACATACATAGAAAGTTGTAGCTATTTATGTGAAGAGTTCATTAGAAGAAAATTGTTTTGGGTTGGTGAAATTAGTCTGATTTTCGAGTATAGCGTGCATGGGATGTGATTCTGCAAGACCAAAAAACTAAAGAAATGTACTATTTTTTGTAGAAAATCTTTTTGTTTTTGGGTTACTTGTTAGGAAAAGCTCTTTTTTTTTTCATGGTATATTTGTTTTTTGGTCTTGGGCTATCATCAATTTTTTGCTGAATGAGATTAATAAGGGAAATATAGTTATAGGATTACCTAATCGGTCAATTTGATATTAGTTGCATATAGGTAGGAGTTTACCATTTGCTTGTTTTTGGTGATTGTGTGGGTTACCCAATGCAGTACAATCTTGGCATTGAGATAATTTTCACTTCCAAGGCAAAGCTTGAAAGTTGGATGATTGGAATATTCGTCAAATTATGGATTACTAGGATTTGATTTGATTGAGTTGTGTTTTTTCCCTTAAAATAAAAATGAATTTTTAAAGATGACTAATTTTTATCACTAGACTTTCATTAACAACCAAATGGTGCTATATGGAGTCTTTTCTTATATTTAGGGATTGCCTTGGGCTACTTTCAAAATTTTTGCAATGTCTATCAGTGTTGACAGTTTCAAATAGGGTTTACTCAGATATCTCTAATTCCTCTTAGCTCATAATCCTAGTGTTTGGTTGATTAAAGATGCTTGATTATCATTTTAGGTAGTCTAAAATGATAAGCTAAGTCTTTTAAGTAAAAAAAAAAAAAGGTTGAGAGTCTTTAAATGTCTTTAAGACATGTGTCTAGGTAGCTTGAAATTCTCGTTTGAAGAAATGATAAATTTTACATGATTGAGCATTAGAATGTCGTAGATTGTGTCTAAAGGTTATAAGAACAAATGTACACTCAATTTAGGGTTTAGGGTTTAGGGTTTAGGGTTTTAGGGTTTAGGGTTTAGGGTTTAGGGTTTAGGGTTTTAGGGTTTTAGGGTTTTAGGGCTTTAGGCTTAGGTTTAGGGCTCAGGCTTTGGTGGCCTAGGCTCAGGCCCTAGGGCCTCAGGCCTAGGGCTCAGTGGCCCAGGCCCTAGGCCCAGGCCCAGGGCCTCAGGCCCAGGGCCCAGGCTCAGGCCCAGGCCCAGTGGCCCAGGCCCAGGCCCAGGCCCAGGGCCTAGGGCCTCAGGCCCAGTGGCCCTAGGCCCAGGGCCTAGGGCTCAGGCCCAGGGCCTCAGTGGCCTCAGGGCCTCAGGCCCTAGGCTCAGGGCCTCAGTGGCCCAGGGCCTCAGGCCTCAGGCCCCAGGCCCAGGCCCTAGGCCCAGGCCCTGTGGCCCTAGGCTCAGGCCCAGGCCCAGGCCTAGGGCTCAGGCCTAGGCCCAGGGCCCAGGGCCTAGGGCCTCAGGGCCTCAGGGCCCAGGCTCCAGGCCTGTGGCCCAGGCCCTAGGGCTCAGGCCTCAGGGCCTCAGGCCCCAGGGCCCAGGGCCCTAGGCTCAGGCCCTAGGCCCAGGCCCAGGCCCAGGGCTCCAGGCCCAGGGCCCTAGGCCTCAGGCCCAGGCCTCAGGGCCCAGGCCCAGGCCTCAGGCCCAGGCCCAGGCCTCAGGGCCCAGGCCCTAGGCCCAGGCCCAGGCCTCAGGCCTCAGGCCCAGGGCCTCAGGCCCAGTGGCCCAGGCCTCAGGCCCAGGCCCAGGGCCCAGGCCCTAGGCCTCAGGCCCAGGGCCCAGGCCCAGGCCCAGGCCCTAGGCCCAGGCCCAGGCCCAGGCCCAGGGCCTCAGGCCCAGGGCCCAGGCCTCAGGCCTAGGCCCAGGGCCCAGGCCCAGGCCTCCAGGCCTAGGCCCAGGGCCCAGGCCCTAGGCCCCAGGCCCTAGGCCTCAGGCCTCAGGCCCAGGCCCAGGCCCAGGCCCAGGGCCCAGGCCCAGGCCCTAGGGCCCAGGCCCAGGCCCAGGGCCCAGGCCCAGGCCTCAGGCCTCAGGCCCTAGGCCCAGGCCCAGGCCTCAGGGCCCAGGCCCAGGCCCAGGCCCAGGCCCAGGCCCAGGCCCAGGGCCCAGGCCCAGGCCCAGGCCCAGGGCCCCAGGCCCAGGGCCCAGGCCTAGGCCCAGGGCCCAGGGCCCAGGCCCAGGCCCAGGGCCCAGGCCCAGGCCCAGGCCCAGGCCCTAGGCCCAGGCCCAGGCCCAGGCCTCAGGCCCAGGCCCAGGCCCAGTGGCCCAGGCCTCAGGGCCCAGGCCCAGGCCCTAGGCCCTAGGCCCTAGGCCCAGGCCCAGGCCTCAGTGGCCCAGGCCTCAGGCCTCAGGCCCAGGCCCAGGCCCAGGCCTAGGCCCAGTGGCCCAGGCCCAGGCCCAGGCCCAGGCTCAGGCCCAGGGCCTCAGGCCCAGGCTCAGGCCCTAGGCCCAGGCCCAGGGCCCAGGGCCCCAGGCCCAGGGCCCTAGGCCCAGGCCCAGGGCCCAGGCCCAGGCCCAGGCCCAGGCCCCAGGCCTCAGGCCTCAGGCCCAGGGCCCAGGCCTAGGGCCCAGGCCCAGGCCCCAGGCCCAGGCCCAGGCCCAGGCCCAGGCCTCAGGCCCAGGCCTCAGGCCCAGGCCCAGGCCCAGGCCTCAGGCCCAGGGCCTAGGGCCCAGGCCTCAGGCCCAGGCCCAGGCCCAGGCCCAGGCCTCAGGCCCAGGCCCAGGCCCAGGCCCAGGCCTCAGGCCCAGGCCCAGGCCCAGGCCCAGGGCCCTAGGCCCAGGGCCTCAGGCCCAGGCCCAGGCCTCAGGCCCAGGCCCTAGGCCCAGGCCCAGGCCCAGGCCCAGGCCCAGGGCCCAGGCCTCAGGCCCAGGCCCTAGGCCCAGGCCCAGGCCCAGGCCCAGGCCCAGGGCCCAGGCCCAGGGCCCCAGGCCCAGGCCCAGGCCCAGGCCCTCAGGCCCAGGCCTCAGGGCCCAGGCCCAGGCCCAGGCCCAGGGCCTCAGGCCCAGGCCCAGGCCCAGGCCCTAGGCCCAGGCCCAGGCCCAGGGCCCAGGCCCAGGCCCAGGCCCAGGCCCAGGCCCAGGGCCCAGGCCCAGGCCCAGGCCCAGGCCCAGGCCCAGGCCCCAGGCCCAGGCCCAGGCCCAGGCCCAGGCCTCAGGCCCAGGCCCAGGCCCAGGGCCCCAGGGCCCAGGCCCTAGGCCCAGGCCCAGGCCCAGGCCCAGGCCCAGGCCCAGGCCTCAGGCCCAGGCCCAGGCCCAGGCCCAGGCCCAGGCCCAGGGCCCAGGCCCAGGCCCAGGCCTCAGGCCCAGGCCCAGGGCCCAGGCCCAGGGCCCAGGCCCAGGCCCAGGCCCAGGCCCAGGCCCAGGCCCAGGCCTCAGGCTCAGGCCCAGGGCCCAGGCCCAGGCCCAGGCCCAGGCTCAGGCCCAGGCCCAGGGCCTCAGGCCCAGGCCCAGGCCCTAGGCCCAGGCCTCAGGGCCCAGGGCCCAGGGCCCAGGCCCAGGCCTCAGGCCCAGGGCCCAGGCCCAGGCCCAGGCCCAGGCCCAGGCCCAGGGCCCAGGCCCCAGGCCTCAGGCCCAGGCCCAGGGCCCAGGCCCAGGCCCAGGCCCTAGGCCCCAGGCCCAGGCCCAGGCCCAGGGCCCAGGCCTCAGGCCCAGGCCCAGGCCCAGGCCCAGGCCTCAGGCCCAGGCCCAGGCCCCAGGCCCTAGGCCCAGGCCTCAGGCCCAGGCCCAGGCCCAGGGCCCCAGGCCCAGGGCCCAGGCCCAGGCCCAGGCCCAGGCCCAGGCCCAGGCCCAGGCCCAGGCCCAGGCCCAGGGCCCAGGCCCAGGCCCAGGCCCCAGGCCCAGGCCCAGGCCCAGGCCCTAGGCCCAGGGCCCAGGCCCAGGGCCCAGGCCCAGGCCCAGGCCCAGGCCCAGGCCCAGGGCCCAGGCCCAGGCCCAGGCCCAGGCCCAGGCCCAGGCCCAGGCCCTAGGCCTCAGGCCCAGGCCCAGGCCCAGGCCCTAGGCCCAGGCCCAGGCCTCAGGCCCAGGCCCAGGCCCAGGCCCAGGCCCTAGGGCCCAGGCCCAGGGCCCAGGCCTCAGGGCCCAGGCCCAGGCCCAGGCCCAGGCCCAGGCCCAGGCCCAGGGCCCAGGCCCAGGCCCAGGCCCAGGGCCCAGGCCCAGGCCCAGGCCCAGGCCCAGGCCTCAGGCCCAGGCCTCAGGGCCCAGGCCCAGGCCCAGGCCCAGGCCCAGGCCCAGGCCCTAGGCCCAGGCCCAGGCCTCAGGGCCCAGGCCCAGGCCCAGGCCCAGGCCCAGGGCCCAGGCCCTAGGCCCAGGCCCAGGCCCAGGCCCAGGCCCAGGCCCTAGGCCCAGGCCTCAGGGCCCAGGCCCAGGCCCAGGCCCAGGGCCCAGGCCCAGGCCCAGGCCCTAGGCCCAGGGCCCAGGCCCAGGGCCCTAGGCCCAGGCCTCAGGCCCAGGCCCAGGCCCTAGGCCCAGGCCCAGGCCCAGGCCCAGGCCCAGGCCCTAGGCCCAGGCCCAGGCCCAGGCCCAGGCCCAGGCCCAGGCCCAGGCCCAGGCCCAGGCCCAGGCCCTAGGCCCAGGCCTCAGGCCCAGGCCTCAGGGCCCAGGCCCTAGGCCCAGGCCTCAGGCCCAGGCCCAGGGCCCAGGCCCAGGCCCAGGCCCAGGCCCAGGCCCAGGCCCAGGGCCTCAGGCCCAGGCCTCAGGCCCAGGCCCAGGGCCCAGGGCCCAGGCCCAGGCCCAGGCCCAGGCCTGCCCAGGGCCCAGGCCCAGGCCCAGGCCTCAGGCCCAGGCCCAGGCCCAGGCCCAGGGCCCAGGCCCAGGGCCCAGGCCCAGGCCCAGGGCCCAGGCCCAGGCCCAGGCCCAGGCCCAGGCCCAGGCCCAGGCCTCAGGGCCCAGGCCCAGGCCCCAGGCCCAGGCCCAGGGCCCAGGCCCAGGCCCAGGCCCAGGCCTCAGGCCCTAGGCCCAGGCCTCAGGCCCCAGGCCCAGGGCCCAGGCCCAGGCCCAGGCCCAGGCCCAGGCCCCAGGCCTCAGGCTCAGGGCCCAGGCCCAGGGCCCAGGCCCAGGCCCTAGGCCCAGGCCCAGGCCCCAGGGCCCAGGCCCAGGCCTCAGGCCCAGGGCCCAGGGCCCAGGCCCAGGCCCAGGCCCAGGCCCTAGGGCCCAGGCCCAGGGCCCAGGCCTCAGGCCCAGGCCCAGGCCCAGGCCCAGGCCCAGGCCCAGGCCCAGGGCCTCAGGCCCAGGCCCAGGCCCAGGCCCAGGCCCAGGCCCAGGCCCCAGGGCCTCAGGCCCAGGCCCAGGCCTCAGGGCCCAGGCCCAGGCCCAGGCCCAGGCCCAGGCCCAGGCCCAGGGCCCAGGCCCTAGGCCCAGGCCCAGGCCCAGGCCCAGGCCCAGGGCCCAGGCCCAGGCCCAGGCCCAGGCCCAGGCCCAGGGCCCCAGGCCCAGGCCCAGGGCCCAGGCCCAGGCCCAGGCCCAGGCCCAGGCCTCAGGCCCAGGGCCCAGGCCCAGGCCCAGGCCCAGGCCCAGGCCCAGGCCTCAGGCCCAGGCCCAGGCCCAGGGCCCAGGCCCAGGCCCAGGCCTCAGGCCCAGGCCCTAGGCCCAGGCCCAGGCCCAGGCCCAGGCCCAGGGCCCCAGGCCTCAGGCCCAGGCCCAGGCCCAGGGCCCAGGCCCAGGCCCAGGCCCAGGCCCAGGCCTCAGGCCCAGGGCCTCAGGCCCAGGCCCAGGCCCAGGCCCAGGCCCAGGCCCAGGCCCAGGCCCAGGCCCAGGCCCAGGCCCAGGGCCCAGGCCCTAGGCCCAGGCCCAGGCCCAGGCCCAGGCCTCAGGCCCAGGCCCAGGCCCAGGCCCAGGGCCCAGGCCCAGGCCCAGGCCCAGGCCCAGGCCCAGGCCCCAGGCCCAGGCCCAGGCCCAGGCCCAGGCCCAGGGCCCAGGCCCAGGCCCAGGCCCAGGCCTCAGGCCCCAGGCCCAGGCCCAGGCCCAGGCCCAGGCCCAGGCCCAGGCCCAGGCCCAGGCCCAGGCCCAGGCCCAGGGCCCAGGCCCAGGCCCAGGCCCAGGCCTCAGGCCCAGGCCCAGGCCCAGGCCCAGGCCCAGGGCCCAGGCCCAGGCCCAGGCCCAGGCCCAGGCCCAGGCCCAGGGCCCAGGCCCAGGGCCCAGGCCCAGGCCCAGGCCCAGGCCCAGGCCCAGGCCCAGGCCTCAGGCCCAGGCCCAGGCCCAGGCCCAGGCCCAGGCCCAGGGCCCAGGCCCAGGCCCAGGCCCAGGCCCAGGCCCAGGCCCAGGCCCAGGGCCCAGGCCCAGGCCCAGGCCCAGGCCCAGGCCCAGGCTCAGGGCCCAGGCCCAGGCCCAGGCCCAGGCCCCAGGCCCAGGCCCAGGCCCAGGCCTCAGGGCCCAGGCCCTAGGCCCAGGCCCAGGCCCAGGCCCAGGCCCAGGCCCAGGCCCAGGCCCAGGCCCAGGCCCAGGCCCAGGCCCAGGCCCTAGGCCCAGGCCTCAGGCCTCAGGCCCAGGCCCAGGCCCAGGGCCCAGGCCCAGGCCCAGGCCCTAGGCCCAGGCCCAGGCCCTAGGCCCAGGCCCAGGGCCCAGGCCCAGGCCCAGGCCTCAGGCCCAGGCCCAGGCCCAGGCCCAGGCCCAGGCCCAGGCCCCAGGGCCCAGGCCCAGGCCCAGGCCCAGGCCCAGGCCCAGGCCCAGGCCCCAGGCCCAGGCCCAGGCCCAGGCCCAGGCCCAGGCCCAGGGCCCAGGGCCCAGGCCCAGGCCCAGGCCCAGGCCCAGGCCCAGGCCCAGGCCCAGGCCCAGGCCCAGGCCCAGGCCCAGGGCCCAGGCCCAGGCCCAGGCCCAGGCCTCAGGCCCAGGCCCAGGCCTCAGGCCCCAGGCCCAGGCCCCAGGCCCAGGCCCAGGCCCAGGCCCAGGCCTCAGGCCCAGGCCCAGGCCTCAGGCCCAGGCCCAGGCCCAGGCCCAGGCCTCAGGCCCAGGCCCAGGCCCAGGCCCAGGGCCCAGGCCCAGGCCTCAGGCCCAGGCCCCAGGCCCAGGGCCCCAGGCCCAGGCCCAGGCCTCAGGGCCCCAGGCCCAGGCCTCAGGGCCCAGGCCCAGGCCCTCAGGCCCAGGCCCAGGCCCAGGCCCAGGCCCAGGCCCAGGCCCAGGCCCAGGGCCCAGGCCCAGGCCCAGGCCCAGGCCCAGGGCCTCAGGGCCCAGGCCCAGGCCCAGGCCCAGGCCCAGGCCCAGGGCCCAGGCCCAGGCCCAGGCCCAGGCCCAGGCCCAGGCCCAGGCCCAGGCCCAGGCCCTAGGCCCAGGGCCCAGGCCCAGGCCCAGGCCCAGGCCCAGGGCCCAGGCCCAGGCCCAGGGCCCCAGGCTCAGGCCCAGGCCCAGGCCCAGGCCCAGGCCCAGGCCCAGGCCCTCAGGCCCAGGCCCAGGCCCAGGCCCAGGCCCAGTGGCCCAGGCCCAGGCCCAGGCCCAGGCCCAGGCCCAGGCCCAGGCCCCAGGCCCAGGCCCAGGCCCAGGCCCAGGCCCAGGGCCCAGGCCCAGGCCCAGGGCCCAGGCCCTAGGGCCCAGGCCCAGGCCCAGGCCCAGGCCCAGGCCTCAGGCCCAGGCCCAGGCCCAGGCCCAGGCCCAGGGCCCAGGGCCCAGGGCCCAGGGCCCCCAGGCCCAGGCCCAGGCCTCAGGCCCAGGCCCAGGCCCAGGGCCCAGGCCCAGGCCCAGGCTCCAGGGCCCAGGCCCAGGCCCAGGCCCAGGCCCAGGCCCAGGCCCAGGCCCAGGCCCTCAGGCCCAGGCCCAGGCCCAGGCCCAGGGCCCAGGCCCAGGCCCAGGCCCAGGCCCAGGCCCAGGCCCAGGCCCAGGCCCAGGCCCAGGCCCAGGCCCAGGCCCAGGCCCAGGCCCAGGCCCAGGCCCAGGCCCAGGCCCAGGCCCAGGCCCAGGCCCAGGCCCAGGCCCAGGGCCCAGGCCCAGGCCTCAGTGGCTCCAGTGGCCCAGGCCCAGGCCCAGGCCCAGGCCCAGGCCCAGGCCCAGGCCCAGGCCCAGGCCCAGGCCCAGGCCCAGGCCCAGGCCCAGGCCCAGGCCCAGGCCCAGGCCCAGGGCCCAGGCCCAGGCCCAGGCCCTCAGGCCCAGGGCCCAGGCCCAGGCCCAGGCCTAGGGCCCAGGCCCAGGCCCAGGCC